>JBBDHG010000040.1:3207500-3882500 GCA_037951165.1 Lophius americanus | reverse complement strand
AACGGTCTGTGTAAGCACAGTATAAATGCATGATGTAATGGAGAAGGACTACTTCTAAAATAAGATAAAATGTGTCCTAATAACTGAACGTATAAAGCCACTGACCCCAGTAGTAAGAAGTGGCCAGGTGGGGACAAGTTAAGTTGAACAGACTCCCGTAGCAAACTGAGGAGGGGTGCAACACTTTCCTGCAGGGGCTGAGCTGAAATACTACAAACAGAAACAGAGAGAAGTTAATGGTCTAATTAAACCTGAGTTTGAGATCTGCATTTGTTTTTCCATTTACCTCTGAATGTAGTTATAGCTGAACTGTAAAATTGGGATATCTACCAGGGTAGACTTCTGATGGAGACAAACCATCAGAAGTCAAACCATTTTTTCCGCATAAAAATTAGAAAGAATTGACATTAAAAGCATCCAGAATATACGTTTTCAGTATCAATGCACAAATACATATTGGTCTACCTGTTCTCCTTTGATCTGATGTGGTTTTTTCACCACTTCCCTCACCAAATGTAGGATGGTATCTGTGTGCAAGGTGTGCAGTGATTTCACAAGATCCACAATGGTAAGACGAGACTCACTTGGCACAGGTAAAATCTGTAAAAAAAATAAAATAAAAGGAGGAGGATGATACCAATAAGCCTTTCTGGGAAACAGTAGTGTCACTGGGCCCTTTTTTTCTGGACTTACTGGAGCTCTTACCTTGTTTTTGTGTCTCCTCTTATTCTTTCTTTTGCTCCACACCTCTCCCACTGAAGCCATGAGCTGAGCCCCATACTGCCCAGTTAGAGGGACCAGGAACTCTAGGATCCGCTGCCGCAGGATCTAAACATGCATTTATCATGAACAGATGATATTTTACATTTACAATATGTACCAGAATACACATTACAGGATCAATAACTCTATACAGCATCAATGAGACAGATCCGAAATGATATACATTTTTGTCAGCACAAGAAAATACGCATGCATGGATCACATACCTTGGTGCTTTTAAAGTAGACCGAGGTTGAGGAGTGTGTGTTGGTCTGAGTAGAGTCAGAGGCACGTTTCTGAGACTCTTCCCTCATGACCACCCCCCATAACAAAGCCATGCTGCTGAACATGTTCGGTAGTGCCTCGATCACAGCGCTGCGCGCATTGCGGTCATCAACTTGATCGCAAACAGCCGAGGACTGTCAGAGAGAAAGAGAGATTAAATGTCATACAATAGATATCGGAAGTGATGTGTGTCTGTGTTAGTGTACTATTCCTTACCTTCTTGTTGTCCAGTAAACAGTAGTGTGTAATGGTGGTCAGGCCTTCAAGCAGAGTCAGAGGGTAGTCAGGGGCAATGTTGTCTCTCCTGCCACATAGACTAGTCAGAAGACAGAGACATACATCGAGAAATTGAATTTTACTCACTGTATTTTTATTATTATTATTATATAGCCATACAGATAAAAGAAACATGAGTAGCTTAAAATAAATAGACAATCTCCTTGTTTTCTGTCTTTTATGTCAATTATAAATTGATAGTTGTTGCTTGTTCTTGCACATTTACCATTTACCATGGTAAGCACAGTCCCATGTCTACGTTCATATACATTTTTCAATTAAGCATGGTGTCTTTCATTATGTTTATGTAATGGAAAATATCATTTGACAAGTTTTTAGTTATGGGCTGTTTGTGTGATTGACTATTAGTTGAATGAATCTTACATATCAGGAATGCCAGGAGTTATCAGTGCACACAAATCTATGTTAAGCTGTGTTTTCTGCGCTGTTAAATGTACCTCTGATTTGTCTTTCCTCCGTCATGCTCGTAATTCTTGACTAGCTCATCCAGGTTCTTGCAGATCTGATTAATGAGTGGAGCCACAATTATGCTTAGGGATCGGCCCAAGAATTGAAGCGAGGAGCACATCAGTGACACCCAGTGGGGGTGCATAGCATAACCATACTGTGGCTGCAGAGCTCTTGCTGCGGCAGAGACAAACATTCCTTGGGCTGTGATAGGGTGGCTTTGGACATACTGGGCAGCCTTGATGGACTGCTGAAAAAGCACTGCTGTTTGCCACTCACGAGTCAGGGGGGTGCTGGGAGTTGGGGATTCACGAGAATCCCCGGTTTGGCTAGAAGTTCCACCTGACCCAGCTGCTGAGGTAGACCCACTCGGTCTTATGTGGTACTCCAATACTATGAGAGCCTGGAGGAGTTTCAGTAACTCCATTTGTAAAGGGTACTGTTCTGCCCCCCCTCCTGTTCCAATATTTATTAGACTCTCCTCCGGCAGGCCTCCCAGCTCATCCAGTAGCTCCTCTCCCTTGGATGGTCTCTTATCAGTTCCCCTCTGGCTGATATACATGGAGGCACAAAGTGTAAGCAGAGCATATTCCTGCACTTTACATGCTAAAAGGAGTCTGCAAATAGGATCCATAATGGCCTTGTTGCCCGTTTCTCCTCGCACCATGCACCCGAGCTGGTTCACTATACGGGTGAGAACCTCCACACTCTTCACCTGAACCTCCCTGTTCCCCTGCAGGTCAAGGGGGCTCACGCTCAGATAGGACGGGTAATGAGAGCGCATAAATCGCAGACACAATGACACCAGCAGTTCAATGAGCAGTGATGGCGGCACAGAGGGGGAGGATGAAGGGGAAAGCAGGCAGCCATAGAACTCCTGACCTCCTTGAGCCTGTTGGTGGCGTTGCAGGAGGTTTGAGATCAGATTCAGATGGGCAGCAGAGCTGGTGTCTAGAGATGAGGAGGAGAGTGCATCCACCAAACGGCACTCAGCGCTGCTTCTCAGCAGGCTGCCAAGCAGGGCCAAACCTTGGAGCAGATGGCGCCAGCCTCCTGCTACAGGATACAGCAGGATATGGCGGAACAGTGAGTCAATTGCCTCTCTCTTCTCACGCTCTTGTTTTAGCAGTCGAGACCTGGCCATGGCCTCCAGCTCTAAATCCTCCTCATCCTCACTTGAGAATGACTCAGATGCCTGAGTGTGCTCGGACTCTGCCCTACGCAGGCAATTGACCATATCTTCTTCCCCAATGCCTGGGATCGGTGCAGAGAATGAGCTGGAGTTCTCAGTGGATACTTGGGTACCACTGGTGTCAGCTGACTCAGTGTGTTCACTTTCCTCTTCTTCCTCTTGAGTCTCTTCACTGTCACTCCTAGATAACACTAAAGTGTCCTGCGTAGGTTTTGGCAACTCAGCACCATTTTCTAACTCAGCCCACAGGATTTCCCGGTCTACAATGTTCATGAGATTTAAGGCAGTGACCTCTGTTGCTATGGAATTCGCAGATGTCCCTGATGATTTGGTAGAGCTTCGACTTCTGTTGCTTAGAACCTTCAGGGCATCTTAAAGAAACAAAAACAGCCTGAGTAAAGATGTCCATCCAATTGCAATTGTGTTCCCGTTCAAGCATATGCAACACATGCTTGATAAATGCATTTACCAGCAGTGACGTTTTGCTTGATGCTCTGGATGGAGCAGCGCTGAGTGGAGGGGTGTAGCAGTAACAAAAGAATAGGTTCCAGGATCCGAATCACATCATTGAGGGAAAGAGCCCGTACCAGCCAGCACTGCGCTGCTGCACTTATTGAGCCATCTGTACAGCTCAAACTGTCCACCACAACACACAGAGTCCTGAAAGAGACATAAAACAACCGGCAAGATTCAGAAAAGAAAGAATGGACTACTTCTCTTAGTGTTTCATTCTCTCTTTTGATAACATGTTGTGAATAATCTCAATGAAACAGGAAAGGAAACTCTTTGGGTTCAAATCTACAACAGCATATAAGATATGTACAAACCAATGAGGCTTTAAAGCTGGAGAATGGGAAACAGTAAGAAAAGATGAACTTGCTTAACTCAAATTCTTAAAGCGAACAAGCCAACACAGTTTTCGCTGAGGGTAGCGTTGTTGGCTACAAGGTTTTTCTCTTGTGTGCAAAGGGAAATAGGATAGCCTTGATCAGATGATCTGGCTCAGTTCATCATGATTTTAAGTGAACTTAATCATTGAGTGAAATAATGATGATGTTTAGTGTGTAAACATATCTAAAGGTAGCATGGTTGGGAGTTGAGTTATTAGGCTAAGCATTAGTTTTCTCGGTGTTAAGATGAGGCTGGTAAGAATTTAGTCATATATTTGCCAACTGGTAATCTTATGCAGGCTATTGGTTTTTGGACTTATCTTATTATTTTCATCGACATACTTCGATATTTCAACAGATATTTACATAATGACATCCTAAACCTAAGCCTTTATACAGTTCATCACAATAAATATAGTATAACATGCCAATATTTGGTGTCTTTTTTGCACCACAACGGAAACAATTCTATCTTCCTCTAACACAATATTTTAACATACTGAACCTAAGAAAATTCCGGATAGGGCTCAGGGATCAGTTGGCGTCATCTAAAACTCCAAAAGGTTAATTTGCAGCATATTTGCTGTACGGAGTGCTGTTCTTCTGTCTCAGGTTTGGCATTTGCTTGGTTTAATTTTTTCTCAACTTTCTCATGCAGGTTCCCACTTTGCATCTTTCTACCTCACACTAATGCTTCCTTGTCCAACGGGTTATTCCACTATCAGATCACATAAATATTCTGAGGTTATAAAGTAAATAAAATTGAGACGTTAACAAGAATTACAGAACCAGAGAGATATATTAAAACACCGTCCACGTCTTTATGCAATTTGCTAACCGGTCAAAGGAGCGATTGAGAGACATGGTCCTGCTGGTCTGGATCTCCCGGGTCAGGTGCCACAGAATTGTGAAGCGATGTAGTGCTTCATGTCGGACAACCTGGGGCAGACAAACAAAGGGCAAAACATTGGGTTTGTTGTTCAGCATGTCGTATTTAACCGTGGGTCTGTTTGTTTCCCAGTGAAACGGGACACAGCCAGAGGATATTGAAAGAAAAATTAAAACGAACAAACAGATTGCGGTTTAGCATGTTTGCAGGTATCTTGACCTTGTCTTTGTGTAACAGCGCCTGGCAGATGATGTCCTCACAGATGGATCCTGATGGGGCTAAACAGTGAAGCCTGTAGAAGAGTTCCACACAGGATACGTGCTGCTCTCGCCGTTCTGTGTCCAGCTGACACCACAGTACCTGGGACACCCGCTGCATCACAGCAAAAAAGATAGTGTTACTGCATCTGGATTAGGGTTTCGACAGTGTGAGATTTCATGGAATGATAACTGTCTTAATAAATACAAATTCTATCATGGTTTCATAGTATATCACTATCATGAGAAGAAGGAATCCTTATGGACTGGAACCTTATAAAGGAGAGCATCCTTCCATTTAAAAAAAACTTTCTTTAACATTGCAGAAACCCTGAGGGAGGTCCGTGTACTTGTCTTTTTGTAAATTGGATTAGGATTTAATTACTCTTAAAAGAACATGTCGGGCATTGGTGCTTATAACCTTACAAAAGAACTATTGACGTATGGTAAAAAATCTTTTCATATTTTTTATGAGACGTCATGTAACAGGGACGTGATTTTAGCAGTTCATCTGCTGTGTTCAAGTGAATGTGGTAGCCAAATTTCAGGACTTTCCTCCATTGCATTTAAGAGAATGAGACAAACCATCTAACACCCTGAAAAAAGAATGACTCCAACAATCGCCATCGCTTGTGTAGCGGCAGAGAAACACAATCTAACTATACAACATTTATATCACGGTTTTAAGTTCAACTTAAAAGTTTTTAGTTTTGAACCTGACCTGATAGAAATTTGTTTGTTCCTCTATGGTGCGCAGAACAGAAGGGTAGATAGGTGGCACGGTAACCATCTGCAACCGCCCAATCAAAGGGTTGGAATCAGATGTCTTGTAACGTCTGTGCTTGTCCTGGATGACCAGTGCTAAGGACTGGGAGTGGTTGATAAGTTCCAACAGGGTGGCTACTGCGGTGTGCTGGATGTTGTAGTCCCTGGACAGGCAACACTGTGTCATCAAGGTCCTCAACCACACTGGCAGGCACTCCATGTTGCCATCTTTTGGAAACAATTACATAATATTACAACTTTTTTCTGGAATAAAGGGTCAATTCACTGCTTTCATAAGACTGGTTAACTTCTCAAGATAAGTAAAATTCATCAAGCAAAAAAATTTGAAAAACATCTCCATAGACATCTTTGGGGATATCTTAAGACTTCAGTTAGACAAATGTGGATGTTTACGGGAAATGTAGGATCCAGTTACCCATTTTAGGATATTTCTTAGATTAAGGATATCTTAGCCTATACTTCCGTTAAGACCATTCTTGCACATCCATTTATTTCACTGAACAAAAATACGAGTGCTCTATGTGGCCTAGAAGGTGGTTACAATAGATTGGTAAATACTGAGCTGGAAGATTACAATCCAATTGTCTGCTGACCTGCTTGACTGAACATGTCTGTGTGGAGAAGAAGAGTCTCCTCTTCACTGAGGTAGACAGGTAAGGTGGTGCACTCGAGCAGAAGATGGCAGTTGGCGGTGAAGGCCTGTCGACAGGCCTCAGGGATTTCTGCCCGACCCCTAGGCATGTAACCAGCCGCCCAGTCCAGAGATCCTGATTGGCCACTTTCTTTTTTCTTCTCTGTGGGGATTTCTGGGAGCTGAGGATCGGATGTAGAGCGGGATTTTGGTTTGTGTTGAGTGAACAGTACACTCAGTTTCTCTTTAATTTCCCGTCCCCCGATGCCCGACTTCAAATTCTTCTGATCCTCCATGACAGCAGTTGGCTCAGGTTGTGGTACTTCCACCGGTTCGCTGACATCCTCTACCTGCACTAGCAGGTATCTGAAACACAGAGGATCAATATTTGTAAATTAAATAACGAAGTACAAGATCAGTGTAGGCTCCAGATAATCTGATATGGCTAAGATATTTACTTTGTGGTTATGAATGCCAGGATGTCCTGAAGATACTTAGTCGTGGTGTCTATACTCCCTCCTTTCCTCCAAACTCCTTCGCCCTCATTACAATTTTCTCTTCCACCGGCCACTAACTCCATCCCAGGTGGAAGATTTTGCTCTGACGGTGAAGCACTGATGCCTAATCCACTGTCTTCAGACCTGAGTATTGGGTTAATTCTATCGGGAGTCTCTGGCTCTTCTCCTACATATCCGTTTAGCTCTTCATCTTCATGGTGCCCATTTACCAACTCAACACCATCTTTGTTTCCTTCACTCCTTACATCCTATGTAGAAGACAAATGATTTGATAAATTAAAGTCAAACATCAAAAATATATTAAAAAATAACCACATTGTCATGAACTGTAAAATGCCCAACCTGAGCCTTTGTTTTTTTCTCTTCTGGAGACTGTAACTCTACATCTGCGGTGTGTGACTCTGCCTCAACGTCCATATAGGCTACAGGCATCTGGATCTTACTCAGGACTTTAAAACAGGCCCGTAGGCCCTGGGTGACATCTTCCAGTCTAACAGTGTCCAAGTGTTTATGCAGAGTCTGCAGCATGGTGCTCAGCATCTCAGGGAGGAACTGGAATTGAATGTCAACATGGAGCTCCTGTGGAACAACAACAAACAAAATATAATGGAGAATATAACCTCTGAGAACAGAAATTTATTTCGGTGTGTGTATATGAGTCAGAAAAGGGATGAATAATCGTCAATATCTGTTCAAACCTGAGTACCAGAGCTATGCAAAAAAGTAAAAAAAAAAAAGTTTCATTATTTTGTTGACTTGCTTTGTCAAAAAAAACACATCCTTTACCTCAGATTGTATTTCACCTTGTCTGTATTTGCAAAGCAACAAAATATAGATTTTTGGTTTTCTGGTACCGTAATAAACCGTAATATTTAGAAATATGTAGAATATTGTATGATGGTCAAGTGTGTGAATTGTTTACCAGAGGAAGAATGTCAAGCAGAAAAATGATCAGATTGGACATTTCTGTGACAGATGGAGCAGGGTGACTCCGGTCTTGCTGAGGTGGTGTTGGCGGGTCATCTTTTGCACTATGGAGCGGACATAGAAAGGAAAACAGTGATTCCTCTCAGCTGGTGTTTTAGAATAAACCTATATTTTATGTCATTGTTATAAGAATGTTTTAAAAGATGATGATTCCGAAAAATATTGCATTTTTCTGAGCTGTTATCCTACATTATGTCGTCAACACTTAATAACAGCTTTTCTCAACTGGTCTGCCGCCTGACTTTGACAGAGGTGCTATCAAATTAATTGTCCACTGGTAGTTTAGCAGCAATGATAGAAGAGGCCAGCAGCAAGATGGAAGAATAGACAGGACGGTGACAATTATTTTTCAATTGTTTTCAGCTTTACAGAAATCCATCATGCTCTCTCCCTCTGTGACTGGAGTGCGGTATGAAACTTTAAACCAGCAACTGCCACTCGTCAGCAAGGGTGTGGAGATTATTATTCCCTTGAAAAGTCAACACAACTAACAAGCACAAGTGATGATAATGTGTATATTACTATCAAAGACTTCCCAATGCTGACACAGAAGCAAATGGTGCAAATCAGGTAAGACTGTACTTTAAAACTAAAATGGTTTGATTCTGTGTGTTGGCCGTCAGAGGGATGCAGATCGTAAGTGTGTAAATACTTTTTTTTTTAGACGGGGTTGACTTTAGGTTTTGCATACAGTTTTAAAGGGTGTTGCAACTGAAAAGCGGTGAAGAAAAGCCACATTATAGACTTTCATTTTTAGAATATATAGAAATCCAAAGTGTACCTCAGAGAAGTGCAGAAACGTCGGGTCATATACTCCCAAAGGTATTCAGTGTTCATGGAGCTAACCAGCATATTCACAGTTTTTATGATCTCTGATGCATTCTTATTTTCTTTTATCTGGCTGTTGAAGAAAAAGGGAGGAAAAATTATCTTCATGTTTGTCAGTTGCAATTTGAACATCCTTGCATCAGTTTAATAGTCTATCACCCTCACTTGACAAGCTGGTGGCCTGAAAGCCCTGAGCTGGTAATGGTTCCTTCCCCAAGCATCTCTCGACAGTAGCTGTAGAACGCTCGGATGACCTCCAACAACACGCTGCTCAAGACCACTGGACCTAAGCAGAGGCCAAAAAATTATCAAAGTAAAACAGCCTTGGCGTAAATCTTAAAATATGAATAACGAGTGGTAGTGTATTAAGTAATTCTTAACTTTCATGTGTTTGTGTTCTGTGCTGCTTTATGCTACCTACCAATCTCCGGTTTATCCAGCAGACTGATGACGATACGGAAGGGCCTGAGATATCCAATCAAATTTTCCGGGTCATTCTGCGTATCCTTTTGTTTGAGGATGCTAATCAATGCCTGATGTCACAGAAAACCCCAGATGAAAATGAGACACAGCTGAAAGTCCTGACCAGGATTCCATTTACAGCACAAGCTAATGTATTATAATATTTTTTCATGAATAATCTTTCTAGGAATTGTTAGTGTTTAAGCTTTGTTAGTTAAGTTTAGGTAGATATTTTGGAAATGTTGCTTCGAATTTTTTCTTTGCGGAGGGAAATCTCACTTCAATTCATCTGAAAAGATTGTTGTCTAAGTTCAATCAGATGTAGGATTGCAGCCGGCTCAGGATTGAGCTGGATGTTTGTTGGGCAGTGTAATTCAAGTAGGAATATAGGAAACTTTGGATTGCAGTATGCCGAACCACAGTACAGTTTAAGACAAAAATTATAGTTTGGTAAAACCCATGCAAGGAAGAAGTTGGACAGCCTCCAAATTTTTCCTATATTTCTACTTGAATTACACTACTCAACAAACAGCCAGCTCAATCCTGACTCCTTTAGTGTCTATCCCCAAGTATTGCGATCTACAAGCTCAATATATTCTGCCTTAATTATTAGTTGTACTACTAATTTATTGTATGTACGTGCGATGCAATGCTCAAAGTACAGTTTTTCCCTAATCCTTTTGTATTATAAGTCTATTATGTATTAATACATGTTTGCACACTTTGGGGACAATAAAGTACATCATAATTTCTCTCAACTCCTGGCCGAGAAATAGCTCCATACATACCCACACCTTTAGCATTTACTGGCCAATTTCACACCAACCTTTAAAAAATATGTATTTAACAAATAAGATCTAATGTTTTAATTACTAACCTTTAGAGAAACTACAAGAAATAACAGTTACAAGGTGGTTACCTCCCCCTTTTCCCAGTCTTTTTGATAAGCTAAACTTCTTACTGAGTATTGCTTCACAATGAAAGTATTATCAAGAGCAGTATAATTTGTCTTACTCTTGGAAAAAAATAATTTTTTTAATAAATTTCAGCTTTTTTGTCTACTACTAAAAATTAGGTTTATAGTAAATATATACATATGTGTGCCAGTACATGAGTGGTTACCTGCACTACAAAATCTCTAGAGAAGTTGTTGAAGTAGAAGGCTGTATGTTCCTCTTTGGTAGTGGAGTACGTTGGGTGTGGTGCTACCATTCCTCCTTTTATGTCAGTCCCTGGAAAAAAGTTTTACCCATAAGCAAACAACAGTGAGCCTAAGGAGAAACTGAGCAAATGATTCATTAATGAAGGATATTTCAATGATAAGCACCAAGGATCCATGCATAGAGGCGTCTGTTGAGGGACATGTCTCTTCGCAGTAATGTAAGTAAGGCTGCAGACACCAATGCGATAATGTCTTTGACACTCATGTCAATACAGGCCTCCGCTTGGTCCTAAACAAACAACACATAGTAACAATTGGCAAAGGGACAATGATGAGAGAAATATGACATAGCTGACAATGGCTGTAGAATAGCAACATACATTAGAATAAATATACAATATATGAGTGAAACTCATGATGTAGCACACAAAGTGCTTTACATCAAACAAGAACAGAAATGGCAAAACAAGAACAGTGAACCTACTCACGGGAATAATTAATATGCACACTCAGTATACGTAGTACCTTTATGCCTATTTATAAGTATATAACTAGTAAGCCAATTTAAATAACCTGAATCCAATGAAACTCTGATTGATAATTGATTCCAAGAACAAAAATAAATAAATAGTGAGTGTACTTCTGAGGGTACTTACCAGGCATTCAGCAAAGGGGAAAAAGTAAAGGAGGATTTCAAGCATGTTCCTCTGCACTAGGACATTTGAATCTTGCAGAGACAGACACATCGACTTCAGCTGAAGATGGACAGAAACCAAGAAGTTTTGAAGAATTTCAGACTCATGAAAAAAGACTATAGTGGCGAATACTATAAAAATAAAATGAACACGACCAAAATATAACCATGATAAAATTATTTCCATAAGTGTTGAACGTCTTTACTCACCACCAGTCTGTGGTCGTATCCTAGCATGTGTGTTTGCACACGCAGAGACACCATACGGTCAAAGTGTGTGACTATGAAGACAGATGCAGGCAGTCGCACAATGGGACTGACCAACATGCTGCCCCACAGGGCACCATAGAAGACCTGCTGACCCACCAGCAGGGACAACTTGAGAAGCAACGCATCAGTCCTAGAAAGAGGGCAACGTAAAGACAACTCTTTGACATGCGTTCTATACATTCAATCTATATCTATAGGTCTAAATGGAAGGATGCCCTTGAGGTTAACAATGAGATACCAAACAATTCTGAATAAAACTATTGTTTCAGTATGAATCAGTGTAAGTATAGCATAGTATCAAACATTCTACAGTCTTAAGGGGTCAAATCAGTCGCCAAATATTAGTCAAAAATATAGCATTAATTTGAACTTATGAACCTTGAACTGATGTTAGTATTCTGCCTTCAGTTTGAATGACACCTTCATCACGGGCTCAGCATATCCCGATGCAATCTTTGGTCTTCTGTCAACATGCACTACTATAGAAATTGGTGTAACATAAATAGTGAAACACTGAAACATTATGGATAACTCAAGTCAGTCTCATAGCAATCAAATTGCTATGAAAAATTCTATCAACAACTCCCAAAATCAAAATCAAAACTGTCAACCTCTGTATCGTTTATTCACCTCTTCACTCTGAAATGTGTAATTTCTTAAATGTTCCAATGTGAATGATTAAGTGGAGGTCTGGCGATGAGGCAACTAACTTCAACCAAACGAATGCTCTTCCCCTTCTTAAATGGCTAAAAAATGTAGAAGGGGTGAAAAATCCTCCCTAAAGTCACAAGTTTTAGTTGGTTGTAATGGGCTACTTTGGAAACATCACACATTGCAACATTCTTAACTCCATGGAAGCAAACCCTATATGGCACAGAAAAATTAGCTATATGAGGCTTTGGATGTACAGACCAATTCAATTTTCAACAGGATCACTTATTATTAGTTCTGGTCTTTTCATCCGTTGCTAGCAATATAAAAAAACATAGAGTAATGTCAGAATACTTTGATTAATGAAATGAAAACAACACAGTATGTACTATTCACCTGTCATAGACCTCCAGTCCCTCCTCCAGGCCTGGTAGTAGTCCAGTTACGAAGGCCTGAAGACTAGGGAGTAAAGCTCTCTGTAGTGGTAGATAGTATCGCTCGTAAATTTTCAGGAGCACCGGCTTCACAGCCATGGCTGCGTGGCCCAACAACGGAAACAGTCCTGAGCTGAAAGGCAGCATAATACAAACAAACACATTAATTTATACCACATACAAATTAAAAAAGCTAAAAATGATTGAATGCAGTTTCTTCACCTGTAAATGAACAGATCCTTGGCCAACCCATTTGTGCCGATGATTTTGAAAATGACCTCATAGGTCTCTAGAGCCTTGAGGTGTACTCCGCTCGGCAGAGCTGGGTGCAGACACTGGGCGAGGCGCTTTCCAATAATCAGTCTCTTGGGCAGGAGGGAATAGCGCAGGTTACTCTGCAGGGCCTAAAAGAAAGACACAAAAGTTGGTGGAAAATAGGTTTACATATAAGGTTTCAATTCTGCAAAACAAACCAATAAAATAAAAATAAACTCACAAAGGCTAACAATGGGGGATTTTTTGCACATTTCTTCACGTTTACGAGATAAAAAAGTCTGCGTTCCATAAAGGACTGATTTTTAAGCATCAACGCAGACACTTCGGAGTAAATATCTTCCCTCTGGTACATTTATTGGTCAGAATAAATCATCAAAAGACTTCAGCAATAATGTTCTTTAAGAGTGGTATAGTATAGAACGGATACAGAAAGTTGGTGTCATTAAGAAAGAAGAACCTCCTCATAAATACACCGATATGAAACACAGTTGCGAAGTTGAAACTTGACAAATTGATGACACAAAAAAAACAAAAAATTCAACCACAGACCGAAATTGAAACTCAAAACTCATTTTAATGATCATCTTATTTTTAAATGTTGTGATACCGTCTACTGTTTATCATCCTTTACCTTATTGAGCTTTCCCAAGGAAGAGATGAGATCTGCCCACTCACTCGAAGACTCAAAGTTTCTCAGCGCCTTTTCAATGACGGCCGCATAGTTACGGTAACGGTAGTCGTTCTGAAGTTCTAACTCCTCTGGATCCATGATGTATCAGACTGATCCCTGCATGTTCAGAAAAAATATTTCTGGAAAAGAGACAAACAAGAGTTTTATTTTATATACAGAAGCAATTGCTTCCATCATAGCATCTCTCTTCAGCCTGATGGTGTAATATTTCAATATCTTATGGGATGTACCCAATCTCCAGAGCTAGGGAGATAAATATCCTCAAGTCAGACAAGTCAGTGTTTGTCTGATTGACCCGTCTGTCTTGTCTGAGGAGAGTGGCATCTTTCCTACACAAACAGTGAGGTAGTAGATGCATTCCCAGAGAATAGACTTAACAAAACTTAACACAACACTGACAAATGACCACTTCATAGTGTTTTCATAACACATCGTCATAGCTACCAGCAGACAAAGAGCAGCCTTTTCCTTCACTTGGTGTCTTGTTTCTGGTTATGGTATGAATGCAAGTCCAATATTGACTCTCCGTTTATCTCTGTCTTAGTCTGTCCCAATTCCAAAGAAAATTTGGCTCTATAGCAGCTCTGCTTTGTTCACGAACCTATGCCAACTTTGTCTGTCTGCTGTTAGGTGCTTCCCGACGGATTAAAGCTGTATGCTGTGGCTGAAAAGGGAGGTTCATTAGAGAAGTGAGAACAAACCATATAGTGAGGTTGTCAAATAAGCTTGATGATGTAAACAGAAAAAGTCCTGATGAGCTGAGGGGAAATACAGAGTTGAGTGATCATTCTCTTTCACAACAACCAACCAATCACACATTCAGGTCCTTAACAAGGAAGAGAAAGTCCTGATGAACCTTACCAAGGCTACACAGACAAAAACAAAGAAATATAAAATAAAGAAATACTTAAGAGCAAAGTTGTCCAATGCCATACCGTACACTGATCCACAATGAAATTATAACCGCTTGCAAGTCATAATATCATTGACTGTTGTAATGTCACCTGTCATTTGGTGGGAAGTTGATGTGTAAGAAAAATATGTTAGAATCTGAGCAACTATGACAAAGGCCAAATTGTGAAAACTGCCGATCAGGGTTGGGTGCTTCCGATCTGCAATGGTTAATACCAACCAAAGTGGTCTATGGGAGAACGGCTAATGGATCATGGGCTTCCAAGACTCAATGATGCATGTGTGGAGCAAAAGCTAGCCCGTGTTGTCTAATCCCACATGAGAGCTACTGTAGAACACATTGCTGAAAAAGTAATTGCTGGTTCTGATACGTGTCAGAACACAGTGCCTCACAGAGCTGTTTTGGTGGCAAAAGGGGGACCACTACATTACTGGGCAGGTGTTTTTAATGTTATGGGGGATCTGCATATATCTTTCTTGCTTTAAAGCAAATGGCATAGGCGGTTGTGCGCATAAGTATGTATGTGAGTGTGTATTGTATTTGAATAAATCTGGGGTGAGGAGGATTAGAGGAGCATAAACATCTGGACTCTCCCTGAGCTAGAGCTGAGAGGGGCCAACAACACGTGCTGAGAACAGCTTTGTATTTGTTATGTTATGATCCTTCTATTGAAAGAAAAATAACCAGTAACAATGCAAAAATCCGACTGTAAGTATAAGAAAAAAAATGCTCTAATTTGTACCCCTAATATTTAAAAAAAAAACTTAAGTAAAGTTTTTGCATTATTAAAACAATAACAAATAAGAACACATCACTTGTGTCTTTGAATAAGTGGACCATATTATTAGTTATTTGTGACATTTTACAGATTAAACGGGCAATTAATAAATGTAAAACTAATTAACATGTCAATAATCAATGAAAATACTTGTCAATTTTGCAAGATTGTGCTGCCAGCTGCACAGATTCAATGAGATAAAAAAATAATTGAAATTTTGAAAAAATCTAATCTTTTAGCCATTTTAATGTAGATACAAATTAAACACAAACAGTGAGATTGGATTAATAAGTCACATGGCTCTGTTACTTACTTCCCCATCTTAGTGTCAGAAGTAAATTGAGACCAATACATTTAATGGAATGGATATTTTGCAGCTTACTCATTGACCTGCCACAAACAAAAACAATACCTAAAATTGTTTTGACATAAAACATATGTAACATATATGTGTGACATAAAACATAAAAAAATGTAAGACATGCACTACATGAGCTCTAACATTTACCTTGTTGAAACACATGCCTTCATTAGAAACAAGTATGTCAAATGGTTAGTACATCTCCATCAAAGCCATCAAACCAAAGCAGAGTCATCAGGAATAATCCCGAAGAGCCGCGTGCACGACGCGTGACTGCAGTATTTCTAAAATCCTAGTTACAGCTTTGTCATCAGTGGATTCCATTTTTCTACATTTTCTGTTCATATTTAACCACAAGTTAAGTTCTGTACTAGACATATTGTGCTCAGAGGCTTAACATCCACCAAAAAAGTTGTGATTTCACTCAAATTAGTTTTTTATTGAGTTGTCAGCAGGATTACGCAAAAACTGCTCAACAGATTCCAATAAAAGTTGGTGGATAAATAAAAGAAATAAAAGTCAATGGATACTTAATTTATCCCTGGGGAAATTAATGTTCCCTTCATTTAACCCATCCCTGAGGGACTAGTTGGAAGTTCTTTTGAAACGCCCGGGGAGCATATTGATAACATTAAAATGTTATACTTAAACAGGCCGCATGTGGGTGTTTTCACTCACCGGACACTAAAGTCGAAGGCGCAGGAGATGATCAGTTGCACGGTATTTAAGACACATTTGGAGAGTTTATTGGAGTTGTCGGTAAATTTAGAGGCTGGCAATAACTCAGATATTAATGGGGAAATCTGCATGAACTTTTCCTTAACCTTGGGTACTGTTGTGCGTTAGCAGAGGTGTGTGCTCTCTGAGTGCTTTTTCTATTTTAAATGTTTTGTGTTATACTGAATGAGCCGTCACTATTTTTAGAAAATCTTTGGAACATTGGCCACTTCTGGGAAATATCACTAATTTATTGCACATTCCCAAACTAGTGTATTTTAATCACACTTTTCCTCATCTCCTCTGAAATTCTTTCTGATTTTAGCATTGTTTAGTTTTAAGTTTCTAATTGGAAAAAAAACTTTTTTTTTTTTACACAGAACCAGTTGGTGTTATAACATATTTGGTTCAATAAATAAATTTAGCTTTTAAAACCTGCATTTTGTTGTTTTCTCAGGCTGCCTTTGCTTAATGGTGACTATTGTTTGAACATATGACACAATTAACTACACACAAAAACTTAAGAAACCGGGAGGGGTAAATATTTTTTAAGGCACTGTGTGTGCGCGCGCGTGTGTGTAATTAGCTTACAAGCAAATTAAAATCTTATGAAAGCAAGACTACACACATATGGCAGCTAGATAGTCAAACTCAGAATATCAAGCAGAACTGTAAGCACGTTGTGACTTCCTTGTTGTACAGGATGCCATGTCTCAGGCTGACAGCAGGTGTGTTGAAGCTATGCATTTCCAGCCTGTTGTGAGGCATGGGTGTGTGCTTTGAGGGATTGCGACTTGCACTATGACACACACCAACCATCAACACTAAGACAGACTTCAATATGGGCGATGGTACGTGACAAAAAACAGACTACACATACGACATTAGTTGGACAAGTGACAGTGACTTCCGCACCTTCTGGTCTGTAAAGATCAGTGCACAGTGCTGTGTACATATTACGTTACACCACGGCCCAAGACCACCGACCGGATGATAATATCACTGATGTATCTGTCAAATAATTGTGTGTGCAGCTAGCAAACATCAAACAAATAGAGGGCAATGGCAAAATCGAGCACACATGAATCGATTATATTATACTAAATAGATAGATATTAAAATATATAAAGTGTAATTTTTGTATCACATCGTTTATTTTCGTCGCTGCTCTTCATATAACATATGACGTTGTTGTTGGAGCTAACAAAATTAGCCGTCGCCATAAGGTGCATCAATGACTCACCAACTGCTAAATTAGCCCTGAATGCTTCGACACACACTCGTTTCACAGCAGTCCCAGAAGAAGCAATATCCAGGCATCGATGGTACATCGTTTACATGAACACGGCTAAATAAAAACAACAAAACCGCTGTTGTTGGTCCAGAAGACGACTGTTATAACACAACCCTAGAGTACCAGGGTGATAGTCAGGAGGAGGAGGCGGGATCATCAAACTCAGCTGATACAGAGCCGAGCTGAGATACCGGGAGGGTCCAATTCATGACAGAAGAAGAGGGGTTGGGCGGAAATATATTTTACAGGAAAGGAAGTGTTTGTCTTCAAACCGTCGTCTTAAAAGTAAATACGCGAGCCATTTTTGTCAAATTCTTGCCCGGAGCTGTAGAAAACTAGTTCTTCCACAAAAATATTGAAAATAGAAATGTACAACCAAACCAAAATTCGAAGACCACAGACAGTGGATTAGTCCAGGATGTACAGTGTTTACAAACCTCTCACATCGCTGCCAGATAATTGAATATTATTGCAACAATTTAGTCTTTGATCTATCTATCTATCTATCTATCTATCTATCTATCTATCTATCTATCTATCTATCTATCTGTCTTACATATTTTTTGTCCTCATAATTATTATACAATATTGATACATGTAACCATACAAATAATTGTGTGGTGTTTTGATGCATGACTTTTTTTTGTAACGGTGAATCGATGAGAATAGTATAGCAATATGAGTACCATTTCCAGTTTCGCAAACATTTGACACGAAAAACATTATAATAATGAGATTCATTATTCTAATAATTAATGACTAATAATTATTAGTCATTTGTCAAGGTCATTCAAGGTCCAAGGTTGAATTGGTATCTGTCAGTGAATGTCATATATCAGGGAGCAAATGAACATTTTGTCCTCATTGTTGATGTGTTGGAAGCAGGAAAAAATTTCCAAGCATATCACCTCTGACCATCTATAACGTGGGCAAATTTTTGGTGGCTTTTGGCTGTGATACTGTTAATTATCATGGCTAACATCAGGAGACAGTAAGCTATGAGTGAGATGGGGTTTTGATTTTTACTGTATATTATTCTGAGTTAAATACTGAAAAGTTAATAACAGCTCCACACTATCCTCTCATAATGAATATGAAACATTTTTGTCCCCATCTCATATTGTGGGATATAGTTGTGTTCTGCAATTATAGTCATACCTTTTAACAACAATGTCAAAATGACATTTTTCTTTATGCTGATAACATTTTGGGATCCAGAATTAAGCAAAACCGACCGCCAGCTTTTGATTCTTCTTTTCTACAGTATATTAGAGTCTACTTTCAGTGATAATCACTTCAAAACATAAGTTTTTTTTTATATAATTTGTAATTGTTTTGAAAGTAACTTTTTTAACTGAGCTGGCTAGAGCCCGAACAACAAGTTGTTCTCATTGTATGCGCACACTGGCAATTGCAAATGTATACCTCAAGATGGAGCTACCCCTGTGTAAATATTATAAAAATGAATAGACCTCAATGTATTGACAAAGTAGAAAGAGATACGATACATAGTTGTAATTCACAGTAAAATGTTAATATAGGAAACAGAAAAAATGATATTATTAGCCATCCCTTCAGTGGCAACTTTCTTACAGTTGAAGGACAGGAGCAAGTTTTTTTTTTTTTTTCAGTGAATGCTTGTGAAACGAATAATCAAAGAAGAGGGTTTGAAATAAAGTAATAGCAAAGGATTTCTGCAAAGCACATGGATGGAAATACCCTGGTGTTGCCAGACCCTTCCTCCATTATAGACGATGTGTTAGTCAGACATCCTTAGTTCAGGTCAGAAATTCTTCTTCAAGACTATTATAGCCTAGACTAAGTCATGCTTTCCATTCCTGTGATGAATGATTTTCTTTAATTCACCCAAAGTTCTTCTACATAGTTTCCATGAACTCCTCCAACACCACAGCTGCAGACATTCTAGCCCCTTGTCCTTAGCTCTAAGGAAAAGCAGAACCAGTATCAAGTCCATTGACAGCCACACAACAGCGACTTTCTGATGAGGCTGAGGAAATTCGGAAATCTTACAGAGGATTCTCAGCAGCTTCTACAGCTGCAGCTTGGAGATCGTCCTGACCAACTGCATCACTGTGTCGTACAGGAAGACCGCTGTGGTAAAACCGCTGGGATGATCATACCAAGGCACCCTTCCCCACTCTGAAGGACATCTACAACCACTGAGTCCACAGGAGCACCTGGGGAACAATCAAGGACACCACCCAACACCAATACAGACCTTTCACTTTCTAAGAGAAACAATATTGTTTTGAACACCAAACAAAAATTTTTAGTCATCTTATTTATGAATTGTTTTTTTTAAATTGAAGGACAGAACTCCCAGGGAGCGGTGCATTAACTGAAGAATGTGTGTAGATTTTGTTCAACCACTGACGCACTTGCAATGAATGCAAAAACTGATCTGGAATCTGAAAAAGAAAATTTTCCTTGTGTTGTTGTTATATATCTATTTTCTTGCTGTCACAAACTTGTATCAGCTGCGACTCCCATACATGTGAATGAACAAACACCTGACTTCTATGTAACAAAGCTCTAACATAAAAAAAAGAGTATTCACTCGAGGATTGCTTGCAGCTACGGAGGCTGAGAGCAAGGGACCTATTTTTTATTGCCATCAGCTTCTTATAATGAGTTCAGTTTCTAGTTATCACCAGAGAACATGAGCTTGTGTTTTCTAGACATAACAAGATAATTAAGTTATGCATCTGAGATCTCATGCATTCATGAGCGAACAGATGCATAACTGTCAAATCAGTCCTCATAATTTACAGAGTAGACTTGACTTAGAGAAATTTACAGTACTTCAGTAAAACTGGAAAGATATTCATATATTTATATTTAATTCTAATTATTTATATTTTATTTTGTATAATTGTGACAAATTTTTCAGCCTCCAGAGTGTTTTTGGTGGCTCTTCGAAGCTGCAGTCTTTTTGTAGGGAGTTTGAGTGTCCGCTTCAGTAGACAGCCAGGAAAGCCACAGAGCCCAACCTCATTTGGCTCACAACAGACTCTCCAGCCATTGCTCCGGCACTCTGTGACCAGCTCTGAGTATTTGGCCCTTTTGTACTCACTGGCTTATTCAATTCGGCAGTCCCATGGAGCATTCAATAGAGTAGGACCACTTACTTT
The DNA here is from genome assembly GCA_037951165.1 of Lophius americanus. NCBI lineage: Eukaryota > Metazoa > Chordata > Actinopteri > Lophiiformes > Lophiidae > Lophius > Lophius americanus. The sequence goes on along the minus strand of JBBDHG010000040.1, from coordinate 3,861,876 downwards.
GTTGACTTCGATGTTGACTTCATGCCTGAATGTAATGTTTTCTGGAAACACAAGGAGCTCATCTTGTGCGAAGCTTGCTACCCAGCTCTGATGAAGATGATGGAACATTTGGGGGCATGCTGATACCTACTTTTCTGGATGGCTGCATCGATGGTGTCTGCGAATGACCTTATAAGATAAGTTAAGATAACCTTTATTAGTCCCACAATGGGGACATTGCAGGGTTACAGCAGCAGAGCATGTAACAGAATACATAATACAGAATAACAGAATAACAGAGCATTATGTGCAATTAAATTAAATTAAATGTGCAGTTCTGGACATGTTGGGAAGTGTATTGTCCCATATGACTTAGTTGTAGCAGCAGCGGTAGTTATAACCTCTTCCCCAACACATTTTACCAGCAACTTAGGATGTGTTCCATGGCGTCCCTCCTCTGGGACAGTTGGCATGATGAAATACTCTCAATTCCCAAGCTATGCAGGCAAAACGTTATAAACTGATTGGTTGAGAAATTTGACATATGATGGTTCACATGTCTGTCCAGGTGAATTAGTAAGGTTCAGGAGGCCCCGGGTAGTTTGTTTGTGCGTGTCGGTTACAGTTCTCTTCTGCAACTTCGGCTTGTCACCCTGAACCATTTCTCTTTTCCACGGGGTGTGTCACAACATGGTCTGGGAAAAACCACGGCGCTCCACCGCCGTAGTGCCCACTAAGATTTTGTTGGGGCCGGTAGCTCAGTCGGTAGAGCGGCCATCTCCCAATCTGTGAATTGGAAGGTAGCCGTTAAAGCCCCATTAGGTTTACAAGTTGTAGGGTCCTTAAGCAAGACTCTGAACCCAATATATTAACCAGGCGCCTTTGCCATGCTAAGTTAAGCCACGATCAAAAAACAACCTTATGAGCACCTCACTTGTTTCAATTAGTCTTTCCTTTAAAAATACATATATATGTATAATACATATATCGTCATTTATGTGTCAGTAATATTGTGTTTTTTTTTTTGTTGCTTTTCACAACTTATTTAATGTTGGCTTGCATATAAATATCCTGAATGCCGCAAGGTGGAGTATTCTCATTGTAATCCAAGATTAAACACAGCTGCTTTGCCCGTAGGCTTATCAACACCAGACATCATGGGGCTGAACAGAGATGAGCCACATTTTTACTGAAAGAGGCAATTGCATTCAGTTATACTCTGATATTATTAAGGATAACTTCACAAGATAAAAATGATGCCCGTTTACAGAGCCAGGTGAGGCAGTAGCTCTCTACTAAATGGGAAAAGTCAGCGAAAGGTGGGAAGCCATTGGCTGTTTGAAAATGGCAGCTAAAATGGTACAGAGACAATGCTTTGCATATATACATACATACATATATTTATGTAAATACATATACTATACTTATAGTCAGTGAAAAATAAGACAATGAACTGAACTTAAAAACTTTTGTACATATAAAATGATATTTTCTTTATTAGTGGATTCAGAATTGTAATGAGTTAAAAAATACTAATGAGCAGACATGCCAATATGATTGCTTTATGTTGATGTTCTGGTTTTGTTTATGTGATTCTGTTTCACTGTGTGACACAGTGAAAGTTGCCAGAGTGAACCGGTAGAGGTTGATATTGGTTTGACCATCAGGCAAACATTAAAGTGTCTGGAGAAATTTAGTTTAACATTATTATCTCAATCAAGGAGATTTTCACGAGTGTCCGCTTGTTGGATTGTTGTAAAAATTTCTCCATATATAGAATGACCAAATACTGAAATCGAGAATCTGTGACAAACTGTTTTTATAGTTGTATTAGTACATGTCCTTGTTAATAATTAAATCACTGTTTGACCTTTAACAGCTCAACAGGTCATCACTTCCAGACAATGTCCTCGTTCTATCATTCTGTCTGTGCTCTACTTTGTCAGCGACACGTGTCCAAAGCTCCAATAATATATTATGTTCTTCTCAAACAAGTCATAAAACTCATTCTTGAAAGATTTAATAATCAATAATCAAACATTTTGATACAGGATATACATTAATCTTTTATATTGTTAGCAAGATTATGCACGATAATCCAGATTTCATCAAACTTGGTGGGAGGATGGGCAAGGTTGTAAATCACAAAGTTTGGTTCAGATATGGATAAATTGGTGGATCCAGCATTTAAAAAAAACAAAAACTTCTTAAAACATTGTTATAGAAAGCACATTTTATGAAAAAAATAATCTAAGGGAATATTGTATGGATCTTGTTGACAAAATATCTCACATCAACTGGTAAGGCACACAAAATAAACAAAAAACCGGATCGACCACATTTAAAGGCGTGTTCATCGGGGGAAGTACCAAGAAACTTACTGTTAGAGGTATAACAGTTTCACTTTAGGTAAGGCTTGATTAAATCATTTGGGACAGTTGAGCCTTGGTGAGGTTGGTGCCATCCTAGTTTAAAGATCTTGCTGTTAGGTATGTTTTTACATGAAAATGTTCTTATTATAAAGATATAGATCATTTGCACATTATATATACAAATTTTTCACGTTACACCGTGAAAACTACCATGTAAAAACTGGGATTTTGCACATTATTTGCATAAGAGTTGCCAAGTAGTTAATTTGGTCTGAATATAAAGTCACACACATTCACATCTCAAGCATACAGGGTTTATCTTAAGTGTTGTCTCCCAATAAAAATGGGAGTGTCTATTTTTATCTTCTGTTTCATATTATATGAAATATGACTTGGATCTAATAAGTCTAAAAATATCACAAACAGTCTGATCGGACATTCTTTACTCAGGTAGTAAGTGCAGAGGAGTAAAGTAATAACGACGTGTTTCTTCATAGTTCTCTGAAACAAAAACAATTCCTCCTGCATGATCGACTGTCAGTAACTTCATCTGTGCCCGGTAACATATAAAAAAGCTGCTCAAATTATTCTCTTAACGGTACAATTATTGGTATTGACGCTGAAAATAAAAACAACTATTTTAAAATTACTTAACAGATCTGAATAAATTAGAATGTTTTATTTAGGATGATTTCTTATCACTGAACCCATTTCTTTCCGTTCTTCACTCACGTTGAGTGATGCTGAAAAGCTGGTTCACGCGTTTGTCACCTCCAGACTCTATTACTGTAACGCACTTCTCATCGGGATCCCTGATGAAAGTCTTCAAAGACTACAATATGCTCAAAACAGTGCTGCAAGGATCCTGATGAGAGTTCGTAAACACGAACACATCACCTCCCTTCTTCATTCCCTTCATTGACTTCCCATCTCTAACAGGGCATATAAGATCTCTGTCCTCACTCACCAGTGCATCCATGGTAACGCACCCCCCTACCTAAAAGAACTACTCACCCCACTGACCTCAAAAAAATCCCTCCGTTCTACCCACTCATACCGCCTCCTCCTTCCCCGGACTAAGCTCAGCACCATGGGTGATCGGGCCTTCTGTTCTGCTGCCCCTCGTCGACTGACACGTTTAAAAAAGGACTTAATACTTTCCTTTTTAGCAGAACCTATAACTTTAAGAAAGAAACAGAAACAATCCTTTATTAGTCACATAGTCATACAATACAACATAGTGAAATTACTTCTCTGCATTTGACCCATCCCTGAGGGAGCAGTGGGCAGCCCTTCGTGGAGCGCCCGGGGAGCTAAGGATTCAGGGTCTTGCTCAAGGACCCTACGACAAGTAGACCCTGGTGGGATTCGAACCGGCTACCTTCCGATCTTCTGATCGGGAGACGGCCACTCTACCCACTGAGCCACAGCCGCTCAGTGGGTAATTAACATTGCTGCTTTTTGATCAGATTTTTGTACAGTTATTATTTTATTTTTTATTGATGCTTATATCTTCTTTTACTTTGTAGCACTTTGAGATTTGATTTGTATTATTCTTCTTCTTCTTCCTTCAGCTGTTCACTTTAGGGATTGCCACAGCAGATCACCTGTTTCAATCTATCTAAATTGTGCTCCACGTATTGATCTGGCAAAGGTTTTATTTCGGATTTCCCCCCTGACACTATTCTCCCCATTTAGTCGGGCCAGGACCGGCCCTAGCAGTAAACTGAGTTGTGGCCCCTTTGAGACTTTGATAATTAATGAACCTATAAATATAATACAATTCAGTCTCGATTTAAATTTGAGTGATTGTCAAAACCTACAACATTTCCCTAGCTTACAATGGTTAATAAAACAGTTATTTTGACATCCAAGTTGTGTCGTTACAACTTGGATGTTGTAACGACATCCAAGTTGTCGTTGGATGCCCCTGCGCTATCCCAGGGGCATTAAAATCGAATTGCCCCTGGGATAGCGCAAGAAAAAAATAATCATAATGTGGGGTAATCTTTGGGTAAAATTCCATGCAGATCGGTTCATTAGTTTTTCCATAATCTTTTGTGCTGACGTATCTTCACGCGCGTGTCAGGCAGAGTGTGTGGGGCGTGGAGATTGCGGGAGAATATAAAAAGAAGCAGCAGCATCTTAGTTTTACCATGGTTGTGAGGGTAACGTGGTGAACAGAGGACAAATGCGGTGAAAGGCGTCAAATCCCGACGAGAAGCAGCCAATGTTCCTAGAGAGTATACTGTATGTATACGGTTCCACTGGTGGGTGACACTTCTTCCTCGGCTCCTTCTTCCACATCTCGCAGCTGTTTCACGTTACAATGACGTTTTAGAACCTTTAGCAATTCCGCTAGCACTACTAGCTAACAAGGTACTTGCAAACTATTGGCACCAGCGTATCACCGCTTTACAGTGGCTCTTTATTATTTTTTATTATAAACATGTCTTCATATATCCGTGCGAAATATGTCGGGCAGTTTTTTGAGTCTCTTTTTTCTTTATGGTCTTTGTTAAATGTCTAAACTGTGAATGAAATGCTTCAAACACGTGATTGTTGTGTCAGTTTTGCCTATGCAGTTTTTAAAAGTCTACCACAGACCATGTTTGAGAAAGATATATAATGAGGAGTTAGAGCTTCTTGAAGACGCGCAGGTTTTGCAGTGGTATGAATGTGTGACTGTTATAGATATTTCCTTCTGTCTGACTGGTGCATCTGTGTAGGAGGCAGTGTCACACTCCTTGCTGCATCTGGAATGAATTAAAGTTGCATTTTTTTTAGCACGAACTTCCCGATATTTGTCTCTGATCCAGCTTAGTGACATCCAGGCACACCCACAGTCCAATTCAGACTGAATTTGCATTACTTTTATGATTAAAAGTGTCAGTAATGTGCTCGCTATAAGATCACTGAACCCGTCCATGCCTACCACTCAATTGAAATGTATTTCTGTTCTCCAGAGGAAGTTGATCCATTAATGTATGATATATATTTTTTGTTTTTAGAGTGGGCCTTCCTTACACTGGTCAGCCATTAGATTATAACCACCAATAGTAATACTGTGATGCATTGTGTATCCTGACACTTCTCTATCAAAATAAGCAGTTATTTCCGCCTATATGCTCTTCTCTTGGATTGGACAACATGAATTATCCTTCAGTGAGTCCTGGGTGTCCATGACATTTTTGTAGGTTCTCCATTTGTCAACTTTGGGCCACTTCGGTGGGAAGTAACCACTGCAGTCCAGGAAGACCCATAAGACCACCGTTTCTTGAGATGCTTTGAGACTCAAAGCATGCGAATCTCAAACACTCAGATTATTAGTCTAGTCATCACAATTCAGTCCCTTTTAAAGTCGCTCACATACTTACTATTGTCAATTTTCCTGGTTCCAACACATCAACTATGAGGACAAAATTATTTTCTGTTGAATATATCGTACCATTTTTCCGTTCTGCATTATATAACTTTTCAATTTTCATTACATTGAATGACTTTGCTGTTATTCACAGCCAGAATCTCTTTGACACAATTTGTGTAACACATGGCGTTTAGCTGTTAATGATGATGAGATGGTTAAATTAAGACAAAAAGGCTTTTTTTTTTGAGATGTGAAGAGGAATGCGTGGGAGTGATCAGATGTACCGTATAAATGTGTGTGTTTGTCTGAGAGGGAGAGAGCTACGGACACAAAAAAGATGCTCTCACACTTAATCTTGAAACCTTTCATAGGTTTATAATGTGTTAATCATTTATAAAATAAAACATTTTTTTTGGTTTGTTGTGCTTTCTAAACATGCATATGACCAAAATAAATTCTATTCTATCTATTCTTATATGATGATGTGTATGTAAATATTTTTTGTTTTTTTGTTTCTACTCAAGTATTTGTGCAAAAACTATTAAAAGTAATTCCACAATTGCAAGTGCAGAGAAGGGCTGACTTGAGCGTCTTACAATAATTCTCAAGTTTGAGAAAATATACAGGTCGTATATTAGGGCATGTGGGAGATGTAGATGAAATCGGCCAAGTTTGATGCAATCGGCCAAATAGGGACACTGGTTACGTACAGGTTGTACGTATGCACTGTTCAAGCAATGGCTAAGACAGCTCCAAACATTTCACAAGTAAGCCAGAAAAACACAAAGCTTGCAATTTATAAAACCAGTAAGGACGAAATAAAACATTTATGGTTTTAAAACTTTAGGACAAAAGGAGCTCTGGCGGAACCACCCCAAAAGTGTTCGGCACAAAGAAAGTAATCACCCGCTTCAAATTCAATCGCCTGAGGAACATTGCATGTAAAAAGCTAATGTTAGAAGAGAGGCTAAAGCTAGCGGGTGCACAGAGCCAGCCACAAGCCCTCGAGTTCCTGAACAAAGCCAAAATATAATATATAATGGACTGAATGCCCTACAAAGTTTTATTTTTACCTTGAAATGTCATACAATGGGTTTGAGAAACACATGGCGGGGAGGACGGAGGGTACATTAATATAAACAGTTCAGAATACATACAAATTACACAATACCGAGCAGCCTTGTTACTTCCACTGCTGTGTGTTTTAAAATGTAAGGGGGAATAATAGATTATTGGTAGGGGAATGCTAAAGATGGAGGTGCCAGGCAGGAGAAGGGGAAAACGTGATGTGATGCTCAGTTTGTCTCTCGTAACCGTGACTATATCCTGATTACATGATTGTTTTTAATAACCTTTCAAGTATTTCTGATCGGTGTGTGCTATCAAATTAAGGTTATAATGAAGTGTTTTTCTTTGTTATTCCTGTCTTGCAGGAACATTAATTCAAGGCTATTCAAGACCGCCGTCCTACAACGTAATCCTTTGAATAAATAACAACCTCAGTGCCTGTGAATAATCCCTACGAAGCAAGACTCGTGATATTGAACTATCACTAGATACTATAGCTTCCATCAACACATCAATCCAAAGCAGATCGTTCCCATTATTTGAGTGATTTTTTTTTCGTAAAGCTGTGAGATTTCCTTAACTGAACTGTAAAAATGGGTCCCGGAATGGAAGCAGTGGACATATCTGTGGTAGCACTGTATTTTATCCTGGTGCTAAGCATTGGTTTTTTTGCCATGCGGAAATCGAATCGCAGCACTGTGAAAGGCTACTTCCTGGCTGGACGCTCCATGACGTGGGTAGTGATGGGTGCTTCACTCTTCGTCAGTAACATTGGCAGTGAGCATTTCATAGGCCTTGCTGGATCAGGAGCTGCAAGTGGCTATGCTGTTGGAGCGTGGGAATTTAATGCACTTCTACTTCTGCAGCTGCTTGGCTGGGTGTTTGTCCCTGTGTACATGCACTCAGGGGTCTACACCATGCCTGAGTACCTGTCCAAACGCTTCGGCGGCAATAGACTAAAGATTTATTTTGCTTTCTTGTCTTTGTTACTTTACATTTTTACCAAACTGTCTGTAGATTTGTTTGCTGGAGCTCTTTTCATTCAGGAGTCCCTGGGGTGGAACCTTTATCTGTCTATTGTCCTGCTTATAAGTATGACTGCTCTGCTTACTATCACTGGTGGTTTGGTGGCAGTAATGTACACCGATGCACTTCAGGCGGTGTTAATGATCAGTGGAGCACTTACCTTAACCATTATTAGTCTGGTCAAAGTTGGTGGACTAGAGGGTGTCAGAACCAAGTACATGCAGGCAATTCCCAATGTTACTGCTATAATTGCCACTGGAAATTACACTTATTCTTCTTCTTGCCGCATTGAGCCTAAAGAGGACTCGCTATCTATCCTTCGAGGGCCTCTCGATGAAGATATCCCATGGCCAGGTTTCATTCTTGGCCAGACCCCTGCATCTATTTGGTACTGGTGTGCAGACCAGGTCATTGTTCAGAGAGTATTGGCAGCTAAGAACATTGTTCATGCTAAGTGCTCTACACTCATGGCTGGTTTTCTCAAGATTTTGCCCATGTTTATAATTGTCATTCCAGGAATGATCTCCCGCATCATGTTTACAGATGAGATCGCCTGCATCAGTCCAGAGCATTGCATGGATGTGTGCGGTTCTTCAGCCGGCTGCTCAAACATTGCTTACCCACGGCTGGTCATGGCGGTGATGCCTGTAGGACTCAGGGGTCTGATGATGGCAGTCATGATTGCTGCTCTGATGAGTGATCTAGATTCTATCTTCAACAGTTCAAGCACTATCTTCACCCTGGACATCTACAGAAGTATTCGATGGATGGCATCTGAGCGTGAGCTGCTTATTGTAGGCCGCATATTTGTTGTTTTCATGGTGGGAATTAGCATTGCCTGGGTCCCCGCTATTGTTGAAATGCAAGGTGGACAGACATACCTCTACATCCAGGAAGTTGCTGGCTACCTAACTCCACCAATCGCTGCCCTCTTCCTGCTAGGTGTGTTCTGGAAACGGTGTAATGAGAAAGGTGCATTTTGGGGAGGTATGACAGGTTTCACGCTCGGTACTCTTCGGTTGATACTAGCTTTTATCTACCGTCAGCCTCGCTGTGACCAGCCGGATAATAGGCCTGCCTTCATCATCAATATTCATTACATGTATATTGCCACTGGGCTGTTCTGGATTTCTGGATTAGTGGCAGTTGTGGTCAGCCTTTGCACCAAGCCACCAAATGAGGAGCAGATTCGCACTACCACCATTTGGGGGCTCCGCAAGATTGAAAAGGTTCCTAAAAAGGACAAAGAGGAAATTTACATTTTAACTGAGAATAGCCGTAGCAAAGGCGAAGAAAGCCCTCCTACAGAATTGCCCGAAGATGTCGGACAGGACAGGACTTTGGATGGGGCGACTGGCAAACTCCTGGTCCCATCCACTGACTATGACACTGAAACTCCCAGTGTGGAGACATCCCCTGCCACCACCCCAGCTCAACAATTTGATACAGGAAGGATGGAGATAATGAAAGTTGAGGAAGGCTACCACGATGATGCAGAGACAAGCAGGGCCATGCGTTTCTTGGAATGGTTTTGTGGATACAAAGTGAGAGCAAAGGCTACTCAGCAAAAAGTTGAGCTGGAGGAGGAAAGAAACATTGCAGAGATGCTGTATGAGCCGACTAGGGTTAAACTTCTCCTCAACTTAGGTCTGATCCTTGTTGTTAGTGTGGACATCTTCTTGTTCATCTATTTCTTACTGTAGCTGAACCCAGTGCTGAACAAACAAGGACTGGTGTGGTACTCTTATGAAGGTGGGAGTTTTGGGTTATTGCAAATGAACAGAGGAATCTTGAGAGATTTGAGATGCTCTCTTTGTAATAGTTACAGATGTCTTTTTGTAGCTCTCTAACAGATGGCTAATAATCTTTCAATGATTAACACTAATCCATATGAGAACTGTATATTCTAGTCTTTGACTATAAAGCTCATTTGGAACTAGTGTTTCCATTTTTGAAACTTTTCTCCCACTTTTCTCTTCCGTTCTTGTTGATTTTCTTTTGTACTGGAGGTGTTGCATCTAAAAACATTTTGATTACCTTAAACACCTAACATAGAGAGTTTTTACATGTTTTGCAACACAATGAATTAAGAGCACAATTTTCATCTTTAAAGAATAAATAGCCAAAGTTTTTATATTATGGTTCCTTAATAATTTTGTTCCTTCATTTTGACTGTTTAATCTGTTGTCCCTGTAAGGGACTAGCCAGTTTGTGTTAGCTTTTCCTATATGTTTTGTTTTCTTATTTTTATGTGACTGTTATATTTTAACATATTAAGTGTAATATACACAACTGTTGTTAACTAAAAGCTGTCTTGTATTTTTTTTCTAGTCGGTGTACATGTAGTGCACCGCAGACTCGAAATGTCATCTAATGTTGTTTTAAATCCATATTCTATAAACCCCTTACCAAATGTGTCTTAGTGTGCAATGCTAAATTGAGAAAAATGTTGTGCTGTCAATAACACATCTGTGAATCATCCTATGTAATGTGCATTTTAAATTTACTTTATATTAGTAGAAAGTGATCATACAAAGCAGGAATGACATTTCTGATGACTTCAACAGAATTGTGGGTTCTTTTTTGGAGTGATGCTAAGAGGGTTATCGAACCAGCTTACTAAAGTGGCACGCTTCAGGATTGTGACTATTTCCTCAGTTTCTGGTAACCAGTCATCGATATTTTCATCTCATGAATATAAAACATTGAAGAAATACGTTGTGTTACTATGATGTTTTGGATTTTAACATCTCTGTTGTCTGTCCTCTGTCCTTAACACGGACAGACTGATCCATATTACTGTTAGATACTGTAGATCATACTGTAGATGATGCTTAACATGGCACACTCATAAGTGACGATTACTCTTTAAGAAAGAGCTTTTAAAGATCCCCCTTCCGCAAGGAGTAAATGTGTTGTATTTTAAAAAAATATTTTAGTGGGTTTTATTTTTTGAGATGAAAAAAAGTTTCCGTGGAGACTAAAAAAACAACTTGTGTGTCTATTTTTTTATGTTACGAAATAAATGATAATAAGCTATTTTGCTCTATCAGGAATAAAGTAATTTTATTGCGCATTCAGGTTCAGGTTACTTTGTACCCGTAGTTAGATTTGTTTGCAGAGAGAGTCAAAACAAGCAATACATAAAAGACATAAAAATACAATTGTGAAAAGTGCAGAGTGAAAAAAGAAAGATTCCAATTATGCAATAGATAGATATATAGCTAATAATTGATGAATACACATTTTCTTTTTAGCTGATTAATTATTTGTTTATCAGACAGTTCAAACTGCGTTGTTCTGACTTGTTCCACCCAACAAACAATGATTGCTGGATTAAAACTATTTCTGTAGTGACTTGTTCTGCACTTTGGGATGGTCAGTCTACACCCAGAAGGGAGAAATCTGAATTCCCTCTGCAGAGAGTGGAGCTCATTGTTAAAGATGGAATCAGCTATTCACTGAAACTTCCTGATGTATAAGGACTCAAAGTTAAACTTGGCTCCCTATTCAGTTCACTTGACAATTTCACAATCTGGTTAAAAAGAATACATTTCTGCTCTTTAAAGAAAGGTTACCAAACCATGATACCAAAGAAAAAGATATAAGAGATTAGCTGCAAGCACGATAAAATAAGGCCATCATGGTTTTTTCCAATGTGAACTTTGGACAGTTTCCTAAAGCAAGATAAACGCTGGTACCCCTCAACACGAAAGTCCGCTTTGATTTATTGCAAGTCTATCCTATACCAAAAATGTGCCAACACCAGCAATATTTGATATGATATACATATTATATTGGATACTGGTTCTAAGCAGTTGTTTTAATAAACTACATTACAGTAATGCTGCCTTCGGTGAACACTTTGATAAATAATTTATAAGATACTATAATGCTTTAAGATAATAAAGGAAAAGGCGAAATGACCAGTATATAGCCAAAATAGTTATCCTGTATTGATTTTTTAAACATATATTACAAGTCGCTTAGAAAAGTACATGACTGAGTTATCAGTTGTTAACCACCTAAGTAATAACCTATTTAGAAATAAGGGTAGTCCTATTGTAAAGTAGCACCTAATAAAATTGAGAAAAAAATTAAATACATATGGAAAATGTTTAATTGTATCTTATGGTATTGATTCTACAATATTTGCCTTATTAATCAGTGAGATTTTGTAACTAGTTCCTGCATGAAGTGGTTTGTTTTCACGACTCTGGGCATGTATGAAATGAGTTTTACTATTGACTTTGATTGCAAAACCTTTTCATTAATCTACTCAGAGGCAGAAAATAAGTAGATGAGCTTATGCTTCTCCACAGAGACAAAAAATTGCTATTTCAGCTCCAAGCATCAGTGTGTTTTACCGAACCTCTGAAACTTTCCACAAAATTAAGCATTGGATCAAAGGTTATTGTGTGAAACAGACTTTGAACCCCACTTGTTGTCATAAGTAGGGCATGTTGGCACAGGCCAGCTATCAACTCAGATAGCTTGTTGGAGCTGTCAGTAGATTTAGAGGCTGGCGATAACTCATACATTAATTTAGAAATATGCATGGATTTTTCCTGCACTTGGGTGCTCTTGTGCTTAGTAGGCGGTTTGTTCTCTCTGATTGATTTTTCTAGTTTACTCTTTAAATTGTGTTTTTTCATATTTCTACTCCCTTCACTTTTCTTATGTTCTCGAGCAGCTGTAACACCAACATTTTTCACGTGACGACAAATAAAATTTCCAACTTGGCTGCCATAAAATCTATCTATCTTGCTTGTCATGAACTTGCTACATAATGCCGAGTCTATATAGCTTTGAACCCCTGACGAGACAGAAAGTATGCCAAGATATCATTTTAAGTATTTTATTGTAAAAAAAGAGATCTGTCACTGCTTTCCACCACCTCTTTTGCTTCCCCTATTGCTGCTCTATTGTGACACCATATTTGTAGCTTCTGATTTACTATATATTTAATCATTATTCTCATTATCCAATCTTAACTTTAGTTGTGTATTTGCTTCACACCAACAAGTCATAGTAGTAATGCACCTTGTGATCCAGCAGCTGCACCTTGGCGTGCCCACGTGGCGGAAGGCTTGATTTATATGACGTCCATGAATGCCTTTGGGGTCATATGTTTCTGAAGAGAGGCAACAACTGACCTTGACAGCGAAAGTTGGCACTTATAGGCAGTTCAGGGATGGAGAGAAGATGACCTCTCTCTTACGGAAGGATTCAAATTTCACATCGATCCCTCCAGAATAACGTACTCGGTATCAGTTAAGCCTCTTAGATAGTCCATGGTACAAAGGACAAACAAAAGAACCATTTAGGAACTGAATAAAACAAGAGAACAAATTAACATCTCACAATCTATGTTTCTACTATTGATGTCCCATCCAAGTGCTGAGAATGAGAATGTCACCTTACTAATATCTGCTCTTGAAATCAATAATTTTGGATACAACTACTTAGATTGGTGAAGTATTTTGGGACAATGCGCTGCATATAATTGACTAATGTGCAATTAATTGTACAACTACATTCTTAGATAATGACATTTGCTGACATTTTTGCTTGACTGTCATAAGGCAAGCCAGACATCCAGCTCTCGTGTATCAGGTCTTTCCTATTGACATTTATTTCTTCGCATTGATGGGACCAAGTAAAAAAGAGAATAGCTGTGATCTCAGTCGACAAACTAAGGAAATCAATGCTAAGCGTGTGCAAGAGGAATGAATGGCACAATGAGAAATATGCAAAATAATCCACAGATTTGTACATTCAAAGAGAATTTCTTCTTTAAGTGTGAAGGCTGAAACAAAAGCTAAATTCACATTGCTGAAAAAATGTGGCCCAAATCAGATTTTTGCTCCTATGTGACTCAGTGGGAACAGCACAAACCACATGTTTGTGCAGTTTGTTCTTTTCTAATCAGATTTGGCCCACTTCCATATGTTGACCTAAACGAGACACCTATGTGATTGCCGCTGTCTATTCTTCCTATCCTAATTCCTGTTTTTCTTCTTCTCTACATTCCTTTTGTATCAAGAAGAGAAGCAGCCAAGCAAGGAAAGTGGAATGGCCTTCTACATACAGGGAAAACGCATAGTTAATACATTCCTATCATTCCCTGTGCAAAGCCCTGACTAAACTTCTGCAGCATGACAGCTATTCTGGCATTGATCCATGGAATAGGGCTACAGTGGCATAGGGAAATATTTAAACTCAATGGTAATAACAGTGGAAGAATTGTGTCTAGAGTACTAACATAAGATCATTGAAAAAAAAAAATTAAGCACGCACCAGTGAGGCTTTAAGCCATGTTTTTAGGTAAAATTGATCATTTACGATAACATTTTTGATGAGTGACACATTAACAGCCTGGATGCGGAATGACTTCTGGTAAGATATTTCATTTGAATGATGACAATGACGATAGCTGCTTAACTTCCTCATTCCTGTAAAGTATAATCCCGAACAGATTTATTCTATGGCCCCTGAATAACTTGGGACTTTCACTTTTCTGGCCTACTGAAGTAGGTCAAGATGTATGAAAATATTCAAGACTGCTCACTCAGCTTAAAAGCCCAAACTCTTTGCTCGATAAAAGCCCTGCAGGGCTTGAAATATTTTCTTTCAACCATTCTCTCAGGAAAAGAAGTGTAATGAATATGTTCTGATCGAAACATGGTATTAATAGCAGTAAATACAAAGCTGCCATCCCAGCATGAACTTGGCCTATCTCATCTAATCTTGGATGTCGACTAGTACTTACTTTCATGAGGGACTACCAAGAGTTGCAGATTTCTGGGAAACTTGGTGGTGTAATAGTATGCACTGTTGCCTCATAACAAAAAGGTTTTTGGGTCATATCCTGGGGACCTGGGTCCTTTCTTTGGACTCATCTAGATTCTGTGGAGTTTGTATGCTCTCATCGGTTTTATCGGCTCCCTTCTAGAGCAAAAACATCCAGGGTGTAGCCCGCCTCTCGTTCATTGCCAGCTGGGATTGTCAGCTCCCTCGTGAACTTCCACATGATAAGCAGTTGCATGGATGATGGATACATAGTAGTATGGCAGCATGATGGTTTTTCTTGTCCAGCTCAACATATTTATTGGTATTCCATTATATAATCTTGGATGCTGAGTCATGTGACTAGCACATCATTGGTTTGTGTTTTCTTTCTACAAATTACATAACCCCAATACACCAAGCATTCTTATATGCTGGCTAACATTTGAGTAAAGATGAGTGTGTTCCTGCCAATTTTTGCATAAATTAGTAGCAACTGTTGTCAACATTTAACAATTCTCTTTTCAGAGTTTATGTAACTTCAAACCAAGCAGGGTGGTTTTTTTGTCCACTGGCTTTACCTTGGGGTTTCTGATGCTTTTCTGGTTGGTCTTTGACCCTATCATCTATCAATAAATCCAGTCTTGTGATGATATCAGGCCTTGGTTGTTTTGGTCATAGCTTTGCTGTATTCAACTTATTTGCACAACATGCCTTGATTTACTCTAAATTTGTCTTTTGGTGTATTTTCCTTAGTAACATATTGATTTTGTGCATTCTACTCCCATATACGTATAAAGGTCACTTTAATTTACAGTTAATCCATTTAATCCAGGATTTTTCACAGGCATGAAAACATCCATATTGTGTAGTTAATAGCCCTTTGAATCACTATTTTATTTTTTATTTTCATGCAAAAGCAGTTGAAAACGTGTGTTTTATGGATGGTCACAATTGTGACCGGTGGGATAACGTGTTGTACACTGAATTAACATATTCCTCCAATGCATCAAAATTCTTATATCTCCCAGGCCAGTTATTAACACAGTCAAAAGTCAGATAGTCTCAGTTCATTTCAACACGCATTTTGTTGTAATGTGTGTTTTTGACACAGAGCCAAGACAGAGATTTCTGACCTTTTAAATAGACATTAGGCTGTGAAATATTACATTAGAGTTTGGGTATATCATCAAAATCTACGATAAGTCATATTTTAATAATTTCTAATGCACAATACAATGTAGTTACTTTTGTATTTTCTAATTTGCAATTTTCGAAAGCAGAAGAGGTAAGACGTAGAAGTAGATGTTACAGAACATGTTTGAAATTTCCGACTAGAGCCTTGCTTTTACTTTTTTGCCTTTTCTCATTTCTATCCTACTCCTTCATGAAGTACAATTTAACCCGTTTAGATAATCTGCATACATGCATATTATTCTGTGTGTATGCATTTTTGAAAATGATATAAAATACTTCATATGTACTATCTGATATCTCTTTTTTCACTGTACCGAGCAGAAAGTCAGTCACCCAGTGACAATGTATAGAAAAACTTAATTATCAGGGAATGAGCAGAAACAAAGTGAGTCATGCACCATGGCAGCGTGGCTCTGAGGAGGAGGAGGAGGGAACACACATCTCCTTTAAAAGCTTGGCCACATTTCAAACATTCTTTTCTGCAAACAGATACCAAGCTCTAGTGTCCTTGAACAAGAAAACATAGCTCATTATATAACTTCTGGGTGCTGCATTGTGGCAAATACAGCTGCCTAAATATGCCTTCAATGAAGAATTAATTTCAGTTCCTGAATGGAATAGAAAATGCATTTTGCAGGACTATAAGTTAAGTTTGATGAAGACACAATCAGTGACATATTTCCCTGGAGAAAACAAGTGCACCACCACCAGTTACATTCCCCTCAACCTGGCAATGAGAATTTACATCAAAATTCCCAATAAATAAATGACAAACATCTTTCTCTGGTATGGTACCTCTCTGTGTGGGCAGATTCTGAATTACAGGTGAATAGCAACAGCAAGCTCCTCTCATACCAAACATTATGAATTACAGGTGAATGGAAAACACCAGCCAGCTAATCTAAAATCAGCCAGGCTGGCTAATAATAATAATAATAATAATAATAATACATTTAATTTATAATGCACTTTACATAATGCACTTTACATACAATATAAGAGATGTATCTGGGTTTGTTTCTGTGGGAGGTTAGAAATACTTCCAGCTCTCCCCTTTTCTTTATCAGATTGGGTAAATATCACCATAATGTATGCTCAACATTTTCAAAGTCACGGTCGACTGCAGTCTCAAACAGACACACACACACACACAAAGCCCACTGCTCTACAAAACAGAAAAGATTAGAAAAGTAAACAGACTGAGCAGTGTTTGACGGTGTTCCTATGAGATAATGATTTTGTTCCTTAGTCTACCCAGCTGCACCGACCTACAATTGTCACTTTATTTTGTTCTGTTTCCATTCCATGATATCTTGATCTCCAGACCAGTTTCACACAGAGGCCTTTGAACACCTGGGATAAAGGTTGGTAATGGAAACTCAAGCTGTTTTATGTGTTTGAATGAGAATAAGTTAAGAGCGTAATTAAGTGGAAGGTTCTAATTCGAACGCGTGGTACTTTAAAAAATGTGACTGATTCCCTGAAAAGACCTTGATTATCCCTAATGTTCTTCATTCCACCTCTGAGCATGTGTGGCACATGTGTCCGAGTTCGATTTTTGTTTATTCACTTGTGAAATCTCTTACGCCGGAACTTTTTTTTACTGAATTGAAGAAGAAAACAGGTTGTTGTGGGGTGAAAAAAATCTCTTCATATTACCAAGTAATAATAACAATTGAACTAAATTAAATTTGAAACAGAATCTGATCACAGTTGTGAGTCAATCAATCAAATAAGACTATATCTCCTCGATACTGATGATGGAAATAAGTTGCTTGTTTGAGAGTTAATTATGCAGAAGATATTCCCTTCTTATGTAAATTTCTTGGCAGCATGACTTATTTACTAATATTAATCGGCTTGAGTTACTTTGCATAAAATATTATCTGGGTGTCGAGTGACTTTGCTAAATGTCTTCTCTATTATTCCTAGATGCGTGTGTCAGATGGGTCAAATACGACTCTTCACCTTGAGGACTCTCTGATTAATGCTTTGGGTAATTACTTGGAGAAGTGGCGACATAACACGACAGCTGCAGCCAACGCTTTGGAAAAGACTCTGGCCGAGGAAAACTTCAGGAATGTCGTATGGTATCTGGCAGTAATGATTGGCATGTTTGCCTTCATTATTGTGGCAATGCTTGTGAGCACAGTGAAATCCAAGAGGACGGAGCATTCCAACGACCCCTACCACCAGTACATCAAGGAGGACTGGACCGCTCAGATACACCAGAGTGATGTCATCACCAACTTTTCAGCCAGATAATACAGACATAGACCTGTAATTAAAAGGAAATCATAATTGCCACCAGATGATGCATTTTTTAAAGATGTACAATGGCATTTATTCTAATTTTCTGAATGACTAATGGTGTGTGTCTCATATATTTTTCCATGCATTTTCATGTGAAATAATTTATTAGAGGATGGCATCTTATTCTATTAATTATATATAATACAAAAAAATAGAATTATTTCAAATCAACATGCAGAATAGCGATTGATCGAACATTTATGTATCCACGGAAAAGAACTGAGACACTGAAAAGATGGAATTGCTAATGTAGTGTAGTCATTAATGATTTTCGTGCTTAAAAAAATAATACATGCCCTTGTTCATGCTTTTGGAAAATACTTTTTTTATACTACAGCCATTTTATACCAGAGAGCCCCAGCCAAATATCAAAAATTAAGAAATCAAAAGTTTCAGAATTCCTTTACACATGTCTTATTCGCAAAAAGATTTGCAAAAACAAATCTTACAAATAAGCAGCAGGGCACAGTGATTTTTAGTGAGTGAGGCTAACTTTACTATCTTTATTCAGTTATTTAACCTATTAGTTGTTGTTCAGATAATTAATTGATTGATTGATTTTCACATTGGTAAATATTTTCCGATAAATAAAACTGTGATCGCTGAATTACAGGAGCTGCTTCATTTTCAGGGTCACTGTCTCATCATTAGAAAAATATAATCACTGCATAGTTTAAATACTTGCACGTATTTCATTTTTATTTGAATAGAGATATTTGAAAATAAATGGGTAACACCTAACATAGCACAGTAAAAAGATGGTAATAGTGTGGTAATAAAGAGGTAATACATATGTAAAACCATGTAATAACCAAAGTAATAACTAAGTAATAGCTTAGTCAAAACAATGGGTATATATGGGTAATATTTAATTGAAATGTGTGTACCAGGGCAATAGTGGCTCAACAACTAAGGGTAATAATGAGGAAACGAATTGTAATAGGAAATGAGATAAAACTATTTGGTAATAGAACTGTTTTGAAATGCTAACAATAAAATGGTTATATCAGTGCAATATTTTGATTCAGATGTGGTAATATCGGGATATTAATGTTGTAATGAAATGATAAAGTTCAGGTAATATTGGTTGATGGTTTCCCAGTATTATAGACTACTATCAGCATAATACCTTCCAAATTAGATCAAAATAGGTAATTACCATATTATAATACTGACATTTATCCAACCATTATGTTCCAAACATTCCCTTTTGTTTCAAGGTTATTCTGGACAAGTTGTATGTTTAAACTTGTGACTGTTACCTGGAAAAACTTGTGGTAGTTTAGTAAAACCCCCGAATCAGTGCAACGTAATACAAAACTACCTGTTTCTATCTAGAATCATGGTAATATTAGATTAAATAAAAAAAATTCAGAGGTGCAGAGATTACCTGAAAACACGTGTGGTAGTTTCTGTGTAATAACCATGTATCATTGTTGCAAAATGTCAAACTACCTGTTTCTATTTAATTTATCACTTCTTTCAATTGTACACATTTAATGTTATAGATGCCTTGTAAATATTTTGCAATTCAAATGTCAAAGAAATGCCTTTTATAAACATGTATTGGTCTCAGATAGACTGAGACCAACGGAGAAATTCACTTAGATTTCAACAGGTGTGAGAGAGAAAGTTTTGGATACAAGAGAACTGCAGCAGCTTCGCATCTGCGGACGAACTTCCATTCAAGATTTCGAGCAATATTTCTGAATGATATGATGAATACATTTTCATACTTCTCAATAGCTATTTTTTTTGCACGACATTTTGTTTAAATTCGTAACTTTCGATAGCGTTCCGTGTCCTTTTCTGTCACTGACACTGGACAGATATTGATCTGAATCGGACTACACCGAAGCAGGACTTTGATCTGCATCGGACATCCGTCAACGGATCCAGCGTGTCTATTGCTGCTCTGCTAATGTTAACTTTAGTCTTTGAATGACGTTGTAGAAAGTTCACAGTCTACCTCAAGTTCCTCCAGCAAATGTAATTATGTAGTCATTAAATGAAAACATGCTTACAGCTGCTGCTTTTTGTGAAGATGAACTACAATAAAACTCTGGCATGTACGCACCTTATACAGTCCGGGTCCTGCACTGCGCTTGCAGATGAGTTCCGCTTTTTCTTTTCTGTCAACATCACGTTATTATGTGAAATTTAGAAAAATCGATTTTTGACATTCGTGAAACGAAACTTGCCCTAACATTCGTCGAGATTTTATCTGAGTTTCTCTTGAATTAGTGGCCCTTTTCTGTTTCAATTACGCCCTCATACTCTAGATCTCTGTACCTTGTTGGGCGGAGTTAAGAACCGTAATGATTGTAATGGGAGAAATTACAGTTATTTTAAACTACCACGTTTAATTTGTATTGTTTGGTTACCCCCAGATATTTTTTACTTTTAAGAGATTTTTCCGTGAGTTTAAAATAATTTTTTTAAAAGGAAATAGGCAAATTCAACTTTGTGTTATGTTCAGTAAATAAGGCAATGATGAAGATCAATAAAAACACATATTCATACAATGCCTTTCCTTTGAAGTTTGGCATGTAAAATATCTACAAGGCATCAAAAGTATCAAATAGTGATAGCTGAAAGTAGTAAGAAATAAATAATAGATCATATTTTTAAATATTCTTTTTACATTTTTGCACTACTGATTCATAGTTATTACACAGAAACTACCAAATGTGTTTCCAGGTAACATCTGCACCTCTGAATGTTTGGTTTAATCTAATATTACCATGAAATCAAATAATAATAATAATAATAATATATTTAATTTATAATGCACTTTACATTTGGATCAAATCTCAAAAATAATAGAAACCAACCAACTATTAAGTCAATATCAACAATGAACTACGCTATATTTAACCACATATCTCACTGTAAATGTATAAACTACGTATTTGATTGGGTTTCTCCTGGTATTCTATGAACTCATTATTCAGCATGCTACACAAGATTTCCTCCTGCAGAGGGCAGAAGAGGCTTCTGTCCAAGCAGTTAGATAACTGTAATGCTTGGCTTTCCTTGTCAAGAAAACTTGAGGGAAGTCAGTGTCAAGGAGAAAACAGTTGTTTTTCTGTCGCTAGAACAATAATTATGTGTATTCATATTAGAAATATAGATAAAGATGAAAGTTAATGTGTAGCTTTATACAGTGCAAACTGTGGGAAACTATTCCTGACTTTGTTAGTTGCAAATGAAAAATCAAACTAAACAATAACAACTGAAATCAATGAGAATATATTTAGTTTATGGTCTGATTATATACACTGATGCCTCCCACAGAACAATCACTACATAGATTGTTTGGGTTGCCTCTAGCAGACCTGTTGACATCATAAGCTGTTACTTGAAATACACATCCTTTTCCTACTTGAGGACCTACACCCCATCCACTAGATGTTGGTAATCCCAGACTCAAACACCTCAAAATAACCAAATCCATAAATCCTTGGTGCTCAAATTTATCCTGACACTTTGCTTTCTCACCTAAAGAGACACAAGTCTCGTTTTAAACCCGAATGGTGTCTTCTGCTCTCAGTCTCCCTCTTTCTCACTTGAAGTTTTATTTTTAGCATTTAAACAACTGGGCTCCTAAAAATGGGCCTGTCCTGAATGGGTAGGGGCTGCTGCTATGTTTGGTATCCACCCCCCAACCCCGCAGTACCTCACAGGCCTGACTGGACCTTTTTCCTTTGTGTCTGCAGAGAGGAGGCATGAAGAACTGAAAAAGAGTTCCAAGCTCCTGAAGATGTGTATACAGGTTGGATTTCTCTGCAAAAGCTGGGATGCCTGAGAAGCTTTAACTCTGAAACAGTCTGCAGCATTTCTTACATCTCATTAACCTCTCAGGAAACAGGGTTAAGGTGACCTCCAGTTTTATTCTGTGAAACTAAAACCAAAGTTAACTCCCGGAGGTGTGTGGTAGCTCTGGACCATGCTGTCACTGCTGTTGGTACTGCTTCCTTGCCTGAGCCTGGTACCTCTGGCCCCTGCTGAGAAGGGCTTGGAGTTTCCACATTATGACGGGAAAGACCGCGTCCTTGATATCAATGACAAGAACTACAAGAAAGCCTTGAAGAAGCACAGCATGGTGTGCCTGTTTTACCACGGACCCATACCTGACAGCAAGGAGCTGCAAAAGCAACACCAGATGACTGAGCTGGTGCTGGAGGTAACGTATTAAGAAGACGAAAGCCATGCAGGAAGCAGGTAGAGACAAAGTGCAGGTCTCCATTAAAGACACCGGAGACAGGGTGAAGTGCAGGGATAACTGCTGGAGGAGGAAGAACAAACACATGTCAAAGAGTGAAAATATTAGATTTCCCATCAGTACTAGAATAGTCACATATCCCACTAGTGATATCTCAAACTTGATTTCTTTCTCTTCTTGCACATGAGTTTCCTCAAGGTCATCGTGTTTCTACGTGCTCTCTATGAATCCAGTGAGATGCAGGGCCGTCACTTAAGCTTAGCTTCAGCTTAGACCAATGTGCGCTTCTGTCCCTGTGAAACATATCCGGTTAATTCTCCCTGTGGCTCTGCTCCACTTGCAGAAATAGAGCAAGAGCTCATGCATATGATGTTTGTTTTGTGTAATAATACCATTGAAGGGTATAACTACCTTCTTGGATGTTCCAGCCTTTAAAGACTGACAAACCAAAGAAAATTTGAGGGTTTCAATAGATTTACCTCTTAGATTAAATTAATTTCTCTATAATATTAATATGATGAGGTAAATAGTAAACTCTGGACCCTGAGTCATGTTACATACGGCTGAAAGTGAATCGCTCTTTGATTTTTTTTGTAATCTGAGCTCAGTGCTGACACTAAAGCTTGCACAGCATTGAACTTGTAAATGTACCTCAACTGCTGATAATTTAATGTTTGAGATTTTTTTTACTTCCTTTTAGTTAACTGGTGTGAAAAAACCCACCACTATTCTTCTTCTATTGGCATTTTTAGTTAAATTTTCTTATAATGTTACCACCATCAACTGCAGCTATTTTGAAAAGTGTGGATTCATCATTTAGTAGCACGCTTACATGAATGCACCTGTGTTTATGATGCAAACCCAATCGTATAAATCTCAGCTGTTCGGACTCCACAGTACTCCTTTAAATTCATTTCTAAACAGCCTTCTGTTCAAAGATCGCATCTGACAGTAGAGCCCACTGTACTCCACAGAACTATCGCCATAACCATTATATATATTCCTGCTTTGGTTACATTTAGATCAAACGGTTCGTCTCACTATGTAATCTGAACCTCTGTCATATTGCCAACTTCGGTATTAATTTCTCTTTCTTGTGACCTTACCTGACCCTAAGGCTAAACTGGACTTCATCAAAGCCCCCCCACCCCTCCCCCTCAAACACACGCTAGCAGCCTATATGAATATTTGAACAGAACTTTCAATATGGATTTGGTTCTTTAGGCCCTCACAGTCTCTTTACTTCTGTTTCAGCTTGTTGCCCAGGTCGTAGAGGAGAAGGATATTGGGTTTGGAATGGTTGACTCCCAGAAAGATGCAAAAGTGGCGAAGAAACTGGGTGGGTGTATGAGTGTAACTTGATCTTTATTTAGCCTCCTTTTTCTGTTTGAATGATTGAAGCCTTTGAAATGAAAAAAAAAGAAAAAAATTCTGCAGTTTTTTCGTTAAAAAAAAGAACAAACAAGAGAATTAAAAAAAAAAATTAAATTGAAAAGATTAAAAAGAATCAAAAAGATCACATATTTGATCATGGGTTTCAATGAAAATCTTTGAATAATGCATTCATCTCAAATTCCAACCACAGGCCTGGAGGAGGAGAGAAGTGTGTATGTATTCAAGGCTGATCAGGTGGTAGAGTTTGATGGTTTGCTCTCTGCAAACACCCTGGTGGAGTTCTTGCTGGACGTGAGTAGAGTCATTTATGTTCCTGGCAATCAACACAGATATTTCCGAAGTCACAAACTCTCCACAGGACTGTTTCTCCTCTTACTGTCCTTCTCTAGCTGCTGGAGGATCCAGTGGAGGTGATAGGAAACGCTTTGGAGCTGAAAGCTTTTGACAGGATGGAGGAAGACATTCGCCTCGTTGGTTACTTCAAGAACGAGGACTCTCAGTGTGAGAGACTGTTGAATGATGTAACATGCTCATGTCTGTGGCTCATGCCCTTTCTTTTTGTAAGTGCATTTTAACCCCCTCATCTCCGGGGATTTGCAGATCCATTTTTACCACTAGTGTTCACACAGCTGCCCCTGTCTGCTCCCATTTCAAATGTTGTGGAAGAATTGAGTCTAGAGTAGTTTGCTTGTGGGGTTGAGCTGCTGCCACATCCTAATGACCAACTGTGGGAGCATTACGTAAAGGTCAGAGTTCAGCTATTTCTGCTCTCTGATGCGTGAATGATATGCAGACAAGGGTCAAAGGCAACGCAAACATTTCCATGGTCAAGCAAACAAGAGTTAAAAACTTTGTTTAAACACAATTCAAACACCGCAGAATCTAACTTTTCTTCTTTTCTCTGTTACTCTCAGACTATGAGGCGTTTAAAGAGGCTGCAGAGCAGTTCCAGCCCTACATCAAATTCTTTGCCACTTTCGAGAAATCTGTAAGTAACATATCTGACAATACTGACAAATCAACCGAAACATCGCTCCTCTAGATTCATCGGTCTCTGTTGCTTCAGGTGGCCAAGGAACTGACTCTGAAGTTGAACGAGGTGGATTTCTATGAACCCTTCATGGAGGAGGCTGTCACCATCCCAGGAAAACCTCTCTCTGAGGAAAATCTGGTGGAATTCATAACTGAGCATAGACGGTAAACAAAGACCAACGTTCAGCTAACCTTTTGATTCTTTTTCATGTGAATTTGATGTCTTTTCTGTGTCGTCAGGCCAACTTTGAGAAAACTGCGGGCAGAGGACATGTTTGAGACCTGGGTGAGGGACGATTGTCTGCCTGCAGACATTAATAACGACTTGAATTCCAGTTTTGACTTGACAATTGTATATGTTTTTTTGTTTTAAGGAGGATGATATTGAGGGCATCCACATTGTAGCTTTTGCAGAGGAGGAAGACCCAGGTAAGAACTTTCTGTACTTTATTCCAACTCCACAAAGGAGTTAATACTTTCATGTATCTACGTCTATTTCTTTGTTTTTTTAGCTGGTTAATGCATAGATATTCTGTAATGGGTCCAGATCAAGGTGTGGATCCAGGAAACTTCTTTCATCTTCTAATTATATATAGTATATATGGATATTTTTTATTAGGGTTACACTGAAATAGAATGGTTATGCAGGTAAGAAAGGTTGCAAATTTAGGTTTGCCGGGCGCAATGCAGCCTTGGTGGAGGTATGCATTCTCTGAAATCCTTTCTAGTTATTATTGGAAGAGATAAAGAGGAGACTGTGGTCCGGGTTCAGGTTCACACAATTCTATTTATCCCAAAAGGAAAATCCATTTATAGCTTTCTCTTTCCGTTGATTCTGTGGATCGTATAGCTCTACATTCAAGGGTTCAAAGCCATTGGCTGACCATTCTTGTTCCCTAACACTTTATCAATGGATCATACTTTATGTGTATAGGACAGATTAATGACAAATAACAAGACAGTGTAAGAAAAAAAAACAAGACACAAAAAACCCCAAAGCTAATGGGTAAAACACCTGGTCTCATGTCACATTCAAGACACTTTGGAAACTCCATGTAAACACCTGTAATGACAAAGTGACGTCCCCAACAAAAAAAACAAAAAAGAAACAAATCAAAATAACCGATAGATATGATAATAGAAAATGTCCCAACATGCCACTTTAAAAATCTGACAATATTTGCCATATAACATCCTTATAAAGAATAATACAAAGTATATCAAAAAAGACATTATATAGCTCTAAGAATAGTTATAGTTTCGGGAAATTCTCTCATTTACTTTCTTTCGTTGGGAGGAATGATGTCATTCTAATATCTACACGCTAAATATAAAGTCAGAGCCAAGAGGTTGTTTGTTTTAGATTAACATTAAGACTAAATTAAGGGGAATGACTTCATTACATCCATGTGCCTAAAAAAAGATATGTTGTCCATTTTTATAAAAACTTTTTAATCAGATGCTGGTAGAGGCAGCTTGAGGTACCTTTATCTGTTTTTAATCTTTCAGCTAATGCATGCTAATCGGCAGCTGGTTTAAAGCTTCATATGTAACAAACATGAGTTTCAGCTGACTATTTGTATAAAGGTCACTTAGAGGTCATTACACAAGAAACACAGTTTTCTATCAATGGCTCTTGTATGAAATTACTTCCAGACGGGTACGAGTTCTTGGAGATTCTGAAGGAGGTGGCCCGAGACAACACCAACCTCCCTGACCTCAGCATCATCTGGATTGACCCTGACGATTTTCCCCTGGTGAGACAACTCTAAACTTTCAAAGAACAGACTTTCAAACATGAAGACAGTATTTTTTGTTAAGGTGTCTTTTTCTCTCACTAATCCCTTCAGCTGATCCCCTACTGGGAGAAGACCTTCAAGGTGGACCTGTTCAGACCACAGATTGGAGTCGTCAATGTTACAGATGTGAGAGCATGGCGCTGTCCGACCTGACATCAATGTTGTGTGGCGTTTCTCCAGACATTATTTGACCTTTGTGTGCGTGTGTGTGCGTGTGTGTGTGTGTGTGTGTGTGTGTGTGTGTGTGTGTGAACAGGCTGACAGTGTATGGTTGGAGATGGATGATGAGGAGAATCTACCCACCTCTCATGAGCTAGAGGACTGGATCGAGGATGTGCTCTCTGGCAAAGTCAACACAGAGGATGATGATGATGATGACGACGATGATGACGACGACGACGATGATGATGACGATGATGACGATGAAAATAATGGAGACGATAGTGATAGTGATGATGATAATGACGACGACAGTGACGATGATGACGACGACGATGATGATGATGAGGATGAGTAAACCCACCTCTTAAAAACAGCCCATGATCATTCTTTATTCTTTAGGAGTTTAGCGTGAATCTTAAGCTACTGTACAGTAAACTAACATTTCACAAATTTCCGAAAACGCGATAATGCTTCCATTTTTGAAAATGTAAATAAACTCCAAACTAAACCTTAAATGACCCTGAAATGGGTTCGGGAATTTAAAAATTTGTCTCACTTTACACATTCATTCATATTTATATGTAAAATAAATATATATATGGTTGTTCATAATAAAGGATAGTTGATGTCAACTGCCATTGAATCTAACATTTTTATTTTAAACCATTAGAAGCTCATTCATCAAGTGACAAAACACTTAAAATAATTTATTGAGTAATGTAAAATAAGTAATTTTACTCTACTTTATAGTTTTCTACCAGCACTCCAACCTCATCTCAGAGGGAACTGTTCTCTTTACATCCGTACATCTCTCTATTGGTTTCTTTTCACAACAGATTTGACATAAAATGATAAGAGAAGCTCATTACTTACGATGTGTTGTCGAAAATTAAACTGTTTCCACAGCCCTTTGACTCGCATGTGTAATGGAGTATTTTTGTATTGGCAATGTCGCTTTTACAAAACAGAAGTTGTAATTTTTTTCTAGCTGACAAGATTTGCAATGTCAAAAACTTTGGCTCACTTTTTTTAATTTCCATTTCATTTTGCGTCGTGTCTTGTCATCTTTCCAGGTATTACAACGTAAGATCTAATGTTTTGGTTTGACTAGAAAATGTAAATAATCCATCAATAGGATGACAGCTCTGAAGTTGTACAACCTCATGCTGATAATTTACATTTCCGTAGCCAAGGGGGAGTTAATCAGAATTTCTCTGGTTTCTCTTCCCGTCTATATTCCAGCCCTTTAACTTTGCTTTGTTGGTTTTTATTGTGATTCTGTTCTCTTGTCTCTTCTTCTGCATCTCCACACAATAACAGAACAAACACCACAAAAGGCAGGGGATTTTTCGTAATCTATGGGTGGATGGGTTGTGACTTTAAGTGTACCGACACTGATGTAGAAACTCCTGCATCTGAGAGCTAAACAGCAAAATGATCGTCAGCAGAGATCGATATCAAGCTGAAACTACTTTTTTAAATCATAATATTAGGTCTTGTCAAATGGTGAGTCGATGAATCAGTTTGTGAACAACAAAAAAAGATGGATGGACATCAACTTGCAGCTTTGAAAGGATAGGATTGGCCTGTACCGTTTGGTGAAATGAACTTATCTACGTCAGGGATTGACGTAGATAAGGGATGGGTTGTGGGATATAACATTAGGAATCTAATCAAAAGATTTCTACTTCATCGGGTGAAATTCATTCACTATTTTCATTCTCTTTCAGCAATTACTAATGTAAATACCCAAACCTGGATTATAAATCATGATAACATAAAAATACAACCATGATCAAACGCCTGAAAAGGCCAATGCAAATATTTATTAATTCTGTTTATTTTAATGACAAATGTGACTTTGACACAGCGGCTGTAATTTTACATTTTCTGGTTGTATAAAAGAAGATAGTCAACTTGAGACTCATGACTAGTCACGAGCATGATGGCTAACAAAGCAATCCTTTTTCTTTTATTCAGCACGATATAACATTAAGACTACCCCTATTATGAATTGTGTATACTTGGTTTATTAATAAGGTTGTTGACACTTTATAAATCTTCAGTATGTTGCTATAAATAACAAGATAGAAAACACAACAGTGACTTGTTAATTGCGAAATAATGAGTCCCCTTATGTCTATCTATACTGCTACGCCTGAGGATTTTCAGTGGGTTCTTTGTTAGCAACCCATTTATAAAGGCTGGACAAATTGTAGTCATGTAAGCAAATATCTGATCAAACTGGCAGTTTAACACGATGATAGGACAGCCAGATCTGAAATTTTAAAACAGTGCTGCAATAAGTCAATCTTGCCAAATAGTGAACCTGTATTGGAGTTGAAAACTGTGTTATAACTTGTTTATAATCATTATAGTGACTTACAGAGTGTTAACAACCCAATTAAAAAATGGATCACAAGCTGTATTCAACCCTATATAAGGCAGTCTTATTGTATAGTGTTATCCATGATTCCTCTCTCTCTCTCTCTCTCGCAAACACGCTCGCTCACACACAAACACATAGGTAAAACTGTACATGTATGCTGAATATATCTTAAATATTAAAAAACTGAGGCACATGTGTAGTCAACAACAATTTATGACCGTCAACAATCTATAAGCCTAAACAAAGCTACAGTCTAACACTGGTGAAAATATGAATTTACAGCATAACAAGCCTCATTAGTACAAAACGCACCTCAAACAGATCAAATATTTAGACAAATTTGAATGACACTGTTCCAGTAGCTGTGCACGAATGGCCTCCTATTTGACACTGAAACAAGATACTGACTAACACTGGGTTGAGCTATTTATGTAAGTACATATTCAATGACTAACACAGTTATTGATTTTCTGTAACACTTTTAAGCATGACGTAAGTAATACTTTTAGAGAGGGATTTGGACGTGATTATAAATGTTCCTTTAGCATATTCTTGTGCTCATTGGCTGACATTATGCAGAGAAGTGCTGTAATGACACACAGTGACATAATTCATGAGGGATCAAGATGAAAGGGGACAGCTTTGACAAGAGATATAAAAAAAGGTCAGTGGCATTAACCTCACAGCCGGCCAGACATGCAGCCCCTCTGCTAGGCAACAAAAAGATCAGCGTAGACTGCACACACTTAGCTACACGAGCGCAGTCATAATTAATATTTACATTTGTATGTCGGTCCATCCATATTCAACTGTACTGAGGTTGGCATACAGTTTGGGAGATACCAGTGGTTTGTTTGACAGTTCCATCTTCATCTATTTACAGTCCAGTTTTCTCCACAAATACAGCACAGAGGGAGAAGGTAGAAAAACCTACATCTTAAAAAAAAATTATTCAAGCACAGTTTCAGTATAAAAAGTACCAGTAAAGGTGAGTAACAGATTAAAGTATATTCACATATAAATACTGTACATGGATCTGTAATACAGGACAGTTAAATAGTCACTAATAATGAGACTGAAAAAGAGCAGATTTTAAAAAGGTCTCAGGGTTTTATCAAAAGCCCTGGTTACCGTGGTTACTGGTGTAATCTACACCCAATAAACGCAGACACAAAGTACACTATTGTGCATTGTATATCACACACTCCCCCTCGATCATGGCCTCTTACAGGCCTGTAAATACAAGACAAAGGAAAATCTGTTGCATAGGATACAGGACAGAGAAAACCATCCATGCTGCCTCCTGTTTCTGTCTTTTATTGTCTTTCATGTTGTCCGGGACAAAGACAAAGATGTAAAGATACTCTGTGTGAGAAAATCATACAAACAAATACAAAAAACCAGTACAAAAAAAGCTACTTCTGAAAAATTCAATCAGATAATTCTAAGAGTCCTTTGAGTCCAGAGAAGTGGCAACGGTCCCACTGTTAAACCGAGGTCTCTGATTGGAGCAGCAGTAGAAACTTGCGAGTCTTGTGATTGGTGTATTCTTCATTCAGCCTGATGTAAGGGATCTTCTTGATGGTCACCGCTAAGCTAAAGTCCAGACACTTCAGTAAGAACTCTGTACCCTCCTTTAGGCCGCTGGTGACTGAAGCCTCGCTGACCAAAGTCCACTGGTCAGCCATCCAGCGCTCAGGACCGTACTGCAGGGTCGGACCAGGGGCCAGGTAGGTTTCAAGGAAGGCCTAGATGCAAAAACAAGACAGGTTGGATGGTTTAAATTGTATTTCCAGTTTGTAAGTACCAGAAAGGTCTTAGTTGAAAAACTTTTGCAACGATATCCAATTCCAGAGTTTTTTTCAGTTTTGTATCATAAAAAGTGACTTATTTGCATAATGTTATGTACAAAGAGCAGAGACCAAATCAAACAAGCACTGTGTTTGCAAAAAACCCTCATAAAATACTTTACGTTTTGCATCTGCATTCTATACTAATGGATGTGATCTTGTAGATGAAAACATCCCTAAACAGTTGGGGAAAAGTTAATTGATGCTGCATGAGGAAGAGTTAGAGTACTTAATTGTGCTAATTGTGTGCTCTGTCAGTTTACTGAATTTACAAGCTCTTCATTTTCATCAAAACTATTTATAATGAAAAAAGGTTAATTGTTTTTATTATTTTTCGAGAAAACTAAAGAGATTTGTTAAATTATTACCAACTAATTACAATGTAATGTACACGTAACATATGCAAAGTGACTTTTAGTCTTCTTTCAGTGCATTGACTTTTGGTTTTAAAACAGTTCAACACATGTGTTTCCTCTAAATGAACAAGCTTTCTCAATTAGGAGAGAATCATCTATGAATGGAGATATCAACCCTCCAAAAACCCATAGAGTGGAATGTAATGGAGGACGACACTGATCAGGCTAGAGTGTTGTGTTGTAAATTATATTTGGTGCTGAAAACACACGTGTTTGTAACATTCTTGTTGCTGCAATATTGAGTAAATCTATGTTTAAAGAACATAGCATTAAGGTTTGCGGATTTTTATTAAAACGGATAGATGACGACCAGAATGATAGTAATTTTACCCTAGATTTAATAAACTTGAATCCACCTTTATGTCATGTAAAGGAGCGCCAACTCCCCACATATATTCTTAGCAGAATTGAAATTTTTGAAGTTGAGATTGAAAGTCGGAATCACCTTAGAGGTCATGTTATTGGTGAGGCAGAATGCAAGGTGCTTCTGGATGCTCTCCATGCTGTGGCAGTGCTGCCTCCTGGTGATACGGAGGTACTTCTGCAGGGCACGGGCCATGGATGGGAAAATGGCTAGAGCTGCTTCACGCACATCCATGATGTCAGACGGAGTTGCACACTCGTCTTCTTTCTTCATCTGCCGTACGTGCGTGAAGGCCTCCTCCACAGCCACCACCAGCCTGACGGGACACATATTTAAAACAGTCAGCAAACCATCAACTCTCTGCATTCGAAACTACTGTCATCTACCTTCACCAGGTCTGATATGGAAAATGTGACATTGCTGGCTTCATCAATCATAAGTAAAGCAGTCCATATTACTATCATCTGAACATAGGTGTTAAACAAATGCAGTGTTAGGGAAGCTATGTTAAAGGATATGGAGCTTTGCTGCCTGAGAAGTAGAGGTTGCATTCAAGGTTAGTTACTGTAGATGAATGCATGTTATTCCAGAAGGTATAAACTAACTGATACTACATTTTAAAGGAAATCAGTATATTGTACGTATCAATTGTCAATGTATGTGATATGAAATGATTTACCGGTATGGAAACTCACATATTATAATTAAAAAAAAAACTCAAACAGCAAAGATACTATTAAAAAGAATGCATCAGCTTCTCTGAACATTTAAAGACATGCCGTATTTGAAAGATAAATTCAGCTGTATTAAAATTTACTACAAAACTTTAAAAGTGCGGCCAAATATTTGGAACAAATGATCTGAAAAACAAGACTACCTCTTCTGACAATAATCAGAAGAACAAAAGTTATAATTGTAGACAACAAAAAAAACATGCACCTTTTATCCAACAATGCATGATTTCTTATTCTCTATTCCATTCGCAAGATAATAGCACTTTTGATTGTTCTGGATGTATGCAATGGAAAAGATGACTAACCTTCAGAGTCACCTTAAAAATCTTTATATGGAAAAGCAAAGACTGAAATTTAATTTTATATAATTTAAAATTTATAATGAAAAGGATTTGATTACTGCAAATATTGTTTTTTTTTCTACTTGCCATTAAAAGAACCATAATAAAATTAAATACTGTAAGCTTGGAAGAGATCCACTTGACCCACATAAATCGGACTGACATTCAAAGAGAGAGGAGGGGTATGATATTATTTTGAAAACTATTGGTCATGCATGAGTCCCTAAAATAGTTTTATTATGTTGCGTTTGATTAAAAAATGAAATGCAAAAATAATTCACATAAACAACATTTTATATTCTGTTTTCCCATTTCAAATGTTTGGAAGAGGATTAGGGCCCCATGATTAATTTCTTTTAAATTACTAAATGCTAATTTAAATCTGAATTCTGAGAATAAGATAAGAAGTCTGAATTTCATCTTGTGTTTTTTTTTTTTTTTATTATTCTGAAAATAGGCATACAGTTTTTTGTTTTTTTTGTATTGATACATTGAGACCAATGTGCAAAAACAGCCCACAATTACTCTTTACGGGGTATCGATAAATACTGCCTTTCCTTCCTGTGACTCACCTGGCTCTACGTTTGCGGACTCTTCTCTCGTAGTCGGCCTCTTCGTAGTACAGCTCATTGTGGGCAGCGTCCTTGCGTTTGGCAGCAGCTGCAACCATGGCCTGTGACTGATTGCCATTAGCAGGCTGGGCTCTGGCTGTGCTCCCTGGGGCTTCATCGAACAAAGAGAACAGAGGCAAATTTGTAATATCAGGTTGAGCCGGAGGAAACGAGCCCTGAATTCACCAGTCTCTGATTAATGGGCAGGATTTCAAAGATGGACACAACGGGTGATGTTAGACAGTCGCGGTATCAGTGTTACTGTCTGTTTTACTCTTGAGAGAGATTTGGAAGAAGGGTATGATAATCATTGTTACTGATCTGGGCCACCCTGCTAGATCGTGTGTTTGAGTCACAGAGAATGTTAATTATAGCTTTCAGAAAAGAGCCATTTGCCACTGGAAGCATCCACATTTCTTTACAGACAGGAAGCTTTATAGTGGTGTGTGAATTAAATATTCATCATTTTACACTTCAAAAGCCATAGTTCTTGTTTGATGTGTGAGTTTTATTAGTTTGTGCGACAAACCCATGAAGCTGATAGAGCTTGTAGATAAGTATATTAGGAGTTGCAGGGCTTGTACTGTCGGGGGGGGTTGACTTCTAGTCCATATTCATGAAGATCAGCACAGTTTGAGGGAAGCTACACATAGTTAATGATGCAGGTGTGCTATGGCCATAAATGATTGATCATCTGTTTGCATTTTTGTATTCATACACTGGTTCAGGTGAGAAAGATTCCCTAAATGGATTAATAATGAATGGATGGATTAAATATCAATTGAATTAGATTATTTTTAATGAAAATGAAAAATGTCTGGAAACATTGCAGGTTGATGATGGCATTAAAGAGAGACATGGTCATTTTTGCCTATAAATTTACTAGTGAGTGCAAGGGTGTTTAGTCTGGTTTCATTTTGTCATTATGGATACATTAGTTTTGTAATCGTGTCTATTGTGTCAAACCAAATCAAATCAAATTTTAACTTAATGGTCCTTTTGCTATATTGACAACAGTAGTAAAGTTTAAATGCAGTAGTGTTTCTCTGAAAGACACAAACAATTAAGACACACGCCTCCATGAGACGTTCAAAAATATTCCCCACTGAAAATAAAGGTGAACACCAGCTTCTTTAGCTACCTGGCCATGCTATGAGAATAGCTGGCAGTGGGTGACTTTTAATGAGAGAGGGGGGTTGGGGTGGGTACAGGACTGATGGGGGTTGATGCATGCAAAAAATGAAATAATGAAGGGAGAAAAAAGACCAAGTTGAGCTGGATACAGGCTGAGCGGGAGGAAGGAGAGATGTGAGAGTATGGGAGGAATGAGCCTTTTTCCGATGAATTATTTAACTCTTAGAATTCCTCAGCCCTCCAGAGCCCTGCTGAGCTTTGATAGGGAGGTGGGTGTGGTGAATAAATGGGAGGTACAATGAGGGCACCATAGCCAATACTGCATTCCTGCCATAGATCATCGAGTATCAGTGCTCTGCAGAGGAATGGGGAATGAAAGATTTTAAATGAGGGTCCATTTTATAAAGAGTGCAATATTTGGCACTATAGGATGTGCATATGTGGAAGCAGGGAGGAATATATCAGCTGTGTGTGTGAGGGTGGTAGCGATGCTTCGTGTAGATGCAAAGTGCGCTATGGTGGACTGAGCCACTAATTTAATGCTGTGTAAAGACACTCTGAGGACTTAAATCTGTACTTACTCTCCAAAAGGAATGTTCTCAGTTTGTTTTTAAAAGCTGCTCATGGAAGAGATTGAGATGGACAAGAACACAGCCCAGCGAAAGAGCTCAACTAGTCATTATAAGACAAAAGGGAACAACCACAGAGATGTTATATATATATACTTGAGGCCGATGAAGGGACTAACCGTCGACGTTGTAGACCTTTAACCCGGCCAGGTGTTTGGCAGCCCGGTGCTTTGAGGCAGAGAGAAGCGCTGGGTTATGGATTGGAAAATCTCTGTAGTAATACTCCAAAATGGACAGAGCCGCCCTCTGGATGCTGTGTGACATGAGAGACAGATGGGGAGATAGATTACAGTAGGAATATGATTTACATTATGGCTGTCTTATATAAGACACTGAATAATGTCCTTGTGTCTGTTAAACAGGAAATACAGATCCTGCACACATATACATGTATATTATTGCATGATGTGATTAAAAGGTTGCATTAATTAAAGATCCAGCCCCAATTTAGTGTGTTGCTCATCATAATATCTCAATATCTCACCACACATGCAGCATAATTACAGGTAGTGTAAATTTTAATTCATTCTAAACGCCTTTTCCTACATCTCACATCATTGCAACATGAACACAGCCAGTTAAATATTCAGGTGTGTGCGTGGCAGAATAAGCCTAACTAGCCTCGAGCAGGGACAAGGCTACTGAGCTCACTTCTCTCTAACCCCCCAGAGTATTTTTCTCACACTCACGCTTATCGTCTCCCACTGACACCAACTCAAGTGGCATCCTTGAGGCAATTTATCCGATTTCAAACATTTCCCTCTGGACATATGAAAGGCTACGTTTACTGGATATATTTTTTCCACTTATCCAGTAGCACCCCTCAAGACCTGTAAACAGGTCATGTTTGAGGCCCAATGTCAGAGCAGGTAAAACAAATAATACAAGCTGAATATTGTCTCTTTTACCACCAGGTATGACTATAAAACGTAAAGGAAATCCCACCGGGATTCATTTTGGAACATCAGTAAGACAAGGATTTTCATGATATTTTGTGTGACTTTTTTTAATACATATTCTTTCTTTGATCATTAAAGACATTTTAACCACACACAAGCCAGTGTGCCAGAAGTGAGCCCTTTTGCTTTCCTTTGGTCTGGATTTGACCAGTCAAACCTGGAATTTACATTTAGTTTCATAACCATGAGCACTCACTAAAAATTTCTGCCCCTTATGAGTTGTAAACCTTTATTTTGAGACTTGTCTGAAAAACATTTAATTAAATAAAACTGCATTTAGTAGAGCGGATACATCTGCCAACGCCCAAATGTCCCTTTTAATTCAATAAAGCCTGATCCAAAATCAGAGCTGTGACCATAATTTAACATTCCCAGATTAGAAAAAGACCAAGCATTTGGTGGCTCTTGATTTTCATTTTGATCCCGACAAGTTCCACACCCCCATAGATACCAACCCACTAATACGCCTGATGTTAACCATCAACATCAAGATCCAATAAATTTAGATACATGTTGAAAAAACATCTCACCATGGTATGGCATATTTATTCTGCAATCCTGCTGACAATCCTACAAACACCAGCCGGAAATATATGATCCTCCAGTGTTTTTTCGTTGTCCAGCTGTTCTCACACACTCAGTCATAGAGGAAACAAAGTACGACAACCACAGGGCGAGCGACTGTGTCCGACATATTCTCATCCCTTACCCTGAACATCTAGAAATGGCCGCCTTCGGCAAACTACATGAGGGGAATGATAAGTAATTAATTTACTGCCTGTAACGGTCTTCCCCGAGGACATTTATTACCCAAATACTGTCTCATGTTAGATGTAATCTAAGTGACCAAGTATCTGAGTGTGTGTGTGTCTCAACGCGTGCGATAAAGAAAGGTCATATTCATATCTGTGACTATAAGTGGATTATAATTACAGCGTCTTCAGTTTGTTGGGAACAGAATGTACAAACCTGAGCTGCCCTACGTTGTAGTGACGTGTCTCTCCATCGGTAGAGCGAATGACACACACGCTGTAGCAGGGCTGGACGTGGCGAAGCTCCAGCAGCACCACGGCCAGGTAGTGGACAAACAGCTGGGAGTCAACCAGGGACACAGAAAACTGGACAATACCGTGGTAGTCCTCATCCTGTTTAGATCAAAGCATAGGTTCGGGAAATAATAGTTAGAACAATGGAAGAATATTTGATCCAGTTTTTTAATTTTTATTTGAGAAAAACCACACTGGATCATTGCAGCAGCCTCTTACAGTTTGAAGTCATTATTGTCTTGAATTTGAAATTAAGAATTCTGTGAAACCTTGAATGATGGACACAGACTCCTAATCTTTTAATGAGAAAAATAAATAACTGCCCCACACATCAAACCCACCTGAGCATCAAGGATCCGGACCCCATAGAAAAGCCAATAAGACATGGTGAGCAAAAGTGTGAGAGTGGTGAGGAAGGCGCGGTACACACACACTCTGGGCAGGCTGGCACGGCCTGGCCGGAGAAACAAGGCCCAAATGGCCACTAGGAGGATGAGGAGCTTGAAGGAGATGGAGAGAAATAAGCCCTCGCAGGCGGTTCCACAGGTCTGTGGTCTGTCGGGCCACAGGACAGCCGGAAGAAGTAGGAAGACCAGCGGTGTGACCAGCACAAGCAGCCCCACACATACGCCCACAGCCAGGGGAAGATAGCGGCGGAAGTCTTGGGTCCGGTCCTGTAACCCTTTCCCCAGTCCAACCACTTCTTCCTGAGAAATACTGAGCTCCGAGGTTCCTGTCACAGCAGTCGTGGTTTCCCCCCAGTTATCATCCTGACGGAATGAAAGGTGAAAGAGAGATAGGACACAGGGTGAGGACTTGGTTAGGACGCGAGGTTAACACTTTACTTTATCTCTTGAATTGTGCTATTTGATGATTTTGGACAATTCTCCCCTTTTAGTGTTTGACAGTTATTTAACCATTGAAGTCATATAGAAATATGGGTGAATACAGCTGCAGGGCTCTAGTTCATGTTGTACAAGTACACACAACACAATCAAATATACATAATCAGCAGTAAAATTAAAGAAAACTCCCTAATATTTTAGGTCCACTTTTAGTAGTCAAAACCACAGCTAAACCACAGTTTAGTCCCCCTCTGGTGCCTTTCTATCAGAACAGACATTAATATTTTCAGCTACTTGTACCGCAGTAGTTCTTCTGTGGAATCGGTAAATATGAGACGCTCCACATGTGCATCAATGAGCATTGGGTGCCCATGACCCGGTCGCTAGTTCACCAGTTGTCCTTCCTAAAATAGCTTTGGTAGGTAATACCTACTTCGGTCTAGGTATAGCCAACAACGCCTGCAGCCATGGAGATTTTCTGACCCAGTGTCTAGTCATCATAATTTCGCTATTGTCAAAGTTGCTCAGATCCTTAAGCCCATTTTCCTGCTTCCCTCAACTTGAACAATGTTCAAGTGCTCCCTAACATATCCCATCCACTGACAGATGCCATTTTAACAAGATCTTACTTATTATTATAACTTCACCTTTCAGTGGCTATAATGTTTTGGGGTAAAAGGGTGATTCAAATTCAGGTAACTCAGCAAATTTATACAAAAAGCAGTACAGAAATGTTGCATACAACGGACATGTTTCCGGCGGACAATAGAACTGAACATGACTATTCTTGATGCAATTTGACTTCATAATAGAGTGGTTAAAATGTTAAGTCTATATGTCTACATTGCAGTGTGTTGACTTCTCTTGGCCACCAGAGTTATAACAGTTAACCTCTAATTATGCGAGAAAATAGAATAGAGATCTTATGACCTGGTGTAGAAAACAAACTTTTCTGCATCGCTAGGTAGCAGTGGGGTGGGAGAGATGTGGTTTTACCATCATTTAAAAAGACAGCTGACAAATCGGAGCACATTTCTTTAGAATTCTGACAAAATCCTTGAAAAGCAGAATCTGAAAGGCAACAATGTTCCGTTATCGTATTTTAATTCTGCCTTTGCACAAGCAATGGACAAACATTTTATGCACCAGGCACACATTACATCCCTCAGGCTATTCAGAGATTTCTGATTATTGTCTCATTATGACAGGCCTTCTCAAAATTCCATTGAAGTGTGCAGGAGGATAACAAAACACAAAACACACACAAACACACTCAAAAGCTGAATATTTCCAGGCACATCATTGCAAATTAGAGTCATTTTTCTTCCTCGGCAGCAAGGTCGTTTTAAACATTAATCTGTCTAACAAAGAGACATAGGGAAAAAAAAAATGACAAGTCTGCTCTAAAGAGACATATATTCCTTTGTGCGCCTGTCATTAACTGGAGTAATTAGCCATCCATTGTCTCCCAGGGTGTCTCTGCATTGTAAATCTCTCTGTCTACAACCAATCAGAAAGGACACAGCTGCAGAGACATGCATGAGTTATAGAACAATGAAAACCTGAGCATATCAAACAGTCTGCGAACCACGTGGGTCCGATGCAGCCATGAAATCAAATATACTATGAGACAGATGATGGTCTCATTACTTCTTATCTGTCGAGTTTATTCCTCTGTGCCATACCCGGTTATTGAAAATTTTATATTTCTTATTTGTGAAGCAATGTTTGTGAAACAAAATGATGTTTACACATTTTCAACAAGGGCAAAGCAGAGTGAATATGATACACAAACAAACACTGCCCTTTGATTCTATGAAAAGGAAGAATAAAATGAACGAGTGTGAGATTAGGAGAAGGAGGAGAAGTGTGAAAAAGAGGGTGGGCATGGTTAAGGTTTGAGACAGAAGTAAAGGGATATAGAAAGATAGAGGATTTAATTTCCTGCTCAACTGTTTATTTTAACTCATTTTGAGTCGCAATTTCTTATTGAAAAATGTCTGGTACTTTTTACTATACCGTTTTATAATATGACCAATGTGTATGCTAAAGAGTAAGGGGCCAAGGATGGAGCCCTAATGAGGCGGAGGTATTAACCGTGGTTATTGAGAAAGTCCTATTCATTAAGAATAATTTTTTTTGCATAGCATGTGAGGACATACTAAACAGAATCATGTAACTTGATAGGATGAAAAAATGTCTAACAAGGGTTAAATAGTTTTTTTGATACATACTTTGCCAAAGATTGAAGTAATGTCATTGAATCTAATTAAAATTGTTTTTCCATTAAATAAAAAAATTAATAATGGAATAATTTTATACAGTCAGATTTTTTTTCCGTTTAAATAAATACTTGACTAAATAATTTGTCATTTTATGGTACATTTAGAGTGTCTAGGATATGCAGTTAATAAATGGCCCAAATAAATAAGTTGGTGAGGACATTGAAGGGTTAATGTAATATTGATTTATTCTATTCAAGTAGATATTCTCTAAATTAAATCAGTAGGAGTCAGCTTAAAAGGACCAAAGCCTACATTTCCAAGGCCAAGCCTTTATGCTTACCATTGGAGAAATCATGACCGACAGGATTTGAAACTCTTTGAAAACATGGGAATACTTTACAATACTGAAGAAAAATGTATCCAAATGCAATATATGAAAAAAGATTGCTGTTGTGTTAAGGGTGTATCACCAGCAACACAACGAAACACTCTCAAATACAACATATGATTAATCTGGAGACATGCAGCATTTTAACAAAGCTCCTGCTAGACCCTCAGTGTAGCCACTCGCTTAGATAAGGATGGGATGCCAAACTAAAAATCCATCAGTCTCAACTTTATCAAAGTCAAGTGAAGTCCATGCCCGCTAGAAAATAAATCTATGATCACCAGGTCTGTAGTGTAACTCAGGACCCAGTTATCATACAAAATCAGCCTCACAATCAGATTCTGTACTTTAATCATGATGTCCATCCCCACTCATGTGTGAAGCTCCAGGTTTGACCGATCAATGTTATTCCCCACTTCCGTGGAAGACTTAAGCCAGTGGTAAAAACCATATCCCTTTAAGCTTGACAGTCTTAATCGTGGAAGCAATGGCCCGATGGCCAGTCCGGATCTGGTATCAAGCTAATACGCATTTAAAACCAGCCATTAAGTCTTGGCGGATTAATCCCATACATTAATGCTTTACTAATCAAGCCTGATCTTTGACTCCAGTAAAGTAAAGTAACTGGGGGAGAAGGAAACGGAGAAGGGTTGCAGAGGGAGCTGCTGTTGGCTCGGCGGTCTCTTCATTGGGCAGAGGGTGACTATGGATTATACGGTCTTCTCCAGCAGCACCACAAACTACTGATTAACACCATTCACAGAGAATCACACACCAAAATGTCTGCTTAATGAAAAACACAATAGTTAAGTTTAATGGGTCTGGTTAAGGGAAAAATCACCCACATCTGAGTGTTAGTGTTGGTGAACACATTAGTGATGTGTTTACATGAGTCTTGGGAGGTATGGATATGTGTGTGCATGTGTGTGTGTGCGTGTGTGGTGTGCTTTGGTGATGCTAGAGCTAACTCTGCGAATTGAATCTGTTCCCTCTGGCAGAGTGTCCACGTCTCACAAAGCAGCGTAGACAGTCTCAGTAACAGGCTTGGCGCTGACTCGCCCACACATTCCCAGGAGCTGGGGTCCAAGACTGTATCGTTATGTCAGAGGCATGCGTGTAAACACGAGGGATTATTCATATCAGCTTTCCT
Source organism: Lophius americanus (assembly GCA_037951165.1). Lineage (NCBI taxonomy): Eukaryota > Metazoa > Chordata > Actinopteri > Lophiiformes > Lophiidae > Lophius > Lophius americanus. Next base: position 3,820,071 of record JBBDHG010000040.1, on the reverse strand, counting down.
CAATGTGGCATTTGGATGGGACGCTAAAGCTAATCTTGTAAATGGGTTTGACTCTCTGCCGTGGATCTTGTGAACCTGAAAGCGGCCCTGCCATGTATTCGAGGTGCTCCTGGCTGGGGTGGACTTGGGCGGTGGTCGATCTGGTGATCACAGCGCTGTGGCGGAGCCATTTCAACACATTTATCTGGAGGACTAAGGCAACACAATGGCAGATTATTTTACACTGCTGACAATGGACACTAGACACTGAGCAGTGACGGCAGAATAAGTCAGACAATGTTTGACTGAAGACGTTTTAACCCTGTAGAGGAATTTCTTCACTCCAAATAAGGTCATTCTTTACCTTTGAGGTAAACCCAAAATCTCTATTCAGCCTTGACTGCCAGGTCAAATGTAGTTAAAATCACTAGGACTCATGCCTTGAAGATGGAACACATAGTTCTGTCTACAACAGAGACTTTTAATCTGGGTCGTAGGTTAAGAGAACACACTAACTTCTGACCTTTAATAAACCACAGACACACCAGGGCTGAAATTTGAATTGATGTGTTAACTTAAAAAGGAAATAAAGTGGGAAACCCATTCATTAAAGAGATTTCTTTTAAATTTATTTTGGGTATAGGGAGGTTCTTTTTCTGATATTTCTTTAGATACTCTGGGAATACGGCATGGATCTGGATGGAGAAAATAGGGATATTTAAGGAATAAAATACCTATGAATTTGTAAAAATTTGCTACATAACCAAATAAAAATCCAGATCCACCGGATTGAAATATTGTTTGGTATGAGGGAGTCAGTTATGGTTAGACACTGTGGGTTCCATTTTGGATAATGCTTGATTGAATGAAAGGGTTCTGTTGAGTCTAGACAGAGTTAAACAGAGGTATGAAATCCATCTATTTATTAGTTTTAAATCCTTCGGACTGACTCAGACTGAGCGTTCAGCTGTTTCTATCTTCCTATCTTCCAAATAGACATGACTTTATGATGAGTCCTCTAAACTATCACTGCAAGAAAGCCAATAATCCTATTTCCCCCAATGCCAAACGACTTCTGATTGCATCTTTAATCCTTGCTGTTGACTTAGTTGGTTATGCACTCTGTATTTGAGCTGCATTATAACAGCATACTTCTACTGAAGAACCTATTTTCTTTGCGAAACTCAGCAAAATCGACTTTATGGAATGATTGGTATCAATTTCGGCTCATATAAAATCTATATGAGGCATGGCAGTTATCGCCTGTATAAAAAACACACAACACACACACACACACTGCAAAACAGCATTGTAAAATCCCCAGCAGAGGTACTCTATCCTCTGACCTATTTGATCCCTCGTCACCATTGTTATTATATATCAGGCGTTGTGGAAACGGGCAGACAGCTGTGTGAGGTGGAGTTTACAAGGTCACGGTGGAGAGTTCAGAGATGGATTACTGGGCTTTCTGCCTTATTAAAACAAAAACAAACTTAAGTGGTCTGTTTCATTTTTACTGCATTAACAGTCTCCTGTGACTTCATTGGACTCTTCCATGATAAATACCTGGGCATCATCTCCTTGATCAGCTGCTGGTGTGGGCTCTCCTGGCAGGGGGTCTCCATTGTGGACGGGAGAGCCCTGGGATGGAGTTTCTGGGGGGTTGATGACGACAGACTTCTCAGAACGACTGCTGTCTTTACTGCTGCTGACCTTATGACGCTCACGGCCTCGATCGCTGGAGATGAACACGGAGAGCGAAGAACCATGAAGAACAGAACAGGAGGAAACCAGGCGCAGAAACCGAACAAACCTAACAACAACAGTTGAAAAGACCGAGGATATATACAATATATTTAATGAAGTGATGGATGCAGCAAATGTTTGATGATTTTTCTTTGATGTCCAGAGATGCAGACGCCCGTTTAAAATACTTAAGCAAAAACACATAGATTTTTTTTTTCAAGCAGAATTTGTCTGATCTTGTGTCGAATAAGTTTATCTTTATTTTTGTGTTTTTAAGCTATTGAGCCGACAAATACAGACATTTTTAATTGTCATCATGGATGCTTTTGGCCAAATGATACGATACATCAGTCCAAAAATATGCTGATTATTCTATCCCCCAAAATAAGTTCTCAAGCATTGGTCTGACTTTGTCCAAATTGGTTGTATATGAATCGACTCGATGAGATCCATCTTGTTTATATGATATTTATCTCTAATGTTCATACGTTATTCACTAGCGCAATCTTTTTTATGAAAGAAACACTGTTTTTCGAACATATCTTCCTAACTGTTGGTCCGATTTAGTCCAAATCATTCTAAATATATTTGATTTCACTACAATAGTTCATATTTTACTCATTAAGGGGGACTCATTTGGGTTCCGTACACCCCAAACACTAAATCCAAGTGTGTTTAAATGTAGCGCATATGAATTGACACAAGAAAAACCTGTAACGCTTCATTACTGAGCTCAGAATTTTTTTTTAACTAGTATGAGATTGGGGGAGACAGCGAAGGCCGAGTTTATCATGGTATTGGCCGACATGCTAGTCCTGCCTGACTGACATCTGTTGAAAATGAAAGAAAATGTTTATTCCACCTGAAAATCACCGCAGGTGAGGAATCAACAGGAAGGGAATCGAATGATTCTATCATTTGCAGGACAGATGGAGTGAAATAGGTTACAGCCACTTAGCTGAGATGCCCCTAATCCACAATCTCTCGCTAGTTCAATCTCTCTCTTAGGATCTTATCCGGTTTATTCGGCAGCGGTCAACATGCAGCCTGTTGGAAATGAAGATTACAACAACAAACTTTAAAGTGAAATACTACGGTGAAGGTTGCTGTCAGAGGCGTCATCCAGCAGACATTCATGTGATGAGATGTCAGACAGGGAGGGGAGCAGACAAGAATCCTACCCGTGTCGGTTTGATCTCCCGGAGCGGCTGGAGTGATAGGAGTAGCCTGAGTGGGTTGACTCAGTATCCATTCCAATGCAGGTTACAGCCGGCGGTTGGCCGGGAGGGTGAGGAGAACTTCGCCGTGTTACAGAGAGTCAGCCCTCGGGAGGAGGAGTTGTTTGTTACAGAGACGGGCCTCAGGCTTTATTGTCCACATTGACCTGAAAGGCAGAGGCACAGAGGCAATGAAGCGAGAGTTAATACAAGAAAATAATGAAGTAGGGTAATAAACAGTATTTCTGTACTGACAGGTCAATCAAGGATGTTTCCACCGGTGTAAATGAAATGAGTACATCAGCATAAGGAGGTGCAATTTATTTCATTTTATTCCAATATTGGGAAATAGATCTTTTTTACCTAAAGAACATCGGTAAAACTTGGTAGAAGGTAGCGAGGCAGAACCCACTGAACTTCGGGTTTGATCTGGATAAAAGGGCTAATGCAGGATTTTTTCCACCTCCACTTCCTTTAACATTGCCTTTGTCTGCCATTTGATGAGTTCCACATAAAGTACTTGATGGATTTTAATTAAACTTGGACTAGAGGGGCATGCGCCCACAAGTGAAGTTATGAGTATAATCTGATAAACGGTTGGAATATGATTGTTTTTACTTCACATTCTTTTACATTGAAGGAAGCCTGAGGGCAGCAATTTTGATGGATTAGTGCATTGACCAGACATGTTCCCCTTCGACTGTAACATGTATTTTCCCTGTGTCAAACACTTAAACATCCCATAAATACAGCAGTTTAATGGATGATCTTCCAGGTCGGTGATAAATTTGGACTTCATTTTCATTCATACACGCCCTGGACTTAAACTCATTTACCAGACAACCAAAATCAGGAAAAAGGGCCTTAGAATCAAATAATAAAATACCACAAACAAAACATATTTTGCGTGTTTAAAATGATCAAGCCATCTACCTCATGCCTCTCTAATTAAAATCTGAGCAAAAATAAATTCTGGAGAATTCTGTAGGAGATTCACGAGGATATTGTGTCAAGACAAACCAGTTAGAAAATAGCAGCTGTAGATAGAACTAGAAGATATGATAAATATGTTTAGAAAATATCACATTGAAGCAATAATACACCTCATTTTAAAAGATGTTTCATAGCAAACCATGATATATGTGAACTCCCCGTCCTTGCCTTTGCGTTTAAGTCATGATAAGATTAGACCAAACTCGCCGCCTGAGCTCTAATATGTTATCTGTGGTGCAATTAGGACGTCTTACTGCTCCATCATGCATGACCATTCATTCATACCCCATCTACACCCAGACTCCCAGCTGTTGTGCTGACAATCACCTACTAAACCACACCCGCAAGCCCTGTCCAATTTATTAACTGGGATTATTCTCCCTTCCACCATTTAAAGGCATTTGTTATCTCTGTAGGCAGCGATGCATATAAACAGAAAGATAGCCTATTCAGCATGCATTTAGGATGTGAATCAAAGGCGCTGCCTGGAGATCAGGCTCTGAAAATGATTATCAGGCCGAGGCTCTGCACTGCATGATTTCTATAAAGATGACAAAGCTGGGAGTGAACGTTTTTCTCTTCTTCCATGATCTCTCATTAGAGGTGTGGTAGTTGCATATGGTAAACTGCACTATTTCAATTACATTTTGTCATAAAACGCATATAAGTGATGTTATGAAATGACCACTGGCTGTCAGAGAAAGGTATACATTAACTCAAGACCTTTACAGTCACTTACTATCATTCAGGATATCTCTGAGAGTTTCCACTGATTCAACACTATTGTAAGCAGAGGAGCATGTGTCCAGCAGGAAGAGCTGCATACATGCAGGATTTCCATAAATATTACACTATACCTACAGTACACACCACTCAGAGCATCTAAGCTCATGTGCAACAGCCCCAGCATCAAATTTTAATCACACGGCCGAGTTTTGACAGAGGGAAACCTCATCTCATCTATCCATATCTGGTGCGTCCACTGTTGCCTTGACAACAGCAGAGACAGGAGGCCCATCCAGCAGCAATAATCAATCACTCCTGCTGAGACTAAATTCCTATAATTCACTTATATATTTGTGCATCAAAAGGGATTGAAAGTAGGGGGTGGTGCAGGGAGAAGCACAAAGAGCAAACAATAACTTGTCATCACACCCAGAACCCATGTGGTTAAATGAATGAGCCTTAGAGCTGAATCAAAGCTGTTAACCCCCTGAGTGCTGATCTCTATAAGCGTGGCAGTGGTATGTGGGCCAAGATGATCCCTCTGAGAGTCCACTCATCCACGAGACGAGCATAAAGAGGAACGTGAACCAGGCCATGTGGAAAATCGCAGCCACGGGGAAAGAAAAACTATCAGTTACAAACCAACAGACAAGTATGAATAAAGCATGCGGGCATAATAGCATGAGTAACAGGACTGCCTTCTTTTGGGCCATCCAAAAAATTCAGCGCTCCTCTGATAACGACTACTTCGTCTGGAAAATGGATTCTCCAGTGAAGCGTGGTTGTTGCATGACAGACCGTTCCGGCTGGCTGCACATGGAAATATTCATAAGGGCAGAAAGTGACACTAATGTAAAACAAACACTCATTAACGTGTTTGTTTAATGGGCGGAGGCTGTTGCTCAGTGGAAGTCCCTACAATTACATGGTCAGGCTCAGATACAGGCAATTATGCTGCTATTGGATCTGTTTTGTTCTACTGATATAGAAACAATAATACTATCTTATGTTCAAACAAAACAAAAATAAATGAATTATAAAGATGAGCTGCTATATTTGAGAGGCTGGAGTCTTATAGCATGCCGCCTCACTCACTAATTAAATATAAAAAAGGGAATACGGAACTTTGTATTAATATGGATGCATGATGTTGAAAACCATTCTGGTGGAGAAGGAGAGATGTGGAAGTTGAGATTAAAGTATCCGATACAACGATTGCACCTCGAGCAGCATGCAGTAGCCTGTTATCACACTCACACTACATGGATGGGCCTGGTTACCATAGCACCGGTGCCCTCCCTCACACCCATTAGCCCTGGTGCCTTCCTTCATGTATCTGTGAAAGGATGTCAGAATCATTAAATCATTCAATGTGTTCAACTGCACATTTCATTTAATTTTATTTAATTGTATATAATGTTATTCTATTCTGTAATATGCTCTTGCTGCTGTAACCCTGCAATTTCCCCGTTGTGGGACAAATAAAGGGTTATTTTATCTTATCTTATCATATGTACCCCACCCTGATGGCATTTTTCCATTATCTGCCAGATGCAGCAGCTGGCAGTCTGCTGCTTGAGCATTCGCTTCATGGATTGGTAAATTATTTTACTATAAAACACCATCAGCAACATTTACAGCCACAAATTCCACAGTAAGTGCTTACGTCCTCAAAGCCATGGTTAGTAATCAATAATTCATTTGTTCATTCATGTCATTCCACCCAGAGCATGGCGGACACTGTGTGATGTCAGCTTGATGACGCGTAACTCAGATCGCCACCGTGTCAAATTCAGCATTCCTTTACTCTGGAAACCGTTGGAAATACATCCGTAGTTTTTCAGTTATCAACTCAAATCTGATTCTGACATCCTTTCACAGATATATGAAACCCAATTTGCCTGTTTTTGCTCTGAGAGGAGCTGAATATTAAGATATTTTTAAACGTAGACACGAAACTCAATTATTTTTGTGGTGCATTATCATTTAATAACTTTATTCATAGTACTCATCATATTTATAGATTCTACTATGTTTTGTTTGATGCCGATTTTATTGTAGTTCTTTATTCATTTTTTTTAATTTAATTTAATTATTATCTTTTTTATTATCTCTTTTAATTTTTGTAGCTTTTATTATATTAATGTTTAAATAACTATTTAAGTTCTTTATTTGGTGTAAGTTATCATTTTGATATTAGCATTTTATAATTATCATCAGTAGCATTTTTATTATTATTATTACTTATCTTATCCTAACAAGGGATTGTACCACCTAGTCCTAATCAGAAATATCCTAACTTCACTTTTATTATCTTAATGCCACTCATTTTTCTCTGTGTGATTTGGTCTTCGAAATTCATCTTGAAAATATATATTTTTAATTTCAACTACTATATTTTACTTTCTCTCTACTCCTCTGTTTGACAATCAGCTGTAAAGAATATTGAATATCAACTTATTTGTTTTGAAATGTGCTATATAAATAAAGTTTGACTCGTTGATTGATATTATTATTTAAGGTTAAGTTATTAGGTTATGTTAAGGTTAGATAAAATGGCCCAATACTGCAATGTTGAAGTAATTGAAAAAGTGAAGCGGAATCTGCATCCATGCTCATGTTTTTTATAAGTTATTTATTTGGGGGACACAACTTATCAGTGTTTTAATTTTTGATCACTCTGATAACTATTTCTTGATGAACTGCTTAAAAATCTTTTTCTTTTATCGCGGCAAAGAACACAAGGCTACAAATTCGACCCACTTGTCTTGTCCAACCAGCAGTTACACTGTCATAGTAGTTAATTTAAGATCATAGGAGAATTAGAATACCAGTAAATCTTCTCAAAGTTGAGTTTCATGCCCCAGAATTATAACATAAGTTAAACAAACTCAACTCTACGAACAAACTCAGTGCAGTATAAGCCGGAACACACCTCTGAAACAAATCAAAGACGGGCTGACACTGTGTGTACCACTGCTATTTTCAGAGACAACAATCTCCAATCAGTTCTACGACTTCAGATAAGCCAGAGAAACAGCTGCTGATAAATACACTATAACATCCTTTTTACTGATGAAAACCACATGAAGACAGCCAGAGATTCACAGACGTTAAACCCCAGGGAAACACTATTCTTATTTCTCGGACCTCGTCATGAGGATCTATGATGACATTAGTATCCTGCTTCCTTTTGTTTTCCCTTCATTGTTTGCTGCGGTTGCCTGACATTTGATTCTTGGTATTTGTTAGGTATGTGCAGAGAACAAACCTGCGACCTTTGAGTGACTGGTTTGTGTGAGCCACTCCCACACTGCTGCTCCTACATACAACCGCACACACACACACATGCCCACGTACACACATACACACGCCCTGCGGTAAAAGGAGAAAGTTAAGACCTGACACACTTGTCTGGAATGCAAACTTAGCCCTCTCTGATCCGCTCATGGGGAACTAAATTACAGTACATCAGTGGGGAGAGAGAGGGAAAGAGGGAGAAAGAGAGAGAGAGAGAGATGGAGAGCTACATATGGGTCAGATACATCAGCGCTTTCCTGATTCAAGGGAAATGCTTTCATATCTGTAAACACACTACTCTACAATGCATTACACTCTGCTGACCAAGCTCTGCAGGAACATGCACCTCAGTGGCTTAAAGGTAGCTCCCCTTGTGACCCACTGCCTGCCAGCCAGAAACCAGGGATTAGGAGAGAACAATAAGAAAGGCAGTGCCAACACCTCTTCCTTCTGATGATTCGTGACCAGGAGATAGCTTCCAGGGGATGACTCTAAGTACTTTAACCTCTTGCAAATGATAAATAATAAATACTACATTAGCTGCACACTTCAGCTGCAGCATCATGACTATCAGAGGTGACGCGTCATGGCAACACCTCATCCAGCTGTGCACAGCTGCCAGTGATGTCGATACACCCCATCACCCTGCAAGAGCGACTTGATCTAAAACGCTCTTTACCTTAAGGGCCCGCAGCTCTGAAGGATCCAGAGATGCGATGCCGCCTCTCCCTTACACAGATGCTATTTGGGTTAATAAAAAAAAACGTTTCCAGTACCAACCCTTATGAACGACAGGAGATACAGTCACCTCATAATGATGCATTCATCCTTCTGTGCATGTGCACATAAACATGCATATGATGCCTAGGATCATCTAATAAAAATGGTTGGGTCCACTACACAAATAGGAGTAAATAATGGTTACATGATGAGAATCAAACCTTTTTTTCCCCCACGACGGTAGGTTTAACTTCATCGGCAGGCTAATTCCACACAGGGGTTGTGGCTGGAGCGTCGCGGGATGTAAGGAGCGCACGGTGGTTATTTGTTAAAGCACTTACCTTTGTATTTTCTGGTGTTTGTCATGTATCCCTCCACGTTTCGGTGAATGTGCCTGAACTGCTGCTGAGACGCTTCTGGACCGCACTGACTGGCAGCTCCTTCATTAGACCCTGGCCATTGTGGTGAAAAGCACCGGAGAGGAAGGAGGTACGGAGGTCCAGCAGCAAACCAGCCGGTGCGTTAACGTGAGCAGTACCGCTGGAGACCACCAGAGAGCGCACCTTGTACCTACAAGTTAGTTTATCACATCTCTTTTTAACTGAGTCCGAGTCAGAATCAGAACACGGTCCTGCCAATCACGCCAGCATACCAAAGCAAGTGACGACTAGAAAGATTTGAGCCGATATCCTGCTGCAAAATATGCAGTCAACAAAAATCTTAACTCAAATATTAAAAATAAATAATCAACAATGAGGAGGACATGTTGCCTTGGGATGATTAGGATGGGCAAATTACGTCATTTACACATATACATAGTGCACATTTATTCACTATTAAACGTAAATACACGTACACACGTGCGTGCTGGCACGCATGCGCATACATAAAGACGTAAGCATACGTGCTTACATGTGGCTGTAACATTTTACCAACGAAGTGTGTTAGACTCTTTGCGTAAGATATATCGAAATTACCAACAGGTTAAAAAGAAAGGAAGAATACAGGCAAGCTTATATTAAAACAAACAAACAAAAAAGGAGTCATGATACCTCGAGATGGAGTTGATCCATCCAGATCATAATCCGGATCAGGGAGATTAAGTACATTATATATCTGCAGAGGGCCAGTCCGTATGGGTAAGTGACAGGGGAGGAAGAATGGCAGCTAATATAATAGAGGGTCATTCATATGTATGTCATGTTTTTGTGTAAGGAGAGACGTTATACTGATATGAGAAATAAATCCAGATCTGTCATTGGGGAAAATTAAATATTTATTGAGAGCTCATGAACTAATGATGGCAATCAGATGATTACAAATTCCAGTAGGCCTAACAAAATTCCAGGGTCAAGGGGTTGGGGAGGTATTACTTCATTTTGCATGAGAGATCAAAGCTGATCATCAACTTTAAAAATGTAAAGATCTTGAAATGTAAAAGTTTCTTTCAAAGTTGTTATGGGCATTCAAGTTTTCTGAAAATATATAGTGTGACTCATCTAAACAAATCCATTCTCCTATGATCATGTCATCTTAGCTGAATTATGTTTTTCAGTCACTGGTGATACACATCATATAAAATGTTTTTTCAGGGTTTTTTTTTACACAGCCTGGAATCCACTGTTTATCCAAGTGTTCAGGTTTGATTGATAATAAACAACATATTACTATGATTTACAAAAACTGACAACTGAACTGTTAAATTTAACAAAACATTGTTTTGTGGTCATTTTTATAAGCAGGATGAACATAACATCAGTAGTGTACGATATACAGTATAGAGTTTTAAAGTTTAACTTGTCCTTGAAAACTGCAGTTGGTAAAAAAGATTTCATATCAAGGCTGATGTGGGTGATGAGATTTTAATATTTAATGATGTTTCCATCATCTTGCATTTAAAAAACAAAAACTAAAAAAAATTCTACTTGACAAACTTCATGTGTTAATTGACCTTATGCCCCAAACCTGCGGAACAGCTGCTAAATGCAACTAAACCAGTGTTTCCAGTGGCTCAGGACACACAATGAAATAAGCTTCAATATCATCAAAAGAAAGTAATTTAAAAAAATGCTTGTTTGGCTTCTATTGTCTGAAAATATAGAATATGTCCTTTTAAGAATATAAAGTCACAGAAGCCGAGAGGTTGAAACTCCATCAGGTGGCAGTGTTGCTGCTTTTAAACTCTGGTCAGTCTTTTTCAAACTGGTGAAATGCATGATGGTTAACTGGGAATATCAAGAATGTCAAATCAGCTCCTTACCTGTTTGCACACAGTCAGTTAAGTTTAATTTACACACACAGATTTCTGACCAAACGGTGTGCAGATTTGAACAGACTACAGTTAGATTCAACCCATTCAACCCGTATTGGCTTAAACTACACAGATTTTTCACAACCATTAATGTCTGGGCTTAACACTACTCTTGCCCCATTTATTTAAAAAATCTAATGTTAGTCTTGGCCTCTCTCCTTACACTCCCTGACTAACTCATTGTAGCCGGTGTGTAGCCCGAATGTGTACAGTGTACAGTGTGTGGACAAAGGGCTGTCGCTCTTACTGCTGGAGTGGACATGAACAATACGAGCCCCTTGGGCCACATTACACCACAGAGACAGGAATAAAGGGACGGGAGAGGGAGCGAAGGCAGCTCCTGACTAATGGAGAGAGATATCAGAGGATATTTCCTTTGTCAGATCTCCCACGAAAAATATGAACACTGATGGAAGCCCATTCAACAAATTATTTTTGCCAGCACAAACTATGTATTTCACTATTTGATCAAATGAAAAAAAAGGAATGAATCATATAATAAAGGAAGGGAGGTTGGATTTTGAAATGAGGTATTTTGCTTTCTGTTTTGTTTTCTTATGGCCAATGTTACTAGAATGCTTTAATCAAATCAAATTGTTGACATTATTTCCAAAACATTGGCCAAAACCTACTTTTGGTTCTTTCATTTTATTCATATTATAAAAATTGGGACTTTGAGTGAGGCATATTCACTAAGTTACATACTGCTGCATAGAGACAAGGGTTCCGGTCCTGTCATATGTGTGTGTGTGTGTGTGTGTGTGTGTATCCATGTGTATGTGTGTGTGTTTGTATCTTTGTGTGTGTGTGTGTGCTGAGAGGAGGCAGATGGATAACGACTCAATGCTTGGTTTCTCTGGAGGAGACCCTGCCTCATTTAGAGGGAGAGAAAGCCCAACAAGGACCAACACTGTGTCCAAGTAATGAAGAGGCACAGTTTGCATGGTTGCTTATTGAACAGATTTAATGGCAATAAAAAAGAGAAAAGAAAAATAATGTAAAATTCAAATACGCCACATTTCCCATATCAGCTTTCGCAAAAATGATCTAGATACATTGACAGTGTAAGATAACTGGAATTAAACAGTGGATAGAAAAAGTTGTCATTGTTTATTCACAATTGCAAATAATGCTCAAAACCTCTAATCTAATGAAGACATAAAAAAGGTTTAGCAGAACATTATTTGTGGGATTTAAATGAATAAATGTACAAACAGGAATGAACAGTTGGGCAGAAAAGAACAGATAAATTGTAAAGCTATGAAAGTATGTTTTTTTTGATGAAGTGTCTACAGCAAGGATAAACTCTGGTAACTCTCTTGAACAATGTGATAATCAGATAACAATCTAGGCTACACAGTATTCTAGGGTATTTGTGTAATGGCACTCCATTATTCACACAAGAGATTTAGAAATGCATTATTCATGTAGAGAAACTGGTGAAAAATATTGACTCTAAAAAAATCAGCTTGTAAATCTATGTTTAGGGCAGGATTTGTGTGTGTGTGACTTAATCGTCAGAGATTTTTCTTTATACTGCTTAGTATTGAGTCTGAAACAGACTTTGTAAACAGATTTGATTCTGTTTCCCCGCACCTGCCACCACCAATGCTATTGACTACTTTTAATGCTTTATCATTCGTACATTGTAAATCTAACATCCCTATTATCAATTTCATCATTTGCTTACATCATACCAGTATCAACCTGGAATGCATTCACTCCTCCTTGGTTTTTAATCTTGGAGTGGTTTGGTGCTTATTTACATTAAATAATTACATTTATCCAACGTAATGTCTCAAAAACAGCAAAACAGAATCAAGAATACACACACACACCAGCTGCAGAGAGTCCTGGCTGTAGTCAATCTACGGGTACAATCGGGGTTCGCCAAGGCTCAAACTAGGAGGGAAAAGGTTACATCTTTAGGATGTAGAGGCCAACCTTCTGTCTGTTTTGCTGACACAAAGGAGCTCTCTTATGGGACATTCCAAGCCCCCTTGGGTGTCCTGGTGGTCTCATGTTAGTAACTTAGTTCATCTTTGCTTCATGCTAACTCAAACTCTTCTGTATAAAAAGGCACAAGTACATTGCAGAAAATGAAATTTGCAAAATGCACCACTGGGGCAACATGACTGGGATCGTGCCAGTGCCCAACTGGAAGCAGGTCAGTCCAACAGACAAGTTGGTGTGGAGAGTATTCCTCATTCCACATTCTTGTAACCATCACAACAATGACTGACTCAGGTCATGTGGTCGACCAAGAGTTCGACCACATGGAACAACCCAGAGCCAGGAAGGACTTTTCCCTCTGCTGCAACTCATTAACAGGTTCAGATGGCCACCAGGGCAGCATCATGGATCATAAGCACCGGTAATATGTCTGAACATGCAAAAAAATAAGTAATCATCTCAGGAATGGTGGACTTTGGGTCAGACTGGTGTTCTACTGATGGCAGGAATGACGTCAAAGGGGTCAGCGATTAGCTCCGGCCTTAACAGCAATAACTTTGAGATGATACATTATATACCTAGAAATGTATGGTGGTTACATTTTAGGTGTTGTTTTTGTCACTGATTCAGTTCAAGATCATCGCTGAAAGTAAACAAATGACAATATATGGGAGGCTATTTCCATCAAACATAAACCACACTAGCAAATTTGTAAATAAACACAGGGATGGATGGTTGAATCCCTTGTAGGCCCTCATATCTTTGGTTTTCTTCAAATCCTGTGGTATAAACATCCGTTATTTTTGATGCCAGTAGTCTCGCATCAGTCTAAACAACCAGCAAGTTGTTGAGGTAGGAGGTTTAACGAATCGCGAGGTGAAGGATCTCAATCTTGGAAAACGTCTTGTCAGGTGAAAGCGTTGACAGAAGTTTTCCCAGCTCTGCAAAGGATATGATGAAGGCCACCACACGGACACGCTCCCTTGTGGCATGTGCAGATCGATATTTGGCTGTTGCACGTCTCCTCCGCCGCTTTTCCTCCCTGTTGAGAGCAGGAATGCCCACAGAGCGGGCTGGAAAGGACACACATTGCTCAGCGGAAAAATTGGGTAAATTCAGGTACAGGTATATGGGTGCATCAGGTTATTAGGTTAGGTTAAAAAAAAACTGTCAAAGTCAAAGTTAAAGATACTTTTAGTAAACGCAAAAGTATCTAACTTTAAGAAACTTTAAGAACTTTAAGAAACTGATTTTTTTTATACATTTTATAATAGGTACATGATTTACTTCTAAAACCAGCTGAAATCATCCGACAAACATCCATGTGGTGCTTTTTCTAAAACAAACTCACATCCAAACAAACAGGAAAGCAGTTACTTGTAGTTGATGTCTACCATTTAGACAGCTGCAGCTCGTGTTCTTCACACATCAGTGGTCTGCTCAGTCTAAGATTGTTGTTTTAGTCACACAACTTCATGGATATAAGACCATAAAATCAGAAGAGCCACTGCTGCCCCCTACTGACAGACAGCTTCACACCATTTTAGTAAAACACATGGTGCTGTCCGAGGTGCTGAAACCATATGATGCTCCCACAAACGGGGCGACTTAAAATCCATTTTCTTGTCTTAAAAAGTATTAATTTTAAACAATTTAATCTCCATGGAAAGGATGGAATCCAAGCAACTCTCATAAATTTTAGATTAACTGTTTTTTCTGGGTTGAACCGCTGAAAGATTAGCCTCCTACTTTGAAATAACAGTTGTTAAAAAGAAATGACAACTCTATGCATTATGTTTTTGGTTCTAATGAAAGCTTTTTTTACTCCTCTCCAATGTGTCAAGCCTGCAGTCGACTGAGCTTGATCGATTGAAACTGCAGCAGAGCACAGATTGAGTAGAGGTGTTATGAGAAGAAGGTGTTATGGGAAAAAACAAATCTGATGAGTAATTTCACATGTCAGGCTCCAACCAGCCTCCTTGCTGTCCTTGTACATCTTTCATTGAGCATTATCAGAGATCTGATGGGATGAGGTGAAATATTGGGCGGTTTATCACGGACCTCTGCGTCTCGTGACGACACGCACAGAAGAGAGAGTGTCTATGTCACAAATACTTTCCCTTTCACTTTCCCCAGCACATTTTTAGAAGCAATCAATGGGCCTTGGGCGCCCATGGCCCTGTCTCTGGTTCACCAGTTGTCCTTTCTTGGACCGCTTTAGAGGTACTGACCTCTGCAGACTGGGGACACTAGTCAGCTAATACCTTTATTACCTTGCTAATACTACTATTACCTAGCAACTACTGCTGTTACCTAACTAATACCACTATTACATAGCTACTACCGCTGTTACCTAGCCAATACTACTACATACTAATCTATTTCTGTTTTTACCTAGCTAACTGTTATTGCGTAGCTACTATTGCTGTTACCTTGCTAATACGGCTATTATCTAGCTTATATTGTTTTTGCCTAGGTAATACTGCTATTACTTATGTACTACAGGTAATACCAAGCTAATACTGCCATCACCTAGCTACTACTGCTGTTACCTAGCTAATACTACTATCACTGAGTAAATAATACTGTTACCTGGCTAATACGGCTCTTACTTAGCTAATACCACTATTAAAAAGCTACTACCGCTGCTATCTAACTAATACTATTGCTATCCAGCTTCACCTCTATAACCCTTTGCTAATACCACGATTACCTTGCTACTACGCTGAGGTAGCTAATACTGCTGTTCCCTAGCTAATACCACTATTACTTTACTAATACTGCTGTTATCTAGCTAATATCACTATTAACTAGCTACTACTACTGTCACCTATCTACTACCACTGTTGCCTAGCCAAGCAATGTTACTAAGCTAGTATTACTGTCACCTAACTACTACAAATGTTGCCCAGCTAATAGGGATACCACTTAGCTTATACAGCTGTTACCTAGCTAATAACACTATTACATAGCTAATATTTCTGAGACAGGCGAATCCAGCTGTTCCCTACATAATATTGCTAATACTTAGTTAACACACATGATACCTAAGCTAATACTGCTGTTCCCTTGCTAGTACAACTTTCTATAGCTGTGTATCTGTGTGAGTCTGATATTGTGGTTCAGGCTGTGTTTTTAGGCCCTTGTGAGAACTTTATTGTCAATCTGCTCGCCTGTCTGTGGGAAATGTCAGTGCTAATCAGTACTAACATAATCACTTAAGTTCAGTCACCATAGGGCCCCCAGCCCTGTGCCGGTGGTGGGAAATGTTTCCTTTGGCAAAGTCACAAAGGACATGCTTCATTATTGAGAAGGCCCTAGCATATGGCTAACATCATTATCATTCACTTTAGTTCTGTCTGGACACTTGGGAAAAGTCATCCTGGATACGCTGGTCATCATAGGCATAGGGGCGTGTCATGTTATGATGATTATAATTATTTGGTCTCTAACTTCTCAAACACCTCCCTCATTCCTCCTTAATGTCTTTTTGAAAGAGGATATGTTGTTATATGTGCAGATTGGGAATCAGATGGAATCTAATCAATCAGTTTTGTGGGTGAGACATTTTCTTGATTTTATTCTTACACTACCTTATAACTGTATGTCATCATTTGTGACAAGGGTTTATACACAAATATATACATATGCATACACATATATATATATATATAGACAAGAGGTGTCTATGCATATGTATACATATGCATACATATATATGTATGTATATATATATATATATATATATACATACATATATACATATGCATACACATATATATATATATAGACAAGAGGTGTCTATACATATGCATACATATATATATATATATATATAAACATTCTTGTGCTTTCAACCATCAAATATATAAGAAGAAAATTAAATTATACGTATTTTTCAAACACATTATTCAAGTTGTTATAAATATGATAAAGAATTGTGATATGGTAGCTGTGGGTCTTTAACATCAGATCAGTAATGTCCAAATTTGCATTGTTACAGCATATATATGTAGCACATGTGGCCTCTCAGTGTTGGCGTTGATTTCAACTTGTCTCCGTGGGTTCCTCCCACCGTCCAAAACATGCAAGAAAGATGGATTTGTGAGTGTGAATAATCCTCGGTGTGCTCCACCTCTTCGTTGTTGTCAGTTAGGAAAGACTCCACTCGCCTGTTGCCCTACACAGGACAAGCAGCTACAGGCAATTGGATGGTTGGATCAGCATGTGACTGAGAATCCAGAGCGGTAGCTCCTCAGTGTCTGCTGATTGATTGCTGGACTTGATTTCTGATTGACAGCACCTGTGGGATTCTAAATGAGCTGGCAGGCCTTGGTTTTATAAACAGCACTAGCAGTGTGACTTGTGACATCACCTCTTTCAAAGACGATCCACTGGTTCCGCTCATCATTGCTACAGAGTGTCAGATTTCAGAATGGGTGTGTATATATCTTTGTGTAGTTCTCATGCACTGGTTAATGCTATATTGTATTAATGTTGATTTTTTAAAGTTGCTAATAATTTCATTTTCTTTTCTAGCTGCAAAGAAAGTGTTGATCGTGTATGCCCACCAGAGCGCCGGCTCATTCAACGCTGCAGCCAAAACCGCTGCTGTGGAGGTTTTAACTTCTCAGGGCTGCACTGTAGAAGTATCTGACCTGTACGCCATGAAGTTTATAGCCACTGCTACTGCAGCTGACATCCTTGGTATGGAAAAACATCACTGGCATTCAAGTTTAGTTCTGATTGCTTTTCAGTATTGTATGTAATGTATGTGCGTGTGTGCACACATGTATGTATACACGTACGTATGTGTATTTTGTCTCTGCAGGAGAAGTTAAGAATGCTGATAACTTCCGTTATGCAGAGGAGACCAAACTGGCATGGGAGACAGGAAATCTGTCTGCTGACATCACTGAAGAACAACGCAAACTCACTCAGGCAGACCTCATCATCTTTCAGGTAGCGTTAGTGACAGGAGAGGTCTTGCCTCAAGCTTTCTACAGTAATTTAACTTTGAACCCTACTTTCCAGTTCCCCATGTACTGGTTTACAGTTCCTGCCATCATGAAGGGCTGGTTTGACCGGGTTCTCACAAAGGGCTTTGCCTTCTCAGAAGAAAAACGTTTCAATCAGGGTGTCTTCAAGGTAAGAGACCTATTCAGATTGTTTCATTACTACTCTAGCTGTGTTTTCTTCTAATCCACTGGATTATTGCGCAGGAGAAGAAAGCCATGTTGTCTTTCACTACTGGATCTCAGGAGGCCATGTTCAGTGCAAACGGTATTAATGGAGACATGAACGTCACACTGTGGCCAATGCAGGTACTAACCCAGGATAAAATAACTTGACAAAGAGAATTTGACTTGATATATAAATGCCGTTATTGTGACTAATCAACTGTTTGTGTCATCAGAATGGCATCCTGCACTACTGTGGCTTCCAGGTTCTGTCCCCCCAGATCTTCTGGGCTCCATCTCATGTTCCCTCTGAAGTGCGAAGCACCATGCTGGAGGGTTGGCGTACACGGCTGCAAGGCCTCCTGGGAGAGGAACCACTCTCCTTCACTCCTTTGGACTGCTTTGAAAAGGAGACAGGTTTCAGGTTGAAGCCTGAGTTTTGTGAGAAAAATGCCAAGGAGGCGTACGGACTTGCAGTGGGGATCCACCTGGGAAAACCACTGCCACCCAACAATCAGATGAAGGCTGGAGTATAATATATGGAACCAGATTTCAATAGAATTCCTCGCTATGCTCCGCTTTGTGTCGATTGTTTCCCCATTTTAACACAATCAGCATGTAAAGCTGTTCGATATTCATGTTAATAAAGTCTCCTGGTATAACTCCAACCTGGTCATGTCCATTTACAAGTGTCTTTTACAGATTTGGCATGAGAAAATTACACTAGGCAAACTATATAGGTGAGTAAAGACTATAGAGAACTAAGTATAAGTGAATATATGAAAGCATTGGGCAAAGGATTCCTTTCCCCAACGCTCTCCTGACTCAATTAAACAAATACCGTATAATTGACAGCGTTGTGCCACTAATCTTACATTACTGTATGTAGGTTTTCAATGACCACACATTCTGCTATTCACTCTGTTTAATAGCTGCATGAAGGTGGCTTTGGGAAATTCGCATCAGGTCAAACTTTGGAGCTTGCCTAAAGACTCTCACACATTACCTATAAAGTTTGTAATGCGTATATACATGGATAGATATCTAATTGCTTTAAATTTAGTAGCTCGTTCAAGAAAACAAGTGGTGCCAAGTTTGTTCTATGTGAATAGCTGTTCTGTAATTCTATTGTCTTTTCTTTTACTAATTTCCAACAGAACTACCTATGTAGACATCTTAACCAGTTTCCTTTTAGCTCTAATCCAATACGATTAATCGGGAAGGCTGACATTAGGGAGGAGGAAACCTGTTTCTACTTCCTCCGGCGTGGAACTAAAGGAGATTCTCCCTGCAGGATTTCTATGGAAGCAGTGACTCCTATCCACATACAAGCTATTGACATTAAATAAACATGCACAAGGAAAAACATTGTCTACTATTAAAAATGAATCTCGCTGCTTTGCTGAAGAGTCAAAAGTAGCCAAATGAGACCTGACTTTAATTTAAGTCATACATTTGACCTCAATTTGCAGGATGACGATGTGGCAGAAAATGTGCATAACTCATTTAAATCCTTACACTGCTCAGATATGACATAATAAAATGTTATTTAATGTCAGAATCTTGTTTCTTGATTCATTAATATCCAAAAAGGGAGTAGCATCTCATACATATTAACCTGCTTTCCTCCTCTGTGGAGGATGAATCCTCACAATTTAAAGGTTGTTTCAACTATAATATTAATGCGCCAAATGATTGTATTCATGTGTTTTTGTTCATTCAAGTCTAAAATAAAATGTACTTGTTAGAACTGTTTGGCATCGGCCCACTTTGACTATTCATGAGTGAAGTTTGAGCAAATTAGAGTTTGTCTGTACCATAAAGGGCAGTGATTTGATCATACATCCTCCCTCACCTTTGTTTTTCTGATGTATCCTCACAGAGAAGAAACAGATGCTCGTAGCTTGTTAAAGGCTTAAATATGTATTTCTGAGGATGCAACTAGTGAGCAACTGCTGACAAAATGTACTCAGAACTTATCAGGATTTCAGAACAGAAACTGCAGAAACAACTGTTTGATATACATGTATGAAAAGTAGCTCTCAGTTCACCTAAAATTATCATTTTCATCAAAGCCTTAACTTGTATCCTATCCTGTTGTATCTCCCTGTTATATGAATATCCAACGTTTATTTGAACTTAAACTGGGTCCCACACCATTCAGCTTACCTTTTGTGGACTCACCAACTCAGCTTGTTAAAAGCTGAAATTGATTTAATATGATGAAAAGGTGATCCAATGGCTCAAAATAATGTTTAAATGTGATTGTGACCATCTCTCCATGATCTTACTCAGGCAGAAAAATAACTTGAATGACTTTTAATTAGCATATCTGTCTGGAAGCTGCACTGCATCACAGTAAATCCAGGAGTTCAGATCCTTCAAATCAGTAAAGGATCTAATAACAAGTGTGAAAAGCATTTAAAATATTGCTTAAGTGAAGTTAAGTTAGTATTAACTCCAAAAATCATTCTGCTGTAGATGTTAAAGTTTAAGGTCATTTTAAGTACTTTATATTCTGCTGCCTAAAGCCCGTTTGTAGACTCATTTCCGAATAATAAATGACAGTGTTCATGTGGTTTATATAGGTTGAAAATGTTCTTAACCCATAAAAAAAACTTTCAGTTCCTTACAAATATTCAAATTAAATACATTTGAGGACAAGTCGTTTCTACTGCACAGGAGAGGAATTGAATATCGACTGTGTGATAAAGGTTGTGGATTAGACAGTACAGCATCAAGAAATGCTGTGAAGATGAAGCATATCATAGTATAAACTAAAAATAAACAATTAAAGTACAAGTACAACAAGTTTATACATAAGTGCAGTACTTGAGTAATATATTTATGCTCTCTTAAAAATTGCTGTATTTTCTCCTATTGGCCACAAGAGGGCAGTGTAGACAACATTTTCATATTCCAACCACAAACGATCTTAACGATCCAGCAGTGCAGTGTAATAGCATATACTATGTAAGAGCTTCTACAGGTGGGTTTCAATGTACTTCTTTAACAAATCCCATTAAATCCCTGTCATACGCCAA
The DNA here is from genome assembly GCA_037951165.1 of Lophius americanus. NCBI lineage: Eukaryota > Metazoa > Chordata > Actinopteri > Lophiiformes > Lophiidae > Lophius > Lophius americanus. The sequence continues at coordinate 3,798,902 of JBBDHG010000040.1, read as the reverse complement.
ATAAAGAGTGAAACTTCACTGCCACTTAGTGAGAAAGAGGAAAGACAATGAGGAGAATCATTACAGACATAAGTCACAAATCTCATGTTTTTGCATGTGTGTCTGTATGCAGTTATGAGGCAGCTATTCATTACCCTCCCCTCCTCACAGTGGCTGGATAAAGGGGTCTTAGGACTGATTTTGGTGCCAGATGTGTTTTAGCTCATGTCGGTCTTTGATGTCCATCTCTAGGTCTATTTTTTTAAAGAGCAACATTCATGAGTGGACTCGACCGCAGGCAACCGTTTCTTTAGAGGAAAGCAATGTAAAGGAAAACAGAGCTGCAAGCCAATAACAGTAGAGTGAGGGGTTCACTCAACCACATCTGCTTCATGTGGTTTGAAAACATCAGGAGTGGCACATCATTGCTAAACATATTGTACAGAGAGAGACACGCACGCTCTCAAATATCTACACAGATAAAAGACAAGCAGACACCAACCTTTTTACTGGGAAAGGAAAAGTGCTCATCAATTTGAAATAAAAAAACGTAGAGTATTTTAGTAGATTTATCCTGTGTTACTAAACAGCTTGTTTAACCAATAAAACTACCCTTTCTTGGCTTTTACTTCACATTAACTATACTCTTCATTGAAAAATGATACCCAGGATCAATGAACACACATGTAGATATGTAGCTGAGAGTCCTCAGAGACAGTTCCTCATTGTCAGCTGACTGATTGATGGGCTTGATTGCTGATTGACAGCACCTGTGATATTACAAATGAGCCAGTATAAGTAGTTTTGCTTCAGTTGGATCTACTTGTCAAGCTGTCAGTCTTCAGAATGGGTGTGTAGTGTTCGGTTTTTTTTTGGTCTGTGTTGCTGTATGGATTTTACATTCAGAGTTTCTAATTATTTGAATTCCTTTTCTAGCTGCAAAGAAAGTGTTGATCGTGTATGCCCACCAGAGCGCCGGCTCATTTAACGCAGCAGCCAAAACCGCTGCTGTGGAGGTTTTAACTTCTCAGGGCTGCACTGTAGAAGTATCTGACCTGTACGCCATGAAGTTTATAGCCTCTGCTACTGCAGCTGACATCACTGGTATGGAAATACCTCACTGGCATTCAAGTTTAGTTCTGATTGCTTGTCAGTATTGTATGTGTGTGTGTGTGTGTGCGCACACATGTATGTATACATGTGTGTTTTGTCTCTTCAGGAAAAGTTAAGAATGCTGATAACTTCCGTTATGCAGAGGAGACCAAACTGGCATGGGAGACAGGAAATCTGTCTGCTGACATCACTGAAGAACAACGCAAACTCACTCAGGCAGACCTCATCATCTTTCAGGTAGAGATAAAGTGACAGGATAGTCCTTGCCTCAAGCTTCCTACATTAACTTTAAACCCTACTTTCCAGTTCCCCATGTACTGGTTTACAGTTCCTGCCATCATGAAGGGCTGGTTTGACCGGGTTCTCACAAAGGGCTTTGCCTTCTCAGAAGAAAAACGTTTCAATCAGGGTGTCTTCAAGGTAAGAGACCTATTCAGATTGTTTCATTACTACTCTAGCTGTGTTTTCTTCTAATCCACTGGATTATTGTGCAGGAGAAGAAAGCCATGTTGTCTTTCACTACTGGATCTCAGGAGGCCATGTTCAGTGCAAACGGTATTAATGGAGACATGAACGTCACACTGTGGCCAATGCAGGTACTAACCCAGGATAAATTAAGTTGACAAAGAGAATTTGACTTGATATTTAAATGCCTTTTTTGTGTTCAATCAACCGTTTCTGTCATCAGAATGGCATCCTGCACTACTGTGGCTTCCAGGTTCTGTCCCCCCAGATCTTCTGGGCTCCATCTCATGTTCCCTCTGAAGTGCGAAGCACCATGCTGGAGGGTTGGCGTACACGGCTGCAAGGCCTCCTGGGAGAGGAACCACTCTCATTCACTCCTTTGGACTGCTTTGAAAAGGAGACAGGTTTCAGGTTGAAGCCTGAGTTTTGTGAGAAAAATGCCAAGGAGGCGTACGGACTTGCAGTGGGGATCCACCTGGGAAAACCACTGCCACCCAACAATCAGATGAAGGCTGGAGTATAATATATGGAACCAGATTTCAATAGAATTCCTTGCTATGCTCCGCTTTCTGTCGATTGTTTCCCCATTTTAACACAATCAGCATGTAAAGCTGTTCGATATTCATGTTAATAAAGTCTCCTGGTATAACTCCAACCTGCTCATGTCCATTTATAAGTGTCTTTTACAGATTTGGCATGAGAAAATTACACTAGGCAAACTATATAGGTGAGTAAAGACTATAGAGAACTAAACTAAAGTGAATATATGAAAACAAAGTAACGGAAAGGATTCCTTTCCCCAACGCTCTCCTGACTCAATTAAACAAATACCGTATAATTGACAGCGTTGTGCCACTAATCTTACATTACTGTATGTAGGTTTTCAATGATCACACATTCTGCTATTCACTCTGTTTAATAGCTGCATGAAGGTGGCTTTGGGAAATTTGCATCAGGTCAAACTTTGGAGTTTGCCTAAAGACTCTCACACATTACCTATAAAGTTTGTAATGCGTATATACAAGGATAGATATCTAATTGCTTTAAATTTAGTAGCTCGTTCAAGAAAACAAGTGGTGCCAAGTTTGTTCTATGTGAATAGCTGTTCTGTAATTCTATTGTCTTTTCTTTTACTAATTTCCAACAGAACTACCTATGTAGACATCTTAACCAGTTTCCTTTTAGCTCTAATCCGATACGATTAATCAGGAAGGCTGACATTAGGGAGGAGGAAACCTGTTTCTACTTCCTCCGATGTGGAACTAAAGGAGATTCTCCCTGCAGGATTTCTATGGAAGCAGTGACTCCTATCCACATACAAGCTATTGACATTAAATAAACATGCACAAGGAAAAACATTGTCTACTATTAAAAATGAATCTCGCTGCTTTGCTGAAGAGTCAAAAGTAGCCAAATGAGACCTGACTTCAATTTAAGTCATACATTTGACCTCATTTTGCAGGATGACGATGTGGCAGAAAATGTGCATAACTCTCATTTAGATCCTTACACTGCTCAGATATGACATAATAAAATGTTATTTAATGTCAGAGTCTTGTTTCTTGATTCATTAATATCCAAAAAGGGAGTAGCATCTCATACATATTAACCTGCTTTCCTCCTCTGTGGAGGATGAATCCTCACAATTTAAAGGTTGTTTCAACTATAATATTAATGCGCCAAATGATGTTATTCATGTGTTTTTGTTCATTCAAGTCTAAAATAAAATGTACTTGTTAGAACTGTTTGGCATCGGCCCACTTTCACTATTCATGAGTGAAGTTTGAGCAAATTAAAGTTTGTACCATGAAGGGCAGTGATTTGATCATACATCCTCCCTCACCTCTGTTTTTCTGATGTATCCTCACAGAGAAGAAACAGATGCTCGTAGCTTGTTAAAGGTTTTCATATGGCTTAAATATCTATTTCTGAGGATGCAACTAGTGAGCAACTGCTGACAAAATGTACTCAGAACTTATCAGGATTTCAGAACAGAAACTGCAGAAACAACTGTTTGATATACATGTATGAAAAGTAGCTCTCAGTTCACCTAAAATTAACATTTTCATCAAAGCCTTAACTTGTATCCTATCCTGTTGTATCTCCCTGTTATATGAATATCCAACGTTTATTTTAACTTAAACTGGGTCCCACATCATTCAGCTTACCTTTTGTGGACTCACCAACTCAGCTTGTTAAAGGCTGAAGTTGATGTAATATGATGAAAAGGTGATCCAATGGCTCAAAATAATGTTTAAATGTGATTGTGACCATCTCTCCATGATCTTACTCAGGCAGAAAAATAACTTGAATGACTTTTAATTAGCATATCTGTCTGGAAGCTGTGCTGCATCACAGTAAATCCAGGAGTTCTGTTGCTAGTGACCGTTACACTGATTAGATCGCTGTCATTAATCTGTTAAAGGGTTTTGTCTGCATGTTTTACAGTGACTCTCCTCTGCCAATAAAGAGCCACGATCTATGACTCACCATCCGGAGGGATATCAATCACCTGACCTGAAGCTCCTCGAGCTCTGGCAGATCTTTGCACACTGTGATAAAATGAGATGCTTCAAGTGACTCACCTCTGGACACTACTATCTATAGTTGAATTATACGAGTAGTAGATGGATTATTGGAGAAAAAATAAAAAGCCTCTGGACATATAGGCCAAAAAAGCCAGTCTGCACTCACCCCAGGGCAATCCTGTAATCAACATCTTCTTTTCTTTCTTTTTTTTGCAGTTTAACCAGACACCACAACTTTGCTGAAAGCAAAAATCCAAAACATCCAAACAAGTATTCAGATCCTTCAAATCAGTAAAGGATCTAATAAAAAGTGTGAAAAGCATTTAAAATCTTGCTTAAGTGACGGTATGTTAGTATTAACTCCAAAAATCATTCTGCTGTAGATGTTAAAGGTTAAGGTCATTTTAAATACTTTATATTTTGATGACTAAAGCCTGTTTGTACACTAATTTCCGAATAATAAATGACAGTGTTCATGTGGTTTATATAGGTTGAAAATGTTCTTAACCCATAAAAAAAACTTTCAGTTCCTTACAAATATTCAAATTAATACATTTGAGGAGAAGTGGTTTCTGCTGCACAGGAGAGGAATGAAATATCGACTGTGTGATAAAGGTTGTGGAGTAGACAGTACAGCATCAAGAAATGCTGTGAAGATGAAGCATATCATAGTATAAACTAGAAATAAACAAGTAAAGTACAAGTACAACAAGTTTATACATAAGTGCAGTACTTGAGTAAGTGTATTTAGTTACCATACATCCATGCAAGAGTGTAAGAGGGATACTTTACTGCATTGAGTTATAGCTTATATTTTCTTAGAAGAAGATGTCTTTATTGTCACATACCATCATACAAACTGTAAAGCGAAGATAAATTGGTTCTCTGTATTTAACACATACCTGAGGAGCAGTGGGCAGCTATGTGATTGGGCAGATTGGGTTTGGGGAATTTACTCAAGGACCCTTCGACATGTGGACTGCTGGGGCTTTTACCCCCGACCTGCTTAGGGAAAATGGGCCTGCTGTGGTGCAAATAAAAATGTCTATATATGTTGTCATTTATATTTTCTGCAGTTCAAATTATACACTCTACATTTTTTATGAAAAAATTAAATTGAATCCAAATTATGAACAAGATAAAAACAGGACATGACATGGTTCCAATTTCAAGAGCAAAAAAGACAAAGGCATACAATACTGAGCTGCGGCAAGAGTGTGTAATTCATTAAACAAACAAACTTGTTGCCGAATAACAACTACATGCCACATTTCAAAAGTGTGAAATAAATCATTAAATTCATGAGCTTCTGAGTTGGGTAACGAACAGAACATTTTGGATCTGTTTTGGTTTTGGCTGTATCCCTGCAACATTTCAACCACATTTTTTGTTTTTGCTTATCGTCAAATATCAACACCTCCAACTCACATTGAAAAATAAAGAATTTTTCAATTTGTAGTTTACAGTAGATAACAATTGCATTTAAAACAGCAATGCTGAGCTTACAATTCATTTTGATTAACTTTTATTTGTCTTTACCCCATTCATAATCCAAAATTGTAATATGGGGGGATGTAAGCCCGAATTTAAGAAACATTGCTTTAGACTCCATTAAGACCACTTTGGTTTCTTCACCTTGTCATGTTTATTGGAAATAATATATCCTCTCTTAAAAATTGCTGTATTTTCTCACATTGGCCACAAGAGGGCAGTGTAGACAACATTTTCATATTCCAACCACAAACGATCTTAACGATCCAGCAGTGCAGTATAATAGCATATAATATGCAAGAGATTTTACAGGTGGGTTTCAATGTACTTCTTTAACAAATCCCATTAACTCCCTGTCATACGCCAAATAAAGAGTGAAACTTCACTGCCACTTAGTGAGAAAGAGGAAAGACAATGAGGAGAATCATTACAGACATAACTCTCACATATCTCATGTTTTTGCATGTGTGTCTGTATGCAGTCATGAGGCAGCTATTCCTTAACCTCCCCTCCTCGAAGTGGCTGGATAAAGGGGTCTTAGGACTGATTTTGGTGCCAGATGTGTTTTAGCTCTTGTCGGTCTTTGATGTCCATCTCTAGGTCTATTTTTTTAAAGAGCAACATTCATGAGTGGACTCGACCGCAGGCAACTGTTTCTTTAGAGGAATAAAACTACCCCTTCTTGGCTTTTACTTACACATTAACTATACTCTTCATTGAAAAATGATACCCAGGATCAATGAACACACATGTAGATATGTAGCTGAGAGTCCTCAGAGACAGTTCCTCATTGTCAGCTGACTGATTGATGGGCTTGATTGCTGATTGACAGCACCTGTGATATCACAAATGAGCCAGTATAAGTAGTTTTGCTCCAGTTGGATCTAGTCGTCAAGCTGTCAGTCTTCAGAATGGGTGTGTAGTGTTCGGTTTTTTTTTGGTCTGTGTTGCTGTATGGATTTTACATTCAGAGTTTCTAATTATTTGAATTCCTTTTCTAGCTGCAAAGAAAGTGTTGATCGTGTATGCCCACCAGAGCGCCGGCTCATTCAACGCAGCAGCCAAAACGGCTGCTGTGGAGGTTTTAACTTCTCAGGGCTGCACTGTAGAAGTATCTGACCTGTACGCCATGAAGTTTATAGCCTCTGCTACTGCAGCTGACATCACTGGTATGGAAATACCTCACTGGCATTCAAGTTTAGTTCTGATTGCTTTTCAGTATTGTATGTAATGTATGTGCGTATGTGCACACATGTATGCATACACGTACGTATGTGTGTGTGTGTATTTTGTCTCTTCAGGAGAAGTTAAGAATGCTGATAACTTCCGTTATGCAGAGGAGACCAAACTGGCATGGGAGACAGGAAATCTGTCTGCTGACATCACTGAAGAACAACGCAAACTCACTCAGGCAGACCTCATCATCTTTCAGGTAGAGATAAAGTGACAGGATAGTGCTTGCCACAAGCTTTCTACAGTAATTTAACTTTGAACCCTACTTTCCAGTTCCCCATGTACTGGTTTACAGTTCCTGCCATCATGAAGGGCTGGTTTGACCGGGTTCTCACAAAGGGCTTTGCCTTCTCAGAAGAAAAACGTTTCAATCAGGGTGTCTTCAAGGTAAGAGACCTATTCAGATTGTTTCATTACTACTCTAGCTGTGTTTTCTTCTAATCCACTGGATTATTGCGCAGGAGAAGAAAGCCATGTTGTCTTTCACTACTGGATCTCAGGAGGCCATGTTCAGTGCAAACGGTATTAATGGAGACATGAATGTCACACTGTGGCCAATGCAGGTACTAACCCAGGATAAATTAACTTGACAAAGAGAATTTGACTTGATATTTAAATGCCTTTATTGTGTCTAATCAACCGTTTCTGTCATCAGAATGGCATCCTGCACTACTGTGGCTTCCAGGTTCTGTCCCCCCAGATCTTCTGGGCTCCATCTCATGTTCCCTCTGAAGTGAGAAGCACCATGCTGGAGGGTTGGCGTACACGGCTGCAAGGCCTCCTGGGAGAGGAACCGCTCTCCTTCACTCCTTTGGACTGTTTTGAAAAGGAGACAGGTTTCAGGTTGAAGCCTGAGTTTTGTGAGAAAAATGCCAGGGAGGCGTACGGACTTGCAGTGGGGATCCACCTGGGAAAACCACTGCCACCCAACAATCAGATGAAGGCTGGAGTATAATATATGGAACCAGATTTCAATAGAATTCCTTGCTATGCTCCGCTTTCTGTCGATTGTTTCCCCATTTTAACACAATCAGCATGTAAAGCTGTTCGATATTCATGTTAATAAAGTCTCCTGGTATAACTCCAACCTGGTCATGTCCATTTATAAGTGTCTTTTACAGATTTGGCATGAGAAAATTACACTAGGCAAACTATATAGGTGAGTAAAGACTATAGAGAACTAAACTAAAGTGAATATATGAAAACAAAGTAACGGAAAGGATTCCTTTCCCCAACGCTCTCCTGACTCAATTAAACAAATACCGTATAATTGACAGCGTTGTGCCACTAATCTTACATTACTGTATGTAGGTTTTCAATGATCTCACATTCTGCTATTCACTCTGTTTAATAGCTGCATGAAGGTGGCTTTGGGAAATTCGCATCAGGTCAAACTCGCAAAACTTTGGAGTTTGCCTAAAGACTCTCACACATTACCTATAAAGTTTGTAATGCGTATATACATGGATAGATATCTAATTGCTTTAAATTTAGTAGCTCGTTCAAGAAAAGAAGTGGTGCCAAGTTTGTGCCATCTGAATAGCTGTTCTGTAATTCTATTGTCTTTTCTTTTACTAATTTCCAACAGAACTACCTATGTAGACATCTTAACCAGTTTCCTTTTAGCTCTAATCCGATACGATTAATCAGGAAGGCTGACATTAGGGAGGAGGAAACCTGTTTCTACTTTCTCCGGCGTGGAACTAAAGGCGATTCTCCCTGCAGGATTTCTATGGAAGCAGTGACTCATATCCACATACAAGCTATTGACATTAAATAAACATGCACAAGGAAAAACATTGTCTACTATTAAAAATGAATCTCGCTGCTTTGCTGAAGAGTCAAAAGTAGCCAAATGAGACCCGACTTTAATTTAAGTCATACATTTGACCTCATTTTGCAGGATGACGATGTGGCAGAAAATGTGCATAACTCTCATTTAGATCCGTACACTGCTCAGATATGACATAATAAAATGTTATTTAATGTCAGAATCTTGTTTCTTGATTCATTAATATCCAAAAAGGGAGTAGCATCTCATACATATTAACCTGCTTTCCTCCTCTGTGGAGGATGAATCTTCACAATTTAAAGGTTGTTTCAACTATAATATTAATGCGCCAAATGATTGTATTCATGTGTTTTTGTTCATTCAAGTCTAAAATAAAATGTACTTGTTAGAACTGTTTGGCATCGGCCCACTTTCACTATTCATGAGTGAAGTTTGAGCAAATTAAAGTTTGTCTGTATCATAAAGGCCAGTGATTTGATCATACATCCTCCCTCACCTTTGTTTTTCTGATGTATCCTCACAGAGAAGAAACAGATGCTCGTAGCTTGTTAAAGGCTTAAATATCTATTTCTGAGGATGCAACTAGTGAGCAACTGCTGACAAAATGTACTCAGAACTTATCAGGATTTCAGAGCAGAAACTGCAGAAACAACTGTTTGATATACATGTATGAAAAGTAGCTCTCAGTTCACCTAAAATTAACATTTTCATCAAAGCCTTAACTTGTATCCTATCCTGTTGTATCTACCTGTTATATGAATAACCAACGTTTATTTTAACTTAAACTGGGTCCCACATCATTCAGCTTACCTTTTGTGGACTCACCAACTCAGCTTGTTAAAGGCTGAAGTTGATGTAATATGATGAAAAGGTGATCCAATGGCTCAAAATAATGTTTAAATGTGATTGTGACCATCTCTCCATGATCTTACTCAGGCAGAAAAATAACTTGAATGACTTTTAATTAGCATATCTGTCTGGAAGCTGTGCTGCATCACAGTAAATCCAGGAGTTCAGATCCTTCAAATCAGTAAAGGATCTAATAACAAGTGTGAAAAGCATTTCAAATCTTGCTTAAGTGAAGTTAAGTTAGTATTAACTCCAAAAATGATTCTGCTGTAGATGTTAAAGTTTAAGGTCATTTTAAGTACTTTATATTCTGCTGCCTAAAGCCCGTTTGTAGACTCATTTCCGAATAATAAATGACAGTGTTCATGTGGTTTATATAGGTTGAAAATGTTCTTAACCCATAAAAAAAACTTTCAGTTCCTTACAAATATTCAAATTAAATACATTTGAGGACAAGTCGTTTAAACTGCACAGGAGAGGAATGAAATATCGACTGTGTGATAAAGGTTGTGGAGTAGATTGTACAGCATCAAGAAATGCTGTGAAGATGAAGCATATCATAGTATAAACTAAAAATAAACAATTAAAGTACAAGTACAACAAGTTTATACATAAGTGCAGTACTTGAGTAATATATATATCCTCTCTTAAAAATTGCTGTTTTTTCTCACATTGGCCACAAGAGGGCAGTGTAGACAACATTTTCATATTCCAACCACAAACGATCTTAACGATCCAGCAGTGGAGTGTAATAGCATATAATATGCAAGAGATTTTACAGGTGGGTTTCAATGTACTTCTTTAACAAATCCCATTAAATCCCTGTCATACGCCAAATAAAGAGTGAAACTTCACTGCCACTTAGTGAGAAAGAGGAAAGACAATGAGGAGAATCATTACAGACATAACTCACAAATCTCATGTTTTTGCATGTGTGTCTGTATGCAGTTATGAGGCAGCTATTCCTTACCCTCCCCTCCTCACAGTGGCTGGATAAAGGGGTCTTAGGACTGATTTTGGTGCCAGATGTGTTTTAGCTCATGTCGGTCTTTGATGTCCATCTCTAGGTCTATTTTTTTAAAGAGCAACATTCATGAGTGGACTCGACCGCAGGCAACCGTTTCTTTAGAGGAAAGCAATGTAAAGGAAAACAGAGCTGCAAAGCCACAGTAACAGTAGAGTGAGGGGTTCACTCAACCACATCTGCTTCATGTGGTTTGAAAACATCAGGAGTGGCACATCATTGCTAAACATATTGTACAGAGAGAGACACGCACGCCCTCAAATATCTACACAGATAAAAGACAAGCAGACACCAACCTTTTTACTGGGAAAGGAAAAGTGCTCATCAATTTGAAATAAAAAAACGTAGAGTATTTTAGTAGATTTATCCTGTGTTACTAAACAGCTTGTTTAACCAATAAAACTACCCTTTCTTGGCTTTTACTTCACATTAACTATACTCTTCATTGAAAAATGATACCCAGGATCAATGAACATACATGTAGATATGTAGCTGAGAGTCCTCAGAGACAGTTCCTCATTGTCAGCTGACTGATTGATGGGCTTGACTGCTGATTGACAGCACCTGTGATATCACAAATGAGCCAGTATAAGTAGTTTTGCTCCAGTTGGATCTAGTCGTCAAGCTGTCAGTCTTCAGAATGGGTGTGTAGTGTTCGGTTTTTTTTTGGTCTGTGTTGCTGTATGGATTTTACATTCAGAGTTTCTAATTATTTGAATTCCTTTTCTAGCTGCAAAGAAAGTGTTGATCGTGTATGCCCACCAGAGCGCCGGCTCATTTAACGCAGCAGCCAAAACCGCTGCTGTGGAGGTTTTAACTTCTCAGGGCTGCACTGTAGAAGTATCTGACCTGTACGCCATGAAGTTTATAGCCTCTGCTACTGCAGCTGACATCACTGGTATGGAAATACCTCACTGGCATTCAAGTTTAGTTCTGATTGCTTGTCAGTATTGTATGTAATGTGTGTTTGTGTGTGTGTGCACACATGTATGTATACATGTGTGTTTTGTCTCTTCAGGAAAAGTTAAGAATGCTGATAACTTCCGTTATGCAGAGGAGACCAAACTGGCATGGGAGACAGGAAATCTGTCTGCTGACATCACTGAAGAACAACGCAAACTCACTCAGGCAGACCTCATCATCTTTCAGGTAGAGAGAAATGGACAGGATAGTGCTTGCCTCAAGCTTTCTACAGTAATTTAACTTTGAACCCTACTTTCCAGTTCCCCATGTACTGGTTTACAGTTCCTGCCATCATGAAGGGCTGGTTTGACCGGGTTCTCACAAAGGGCTTTGCCTTCTCAGAAGAAAAACGTTTCAATCAGGGTGTCTTCAAAGTAAGAGACCTATTCAGATTGTTTCATTACTACTCTAGCTGTGTTTTCTTCTAATCCACTGGATTATTGCGCAGGAGAAGAAAGCCATGTTGTCTTTCACTACTGGATCTCAGGAGGCCATGTTCAGTGCAAACGGTATTAATGGAGACATGAACGTCACACTGTGGCCAATGCAGGTACTAACCCAGGATAAATTAACTTGACAAAGAGAATTTGACTTGATATTTAAATGCCTTTATTGTGTCTAATCAACCGTTTCTGTCATCAGAATGGCATCCTGCACTACTGTGGCTTCCAGGTTCTGTCCCCCCAGATCTTCTGGGCTCCATCTCATGTTCCCTCTGAAGTGCGAAGCACCATGCTGGAGGGTTGGCGTACACGGCTGCAAGGCCTCCTGGGAGAGGAACCACTCTCCTTCACTCCTTTGGACTGTTTTGAAAGGGAGACAGGTTTCAGGTTGAAGCCTGAGTTTTCTGAGAAACAAGCTGCGGAAGAGTACGGACTTGCAGTTGGGATCCACTTGGGAAAACCACTTCCACCCAACAATCAGATGAAGACCGGCGTGAAAGCTGGAGTATGAAGATGGTGGGGATTCATGTTTCACAATTGTCTCATGATCAATAAAAGCAGATCAAACTATTAAGACTGCATATCTGGAAGATGTGTCTAGAGTTAATTCAAGGAGAAACTGGGTTCCTATGCTTAAGCAAGAGTAATAACTTCAAAATAGTAGTTGCAATAAGATGTGCATGTTAATCTTTAACAAAAAATTTGGTCCTTCTCAGTCATTTGCTTAAAACCTCTGGATGGTAGCTTGGCAACCAGAGCTTCTAAATTACATTTTACTTTACTGGCGGCAACTGAAGGGCCAAATCATTTTACCTTCTGATGGGGTCTTGTGAAGTTTTTAATGCATTTCAATACTTGTCCAAGGTCTTAGTTGCATTAGTGTTTGGTGAAAAATCAGTTTAGTATTTCCATACATCTAAAGCACAGAATTATCAAGTCCATGTGTCTCTCGGTAAACAGGGTTTGGGATCAAGTGTTTGGTCACTCAGCAGCAAAACCTGTTGTGTGACTTGGAAAAAAATAAATAAAAATGCCATCTTTCAGAACATCTTTGCTTAAACCCAAGATGGATACTTGTCAGTTTGACATATTTGTCTATGCAGAAATGCAAAAGAGCCGTGTCAATATACAAGGTAGTGATGCACTGATATACCTCACCAGAATCTACAGGAGTGCAGAGGAAGTTCTGGTTCCTTATTTTGTTTTTTAACGTGGCTATACTACAGCACACAAATGGTAATCCAGCAGGTGCTCCTGTGCGTCAGGGAGAGAAACTTTATTTTGACCATTATCTCACTTGGAGGAGTGGTGGAAGAAACGCTGAAACGTGCATTCTTGACCTAGATAAACATGCAGCCCGAAAGAAGAAATGCCATGTGTTTATGATATAGTAATCATGTCAAATAGTAATTATTCATCCACAAGCCAACAAAATTGACATTTCAGGTGATATTCTCAAATTGGCCATAATAGATCACTGCATATGGCATTTTAATACACCCAGAGTTTAGTTCGTTATAAATAAAAATCCTTATGTCCCAATGTGCTATAAAAGAGCAAAGGAGCTCTTCAAGGTGGATTCCATTGTTTGTACAAAACACATCAAATTCCTGACAAATGTAGAATAGGAAACGTACCTATGAGCATATTTTGCAACAAATTCAGTCAAGCAATATTAAGCACTATATGTAATCCATGAAATCATAAATGACGAAACACATGATCACTGTCTCTCAACAGAAACCAATAGCAGCCGTAGACTAAGATGGCCAGTAAAGACCAACAAACTAGACTGATGTTGGTGTTAAATACACAGACAGAAAGAGGAATCCTCTAAACAGTATATGTTGTTGGTTTGACAAAATTTCAACATGGCCACTCATTCCACTCATATCACGTTCAATGAGAAAAGGGATGAACAAAGAGGACAAAGCTTTCACATACTGTGTATCTCCTGTTTGCATGTGTGTCTGTATGCAGTTATGGAGCAGTTATTCATTACCCTCCCCTCCTCCTCCCAGTGGCTGGATAAAGGGGTCTTAGGACTGATTTTGGTGCCAGATGTGTTTTAGCTCATGTCGGCCTTTGAAGTCCGTCTATAGGTCTATTTTTTTACAGGGCATCATTCGCGAGTGGACTCGACCGCAGGCAACCGTTTCTTCAGAGGAAAGCAATGTAAAGGAAAACAGAGCTGCAAAGCCACAGTAACAGTAGAGTGAAGGGTTCACTCAACCACATCTGCTTCATGTGGTTTGAAAACATCAGGAGTGGCACATCATTGCTAAACATATTGTACAGAGAGAGACACGCACGCTCTCAAATATCTACACAGATAAAAGACAAGCAGACAACACAAGTCTCATCTTTTTACTGCAGACGGGAAAAGTATATGTTGGTTTGAAAGACGATGTGGAGTATTTTGGTAGATTTATCCTGGGTTACCAACAGATTAAATCTGTAGCTTGTTTAAACAATACAACTACCCCTTCTTGGCTTCTACTTGCACATATTTTAAGTCCTCATTTAAAAAATGATACCCAGGATCAATAAAAATATGGAGCTGGGAGTCCTCAGAGAAAGTTCCTCATTGTCAGCTGACTGATTGATGGGCTTGATTGCTGATTGACGGGCTTGATTGCTGATTGACAGCACCTGTGATATTACAAATCAGCCAGAGGGCTTGGAGTATAAGTAGTTTTGCGTTATTTGATCTAGTGGTCAAGTTGTCAGACTTCAGAATGGGTGTGTAACTGTATTGGCGGCTGTGTTTTTGGTTATATTGTCGTAGGATTATAAAATCAAAGTTTTTAATAATTTCATTTCATTGTCTAGGTGCAAAGAAAGTGTTGATTGTGTATGCCCACCAGAGCGCCGGCTCATTCAACGCTGCAGCCAAAACTGCTGCTGTGGAGGTTTTAACTTCTCAGGGCTGCACTGTAGAAGTATCTGACCTGTACGCCATGAAGTTTATAGCCACTGCTACTGCAGCTGACATCACTGGTATGGAAATACCTCAATGGCATTCAAGTTTAGTTCTGATTGCTCGTCAGTATTAGCTAGATAATGTGTATTCTGTCTCTGCAGGAGAAGTTAAGAATGCTGATAACTTCCGTTATGCAGAGGAGACCAAACTGGCATGGGAGACCGAAAAGCTGTCTGCTGACATCACTGAAGAACAACGCAAACTCACTGAGGCAGACCTCATCATCTTTCAGGTAGAGATAAAGTGACAGGATAGTGCTTGCCTCAAGCTTCCTACATTAACTTTAAACCCTACTTTCCAGTTCCCCATGTACTGGTTTACAGTTCCTGCCATCATGAAGGGCTGGTTTGACCGGGTTCTCACAAAGGGCTTTGCCTTCTCAGAAGAAAAACGTTTCAATCAGGGTGTCTTCAAGGTAAGAGACCTATTCAGATTGTTTCATTACTACTCTAGCTCTGTTTTCTTTTAATCCACTGGATTATTGCGCAGGAGAAGAAAGCCATGTTGTCTTTCACTACTGGATCTCAGGAGGCCATGTTCAGTGCAAACGGTATTAATGGAGACATGAACGTCACACTGTGGCCAATGCAGGTACTAACCCAGGATAAAATAACATGACAAAGAGAATTTGACTTGATATTTAAATGCCTTTTTTGTGTCTAATCAACCGTTTCTGTCATCAGAATGGCATCCTGCACTACTGTGGCTTCCAGGTTCTGTCCCCCCAGATCTTCTGGGCGCCATCTCATGTTCCCTCTGAAGTGCGAAGCACCGTGCTGGAGGGTTGGCGTACACGGCTGCAAGGCCTCCTGGGAGAGGAACCGCTGTCCTTCACTCCTTTGGACTGCTTTGAAAAGGAGACAGGTTTCAGGTTGAAGCCTGAGTTCTGTGAGAGACATGCCACCGAGGAGTACGGACTTGCCGTTGGGATCCACCTGGGAAAACCACTGCCACCCAACAATCAGATGAAGGCTGGAGTCAAAGCTGGAGTCAAAGCTGGAATATGAAGGTGGTTGGGATTCATGTGTCATATTTGATAAATAAATGCAGATTAAACTACTATGGCTTTGACTTCCTGGAACAAAAACGCTTAAGTTAAATTCATGGAGTAACTGGTTCCTTTACCTATGCAAGAACATCAAAGTCACAAAATTGTTTGTAGTAATGCAAGTGTGCAAAAATGTTTCTTTAATGAAGCATTGAATTTAACATTAGAGTAGGTCAACCTTAC
Organism: Lophius americanus; assembly: GCA_037951165.1. Classification (NCBI taxonomy): domain Eukaryota; kingdom Metazoa; phylum Chordata; class Actinopteri; order Lophiiformes; family Lophiidae; genus Lophius; species Lophius americanus. Next base: position 3,782,808 of record JBBDHG010000040.1, on the reverse strand, counting down.
AGGAGAGGTACAGAAACTCTCACTACCTCTTTCAGAAGTAATGGCATCTACAGGGCAGAATATCAGCCTTTATCTTCTGATGGGATCTTTATAGACTCCAATGCATGAACTTGGACTAGCTTATTTCAAGCTATTTGGTTAAGGTCTTAGACATATCAGTATTTGGCAGAATACAAGATGAGATTTTTAGCCAGTGTTGACTGCATGTTTATTTGGCTCAAAGTAAATGTTTGGGGAAAAATGGTTTAGAGAGAAGTTGAACTTATTTTTTAATGGTTCTTTGTTCAGTGGATTGCATACATGAATTCTTTAGGGTTACTGTTTTCATTTATGCTCTTCATACATGCAAAGCACCGGTGATCTGATATTATAAAAGGTAGTGATGGACTGATTTTATTTGACTGCACAAAGATTGAGTGAAAGTTTGAGCTCTAAGATCTGCTCTTTACATTATATTGAACATTGCAAGCCTACCGTATGATGTGGGGATGGATATACGAGCAACACTTAACTGGTAGACCAGAGGGTGCTCCGCTGGACCTGGCAGAAAGTGTCTTTTGGAGCATTCACTCATCGCGTGGGGGAGGGGCGGCAGGAAAAAAAAAGAAGCTGTTTGCTGTTTAATTACAGTCAAAACTTCAGTTGCATCAAAGAAGTATCTCGAGGTCTGTTTGTAATATCAAACATTAACAAGTTCAAACAGGTGCCAACACAATTTTAATGTTTCAGGAGTTGCTGCAGGATGCTGCTTCTCTTTTAATTTTGTTTTCGATGTATAAATAAGAATGCATCTTGCTCAGACTGCAAATATACAGATTTTCATTAGACATCACCCACAAAGTCCCATGTCCTTTTATACTGTTACTATTAATAATTAAACTTTTACACATTTGACTCTCTAAAAATCTGCAATTAAAAGTAAGCACAGTTCTTTGTGGACAGCCAACAATTTTGTTTTTTGACATTTTCCATAATCAAGTTTTTGTTTTGGAAATGGATTGTGCCGAGTCTACCAAAAATATTTTGGCCCTAGACTGCATTACGATTGGGCAAGTTGTGACGAGCCCCAGCTTGTGCTAATTTATCTTTTCCTATGAAGTTTTTCCTAACTTTGATTAAGACATTATCTTTTTCACCGTCATAGCTCCCTCAAAGCACGTATTTTATTTGTCTCTTCTCTACAATGATGTCCTGACATTGATCATCTAGGACAGGTGTTTGTTTTGGAGAACCCCACGTACGATTTGCTGAGAAGAAAGTTGTCCGGATGAAACCTGAGGTGGATTTGAAGCATGTCCGTTCAGACAGAAATCATGCTTACCCAGCAGGCAGAAGAAAGATGGAGGGAAGAGATGAACGCTGACTGTTTGCTTCAGCATTTGCGATAATGCTTTATCTCTCGCGTAGTGTTGGGTAAATCACCATGGATGTTTGTGAGTTAAAGTTGTGCGTACTTTGTTTTGAATTGACTATTTAGTACAAACCAAACATGTCATCATCAGGAAAGAGCTACGCGCGTTGTATACAGACACGCTGACGAACATCGAGTCTGCTTGCGAGCAGGTTTGGGCTCTGCACAGAAACACAAGTGGCTGAACGCTTCCCAGGGAAACGGCTTTTGTTTGGGTATGGAGGAAATGAGGTGGGGGGTTGGGCTGCGTTGGAGGGGGGCATACTTAGGGAAATGGCCTTGCGCTGTGATGTCCAGGCCGCAGCTTGGGTCATGTAGGAACACGATAGTGAGCTTTCACAAGGTAACTGTGTTTGTGTTGAGTCAGGCCTAGTTTGATAACCACCTGTCCTGGCTGCCACATCATTTCCTCCGTTTGTTGTCAAAAACACAAGACATTCATTCAGTAATGCCCGACCAAAGAAAGACATTAAACCTGTTACTTAATACTGTGTTATAACTTGTTTAAACTCACTCCTGCCAAATCAATCAGACTGGATACATATATTTGTGAATGTTAAGTATTTGAAATCTGTGGTAAAACACGCCCACACAAAACTACAAGGACAAATCCTGTTACTGTATTAGTTTTATTCCCAAGAATTTTCACAGAGAGAAATTGTTCAAGTTAACGAAGCTTGATTTTAATTTTTATGTCAAAAGGCTTCCGCCACAGTTTTCTCATCCATTTGTGTCCATTCTGCTGTCCCATTGTCCATCCCAGTTCTCCCTCCCGGCTGCAGGGAAGGCCATTTTTGGCTGCTTCAATGGGAGGAAGTGGGCACCGTCTCATACCCGGCACGGAACAAGAGTCTCCGGAAAAACAATGCTGATCAATTGATAGCTCAAATACACACAATAGCAATTAAAAAAAAAAATCCCCACAATAATTGTGTTGAAGGAATAATTTGACATTTTTTGGTAATACGCATTCTTTAACTGTTTGCTGAGTGTTGAACTGATTTTTAGATTGTGGCTAATGTTACAAAGATGGCACTGCTCTATTATAAAGCAGCAGGGCAGGATACCGCAGGTGCGTCATGACATAATGTTTTCTTAACCATGTTGAGACAGGGCAGTTTGAGTTAGTTCTTTCTGTTTGTTACTGTAACTCATAAATTAATGGGCGGATTAACATGAAGTTTAAACAAAAGGAAGGTTTTGGCTCAGCCTAGAGATGACAACATTTTGTTGACGTTATGTCGTGACCTCTCGACATGACATGTTTTCTTGACCAAGGCGAGATGGGACACTTTCTAGCTGGGGTAATGTTGTGGCTTGGTGGAGGTTTGGACTTCTAGTTTGTTTTTTTCCCCTCCTATTTCTCTGGTTGCTTTTCTCAAGTGCACGCAACATAATTCCATAATCAGGGACTGTAAACTATTGTAACCTCCTGTGATTGATCAAAAAGTCTGAATCGTCCAAACAAACCAGACCATGTTTCATGCTGCAAACAAACTGGGCCATGTTTCCATTTGATCCAGACCATGACCACTTCCCTTTTTGAGAGCAAAGTTGGTCCAGTGGAGGATTCACGCCTGCAATTTTGGTCTGTATCAAGCTAAAAAGTTAGGCGGATTGGACTGAATGTTGGGCCCTAAATCTAATTTGCGTTCTATGACTCAATGTATTTTCCCCAAAGTGTAACAATAACATAATGTTGTTTAATGGTGGAGGCTATTTCCTACATTGCAAAATAACTTCCAGTCCCAGCATAGATGTATCATTGTGTTCACAGTTTTTAAGGAAAGCTAAGCTAGCCTGCTGGAGATTGATCCTGTCCTCTAAATCTCGGCAACAAAGTAAAACAATTTTATGTTTCCAAAAATTTGAAACTGATTAAGATATTATTGGAAAAAAAAGAAAGACGTGATTTCCTTTCAAACTTCTGTGAGATTTGAGTGACAGAAATGAGAATCCTGCACCGAGCCACATGTGATTGATAGTTCGCTGTTGACTTTCGTGTGTTTTGATTGGGCTGCAAATGGTTCCCTGTGTTTGCACCAGATGTCATAGGGTTAACAACAAGTCAGCCATTAAATACATTGACCCAAAACAGACAGGGAGAGGGAGGGAGACGGTGAAGTGCATGAGAAAAAGCTACGCTTAGAAATGAGACAATTTATTTATATCAGCCATCCTCTCACTCTTTCAGGGGCTACATTAAAATCAAATCAATAACCCAACGAAAAACCGCAGCTTGTTGAACTTTGCCCGCGTGTGAGTGTGTCCATGTGTGCTCACGAATGAGCTAAGTGAGGCACAGTTCAGGGTCCTTATATTAAGACTGGCAGCAGGAAAGGCCTTTAATGAAGACGTGCAGTGGCGTTTTACTTTGTGTTTTGGCTGAAGTTCTCACTGCCCCCTTTACCTTTCCATCACAGAGTGTCCTTTGTGAGCGCCCTGTAATTACGAAGGGAGGAATTCACCCTGACATCTGAGCACAATCGTCCCCCAAACTACACCAATCAGAGTTTAAATCAAGTTTTTCTCTCAGCACACAGTCTTGGTTAAAAAATAGAAATAAATAAAAGATTAATAGTCCAACGAATCTCTTTTATTTCCTCTCCTCCATCAACGTTGAAATTGTTTTACTCCAGGGAGTAAATTACTGGTACAACTATTGCATACCTGAGACAAAATTTTCCAAGTCGAATTTAAAATATTTTTATAGTTATGTTTTCACATAAATTCAAGGTGCAAACCACTCGGAGTAGAATCTGCAACGGCATGTCTGTGTGAGTCTGTGTGTGCGGCGAGGATACTGCTCTCAGGGCCCTTGGCTTGTGATCCCGGCTTCAACAGCTGGTTTTATGAATGATAGAAAAAGAGAGGACTACAACAGCTGTAGGGGAACACGACCACAAATAGAGCTGAGGAACTCTTAACAGGGTCTCAGTAAGGAGAGAAAAACATGCGGGGTAAAAAAATAATAACAATCACTGCCTCCTTCCTCTTTTTATGAACTCCTACAGGATGTGTCTTTCATGTCTTCCATCTCCATCCTTCTTTTGTGTTGGCTTCTCCTCTTACCAGTGTGAAAATACACAGGAAACTTTTTCCACAATGGGACTTTTCACACATCTTTTGCTCATTAGGGATTTGAATGTTCAATGGAGGTGAAATCCTCAGGGGAACCGGCTGCGTTTCACCACATCCAAACAAACACTTTCTCAAATCAGGCTCCTGACATGCACTTCACTCTGCTCAGCTGGCATTGACGGGTCCCAGGCAGACTCTGCATCTTTGAAACTCTTACACAGAAGGCCCGCCATCAGTGTTTTGATGAACGGATGGACATCAGGCTATTGGCTCCCATTCAGGCCCTGATGTATGGAGTGCCTGGTTGTGGGAGGCTGATGGGAGGCAGCAAAGCTGTTTCAAATCGGTGGTTTGAGCAGAGCTGAGAGGTTTGGAGGTTTTTTGTGGTGGTTTAAGGCATCAGACGAGTAGGGTTAACATTGCAGTAAGCTGTTATACTCCTCTCTCTTCTCCATATATCACTGAGAGGCAGAGTTCCACCATCTCAACCACAATCTGAGGAGTGATGGGAGAAACAGCTTTGGTGAACAAATCCTGTCCCTCGCTCTTATTTATTGGATTGTTTTTTCTTTTCCATTTCTCATTCAATCTGTTTTTAGGCTTTTCAGTCATGCATCTCTCCAACTGTAATACATCAGTATGAAGAATGAAAGACTACAAATGGCTTTGTATGTTTTCATCTTTGAGTAATAGATGTAAGCTTGAGGTCAGAGATGAGACTCTGAGGGGAAAAAAAGTAAATGAATGGGAGTTGTAGCGCTCCACCCTCACAGCTCCAAGCACAAAGGACTCAACTCCAGATGCTGCCACATCCTGGCCTTGATATCCTTGCAGCGCTGCATTCACTTGCAGTTGGTTGAGAGATCATGAATAAGAACCACCTGGAACTGCAGAAAAAGTCTTGAGGTAAATTTCCATCACATGTTCCCCCCTCGTGATTATGATCAATCATTTTGTGCCAAAGGGTCACTTTAAACAGATCTGATATTTACAGTATATCGCCATTTAGATGTTTTTCCATGGTAGTGAGTCAGACTTCATTCTGCATGTATATCTGCATTATTTCTTGTTCAAGTGCTGCAGAGTTGTTTACAGCCAATAAACCCTACAGTGTTTGGTTTTCCCTCAGCGCTCGAGCTCTTATAAAAGTTGACGTTTCTTGTTTGCTATCGGAACATCACTTTGTTAATGTTAAATCCCCCTGTTTACCACTGATGCATCTTCAGAGTTTCAAACTCCAGTAAAACCATGAACTTGATGACTGTGACGGCTTGATAGCGCTGAGGCTTCCATGCACATCCATAAGCTACTAAAGGCAATCCCTAAAATTAACGTAGCGAGTGATGCTAACGCTGCAGGCTTCTTCAAAACACCAACACATTCCAGCAGCGCTGATGGCCCATTCTTCATTCAGCGTGACAGGACAATAGGGGGGAAAGTTAGCTACCTTATCTGTGAACTCTCTGTCAGATGCGTGGAGGGAGCACGTTGTGAAGCCTACATTGGGATTGTCTGGATAGGATTACTATATTTGAGCTTCAGCCCTCAGGGAGCACAGTGAGACAGACGCCCTGTCATGCAGCCTGTGGACAGATTCTGTCATTCGCTAATCCATACTGAATATTCAGATGCTTACTGTCCCCTGGAGCAAGATTTTACCCATCCTCTTCATGATCCCGATGACCTGGCTCATATAAACGTATATAAGTGTCTGAATGTGTGTCTAAATAATTTTGAGTGCTGAAAGGCTGGGGCTGGAAAAGGTACCTGGACCTGGGGTGAAAAGGGAAAGCTGACTGGCGTTGTTTGAGTTGCTGCTGCGTGTAGAGATGACAGATAAAGTCAGTGGGCTGTATGAGCCACAGCCGGTGATGTTCAACAACTCAGCGTGGAGGCACTGTAAGATTCAATGAAGTCTCAAATATATAAAGAGAGAATGACAATGTATAAGCTGCACTCATCAATATTTTTAAGGCAAGGCAATGACTGTCATGTCTGGGTTCAGGCATTGTATTAGGATGCTTCCGGGAAGCCTGCCTTTCGAGGATTTCCAGGTCATTCAGGGACTAGCTGGGAGGCAATGCTGGGGATAGGGATGTCTGGAATACTTTTCTTAGCCTACCTCCACTGCAACACAGCCCCGGACATGCAGAAAATATTGGAATGGAGAGACAAGGTCTGCTTGTTGGACATCTCTCAAACACATTGAAATATATAAACTGTTGTGTTGAGCACTCATGGTTCCCATACAATATATCCTACAGACGAATGATTTTCCTCTCACACCACCTTAAGGTTGACTTTTTATTTTATTATCGATATATCTCAACGAATTATTGGAATCCAGCCACTGGTGGTGCACAAGTCAGCGTAGTCTTGCCGCCGGTCCCAAGCATGAATAAATGGAGAGACTTAGATCAAAACGGGCGTCCAATGTAAATCCTGTGTCACTTCAATAATGTGGATGGGAAGAATCCACTTTAGTGACTCCTAATTGGGTGTAACCAAAGGAAAATATCAGGAAAGCTATTGAATACATCTCTGTGAAGTTCTGATTAGGACTAGGTGGTACAATCCCTTGTTTGCACTTACTGAGATGAGAGTGGGCTTGATGTTGTACTCCGATGAGGAGGTGGGTGTTGTCATTGTGGGAGGGGTGTTAAGTATCAAATATCGGTTTCAGTTTTAAGTCACCCAATCCTGGTTGGATTCAATGGCTTAAATGTCCTAAATTTCCAGATAGCGTCATCAGTTGTACGCCTCAGGATCAATGGCTGTTTTGGCCATTTACTACGAGACACCTCCCCTGTGGCGGCCCACCAGGATGATCAGGTCCTGGATTTTGTCCAGTAGCCAATCCGGTTTAATCTTTATCCTAATATACTGTTTTTCCTAGCTATAGTTGTATTTAACTACTATTCCTGTGTTATTACATTTGTATTATTGTCACCAAAATGGGCTGTTAACTGGCTTAATAAAACCCTTGTTATCCTCTAATCGTTATCTTAAGAAACTGGTTTTTGCTATATTTGTGTTAAACTTCCTTTACTGTGTCAGAAATGAGCTGTTACACAGGCTTAATAAACATCCAGGTTAGCGTTGGGTAGTGGAATTTACGTACTCACCACTCCTCCGAGAAGAAAGTTATCCTATGAGGATAAATAATATGTCGTGTGCAGACTCAGACTGAGGAGTCTGCAAAAATGTGGCAAAATAAACAGTACCTAAATATAAATATTACAACCAAATGACATAATATTTATATATATATATATATGCTTTTCAAAGACACCAATAACATTTAGAGTGCAATCAGAGACTTCATACCTCCATCAAAGTCGTCGTCAGCGAGTCCTGAAGAATCATAGAATAGAGTCGATTGAATAAGATAACAGTAGGTTTATCATGCCAAGAGCCAGTTTTTACTTACCCAGCATGTCCAAAACATCATGTTGGACAAATAAATTATTTCATATACCTGTTTAAACAAAGCATTCATGTATATTATCTTTTTTAACGTGTTTGACATGTGAGCAGCTCTCAGATTTCAGTGATACACATGAGCTGCTGTGAGGGATGCTCTGTCAGCGTGAGGAATGCGGTGATTGCTACATTTCCTGACAGGAACGCACGCTTTCTAACCCAACAAGCACCTGCATGAGCAGGAGACACAAACATCGCCTCAGCACACAGAACAGCAGTGACAGAAAGTCCAATTGGACAAAAACCTTTCAATCTTTTGTGCTTTAATGATTCACAGGGTCTTTTGCGTCCTCGTGTTCGCACAAGCTCCATCCACTCCCTGTGACTACAGCCTCAGTCAAACAGGGACATGGGACCCTTATCCTCCTGAAAGATAGTCCTTAACAAATAAGTGAACAGGAATGTCAGCAATGTGCAAGCATAAGCCGCGGAGCAGGAAGGGAGGTTGACAGTTGATGGTAAAGATGTGGTTGAGAAGGAGTTTGAGGGTTTCCCTCTGAATGAAGATTTGCACAAAAATAGGTTGTTTCCGTCAGACCCCCCGCTGTGACGCAGGAGCTGGCTACAATAGAAAAGGCCGTCATTAGCAATAACTCTCAATCGTTCTTCCTCCCTCTTCTCCCAAACCTTTTCTCTCACATTCCCATCCACCCTCCTCATTGTTCTGTACCAAATCTGCAGTCGCCTACGAGTTCCATTGTCTCCCGACTTGATCTGTTTATCGCGTTTTTCAAAACTTGCAACAAGTTGGTTTTATTTGTCAGGCAATAATCTCAAATGTGCCTCAAAGGGACTTATAATCTATTGAACAAGAGACGCCTATCTTTCATTTAGATTAGGAAAAACGTTGTGAGACTCTATACAAATCCACGAGACAGGCTCCAACATTTGAGGTCATGCGTCTGGCCTTCTTATCTCTGAGTCCAGTATTCACTCCCTTTAAGCTCTGTTTTGTGCAACATGTGCGGAAACCTAGCCCATCAGCTGGTCCAAAGAAAGCATCAATACAATATTAAGTAAAAATGACAGAAGACTCATTAACTTAATTTCGCATCATTTAAATCATTTTTTATTGCTGCACATTAAATGTTATTTCTCTTTACTGCTGTATGCGTGCGTTAAATTTTGAGAAACTGCTTTACACACACCAATATCCTTCCCTGATATTAATTTACATTCTCAATAAGAACATTTTTCCACTACACGGTAGTGTTGTTGGACCGCCACTTCTGAGAAAGCATGCACGCAGACAGACGCAGCCAAACATCCCTGCTGCTCCCAGTCGGGCCTCCCTGTGAATAATTACTGCAGAACAGAGGTTGGTAGCTGTCTGCATGGCTGTGGATGCTTATCAGAAAGGCTTACAAATCCCCTGTGATGCTCCTGATATGGAGGACAATGGTTAGACGTGCGTAGTCTGAGCTTTCTTTATTGCCTCACTGAAACCGACTTCACTTCTCTGGTCTTTAATGAGGTCAGAGGAGTCTGCTGGCTGCATTTCATCACTAAATACAGGGTTTCCAATCACAATAAACATCAGAAGGCCGACCTGTAGGAGTCAACAATCTCTTTTTCCAATGAAAACATGCCGGACATACTGCACCAAGTTGTGTCAATACTTCAATAATTAGGCACGGCATCAAAATAATTACTGGATTAAAATCCAGACACCAATGATATGCATACTTTGATCAGTTCCACAGTCTCTTCTTCAAGTTTGACTCTGCATTGAACTTGAGGTTAATTGCTCTGCATGGAGGACACCAGAGTTCAGGTGAGCTTTCAGTTGCTTTCTGTAAACACATGAGCCTCCCACATGACTTTCTGCAGCTTCCAACTAATGTGGATAAAACAAGATGGAATGCAATTTAAATAAATGACATTGTTTTTCCTACGGCTTCATTTTTCCTCAAAAAAATGACAAAAACTGGCATCAGTATAAACTAAATCATGAGGAGAATTCTCAGTGGTGTCTGTAATGCAGACGGCGTTTTGAGTTTCCTCTATGAAAGTGGAAGTTGGGTTGAACCTGTTTTTTAGTTTTGGGTGGAAGCAGACGACAGTGGATGTGATTTAGCACCTGTCTGACCCTGGCTGGGGCACTGCAGGGAGGGGCCCCTTTATAATGTGGTTTCATGTTGTTGAATTTAAACCATATTTGAAATGGTCAAAATGATATATATATATAGATTTATTTTTCTTTTGGTTTTTTTCAAATTCTATTCAGCGTAATCTCCACAAGCCCCAGACATTTGCAGCAAATTCATCAGTATCTGACATCCATTTCTTTGGCGAGCTAAGAGGAGTGTGTAGTGCTTTGAATTTATACTATGAAGAAGATTTAAGGTGAGTGTCTGAGTCATCTTAGAATCAGCTCTCCGAATCAAACCAAAAATATAAGATTTGTTAAAAAGGATATCAAAAAGGCGCTACTCAACTAATCACCATGGTTAACTTAGGGTTGAAATTTGGTGAAGCAGGAATGTATAGTTTGCCTGAAACCAGATTAACCTGAAATATGAAATATGCAAAATAAAATAAAAAAAAATAACAAAAGGTCTGCTTATATGAATAAATGTTGGTGAATTTAGTATCCATAATCTTCAAGTTTCTCAACACTTCGCACAAAAAGACACATTACAAACGGATGACCGTGATGCCGAATGCATCCATCCTTCATTTCTATGTAGGGGATTATAATTATACAGATATGTATGGAAGAATACAAAATACTTCCACAGATACTTAACAGAAGATGTCATGATTCCATATGACAACATTCTAATCCACATGTGAAAATTTGAATGCGCATGTGAAAAGGGTGATCACTAATATGCAAAATATACAGGTTCTCACTCTGATGCATGTCACTGGATTAATGCATGTTACTAATTTGACTTCTTCCCTGTAGTCTTTGGGCTTTTTCACCCTGCAGGGTCAAGTGGATTGTGACTGCATTTGCTGCTGTGGACCTGCTTGATGCCCACTGTTACAAAATGATGATGATGATGATTACAATTAAAATAATAATAATAATTATTATTTACTATAGTATTTCCCCATAAGCTATTGCTAAATGTTATATTACTATTATTGCTATCATCAACCTGGGATCCTTGCTGCCGCCGCGGAATAGCTGATGTCATTGCTGCTTTTCACCCGTTTGTCTCTCTCTCTCTCTCTCTCTCTCTCTCTCTCTCTCTCTCTCTCTCTCTCTCTCTCTCTCTCTCTCTCTCTCTCTCTCTCTCTCTCTCTCTCTCTCTTTTAATACCCAACCGGTCGTGGCAGTAGGCTTTCTGCCTACACCAAAATTTGATTTGACTTCATGCTACTAGTTTTTCTCTTTTCAGCATGTATAATTCAGATATGAAAGAAGTCATTAATTAATGAGTTTGTCTAAACTTAATATCTATTTCACATGGAAAGTGGTTGAACATGTGTGCAAAAATAAACTAGGCCTATGCTGCCGTCCCCTACAACAGGTGAAATCCCTGAAAGGTCCCCAAAATCCTGCCATGTACAAGAAATCCCCCGATGGACTCAAGTTAAATTTGAAGCAATGGCCACAGTATTTCTTGTCACCCCTAGTGAGTAAAATATGACCTTCCAGAGTAAAACAAGATACATCTCCTCAAAATTTGGAGTAAATCAGGCTTCTTTTCATTGGTCAAAATAATACTTCAAATGTGAAAACATTAAATTTACAAGTGCAGTTGGGATTCTCACATGTAAATTAACTGGCTCATACTCGAAAGTGAAAAGTATTTAGCACTAAATAATTTGATGTTTACAAGATAAATGTGATGGGACTTCATCACGTATGAATTTCAGCTACTTAACTTTAAATAGAGTCAATAATGTCTATATGTCTTGTCTTGACCCCATGCACGCTGCATTGAAACTTGAGTTTCTGTCACTGTTCAAATCGCTTACACAAAGATCATGCGAAGTAATTTCATGTTATTAAATGTGTGTCCAAATTTCTTTGAGGCAACTTATTTCGTTTGGATTAAAGTAACATTTAACAGGATCAATTTACTCCTGAAATACTAGTTGAACTAACCCTATTAAATAAAGTTTAAGTTGAATCAACCCTGATAAAATAAACTGGATCTTATTTAAGTAAGTTGACTCAACCCTAATGGAATAACTTGGGTTTAATATAAGTAACTAATTTGACTGAAACCTACTGAAATCCTTGAACCCAATCTAAATAATGAATTAAGCCTACTGAAATAAACCTGATCATCACGCAAACTAAGCTGATTGAACAGTAATAAATGATATCAACTCAATCCTAGTGCATTAAGCTATAATAACATAATTGATTCTTTCTGATAGAGAACCCATGTTACCCATGGATTCCATGTTATAGATCATGGAATACATGCCTGAGTGCCATAAACGCTCGCATACGTAAACCTGACCAGGGCTCTGATCTGCAGTATGTGGTAATATTATTATAAGTCCAGAGTCTCAAGTGCAGGAAATTCTTGCTCTGTGGTTGCTGTGTTGCCGAAACTGTGCGTGCTTTTAGGTGTTAACTGAAAGCCTGAGGCGATGCCATGTCACTAGCAGAGAGGTTAGGACCAGCCTTAGAGGCGTAGCTCTCCGGAGTTTCAGCAAGTGCAGAACAAGAAGTGGCCCAGATCCACTGAAAGAGGCGGAGGGTGAGGAGCACGACTAGCCTACAGAGGAGTTATCAGTCTGCGCCCAAAAACTCAGAGAAAAACACATCCGACCTGCAAAAGAAGCGAAGGGGGAGGAATCACAAACAGGTAGGATGCTTAAAAGAAGTAAATGCGGGGATGTGAGCGCGCCCCCGTGTTAGAACACATCAGAGATGAGAAATAACCCCTAACATGTTTATTCTAGGACGATCAGACTTTGTTAACTCTCATTATTTGTTACAGAACCGCGATTAAATCATAGTCCAGGACTGTTTCTGAAAGCTAAGTCCAAGATTTAAAAGCTGATTTCGTCCAAATTGGACCTCTCCTCCTTGTCGCCTCTGCGCGTCTGTTTTTTTTTTTATTATTATTTGCCTCTCAGTTTAAACATACAGTCCGGCTTCTGTGTACCGAGCCGAAATCTGATAAGAGAAGTTTGTTTCCAGCCTGATCTGATTCAAATCACTTGACAACAATGACAATTGTGTGTTCGCCGTCAGGGGGAGTCTGGCTTCTCTCTCAGCACCGGGGTATTTTCATGCGTAAGGACGCACACAAATGATGTCTATGCGTGGAACGATTTGCCCTCAAACTAAAGCATGCAAACAGACTGACAGGAAAAACTTGTGGCAAACACCTGCGCCATTCTTCCTGGCGACATTAGCACATGAAAATCTCCTTCAATCGCTCTTACTTTGTGTGTATTGAGTAACAAAAGACGTTTTCTGCTAATTTGTAACTGGATTCTAGCAGTTTGAAAGGGGGGAAGAGGGGACACAAACACACACACACACACACACGCGCGCACAAGCACAAACGCACGTACACTCAGAGAGAGAGAGAGAGCGAGAGTGAAAAGGGGAGAGAGAGAGAGGGGTGTAAGAGAAGTATGGTCTCCATGCACTGTCTCCTATCTGATGGTGTTGGAGTTAAAAGGTTAATTAGCTTGAAGCCCGTGGGGCTACCTGACACCTCCAGGTATTTTCCATATAATATAGAGGAATTAGACAGAGACCATTGTGAGGGATTATCTCAGCACAGAAAATCCCTCCAGGAGAAGAGAAGCACTCCCCAGTGTCTCAAAAATAATTGAAAGTAAAATTAAATGCCAGGTTTCTGACGAATCTTGAAAGCCCTTCATCACACACACAGCTGTGGAAGTGTTCAGAATAATTACCGAGCAGAATTTAAAAAAAAAAGCACACCACAGCATTCAAACGGTGGTAAAAATATTCAGATCAAGCACCAATATCACACTTAGAAAGTAAACGTGCCCTTACTGATTAAAAGAATGTTAGAATTATCTGAAGATTTAACTTAATATATAATTAATAGTTGTCATTTCTCAGCAAAACGGTCCATTTCAATGTTTGACTTGTATATAGGAAGTTTGACAATGAGTATTCCTGCTGCATGGAGGCATATGTAACATTTTACTGCTGTAGGGGTTAAAGGTTTAGGTCATTTTAACTACTTTACATGAAGTTCAGTAGTTAAATATATCATTATTGCCTGTTTATGTCATTGCTGTCCTGTGAGAGCCAGATATCTCTAAAAGTGTACTTTTCATGAGCTCAGCCTGTTTTCAGTTTTGTCAAGGTGTTTAAATAGTTTATGTAGCTTAAGGAGTAGGAATATTTTTCAACCCATGAAGAAATACTGAACAAAGGTACGTGGTTTTTCACCGGACAGGAAGGGTATACAAATTGTAATCTGCAAGTAACTAGGAACTAAAGAAGTCAGAGAAATGTAGTGGAGTTTAAAGGGCAATATATCACTCTAAGATGTAGTGGGTTAATATTATGTAGTTTAGGAAAGTGCAATTATTTCAAATTTGTGCTTAAGCAGAGTATATGGATAAATATACTTAGTTACAACTCGGCACTCAAAACTGTAAATGTACCAGAAGATGTCAAATATATAAATATATTATAAATCATATTCACACAATATATAACTTTAATTTTGGAAGCAACTAAATAACGAGATAGGAATGTAACTGTAATGTAACCAGATTATTGTGTTATATTATGGCTTTCCCCCCTGGTGTATCTGCAATATTACAGGTGCATTTACACATAAATCTGTCATAACATTATAACCACTGAGAGGCGAAATAAAATTGATTAACCTGTTACAATAACATCTTCACTCTGAGGGATATATAAGGCAGCTAGTGAACATTTAGTCCTCAGAGGTGAGGTACTGAAGAAGGATAAATGAACTGTGAACTGATAAGGCTAGACAACTGGATCATCTCCAAAATTCCAAAGCAGGTCTGGTTGGGTGTTCCTGGTCTGCATGGGTTAATACCTATCAGAGTAGTTTATGGAAGGGAATTATTTGGACCAGCAACAGGGTCTTGGGCGCCCAGGTCTCACTGATGGACATGGGCAAGAGCCACTGGATATGTTCCCGCTTCTTTTTCAGTAGCAGAAACATATCCAGTGAATGTGGACAAAAAAATAAATGTTTTAGTTTTAAAAGAACAGCGTTTGGTTGTAAAATGTGATGGTGTATAGTATAGAGTATAAAGCGGAAACACAAAAGTTAACTGATAGCAGCCAATAAAGGCAGAACTAACACATTCTCCACCGCAGCACATTTTTATATATTCCAGGTGTCTTTGCATTTTCTTATTTTCACTCTGCCTTTCCTTTCATCATCCTATGAGACTTTCTGCCAATTATCCTCTGTGCAGCACTCAGACAGATGTCTGACACGGTCACATTTCACTGCTTTCCGGCATGCTGTGTCACCCAGTGGTCAGTGACCCTCGTTTTAACCTTAGTCGGACTATTTTGCAGGCGTCAAGCCTCCCACTGATCTCTGCACACAATTCAGTCTGGGTGCACAAGTCAGTCAGGGGCAGCAGCGGGGTTAAGCCACTCGTGTTCTGGTTTTGATCTATTACCTGTCACCTCTGATCTTTCACACTGTGCAAGGCTGCCAAGTAGGGGAGCTGAAAGAGACATCAGAGCAGAAGACTTTGAGTTTGAACATTACACTGGTCTTTTAGGTCTTAAAGAAACCACTAGGTTATTTGCATGTCAGGCTGCTGTCGACTCCCGCCTCTTTGATCTTACATATTGCTGCAGTTGTTTTGCTCATAGTGTTAAAGCACCTTGCACACTGAGGCCAGGGCTGTTTTTCATTTGATTAGTGTGTGTGTGTGTGTGTTCCGAGGTTATGGGATTCAGATGTCATTTGTTTTATCACCGGGGTGGTGAAAGCTCTTCTCTCACCCTCTCCCTCTAGAGCCAAAGAGAAACATGGGTTTATTTTTATTTTTTTTTCCTATAACAAGCATGTTAAGGGAAAGCATGCTCAAAAATGGCATCAAGTTTCCCACCCTGACCAAAGGCTTTATCTTGGAATGTCCCTAAAGCTCTGGAAACACACACTGTTTTGACTTCTCAGTCCCGCTTCCTTATGTCAAATCTGCAGTCAGTGCTAGTGGACCTAATGCAAACATTTATTGTACTGGACATCAATCACAGAGACGCCTGTATTTGTGACATGGCAACAGAGAGCCTCTATTAACCCATGAAAGAGATGTTTTAAAAAGTTAATCACATAAAGATTCTTCAGGATATGGTAGCAGACCACCAACGTTATGTTTTACTGGCTAATGCTTTCAGGTCAAACTGAGTTTATTCCTATATGTGATACCAGCAGCTAAAACGAAGAAAGGTTTTAGTGACGTCTTCATTCAGCCTAATGTAATGCTGCAGAAATGATGAGTTGTTTTCTTGTCTCTACAGGATCTCTACCAGTCAGAAGTGGTGTGTTCTCTGTCAGGGTTTCTCCTGTCGCTGAAAAATGAGTCTGAGCACCAGTGAGCTGGAGGACCTCTTCGAGTGGTTCGGGGACCCCAACGTCTCAGAAAGCTTTAGCAACATAACAAGCGTGGATGCGATGATGTGCACAACGGTCTTCAACCGCAGCGCTCTGCTGTACTCCATGTGTGTCCTCTACACGTTTATCTTCATCATAGGTCTGGCTGCAAACGCTCTTGTCCTTTGGGTGAACATCCGTGCACAGAGGGACTCCACCCCTCGCCATGAGACGCACACGTACATCTCCCATCTGGCGGTCGCTGATCTGTGTGTGTGCATTACCTTGCCTGTCTGGGTGAGCTCGCTGGCCCAGCACGGCCACTGGCCCTTTGGCGAGGCAGCGTGTAAACTCACACACCTGCTGTTCTCCGTCAACCTCTTCGGAAGCATCTTCTTTCTGGCCTGCATGAGCGTGGACCGCTATCTGAGCGTGACGAAGCAATGGGACAACGAAGGAGGCGTGCGCAGGAAGTTAATCCGCCGAGGAGTGTGTTTCGGTGTGTGGCTTCTGGCTCTGGTCGCCTCCCTACCCGACACGTATTTCCTGCGAACTGTGAAGTCCACACACGGAGACACAATGCTGTGCAGACCTGTGTACCCAGAGGAGAATCCCAGGGAGTGGATGGTGGGCGTGCAGCTGAGCTTCATCCTGCTGGGCTTTGTTCTCCCATTCCCCGTCATTGCAGTGTTTTACGCCCTTCTAGCCCGAGCGTTCACCCACTCTTCTACATCGTCTTCCACCGTGGAGCAGGAGCGTCGCATGAGCCACAGGGTCATCCTAGCCTACATCGTGGTGTTTCTGGGCTGCTGGGGGCCCTATCACAGCGTCCTCCTGGCTGATTCCCTGTCTCAACTGGGACTGGTGCCTCTGACCTGCGGCCTGGAGAATGTGCTTTACGTGGCCTTACACCTCACCCAGTGTCTGTCGTTGCTCCACTGCTGCTTCAACCCCATCCTCTACAACTTCATCAACAGAAACTACCGCTACGACCTCATGAAGGCATTCATCTTCAAATACTCCACGAGGACGGGCTTGGCACGCCTCATTGATGCCTCCAACATGTCTGAGACTGAGTACTCCGCTGTCGCCGTAGACAATCCACCTCAGATCTGAAACTCAGACAATTGGCGTTTCTTGAACACTGTTCCTAATGAATATAAATGCTATAATGCAACGTATACTCATGTTTCAGCTGATTTGCTCTTTTCAGAATCTGACCTCTGTCAGCGTTCAGTTTGACATTTCTTTTTACGGGAATCTGCGTGTAAGAAAGCTTGAACACAGGATCATATCGACCTTGATGGTCTGATTTAAAAGCACTTAGGAAACAGTTTTATTATAACAGCTGTTACTGAAATTATATGACTATTGTAACTCATTTGTAAAGCAAAACACGCCATGAATGTGTAAAATCATGGTCTGTACTGTAAGAAGGACTGTATTATATGTTTGCGAGTGTGGTGTGTATTGAATATTGAAAGTATCCGCAGAATGGTATTTGTAATCCTTTAGTATCAAATTGTATTTATGTACTGTACATTTCAACCATTTTGCCTCCTTCATGCTGTTATTCAAAGTCTTCAGACACTGATATCTGCTCAGTGTTCCACTTTGTGCAATGCTGCCTCATCATGTTGGTTGAGCCACTGACAGGCTCAGTATTTCAGTCCTGCTGTCTCATCGTTAATCACAACCACGTGTCCAATCAAT
Source organism: Lophius americanus (assembly GCA_037951165.1). NCBI lineage: Eukaryota > Metazoa > Chordata > Actinopteri > Lophiiformes > Lophiidae > Lophius > Lophius americanus. The sequence continues at coordinate 3,764,613 of JBBDHG010000040.1, read as the reverse complement.
CAGATCTACCACACAAGTAACACAAATCAGACCCGAGTTCCTTAATACAACTTATCTTTGTAATTTATTTAATTGTTAAGTGTGTGGTCGGTTTTTCATAGTTTGGTAATTCATTATCCTATTTGCGCCGAATCACGCTGATACTCATATAAATATTAAAGTAGAGCCAGCTGGGACCAGAGGAGAAAACAGTTACCCTCTTTCTCTCTGAATGACACATCTAATTTACACGCTCCTCTAAAGCTCACCAATCAACATGATGTATTGTTGGTTTAATCTGTAAAATGTAAAAAAAAACAATGGTTTTAGTTTAATGGAGAGTTTGCTGGCCTGGTCTAAGAGATTTATAAAGTGGTTTGCCTTCACGTATAGCATAAAAACATGAGAATAATACATTATTCACCTTCTTGTGTAGAAATATAACTATCTGCAAAAGAGTAACTAAGTAAATGAGATAATCTCTAAAATGTCAAAAAGTTCTTTAGTGAAAATAGAGGCGGATTTATACACTTCTCAGTATTAATTTGTTTTATCTGAATATTTCTAATCTTTCTATGGTGGCTTCAGCTGTGACTACTGAGCTTTAAAGATAGATATACCTCTGGTCTCTTAAGAGAAGCACAGTATCATGCAACACATTATGCAGTCGCTATATTTAGCATCAGTGCTAATAGTGAAAAATAATCACATGTACATGTGGTATCCATGTGGAATTCATTCTGCTGTTTCGGCATGCAGGTGACAGACGGCTGTAAATGTTTTATGACCAAATAACCTAAATGAATAATTTTACATATTTCATGTAAGCAGCAGCTGTGGTGCGCAACAACCAAGAGTTTTATAAGGACCAAATGATAAAAGGACCAAGAGAGAGAGAGAGAGAGAGAGAGAGAGAGAGAGAGGTGTGTATGTGTGTGTCTGTGTCTGTGGGTGTGTTGTCTGAGCTTGACCAAAAGAGATGACTTTATATATCACTAGACATGATTTACTCACTGTCTGTAGTGTCAAACAGCATATTCTTTTGATATGTTAATTTAGAGCACATTCTGTCATGTGATTGGTAACACATGCATGCTTTTACACTGAAAAGTTTTCATGAAGGGATTGGAGAAAACTGGAGACACACTCATGTGTCTGCAAGAACAGAGGCATTCCTTTGGTATTGTATTGTGTAACGTTGGTTTTTCATCTATTAAACATAAAAACATTGTTTTTCTTGCCTTAGTATCTCATTTAGTTCTTGTCAGAATATTCTCCTAACTAAATATCTTCCAGCATGTTTGGGATAATACGTGTTAACTGAGAAGCATGGAACAGGTTCCAGAAGAGCTCTTACTGCTCCATTTGAGGCACTGAATTGATGCATTGCAAACAAATCCATCCAGCTTAAACCCTCGGTGTGGTTTGTCCCAGCTGCCATTTAACCTCATGCTCTCTGGCCAAGTCTTGGTTCAGTGATGAAGTATATGTTACGCCTGATTCACAATACATTTATTTCAGCAAGAGGAGAAGTTCCTGCCAATTTTTGTTTTTACCATCGGAATCATTTTAGTAAAATACACTTTTTTTTAAATATCATTGCATCCATAAGTACCTCTTGTTGTTTTTATCCTTTAGCAACGGTACTTGACCTACTGTCCTGTGGGAGGAACAACACCCGGCCTCAGGACATGTTACCAGCCTTCATATTGCCTCCTTGCAATCAGTTGTAATATTGTGAGCACATTAGGTCACATCACCTCAGGAAGCTCCCCCCCCCCCCCCCCCCCCCCCTCCCAAATGATGACCACAGCAGCAGCACCTTTCACACCACCCGCTCAAGCCGGGACTGAGTGTGCTTTTATTGCGCCTCATCGGTCTTTATAAATGTTACAAAGGCTTAATAGGGGGTCATTGTTGGTCCTCTTCTAAACCAGCAATGGAGGCAGGCACAGGGTCAGCATCTGTTAGAAAAGGCAAAACCAGCAATGGAGTTAGGAGTAGGACCAACAGTTTATGGAAAAGGCCAAACCAGTAATGCTGGAGGACGAGGGAACCAGTAATTCAGGAGGACAAGGGAACCAGTAATTCAGGAGGACAAGGGTATCGTTGTCAACATTATAGCTGACTTAACGAATAACAATCATCAGCAAAAATATCTTCAAATGTGCTGAAAGACTGGAGAGTCCTGCTGCTCCTTTGGCTCCAAGCAGAGATAAACATCAGCCGCCATTTGAAGTGGAAGGTGAATTATTGTTAGTTTATTACTTATAAGCCCACATTCCCAGTGTATAAACACGTAGATGTTGTTGCTGCTGTGTTCCACTTCATAACCCTTTTGCTTGTTATGTCTTCTAAAATCACAGGCTGGACTTGTCATTGTTTTAAGGAAACAGAAACAAATGTGGCGTGGTGTAAAAAAAAACCAGACTAGTGAGGAAATACTATATTCCTGACAAGGTTATGGTCCGTTTTTGCCCGAGCAGAGGTGGGTTGATGCAGCACATCCCACTCTCATTTAGAATGTGCACATCAGAACAGATTTTCACCTGTTGCCCTCAGATTTCTCCGTCACCTTTTTCTGCTTGCCAGCTGCAGAACCCTGCAACCCTGTGACAGCACTGACCTACAGACAGGATGTGTTGAATGTTTGTATTGAAAAGAGAAGGGCAGCTCTGAGGCAGCCATTAGAAAACCATGAAGTGATTTCCAAAGTTCAAACCAAGTGAATGAACAGCCTCTGAAAAACCTCTAAGCTCCCCTATTCTCTGTGAACCTGCCTTGATCTCCCAGTTCCCCCAGTGTGTGGTGGTAACCTCTGCCACCACAATGGCCTCGCACTCCTTTCTTGTGTGAATGATTTCCCCCTCTGTGGTCCTGCTTGTCTGTAATGAACTCTTTCCATCCCCCCCTGATTGTGCAGCCTGCTGATGGTCAGCTCCAGGTCAGTGAACTTTCGTGGACCAAGTACCTAATCAAGTTTTATGTGTTATGTGAATAAGAAAGATTTATAGTAGCTGCTTCAAAATGTATCTTTGGACTTGTTTAAGCCCCAAATCGTATAACACATAGTAATATTATATATTTTAAAATGAAAATGAAAGAATATCTACTAGTTTTCAATAGATGAGCATAATAACAACCTATGTATTTAAGTTTTTAAAACTTGATTTGAGGATATAGAACGTCTACAGGATTGGACAAACAGTGTCGTTAGAGAGTAATTACCCTCTTAATGTCTTCACCGAGAGAAGAAAAACAACGATGGAAAAATGATGACAATGCATATTCCATTGCTTGCATTTATCGATTCAATATTTCAGACATATAATGATGACAAATATGATGAAAATTTGTTTGGTCAAGCATGTTTTTAAAATGATTTAATGATTATGTATTTACTGAAAAACGGTCAAGTGTAATTAGATAGGCTCAACCTTTTAGTCAAGCCATGTTTTTAGAGAACTATTTGACTCTTATTACTGTTTGTATCGAGTTGCATAATTCTGTTTAGTAAATCCTCACATACTTTATACGCTAAAATAAAATCCTAATTGTTGAATAGGACTTTCTCAATAGCCGTGGTTACTGTCTCCTCCACCGTGGCCCAATTGACCTCTGGTGTCCCCCAGCGCTCCATCCATACCCCCTTAATCTTTAGCATAGACGAGACTTCAAAAGACTCGTAAGCATTGCAGTGTTTCTGCACCCTGCCAGCCAGAGCTTTCACACGCTCCTTTTCTTTTTCCTTCTTTATCATCAACAGTTGAGCAGAAGCATTGTGCGAACAGCAGGGTAGTCTTGGCCGACCTTGTGGTCTTTCTTGGCTGTCTGGAGCAGAACCACAGCGAAATTAATACTTGATTTCCTGTCTCAGCTTGGCTTGGTTCTTTGTCAAATCCAGTTACCTACTGAAAAATATTTTGTGAGGTTGGATGATAGCCAATTTTATGATCCACTTAGTTCAAGTTTATATTGGTTTATACATCAGACACCACAAAGAAAGTACCACAAAAGGCTGTTTTCTTCGCCCGCTTATTAAATAATTCCAGGCAACAATTCTAGTTCAGTTTATTGTCTTTATGCCAAAGGCTAAAGTCAAGAATGACTTGTTTTACCGATATGGTCTGATAGGAAGTGTATGTCCTGTCTGTCAGACAGACTGGAAACAGAAGCTTGCATAGAAGTAAGTTATATCCCCGAAAAGTCAGGGATATCATGGAAATGTCATCGCCGCATGCAAGAAAGAAATGGATTGACTTTGAGAAAGTTCGATTGCATATTTCTGTCACAAGGGGGAGTTTTTTTCTCCAAAAGCTTAAAGTCAATTATTTCTCGACTATTGGTCTGATTTAGTTAAAATTCGGACCATCCGAATCACCTCGAGGAGCTCTATCATGTTTGAATATATATATACATATATATATATATATATATATATACATATATATATATATATATATATATATATATATATATATATATATATATATATATATATATATATATATATATATGTATATATATATATATATATCATATTTTACTCTAATAGTCCAAACAGATGTGAAATAGAAAAACATAAAGCCATATTTAAAAAGACGAATTAAAAGATTCAAAACCTGTACAGAACATCAGTCTTTTTATGTAGCTTTGTCTATTTTGTCTTTTTAAGTAATAGGGCGTTTCATTGATGTTTGCAGATTGTGCGTCTTTATAACTTGAGGGACACACAGAAGCTAACGATTTAGAAATCAATTTGACACCTCAAAGAGGACGACGTCTGATTGACAGTCGTTCATCGGGGCAGAGCTCCGCATGCACTCCACTCGAGGAGAGAGAAGCTTTCCCGTCAGCAGTAACATTCTCCAACTGTTATGAAAAAGAAAATCTTTGATACACAGTTCAGTAGTAGTAGTTTGCGACACTGAGCTTTAACAGGAATCACAAGGTAAATTCAACGGGTACGATTTTTTCTTCAAAATACTATAATTTTCAGCATCTGGTATGATAATACCTCAACTCACCGAGGCCTAGTTATTTATAATCCCACATGAGGTGCTGTACTGCAATTGCAATCCCGTTGGTCCAAACTGTCCCACCCAGGTGTTCAGGTGCTGCTGTCGTATCTGAATACACTCAGGGGCAGCAGAGTGTAACACACACTTGTTCCACCATTACTGAACAACCTGCCTTTTACTTGGCGTGTTTTGCTTCCTTTCACTGTTTTCCAGTTATGACTCTCTCCTGTTCCCATTACACAGTGTTTTCACATTACGTGTCAAGTACACCACCGAGCCAGCCTTTTTACATAAACCCAAACACTGTAAAAAGTGTGAACTGGGTGTAAACTGTTCCACTCTGAAAGGGTCGCCTCATAGGACTCCTAAGACACAGCCTCACATATTGCAGGTTTTTGTTGTCACTATCTGGAACACATTCGGTATTGGGAATTTATCGCACTCTAAAGCAAAGATAAAAATTTACAGCAGAGTGCTCAACGGTCAAAAACCGTATAATGAATTAAGTCCCACACCGACTTTTTGTTCAACTGGTTCCTTTATGAGTTACAGCACATTCTTAATGGGGCTAGTTTGATTTAGAAACATTGGAAATAGGCCAGAGATGAAGTCGATTAAGGGAGTGCTGCTTTACAGCATGAATATAATCTATACCCTATGCTGGGGAAAGATAACATTAATGAATAATGAAAGAGGGAGGATGTGCAGAGGTAGAGAGTAATATAGAACGACTTAACTTTTATGGTCTCTACAGGAGGAGCACGTTCTAAAAAATGTACACTCCGTGTGTGCGCAGTTGTAAATGGAACTTGAATTATTTCTGGTCAATTTCCAAGCATTTAGAATAAGTTCAACTGCCAATCAAGTCCCAGCTTGCTGCTTGAAGTCTGGCGGGTACTCCACATAAGCATTTAGGTGGGAATAAAGGTTGTTGCATTGTTAATGAGCGAGAAGGAGAATGTAGCAGCTGCCTGAGCTCATAGGGAGTTTTTGGTGTGAATTTAAAGTAAGGCTTTAGTGTGGTACTTCATGACTACAGTCCTTTCGGGATAGGAAGGCAAGTGGCACGACCAGATGTTGGACAGATGTTCAGTCAAAGGGGAAATGAATATTAAGTGTTGAAAGACCAACCTCAATTTGAATCAAGCCACATCAACAGCCCATGTCACTTCACTTAATAAATCCTCCAGCTGATAACGTTAAGCTGAGGGCAGATGTTTTTTGCGCGGACTGGAATACATCAACATCGACCAAAGACGCAAGTCATGTCGCTGTGTTCATGTGACGATCCTGTAAGGGTCTTTGAGAGGCAGTAACCTATGAAAGCTATATTTTGGGTTTCTAACAAGGTGAAACAGAGCAAAAAGTCCAGCGGCTGTGAGACCACAAGGGGGATTTTTAAAGGCTTTACTAAATTTCCAAAAATCTATTTAAACCTTTATGGTGTCTCACTGTGCCGACCTTTGGTTTATTTTCCCTGGATTTGAGATTTGTCAATGAGATTTCTGCTTCAACCCAAAACAATGGATGTACATCTAATGATGTTTTTAAAATGTCATCCTTCATTCCTGCTAATCCTGCTATCAAATGTAATCTTTCATCATGGGTGTGGCGGCAGAAACCTCTTAGACCATAAACTCAGTTTGGCTAGAGCTTATCCCAGCTGACTTTGGGCAAAAGATGGGACATACCTTGGAACGGGTCATCAGTTCATCACAAAGGTGAGACTTAATATGAACACCTACACACAGTTTAGGCTTCCTATGCAGACATTATTTAAAATTTAAAGTAAGGTATCCTTCTCAAGTTTTTTTTTTGGACATGCAAGTGATTTTTTTTTTACTGTTCAGAATATTGAGTAAGTATGGATGTGTCCACCAGTGACACAATACGACGCTTTCAAGCATGAATTATTTCTTCCTCAATTACATTGTTTTTCATGAAAGTATGTTCAAGAAGTTCATTCTTCTTGCACTTTGTTGAATGTCCAACATGAATCCTCAATCTCTCCCCATCTGTTCTTACTCCCCCTCCTGCCGGCTCCCTTCCACCCTTTGACCCTCCAAAGCCCCTGCCTAATTTTTCATGTTGAAGAATTGATTTTTCCAACTAGGCCTATGCTATCGTCCGGGACAGCAAGGGTGAAACCCTGAAAAGCCCCCAATCCCCTGTGTTGTACAAGCAGTCCAACTCATTGACCTCTTCAAATTAAATGTGACTCATTAATAATTAACTAGTCAACTAGCCCGAATTTTATGAAATCACCAATATGCACTAAGATAAGATCCCATAGTGACTCAATATGGAAGATATATTCAGTTAACTAGTTTTTTGAAAGTTATGTTGAAAAACAGCGTTTCTCATGAAAGCTCATCCTCGTGAGTAAAATATGAACTATTGGAGTAAAATATGAAATATATGCAAGATAAATCTCTTTGAGTCGATTCCTTTGCCCCACATAAGGACAAAACTGGACCAGCTCTTTGGAAGTTATTCCCCGAAAACCAGTGTTTTTTGTAAAAAGAAAAGAAGCTCCCCCTAGCGAGCAAAATATTAACTATTAGAGAAAAATATGAATTATACATGAGACTTCCTTGGACTTAATTGGACCATTGTTTGAGAAACTATGGCCTGAAAACTTTTGGCGGTAAAGCTCCCCTAGTGGCGGAAATATTCAACTGACCTTTCCCAAAATCATCAAGTTCTTCCTCATACTGATGTCTGTAGGAGTCTCTTTCTTCGTCTTTGGCCGGCTATATTGTTGATCATCTGTTTCTATCTATAATTAAGGCCAATACCTGCTGTCTATCAGTACCAGTCATCTTATTTATTAACCCGAGCCCCGATGATCTGGTTTGGAATCATTATCCTGTTAGACATGTTGACTTGATAGGTAATTCACCAAATCCCCTTCCTAAATGCAACCCTCCCATATTTATCAGGGGCTTATTGGGATGGCCACTGGAAGGACACTGGCTCGTGACATTTCTTGGCTGGATTTTAAGACTGCTAAAAATACCAAGAAACTAATACATAATCCACGGGAGTCTAAAATGTGTATATGATCCATGAAAATGTTTTTTAGTTATCGCGACAACGCGAAAAGACCTGCGGCGGATGCGGCAGCATTGATGATGATCCCATAACAACCCTGACTTTTTGGGGACATAATAACTTGCTGACATTCATTGAAGTGGCTGATGAGCAACTAAACCTTCAACATCCATGCTTGTACAAGAAAATGGCTTTTGAATTGCTGTTTACTGTAGCGACCGCTGTGCATGAAAGAGCTAGAGCCACCAATTCACCAACTTGCATGTCTTTGCCCGGTGGCAGACAGCCACTGATTTCCTGGAATGAACCTGGAGAAACATAAGGAGAACACGTAAACTACTCAAAGAACCAGGTCTCTGTTCAAACCCAGAACCTTTCTGCTGTGAGGAAATAGTACCACTGACAACACTGTACTGCTCTGATTGACAAAATGCTATTTTTCATTGATGAAATGACACTAATAGGAGCAGCGTCATATTTAAGAGACAATTCTTCCAACAAATAAAGGATATATTTAAACCTGCAGGTCATTTTAACCAGCAGCTGGGAGTTTGAATTCCTTCTTGGGCCTCCACACCCACCCACTGTAAAACCCATTGTACTCTGGGTGCTGGTCCCGAGCCCAGACAAATGGGTAGGGTTGCATCGGGAAAGGCATCTGCCATAAAACCTATGCCAGCTCATCCATGCATAAAGAAAATCCGCTGCGGCGACCTCTTGTCGGGAGCAGCCACAAGAAACAATTTCCTTTAGAGTTCAAGTACTCACTTTGACTGCTGATCTGGATTGGACTTAACTGATTCCTGAGGGAGTTTCTGGCTGTTTAGCGGCCACCTCCATCAGCTTGTCACTTAGTTATTCTGTCTGACGTTCGGTGTAGGAAGGAATTGCACTGTTGGTATCCAGAACTTTTTTTTGTAGAAAACAGGTGGATAAGGGCACTGAGACTGAGTCAAGATTTGTTCTCAGGAGTTGTTCAACAAAACATAAATAGTTTTAAAGATACCACACTCACTTTTCCACTGCTTATACCGAAATATTGATCATGTTAATTGAAATTTAATGGAGTATGGCTTTTATATGGAGATTTCAAAATCTGTACCAGAGGAACTTCTGTTAACAATAATATATATGCGTTTTTTTGTTGACATTATTCATGCCAGTGGTCAAAACCCGCAGAAGAAGCTCTATTGTTCTAACTAAGCCAGTTTTGACTGAAATATCCACTAGACCACTTTCCTCTTATTTATGGTCCAAACACAGATTAGACTCAGATCTTTCTAAAATAAGCTTCACATGCCCTATGACTAACGGTTCGCGAGGTGCTCTCCTGTTACCGACGACCACATGCCTAATAATGACCAACCCTTCATAAAGCATCCCATAGCTTATAGTTAGTGTGAAAGCTCTAATCTCTTCCAGATCCATAAATGTAATCGTATAGGCCAGAGGCACAAGGCTGGAAAGGCTTGATATTTGCCGAGCTGATTTATTCCACACTTCGTGCCCAAGCTAAGAATGCGGCCTTTAGACATCACCTAATTCATCCACCAGCCTGTCACCTTTAAGAGCTCAGCCTCATGTGCTGCCTAGAGTTCAACATCGGCTCCGCGGCGTGTTCACGTCAGGACTGATGATGAAACTTAGGAAACGTGTTTGAGAAGAGTTGGCAGCTGCTTAATAACTGACTGAGACGCACTAATCCATACCGACAATTTGCCAGTGTTATTCTAACCAAATCTCTTATAAATTTAATGTGTTTGGAGTAAGAAGGGGGCTGATTATAGTTTAATGTGAATATCATCTTACTTTATCCATCCGCTGCCTGTGTGACTAATCCGTCTTACTATCCTTACATATTAAGAAAACTATTTTATATTGCCAGTATGCAGAAAAAGGGAATGGATTAGTCATAACATCAGACAAAAAAAACAACTAACACCCAGCCAAAGAGCTACAACATGGCAAGCTCAAAAATTTGAGGCAGGCTACATGATTATTCGGTTCATAATTTCTCTCTCATTCAACTCACTCCTTTTTAGATTAGCTGCAGCACCTTGAAACTGCCTGTAGGTATCAATCGCGTATTTTGGCTACCGAGAGAGAATGATAGAAAGAAGGTGTTGATGTGACTTTTATCTCCCCTGACAGTGCGTGTTGACTTTGACAGCTAAAATCAACAGCAAGATGTATGAGCTTCCCCGGGGAAACGAAGAAAGAAAAAAACCCACATTTGGCTGCATGTGATGTTTTGTCTGTGATGGCATTTGAGCGCTATCACAGACATCATGACGTCCACTTTTGGTTCCTGTTTAAGGTCGGACAATGGACTTCCACTGAAAAAAGCTTTATTCAGTCGAAAACAAGGCTCCCAGTCCATCGGCAAGATCTGAGATCTAAACAATTCAGCGGGTCACATTTTATGGCGAGGGACCAAGTATACGTCCAACATCAATGCCCTTATTTCCTTATTATTAAACATGTATTTAAATGTTTCCAGTCTTTTACAATGGGCTCAACAGTCTTGAGCAATGACACCCATGACTTCATATATTTAGCAAATTATTATTTGTTCAAGCACATTTCGTACATCAAAAAGCTTAAAAAATAAAAATCCTTGATTTTCCTAATACATGTAATTTTCCTGCCACATCTTGCATTCAAGTCCAATCAGATATTGAATTGCCCCATCTGAAATGATTGTCATTAACATCCAAACTGCATCAAGTTTCAATTTTATTACTGTATTTTTTATAATTTATCATTTCTTATAAATATTTACTTGATTTTATGGTTATTTTGATCTTGATTTCATTGTAACTTATTATTCATTGTTATATTTGTTTACTTTATTCCAATTCAGTGTTTATCTCTTTTACTTTTTTGTTTGTTTTACTCTAGTAACATTTTTTACTTTTCTTTACTTTATGTTTTATTATTATTATTAGAACTTGTATTTTTTTTTTTTTCTTATTTTTAATTTCCCATTTTATTGTCTTAACCCCGAAAACGTTAGTCTGCGTACATTTGTCTCCAAATTCATTTTAGTACTTTTAACTTCTCAATTTTACTTGTACTCTTCTGTTCTGTTTGTCAATCACCTATAAAATACATTGAAACACGTTTGATTTGTTTGTTTGTTGATGGATTGACTGATAAACATGTGAGACTCTCCCATTTAAACTGTCCTTCCCACATGGACTAAACACAACATCACTATAGTAACATGATGTGTGTTGAGCTAAATAAACACACACAACAACACAGACAGAGAAGGACAATAGCGGATGTCCCAGTCATTCTAGTATGACATCACTGTACCAAACCCAGTTTAATAAGCAACATTAACTTGGAGTTGCCTCCTCAGTTTCTTTTCTATACCAGACATGTCTAGTTTATGCGCCTCTCCTTGAAAAATAGGCTGTGTGTCTCATTAAACCCTCAAAATGTCTTTTCAGAGTTTTTTTCCCGTGTCTTTCCAATATCCAATAGTTTTCATTGGCACTGAAAAGTATAAAACCCAGGTCTGCGCAATATTTCCACAACTCTGAAGCAACGACTACAAGAAAACATGGAAATTCCCCAACCTGGACTTCACAACTTAACACGGTCCACACAATAGTTGAACTGTTTTTTCTGCTTTCTGATATTCTCATTGCAATCACTGAGCGTTTCATACCCAAGATGCAATGAACAATTTGAACACATGCCAACATTCACTTATCCACGTATCCATCACAGCTCACAAAACTAGACCGCGTATGTATGCTGTACGTTGCCAAAGATGTAATTTATCTTATTTCTATGTTCCCTGGATATTATTAAATGTCATTAAAAAACTTGATTCCTTCGGAATACTCCACGTAAGGCAAAATCTTCAAGTCTGTCTTCGCCCAACTCAACAATCACAAGGGAAGCCAAGAAATTACAGAGCGTTTATATTGATTTTATACTGTTAATTTTAGTTCTCCATTGAGTTTTGTCGGGTAACGTAATATCTGCCTGGACTGTGTTCTCTAATGGAGATCTTGTAAAGGTTCAATCAGAAAGACTATCCTTTTGCACACTCGATCCACATTTCCTGCTCATACCGCTCTATTATCCTCACCGTGCACAAATGCTCATTCTCAGTTACCTGCTTCACGGTCTGGGGAATCCATTGATATCAGCTTCAGTCATTCAGGTTGCCTCATCCATCTCATCGCTGTAAAACCACATCTCCTTCAGCTGCTGTCTTTAAATTTGACTCTCTCTCCATCCATCTAGTTCTGTCATGCTGCAAGTTTGGGCACCCTCCACTGTCCCGTCCATGCATAGTCCTTGCAGATCCATCAACCTCATCGTTCATCCAAATTCCCTGCTGCTCTTCTTGATCTTTGATCTCCATCTCCCTGAAGAATCTTAGCGCCAAAGACTGATTTCCAAATCTCATCTGTTGTAATAAATCTTTTCTTCATTCTCTGCCTTCTCTGATTGAAATACTGCTTTTCCTATGGTAGGACACATGACTTTTGTATTAGCTAAGTTCGTTGTGATTAGTGACTATAAAGAGGCTATGCCTCGTCCTTCCAGTCATGTTTTATAATCATAGAGAAGAGATGAGTGCATAAACACTACCAATAAAACGTTGAATAACGCCTCAATGGCTGCACAACCCTATTGCATCATAAATTCCTGAGGCAAAACAAATTAAACATTTTGTCACTAACCATTTTTCTACTCTCGGTATTCTTTCTTCAATTGGAAAAGGGCTTTTATTAACAACATTGCTTCATTGTGTTGAGAAAGTATAATCTGGGCAGCACTAAGCTTCCATCAAGATGTTTTTGCTGTTTCCAATAAACAACTACGGCAACTTTGTCAGTTGGACTTTCCAGCTGTTATGGTAACATTCCATTTCTCTATCGTTACCAGCTGTATTTCATGTCCATCACTGATTAGCTATTGCATGCGAGGAATGTTGGAAAATAATATTCTTCTTCTCCAAAATCGGGGCAGATCGATGCAGCATGGTATCATTTTACAGACAGTTTCTCTCACCACAAACAGACGCACAGACAAACTGACACCCTGGGCGGAATACAAATGAGTTTATGTCATTCAGAAACCACCTTGCAGTTTCTTGGCTCTAACAAGAGTTTCAAATCCTCCTTCATAACAACCCAGTTACTCCCACCGCAGCAGTTACATTTCCACCGCTTCCCTGGAACTCTTCCTCCATCATGTTGGTTTGTTTGCAGACTAATTCAAGCTCGAGCCACTTCTGATACACATTCTGCACCCAGCTGTGACGAGAATCTTTATGAGCACACACATACTCGCAAAAACACGGTAGACCACATTTGACTGTTTCCACTTCAAACCAGCTCTGATGTCGAAACTGAAAATCACTATCTCATTGTAGCCCAGGTTTGTTGCAGTTGGCCTCCACACAATAACCTCAACGCCGAGCTGATTGCTGTTCCTGTAATCCTTCTCTGGGTATGAAAAGGAATAGTTTCCTCGCCACTGTTTTCCCAAGCTTGGCTTCACATGGCTCAATAAACTTTTGTGTGGCCTTGACAAATGAGTTTGTAAAACAGCTCCTGAGAAATAAAACAAAATTGTGGAGAGGTGAATGGGGGAGGAAGTAGTAGTTTCCGGGTGTGTATCGGGACCGTTTGAGTGGGGAAGCTGAGAGCTGACACGCCCAAAGTCCGTCTATGCATGACACCAAATCTCAACGTTCACCCACACAATTGACCAAATGAAAACATGGCACGGATTGTATTTCCCCTCTGGCCTTAAGTTATGAATAGAAGATTTTCAGAAGCTGAAGTCAGGGTTTGTTCTTTGTCTGGTTTACAATCACCCCCCATATATCTTTGACCTCTATTATTTGCACCAAATCATGGTTGTCACAGCTGCAGCTATTCCATTATTCCCAAACAAAGATTTGTAAAGGGAGAGTGAAGCAGAAACTCCAAAATAGCTAATGTAGTCTGTCCCTCGCCAGATGGACATTTTGGTGAATTAGCTAGACTCTACCATAGAAATAGACCTTTTGATTGATGATGTAAGTATAGTCAGCATAAGTTTGACTGGAAAAGATAAAACATAGAAGAAAATTCATGATGTCAAACAAGATTGTAGCAGTGTTTGCATTGCAGGATTTCATGTCAGCCAAACAAAAAATCAGATGATGACAGGAAAGTTGGAAGGAGTAGCAGTGGGTGGAATGTAAAGCCTTTGGTGTATCATATTCTGATTTGAGTGGAAACCCCCTCGATTGAAATGAAGGCACTTAACTAAATAATTGTAACAACCATACAAATCATGAAAGGAAGAGGAATTGGAGTCTGTTTGGTGCACTTTCTTTATGATATGTGAGAGACAAGAAGAACGGCAGACTTCCACAGGAGAATGAGTAAAATGCAAACAGCTAAAATGAGTCAAGCTAAACCTCAACCGAAACCCTAGATGCAGAGGCAACTTAAGATTTATCACCTGCTACTCTTCTGCTTCTCTCCATTCTATTGTGATGGATTGCAGTGTTAGTGTTTCCATCTAAAAACTGTATTTTTTGTCAGACTGGTCATAATGAAATTATGTGCGGACAGGACAAATCCTCACAACTTCCAGAGCCAACATTTGCGATTTTCAACAACTTCTTGCTTAATTTCATTTGGACGTGCATCGATGTCACCCTCAGGATGAACTGTGACCCCCACTTTCATCTGCTGCTGTAGGAAGTATGCACTGATGTCACTTTGCCACCAGAACACAACCCCTCATGGGATTGGTGTTAACATATGGACAGGAATCCACTTTCCTGATGTTAATTTGAGATCACAAGACAGAAATGATTCTGTAACGTTTATGATCGGTACTTCGAGATGGGATCTGTTGAAGGAATTGAAGTTATAGAATGGAATAGAATAGAATACCAATGGATGTTCAAATCCTATTTCATCACAGCTTGAGAAACATGATTGACTATACAGCAGGAATCAAAGATAACTTTGATTTTACGTGCTAAGAAATCATTTTCTGTATTTCACTACAGTATGTTTTTAATTAATTTGACTGTCAGTGGTATTGTATCAGCTTCATTGATTTTCCACAGTATGTCATCATATTCTGCAATTCTTTACATTTTTTATCATGTAACCTGTCCCCACTAACTGTAATGGCCTGCAAGTTCCTAATTTTATACTCTGATTTTCCACAGTATTACAATTCTTTTCTTGGCAACTCTTTGAATTGTGTATTTTTGACTGAACACATTGTTTTCGTGTGAAATAGTAACACGTGATGTTTTACTCAGACACAGTAAATTACTGTGGGTTTCACTGGCATAGAGGAAATCCTAGTGAAACTGAGAAGAGCAGTGTGACCTAAGATGAACTTCTTGACATTTGTGATAGCATATTTGTGGATTTGTTGCTCGCAGATGCTCAACCACAGAAGCATGTTTCAATGCTGAGATTACAGCTGTGTCTGTCAGTCTCTGTAATCCATTTCTTCCTCTTTCCCTCAGCTTTTGCCAGTCGATACACGGATATCTCAGATTTCTTTTTAGATTTATCAATCACCAAATTGTGTAACAGCTCTTTCACATTTCATATGTGTTTATGGATTTTTCTTTTAATTTTAATCAACTTTTCAAATGTTTATTTGAAATTATTGAAAGATTTTGCGTCTGCTTACACTGCAAATTTTAAATATAATAATATAATATAATAATAATTATTAGAAATTAGAAATATAATAAATTAGAAATATAATAATATTATTCTTATATTCTCGGGTTCGGTGGCCTTAGGATCCTGTCTCTGCTTTTTATGGATGACGTGGTCCTATTGGCACATTCGAACACTGAGCTCCAGCTCGCACTGGGACGATTTGGAGCCGAGAGTGAAGCGGCCGGGATGAGAATCAGCACCTCTAAGTCTGAGCCCATGGTTCTCAGCCGGAGAAAGGTAGACTGCTCACTCAGGGTTGGGGAGGAGTTTTTGCCCCAAAGGAGGAGTTCAAGTATCTCGGGGTCTTGTTCACGAGTGAGGGGAAAAGGGAGCGGGAGATGGACAGACGGATCGGGGCGGCGTCTGCAGTGATGCGGACGCAATATCGATCCGTTGTGGTGAAGAGAGAGCTGAGCCGAAAGGCAAAGCTCTCGATTACCGGTCCATCTACATTCCGACCCTCACCTATGGTCAGGAACTGTGGGTCATGACCAAAAGAATGAGGTCGCGGATGCAAGCGGCTGAAATGAGTTTTCTCCTTAGGGAGGCTGGGCTCAGCCTTAGAGATAGGGTAAGGAGCGCAGACATTCGGGAGAGGCTCAAAGTAGAGCCGCTGCTCCTGCGCATCGAGAGGAGTCAGTTGAGGTGGTTCGAGCATCTAGTCAGGATGCCCCCCTGGGGAGGTGTTTCGGGCATGTCCATCTGGGAGGAGACCCCGGGGCAGACCAAGGACCCACTGGAGAGATTACATCTCTCGGCTGGCTTGGGAACGCCTCGGAATCCTCCTAGAGGAGTTGGCTGATGTGGCCGGGGAGAGGAAAGTCTGGGCTTCCCTGCTGAAGCTGCCTCCCCCGCGACCCGGACCCGAATAAGAGGAGGATAACGAAACGAAACAAAACGAAACCTTATTGATTTCTTATTCCTTATTCCATTATTCCTTCAAGGAGAATTGCAACCAAACCAATTTCCCCCCGGGGATCGATAAAATATTTCTGATTCTGATTGTGTTCATTAACCTGAGAACTTTTTTCAATTCTGTCGGTGTAACAAAAGTGACGTCCACCTCCTGTGACGTCACATGTAAACCCTCTAATAAATAGTACTTTAGATTTGGACTGAACACCTACAAAACTTACAACATTCCCATCAGCCTCAGCTCGTCCACTCTGTGTTCAGCGCTTAAACAACAGTGTTAGTGCATGTCAGGATGTTAATATTTATGCTCACTGGTCTCTATGACTGTCAACTCAAATTTCTAAAAGGTAAATAAGTATTTCAAAATGTTTAAGAGGAGGCTGCATTTAAGAGGAAAGTCAGTAAATCAACGAAGCAAAGATTTATGTTACAGCTCTCAACCGACTTAAACAAAGACTCATTGTTGAACTTAATGCAGACTGGCTTAGTCAAGGATCACATCATACGTTATACCAAATGAATTTTTTTTTTATCTTCGTGTGCACATCCATACTAGATTGATGGATGAACATGTTCATTGAGGTCGATATGTCACAAGGAAAGGCAGCAACCCAAACTGGGCTTCCCATCCCGGCCCTACACTTGGTATAAAGTTTGTAACTCAATAGGGGAAGTGGGGGGTTTGAGCAAACACAAGGATAGGGGGGAGGTGTGCTTAGGTGTGTGTTTCACCACTCTCTGCTTCAGTATTAAATGGCTTTCCTTCACCTGCCTGTCACCTTGTAATCAATAATGCTAGAATAACAGCTGAAACACAACAGCCATCAGTAACCCTGTTATCCACGTACACCCAAACGTATCCACGTAAGCACACGATCTCCAAAGCATCCATCATCCATGAGTGTCTGGTAGCTGCTCAGAAATCACTCAAATGAACAGCTTCAGAGCTTCCAGGCATCATCCATCACCTCGGCCCACCAGAGGGGGTCCACGGCTGGGACACACACAGGCAGTGAACCTGATCCACACCAGGCCAGAGACTGGACACACGCAGACCTTCCTCTGGGGCTGTACAAACACAAACACGCATAAAAACACAGATCACCTACAAGCACACAGGTGCCCTTTCACATGGATCCAACCTTTGAACAACCCCCTCCCTCCTTCTCTGCTATTACGCTTTATGATTATTTTCAGTGCTAAATCCACATTCTTAATTAAATCCTTATACATTTTTCCACTCCTTTCACCCCATACTCACCAGATTCATCCTGCCTCTCCTGCTATGTGGATTATGTTTGCAGTACGGAGTCCAAATAGTGCTCAGTAGGTGGCTTTTGTAATGGAAACACAGATATACAGATATCAAAGGCTCAGCTCCCCCCTCCTCCGT
Source organism: Lophius americanus (assembly GCA_037951165.1). Classification (NCBI taxonomy): domain Eukaryota; kingdom Metazoa; phylum Chordata; class Actinopteri; order Lophiiformes; family Lophiidae; genus Lophius; species Lophius americanus. The sequence goes on along the minus strand of JBBDHG010000040.1, from coordinate 3,746,527 downwards.
ACAAATTCTACACACATTTATCAACACTTGTGTTTCACAGATGTGTCTGAGGACATGCTGTAAATGTGCATCTCTCTCCGTGTCTGGAAATGGGTGCGTGCGTGTCATGCCAGCGGATGAGAACATGTGGCAACACAGTTTACATTTTCTCACAAGGGCTGGCTCAGAGAAAGCTGCAGGTTTTTGTGGCTCTCTGCAACATCTTTAGTCTGAAAGAATGAGAGTATAACGCAATGCAGAGGTAAAGGTGTGACATTATCAACTCTAACCTTTCATTAGCATCAGTCACAGGGCGCTTAGTTCCCTCTGGGGTTCATACGGTCCCTCTTCCATGATCCTTATCCATTGACCTGGTTCTTCTCAAAGGGCAGGGAGTATGAACTGTCAGGAAAGACTTAGTTAGTCCCAGTACCGCCATGAAAAGTTTTAAGAACCAGGTTCCAAAGGACAAATTTGAGCGACTTGTGAGGCTACTTTGAATGCATTAAATGTTTCCTCCTATTTTTCTGTTGTTTCTCAACTTAAACCTTATTTTAACCCTTTGTGCTAGAGAGGTTCTGCATTTTGTTGAAATGAGAAATAATATATTAGGATGCAGTTGTACACACGGTAGATGATCTAAGTAGAAGTTAGCCTAAGGTAACTGTGATTATTGTCACACTATCAACCCAAACTATTTACCGGAACTCACAAAAAGTAAAGCAATCCGTCCGTTGCCACAATCTTTTGATTGTCAGAGATTAAATATTCATAGATAGAGATGCACTTTAATTTTGCATCTGTTGGTCCAGTTTCGTCCAAAATGTTTGCATATGAATCAAACTGAGGAGGTTTATCTTTTGTATATTATATATTTCTCAAAAAGTTCATATTCTACCAAAAATAGTGTTTGTCAGACATAATTTCACGTTTAATTTGAGCTTTTTGTGGATATGCCCTTGCTGTCAGAGATGACAGTGTTGACTCAGCTGATTTGAGCATTTGGGTTCACAGTATAGTAAAGTGCAGCCCTGTTCACCTTCACTGTCAGCTCCCACCTTCTTCCAAAGATTTTATAACACTTTGTTTTGGGTTCCTGTTTCCTATCTTTCTCCCAGGGCTGGTGGAAGGCTTTAAAATCTGATGTGAAATGATAGATGGTTGTATGACGTTGTATCTAAGTGTGTCCCTGCTGTTGCACAGGATGATGAAGTGGAGATAAATGAGTTGACAGTTTGGAGTTCAGGAATGAGGCACCGCCGTGGTTTCAGTGCTCTTCATCAACATTACCTCATTTCTTTCACCGTCAGAAATTCAGCGAGGTCTTGACAAGTGGTTCCTAAAGAAAACTCCCTCCCCTGTAAGGAATACCGAGCAGCATGGTTTTAAAAACGAGAAGTGACCACATAAATGTCACCATTGGTGATATGCGTACACTTTTGCCCAGGTAGTTAATGGGTTGTGATTTCATTTTGATTAAGGGAGTGACAGTTGTAGGCTGTAAATGTCTTACCTTTAATGGTGGGGTGATTAAGGTGGTGTCACGCAGCTACGGTGTGGACACAATATTGACTTGTAAAAGAGAAGCAGAAGTGTGCACATAACCCAAATTGGCCTCTGGAGTCAGATAAAGTCAAGACTTTGGTGAAAGGAAACCGCTAGAGTCCGAGGAGAATCATAACATCGCTCACACACATGCAGGCCTCACAGAGGATTTCATGTGTGTGTGTGTGTGTGTGTTTGTGTGTTTTTGCTGATGTGCAGCGTCTGACAGAAGCTTGACAGTTGGCACGTAAGCTTTAAACCTGTATCATCTGACTGTTTTGGTCACACTGACTAAAGCCGTAAACACAACCTTGAGATCTGATCAACTTTAGAGTTCATATGCAAACTGTTAGTAAATAGTAGCCTGTTGCATAACGAGCTGACGAGGATCGACATGAGCTTTAATTTGAAGATGTGTTTCTATCCATTAACCGAAAAAAGTTCACACTCATGTTTGCTATATGTTTTGGTCTCCACCATCTGGCGTTTAGACTCGTCTGCAGCTCAATGGGGATTCTGTGTTTATCAGACAATCTCTCTTCTCTGCATGTTCTTCGGTAGGGTTTTAGTAGACATGGCAAAAAGACACACATTCTTTACTCAAGTAGAGTGAAGAAGGGACAGGCTCTAAAATGCACATTTAAGGATATTTCTCCCAGTTGCAAACCTAACTGAACCTGATGTCATACAGGAATTTTAATTGAACTTTTATTATAACTAAACACTGCTAAAAATGTATTTTTGTGGTAATAACAAGTATTTTGTTTAGTACACAAGTACGGGGAATCAAAGTAAATAGAAAAACGCTGTCATCATCGATGCACATGGGGAGGGGAGGCTAGACCGTGGCGGTGTTGAGCTACTGTAGCACAAACAAAAAAGTTTATGCTGGTTCTGATGGAAATGAATCAGAACATACAATCCATCACAGAGCTGTTTTGGCAGCGAGTGGGGTACTTACACATTTATTAGCCAGTTTGTTTTAATGTTATGGCTCATTGGTTTTAATACCCAAGTTAAGAACAAAAAATCCACCTTCAATACTTCAAGTATAGTAATGAAGTATTTGTACTTTGTTACATACCACCACTGTTTTTTATTACTTTTCCTTGAAGACGGTTGCCCGCTGCATCCAGACGTGGGATTCTGACAGGACTCAAAATGTAGTGAGACGGTAAAGTTATGGCAAAAGGTGCCAAAAGTAGAGCTGAGAAGAAACTGCAGAGTCTGGGGTCAATTATCGTTGGTTTGTTACCACGAGAACCAGCTGTCACATTCCAGTAACACTTTGATCCATTTTTAAAATGCATATTAAAGCAGTTTTAAAGAGTAAATCCCTGAAGGTGAATAATCACTTTTATTAAAAGTGGGGATATCATTCAATCCAAATGTTAAGTTGCAGCTGAGAGAGCAGGAAATCTACGGGGTAAAAGGGGGTGGTCTACATTTGCCCATGAACCACTCTGGGAAGACAGCTCGGAGATAGTAAGTGATGCAACTGTGAAAATTGATCTCTGGCGACGACGGCCTGGGCCAATCTTGGCTATAGAAGCAAAGATTTGCAGCACAGAACATTGACATGTCGCCAAGGTTACGGCACGAATCAATTTGGGGTATTATTCGAGGATGGTGTTCACATGATTCTCTTATGCTTTGTCTCCTGGTAAAAGAATACTCCCAGCAGTCACTGCTATAATCATAGAAATAACTAATTCTATTATGCATTCATGGATTTGTGGAACATTCAGCCTTTATATCTCACAAAGGACCTGACACAGATATGAACACATTGTAAAACAAGTCCTCACACAGGAACGAGGAACGGGGCCATGTAATCCTTTTTCACTATAAATTTAGGAACATGCATGCAAATTATTTGAAAAAAACTGAATGCCTCGGCGTCTGTCAGGGGCGTCTCGGTGGTGAGGGTGACTGTACGTTAAAAAATAGACATTCTCTTTTAGATTCCAGATTTAGTGTGGTTGAACTTTTCCTCACCTCCAGAGGCAGGCCAGGAAACAAAGCAGAGAAAAAGTGGGATTCTTAGGAAATTCCTGCCAGGGATCCATGAGCCCCTTTCTACCACAGGAATGCTCTCTGGAAATCGCCGTCTGTCACCAGCAGCAGATAAGTGCAGCTCGTCACAAAACAGTTTTTACTGGAGCAGTTCATGTTTATTTTTATTTGTAAGTCAACAACAGGTTAGTTTTCAGAATTTTCACAATGTCGTATACGAGTGTTTAAAGTATTTATTAGTTTATTGTACTCTTCATCTCATTCATCGCAGAATGTGTGTGGTCTCCAGACAAGACTAGTAGTATGTCAACAAATGTCGAAAACGACGTCCTTTCGTCGGATTTCTGCGATAATTTTTCCCTTGAAACAAACCGTTTTCTTAGGATGACAAAATTAATTCCATAAGGAGCTTCCAACTAAGTTCAAATGAGTAATATATATATATATATGAGTAATATTATACTCAAGTAATGGTCCAAGACATGTGTGGACTCGGAGCAGCTGAAAGAAATCCATTGTTTACTCTTTGAGACATTCAAGATTGAGTTTGCTTACAGGTAATAAGTCTTCAAGGACTAACAAAGCAGCAATGACCCGGCTTTGGTCAGGAACAAAGGCCGGACCACTGAGACTGGGTCGCACATCAGACGATCAGGCAAAGACTGGGGATTAAATGCAGGCATATTACACAGGGGACCTAATGAGGGAATGGAGAACACATGTGCCTTAATTAAAGATCACTGACGGGGAATTTTGGGAACATACCAGGGGATATGTAATAATCTTTTATTACAGGAAAGATGCTTTTGGTATTGGATTTACAATTCTGTTACAAAGATTCTTTTATAACCTCTGCCAATAAGAATATCTTTGGTTGGTCGAGGTGGTTGATGCGTTTATTTTACTTTTGTAATTCACAAAATTTGTCATGGTTCTGATGTTTATTTTTATTTATTGATTTATTTTGAAGGTTTAATTATTTCTTTATCTCCGTGTACTTTTTCCTTTCTCTGTTTTCCGATTCCTCCTTCATGTTTCTTGCTGTTTCCCTCTTTTTTGTTTCTCTGCGTTCCCCTTCCGAACCCTCTCTGTCTTTGTGTGTGTGTGTGTTTGAATGCTGATACCTAGTGTATCATCCATGCTTGTTGAATGTTGTCACCTCCCAGTTGTCTCGTTACTTTGTGTATCTGTCCTGCTCTTCCTCCTTGTCAGCTCATCTGTATAATCTCCCGAATGAGTTCCATGTCATTCCGTCCTGCTTCCTAGTTTTCCCTGCAACATTCCTTGTGCGAGTTTGGGTTTACCCTGTGGCTACTTATTTTGTATTTCCATGGTACATGCTTTATATGGCATGTACATCGGGTAAAAAAATTTGCATTGTGTTTTGGATCAACATTACTGTTGCCTTTGATGATTTGTTGTTTAGTAGATTTGAGCTATTTTCATGGAACTTTATTTTTGTTCTCATTACCTGTTTTGACTGTGTTTGCATTCTTTGTATTTTGAGCTGAAACTTAACAAAATATAAAAGGTCAAAAAAGCCTCTTACACAAACCACTGTCTACTGGGCAGCGAGCAAGATTGTAGAAAGAAACAGTGACCACAGGACCTTACAGTATATATGAGGTACAATACAGCGGCTGATGGGAGACTATTTTTAACTCTTTTTTAAAATCTCTATTTGAGTTGTACCAGGAATTACATATATGATTTGTGAATAAAAACCCATATTTTACAAGCCAAGAATATTGCAGGTTGTAGCTACACTGTGTAAGTATGAAGTGAACATAACATTAGAAAGCTGTCAGAGTAATATACAGAATAAAAAGAGAGATGACCTCGAGTCAATTCAAATACATCAAGTCTAGACGGAACTGGACCAACGATTATGAAGTTAAGTCCAAAAACTTTGTTTTTCATAAAAAAGCTCGACTTAGTTAGTAAAATATATTACATAAATGATAAATCACCTTGAGTTGATTCATATGCACCAAACCTTGATTAAATCGGGCCAATGGTTAATGAGTTATGTCTCCCCCTAGTGAGTAAAAATGAACTATAAGAGTATCTCACCAAATTTGGACTACAGTGGATCAATATTAGAGAAAATATGGCATGAAAAGTTTTTGAGATAAAGCCCCCCCTAGTGTCTGAAATATACAATCTACCTTTCCCTGAATCACTCTAGTTCTTCCTCACATTAAGGTCTATGAGGGTATAAATTTGAAAATGATCCTTGAAGTAGTGCAAGAAGTAGTTTTTTTTGATCGATTCATATGCATAAAATTTGGACCAAATGGGATCGACGGTTGGGAAAAGTGATGGCCCAAAAACGTTTGGAGATAAAACACTCCCCAGTGTTGGAAATATTCAGCCAATCTTTCACAAAATCGAACCAATTTTTCCTGTCACTACGTTCTATATTGGCATAAAATCTGAAAATAATCCATGAAATCGTTTTTGAGCTATTGCCTTAACAAGAAGGAATTTCAGCGGACACAGACTTCATGACAGAAAAATCCATGACAGAAACATAACAGAGAAATCCTGGCAGCAAATCACCTCATGGACTTTCTCTCCTTTAAAAGAGCTGCAGCTGTCAACTTGGCCGTACATTTAGACATCATAACTCATCATTTCTCTGTGGCATGCAGATGGCCACGCAATGTCATACAAAAATAAATCAGACCTTGTGATACAGTTTTCTTTGATGCATAATTTAAATCATTCTTTACACCTACTGCAATGACACAAGATGTCATAGCAAAAATGAAAATTCATCATCCGGTAACATGCAAACAAATATTAATAAGTTATTCAGGGAATTGCTCATCTCGCTGAGGAAAGATCCGCCTGAATGAGCTCAAACAGCCCTCATAAGGCAGGAAAACTCCCCGTCACAGCCTGAATAACAACATGGATATGTTACATTGCTGAACATGATTACTGGGTGGATCTACTCAAAAACTGCCAGATTTCCGTCCCTCAAATAGTTCCTGAACTAGTTGGAAAGAAGATTTGTCCAGGCTCGTGTGAGCTTGTGGTCCTCTCCGTGCGGCACAGCTCCCTACCGTTACGCTATTCCTATTAATGGAGCTGCCTGTGGAGCATTTTGGCCGACGGCCCACTGATCCTTACTCCTGAACTCTGATCCTTGTTTTTTGTATTCTATTCTTCTCCCTGAATGCCATCAGTGGTTTCCTTGCAATAAAGATAAAACACAAATTCCTCCTTCATGGAGCTGTTGTCCGGCGATTCTCCCACCAGATGTCAGGTCGAATGTTATTTGATATCTAAAACTTAAACTATTTTATTAGCCTCTCATGTATAACACCAGCCTTATTTTCATAAAGTGATGCTGTGCAGATACTGTACACTAAGCAGCAGCTTTCACCGATACGGCCGTTTCTTTCCTCTTCCTACTCTCTTGCCTGATTAGCAGTGTCCATTATTAGCTGCTATACATGCTGGCTTTCCGCCAGGCTCTCTGGAAAACCACTCAAAGAGGCCAGCACGAGGCAAAGGCCTGAAGCCTTCCCATGCCAAACACAAACACATGAGTACAGTCAATATTAGGCTTTTAAGCTGCCAACGCGCAGTAGGAAATGCAAAGTAAAAGGAGCAAAAAAAAAACTCAAAGGGTATCTAAAGGCTGAATGAAAAGACTTTGTCGGAAGGCTGCCACGGTGAAGTGAAAGCAGAGTTAGATGAATCGCTCACATCGGCCAGCTGTAACCCATCACTCTTCCTCCCATTCTCTATGTGAGGTTAATTGGACAGCGTGGCGCTCGCGTCTTTCACCATCAGGACTGAAGGCTAAGCTGGCACCGAAAATCAGCAAAGTCTAAGCAAGGGTGATTCAATGAGAAGCACAGCTGCCTCACAACCAGAAGGTTCTGGGTTTAAGTCCTCCTCCGTCCTCAAGGCCTCTATCTGTGTGGAGTGGCGTTTCCTCCTTCAGGGTACTCCGGCTTCCTCCCACATTTCAACAAATATGCTTTTTAGGTGAATTAACTGTAAATTGTGAATCAGAGCTTGAACGGGTGTCTCCCCGTGAGACCCTGTGATGAACTGGCGTCTTGTCCAGCGTGTACCCCGCCTCTTGCCCAATGTCATCACGGATTTGCTTCAGTTCCTCCCGTGACCCTGAACAGGCGGAAAAAGGATGGCTGGAAAATCCAACTTTACAGTGACAGGCATCATAAATCTGTTAGTACATTTGATGGGTTATTCTCTGATGGCTGACAAAATATATTTGGACTTGGCTCTGCCTCTCTGCATGCTAGATGTACCGTGACCGGATGTGGATTGATCGTTGTTTGAATTGAATAACAGCAGGGAGAGCATGATGGCTGGGTAGCTGGGTATCCAAGCGATTAGATTTGAATGAGCCTCTTTGCTAACTTTAAAATCTGTAGCTATTGAACCACGCTCTCTCTTGTAGAGAGATCTTTATCTCAAGATCAGGATTACATCACTAAATGAAGGTCACAGGGACTAAAGATGACTCCGGAGAGAAAGTCATCGCCCTTCTATTTTGAAAACCTGGCATTTGGTTTGTATGACTGAAGTGCATAAAAGAAATAAGCTTCTTGTAAAGGAAATAATTTACATCTGGTTAAGAATCTGTCTTTTTACATAGAGATCAGGTAAAAGCCCTGTAACGTATCCTCTGTTAACCAATGGTAGCCTCACGCCACTCCAGCAGCATGATGAGTAACAAAGCTTCCAGCATCTTTTCTGACCTTTTGCATGTGGAATCTCCGACCTTGCGCTGTCTCTTTAAATTGGCGGCCTTTTTGAATCATGGCTTTTCTTGGACTTCGCAATTTATTGCTACTAGCTGCTTTTTTTTTTTTTTTTGGGTTCTACCGCTTGCAGACTCACTCCATCCTTCATATAAATGTCAATTTGTTGACATTACTAAGTACGCTGCCAGATTATTGCACTTATTTAATGTTTAGACGTAGACATGAGGTGCAAAAAGGGCCCAACGTTTATGACTTGAATAGGCTTTGCACAAGACCAAACATTAGAATGAGTAAGCTTGAGCATTGGCTGCTGTAACAGCATTTTTTTTTTTTGGTAAATGTTGCAATTTTAATGACCATCTTGTGCATAAAAACTACTTTTACTCATTTTTTCCTTTAATCGTTAGACTGACATCCAGTTTGAATGAGTAACTCCTCAAACTCTAAATCTTTATCTCGTCTGCAGTCTGGAAGTGTGGGTCAGTGGCAGCTGTCCTCCCGGAGTGTCGTCCTGCTCCAATCCCGGCAGGGGACTGTTTGACCTCAGAGCCAGGAATAGAGAATGTTATGGAGAGAGATAGTGTGTGTTATTCAAGTTTGTGGACAAGTGCATGTGCTGGGTTTGATACTCCTTGCTGATTCTTCAGCACGCTCCGTAGAGGGTCCAACAGCTGTTGAATATACCATAGAGGTCAAGAGTCAGGCTCCCTTTTGGAACATATGATAGCAAGAGCCATATTTCTAACTTACACAGAACCTAAAGGCAATGGATGCTCAGCGCCAAAGAGTTTCTTTCCATAGCTGTATCTCACTGCTGCTCATGTTGTTCACGTTATATATACTTCACACCATTTTCAGGTTAAATCCAGCACAGGAGAGAATGATCCCAGTACAGCTTGCATACTCTGGAAACAAACCAGTTTCTGTAGAGCCAGGAGACTTGAAAGAACCGATGCGAAAACACGCCAGAGACATTATCGAGCTTCAAGATCACAGAACAAACATATGGAATATGTACAAATATTACTGTCTGATCTCTAAACAGGATATTTAAATAGATTTCCCTCTTTCATAAACCTAACCCCTGCAATTGAGGAACATAAGAGAAAAATATTAAATCCTACTGTCAGCATTTCTGCTTTATCCACAACCTTCAAATATTAAAGATTAAACCAGGTGGATTAGATTTCTTTATGAAGCTAGGAGGTAAGCCGTACTCCCGCTGCTGATATTAAATCCACCCCCCCAAAATAATATCCAGAATAGTTTGTTTTTTTATTCATTCATAACCTCATGCTGTCATTTTGAAATGTCACCAGCACTCCTGTGGTCTTATTTCTTCTTTCCTTTGAATTGACACTTTTTCCTGCATGAGGCACTAAGTTACGGCTGGTGGAAGCTTCTACTTCTCCCTGGGGAGGTTTTTCCACGGTAGTTACTATCATACGCCAGCCACTAATGGTCCTAAGTCTGCTGTGGTCAAAGTACATAAAGTTGAGGTCATGTCGGCAGAGCACAGAACAGATTTAATGCTGTTTAAATATTTGGTGTGCAGTAAATCAACAGTACACAGGTAGATCCATCCACATAAACGTGCAAACATGAAAGCAGTGGCTCCCAGCTTCAGTTTACACAATGACAGATTGAAGGACTGGATTGCTTCATATATTGTAATGTATGATCATAGGATAAAATTAAATCGGATGGTAGGTCTAATGTGTGTCACTGTGGAGGTCTTTGATGTGATTAAGTTAGATGTTGGAGTAAAACGTATATATGTGCCGCAATCATGAGCCACATTTTTGGTCTCCTGCATTCCAGTCCCAATTTCATATGATTAATAATCATAGGCCTGGAAGTCCCAATCAGCTCCTGCAGTCATTACAGGTTCATGCTTCATCACAGCTTCTCTATGACATCCACCCACCATTAGCATGTGGAATAGGCACAGTGGAACACTTTCAGAATATATTCACTTTAGTCCTGTATAAAACGCTTAGCCAACATTTATACATTTTCTGTTTTGTTTTAGTTGATTGAAAGTTTGGGAATTTTAGTCACATTTCAATCAAAGGAAACCTTAAATACTCGATGAAGTTTAGTTCTTTCTAAGACATCAGGTTATTAGTAACATCTAAGTCAGTGTAATCAAGGCAAAATCCTTTATTTTGGTCATTCTTCTCTTACCTCACTCATTTCAGACTCATCTGATGCACGTCTTTATCTTGTTTAGAATGCAACACTGCAGAAAGCATCTGCTATGGTCATGTCAAATGAAGGCCATGGAATATGTTCTGATTTGCATACTAGTATTTATTTTTGGCTCCAAGTCAGCGAGCCGGGGCCTAATTTATTCAAAGTTTAGAGAAGGGCAGATATTGTTCCACCTCCAAGAACCTTTAATCGTTCGGGTTACCAGATGAAACTGTGGGATGTTTGACAGGACCAGCTCTTTGATGGTTCCATTAATTCAATCAGGGAAGACAGAGAATGAAGAAAAGATGAACGATTGATTACAAAAGATGATGAGTGACTATTAATCCAGTAGAAAGTCTTTGCTGCTCAGAATCGAGCCTGCCCTGCCCCTTAGCAGCATCATGGAATATCCCCCTATGGAGTCTGGATACTGGTGGTGGTGGCTATTGAGTCTGCTGAGGCTGGTGAATGAAGAAGCTGATTTATCCGTGAGGACTAGGTGGTGATGGGGAGATGGAGGGCCCGAGAACCAGTACGTTTTTTTTGTCAAAGTTCTTCTTTAACGAAACTGTCACTACTTGAACAGTAAAAGCGATATCTTGAATTCATGAGTTAAAGCAGCACATTACAGGAAGTCCAGACAGTTCTTTTGTGCTCACACATTATCGGACTCCCCATCTCTATGGATATCCTCCCAATCAAATCCTGTCCTAATGAAGCACATGGCGGTGCAGCATCCACGCTAAACGCTCCCACACAAACATCCTCCATGCTGTGACCTTCCCCGTGGAGGGAAAACAAGCTTGATTGGGAGCATCAACCAAGCGTAGGGAGGCACCTCCATTCTATTTCCACCTTCTGGACCCCGACCACGGTGACACAAAGTCCAGGAAGGGAAAGGCTGCAACGGCACATGTTCCGCACTCTACTTCCGACCGTCACAAGAAAGTTTATCGCTATCTGTTTGCACAGGAGGCTAGAGTCAACTGCTGCACGGAGGCAGGAGGAAGGTTTCAATCAAGATAATTCATGAAAAGTTTGGATCAGAACCAAGTCTGAAATAATTGACCGTGTCACTGGAGAGGGAAAAAAACGGCAGCAGCTGTTCCATTCCTGTTCCTGCCTTCTTTACTGAAGGGGTTGAAGGTCACATAAACTCAGTTTATCCAAGGTTATAGCTCACACACCACTGAATGCAATTGTACACATCTTGAGGAATACTTAAAGCACACACAGGAATTATTTTCTGTATCTAATCAACACACCCCTTCCCCCAGAACATTAAAAATAATAATATAGGAGCCCTTTTCTTTTTTCTTAACACTTTGTTGTTTTGAGCTTGCCATTAATCCATTACCTCACGATCCTCAAACAGTTCACTTCTAATGTTGAACCAGCTCAAACAGGTTTAATACATGCTGCTGTGCTGCTGTTAATCAGCTAACTGCAAAGGCTGTAAGTCTAAGCCTCCAGCGACAGAATGGAGAGAGTTTGTGAAGTTTTATGCCAAGTTAGTGCTGAAAAAACTGTGCTGGAACACTCATGAAACGAAAATATACCCTGGCTGAAAAAATAAAGGGCATCAATTAATTTAATAAGCTGTTCAATAACCACAAAACATGGGGAAATAAATACACACTCATTAAATAGACTGGTAATGGAACTGATTAGCCTTCAACAGACATTTTTTTAATTATTTACAGATGACTGGGAAGCAGGAACACATGTTATCTTGAAAGTCTTGCCAAAAAACACATACTATATATCTCTAGTACATGAAAGGGTATTATACAGAGTATGATGAAGACTTTATATACAAGAAGAAGAAAGAATCCTTTATTAGTCACATAGTTATACAGTACAACATAGTGAAATTACTTCTCTGCATTTGACCCATCCCTGAGGGAGCAGTGGGCAGCCCCTCGTGGAGCGCCCGGGGAGCTAAGGATTCAGGGTCTTGCTCAAGGACCCTACGACAAGTAGACCCTGGTGGGATTCGAACCGGCTACCTTCCGATCTTCTGATTGGGAGACGGCCGCTCTACCCACTGAGCCACAGCCGCACAAGAGTACTGAATAAGTGAAAACTTGACTGTACATGACATGACTGCATTTGCAAAATAGTTATTATTATTATTGATTCCTCTTATTACCTCGACCAGGGAGAGTTTTCACTATAGAGGTGAATTTTTTGGTTGGAGAATTAATTTTGGGCCGGGTTAGATAAGATAAGATAAACCTTTATTAGTCCCACAACGGGGAAATTGCAGGGTTAGAGCAGCAAGAGAATATTACAGAGTATGTTAGTTCCCAATAAATATAAATGTATATATAATTTAATTAAGTCGGGGATATTATAAAATTGTCATTGTCGGCTGCAGATCCTTCTTTTAAAAGTGATAACTCAAAAACTATTCATGGATCAATTTAAGATTGTATGTCCCAATAGACCTTAGTGTGAGGAAGAACTGGATTGATTTTGGGAAAGTTCGGTACAATATTACCGACAATAGGGGGAGCTTTAGCTTCAAATGTTTTCTGGCGGTGCCTACGAATGGACTCGAGGAGATCTACATTGTATATATCATATGTTCCTCTAATAGTTCACATTATTCTGACATATTTCTTCCAAACTATTCCATAAGCGGGGTTTTGCTTGTGCAATGCAGGTGTCTGGAGCTTTTCAGGGATATACGCTTGCTGTTGGGACGACAGCGTACGGATATTTTTTTGTGTTGAGCAACATTAAGTGGTTGACCCTGGATTTTTTCAATATCGTTAGATGGTATTTTTCTACATTTTCTTTTTTTTTCTCATAAGATAATGCATGAATTTTGTGAAACATTTTAGGGGATTGGCATCATTGTGAAAGCCCCAGAGCTAAGGTGCCGAGCTCGGACTGGAGCCGCTGCTCCTTCACATTAAAAGGATCGAGATGAGATGTTCAGGTGTCTGATAAGGGGCCAGCAGGGCCCTCCCTTTGGAGGTATTCCAGGCATATCCATTTGGGAGGAGACCCATGGTCAACTCAGAACTGACTGGAGGGACTCAATCTGGGCTGGAAATACCTTGGGATATCGAGGGTGAGGTGTAGAGCGTTGCTGGGGAGAGGGACGTGTGAAATAACCTCCTTAAACCAAGCGGAAGAAAAAATGGCATCCATCCAAAACAAAGGTAATTAAATTGTGGTTACAGGGCTATGAGCTGGTTCTTTTGATACGGTTTGATTGAACTTTCCAGTTTATGGAGTACTTTTCACAGGGGATTATGGCAACAATGACTTATAGAGAACAGCTTGACAGCATCTTGGAAATGACTCCTTAGAGCTAAAAAAAAAAAAAAAAAGTGTCTATAATTTGCCTGTAATGGGGGTCTCCAGTAAACAAAAGTCAGGTAGACTGGAATAATGTTCTCTGCGTTGGAGCTGTTTACAGTGAGGGGGAAGAATGTGTCTTAGTGTCTTGGTGGGAGGTGCAAGTAAAAAACTGACGTCTCTTAAAGACAAAACACAAATACATCAACCACGCTGGTGCAAAGCATCACCCTTGACAACAACTTCTGTGGAAATAGACCGTTTAACTATTCCAATTTTTTCATATTGTGCATAATAGTGTTTACATTATGTTTTTGGTCGCTTTATGAGCTACCATGACTCTTCCATTGGCAACACCATCATCTAAGGTCTCAAGAACCAGAGACACCATTAAGGGCTATTTTATGAACACCGTTCTGAAAAATTACATTTAATTGTAGAATTTTCCTGCCCGACAGAGTAGGCCATGCCACAAACGTTCCCAATACTGCTCGAGTAATGAAAAACACTAGCAAAACCCATAAACCTCAAATTCTGTTTAGCAGGTCTAAGTGTGGCTCTTAGTGAGCAGAGCTTCAGCAGAGAGCTGTATAGCCATCTGCTTTTTATAAATCATAACTTACACACTCATCTGAAAATATAGCATCTCAGTGGGCTGAGTGGAGGTAAATCTATAGGACTACATTGAGACACCTGGGACTGATAAACTGTTGGATTTACTGTATCTTCATACACCAAGGCTTTTATAATGGTAAGGGTTATAATGGTATTTGTCCATTTCTGTAAGAGGAATGTTTTCTGTTCTCAACTTGTGTATTATTTTAATGCCTGACAATGTTATAAAAATGTATGCATGCATCTTCATAGGCAGAGCGCCAATAAATAAAGATCACCTTCATTTCGGTTACTATCTATCTGGTCATTCTGCTGCGGCGTTTATATTTAACTGATAGTACAGCAGAATGACGGGAGCAGATGGAGGATCCGTGTGGCTGACAAAAATAAGTCTGTGAAATCTGATGAAAACTCAAACTTGCAATCAGTTACCAGATTGCAGAGAGAAAATAGAAGTAGCGAGCCTATTGGATAATTTGCATGAGGGAAGAATTCAAAGGTTTTCCAAATTGTATGTCAAGTCTCCACCTAAACACAATAAACGGGCTACAAACTATGCCCCTATTACCTTAACCAGCTCAAAACTGTCCAATTAAAATCAGCTTAAGGGTTTTTTCCATGGAATTTTGATATGTTTTCTTAGAATTTTCCATATATTGCCATCATTATTTTTCATGGAATAGGAATAATAGAAAGAGAGTTGATGAATGTGTCGCACTTAATTATATTATATGCCTGGAGAAATGTTAGGGCATAAAAAGAGTCAAAATTCAAGTATACAGGAGCTTTTAAGTCCAAACTCTTCTTATTACCAACCTGGCATTCACGTTAAATCCATTTTTCTACCACATGAGATTTGCGCCATCTAGTGTCTAAAAGCAGGAAATGTCTCTTGTTGAAGCGGAAGAGCGTCTTGGATGAGAAGGCACTCTCTCTGCCTTCAAAATAAAACAATATCCTGGCTTAAATTTAAACGTACAGAAAATAAAAATACACAAACACTGTTTCTATTTATGATAAACAGATATTATTATTATTATTATTATTATTATTATTATTATTATTATTATTATTATTGTTATTATTATTATTATTATATTCATTGTTGTAAGTTTTTAAACATGCACCAGGGTTTAGGGTTTATCACATATAAACTACAAACTATAGCTTGTTAACATGCATTGATAATCTTAACTGAATCAGTAACAAAACCATTTAAAAACATTACATCACCATAAATTTATCTGGTGAATATTCATCATTGACCCTCCTTTCTATTTAGCCAAATGGCTAAATAGAAATTCTGAACCTACAGAATTAATCTAAAGCCAGACAACGTTATATAATTAGAGGCATGTATGTTAGCAAAAATAAATAAAACATTTTCACAAGTGTAGTCACTAAAATATCTGTAGTCACGATACACTATTTTTAATTAACTGATGGCACAGCAGAGAAACAGAAACAGATGGAGGCTAGGTGCGACTGACAAGAATAAATCTTTGATGTCTCAGAGAAATACATTTTTTTATTGCCAAAAGTTTGCATACATACGTTTGATGTGTGCTTCTGTGAGTGTGTGGAGAAGTTCAGGCGGTCATTCTCACTCACTTCACGGACCCCACAGATTTTAAAAGAGGGTATCAAGCTTGAATTCTGGCTTTTTCCTTAGAATTCTGACCTTTCTCTCAGAATTCTTTATTTAGGCTTACTGGAAAGTTAGAATTCAGGGAATAACGTCTGACTTCTGAGAAATGTCAGAATTTAAAGAGCCATAGTAGCCCTAAACCCCTTTCCTTAATTCACTATTTTAATACTTTCTTGCATGATCTTTTTTTTCAATCCGTCATAAAATTATTATTATTATTTTTTAAAAATCTAATTGCATTTGACCTGAATAGGACTAGCGATCACGGATAATGAATGAACGAATTAATTAATAAATGAATGAATGCATTTTATTAGAGGAAGGTTTGTAGCTACTTCCGGGTCTTATTTTGACAACCCCAGCGGAAACGGTTCTTCTAGTTTTAGTCACAGACCCCCAAGCTTCATGCGGACATACACAGCATGGCTTACCTAGCGAAGATCGGTCCTTCCATCCTAAGCAGCAACCTGGCCTGCCTGGGCACAGAGTGCGTGCGGATGATGGAATGCGGCGCAGATTATTTGCACCTCGACGTGATGGATGGGTCAGTTTAATTGGTAGTTTGTTAGTTAGTTTGTTAGGTAGTTAGAGATGCTAGCATGCTAACGGTTAGCAAAGGCTCTGGAAGATAAGTCTGTGAAGTTGGCCAACATCAACAAGCTAAGCTAGCCATTTAGGAGTTAATATGAAGAAACCAATATTTATGATTATATCAGACCGATGTATCTCCGTGAATAAGCACTCATGGTATAATGATAAATGTTAAACATACTGCCGTTTGAGTTGTAATTACAAGCGTATACATTATACTGCTAGTTGCAGGCGAAATGTGGCTCACTAGTGACATAAAACCAACAGAAATGATTGGTTGTTAAATTACTTTTTGTTTTGCTTTTAAGGCACTTTGTCCCAAACATCACATTTGGTCATCCTATGGTGGAGTGCCTAAGGAACTCTGTAGGCCCAGACCCTTTCTTTGGTGATTGACCCTTAACCCACTTATCTCATTGTATTGATCCACAAGTTCTTCTCCCTTGTTTGGTGAATTGCATCATCATGACCGTGTTAATGTTGCAGACATGCACATGATGGTCTCTAAGCCTGAGCAGTGGGTGAAGCCCATGGCTGATGCAGGAGCCAGCCAGTACACATTCCACATAGAGACCACTTCCAACCCCGGAGCCCTCATCAAGGAGATAAGACTCAGTGGCATGAAGGTGAGAAAACAGCAATGCTGCAACAGTTAAGAGTTTTGGATAAGCACATCTGAAATTACTTTAAGAAAGATGCATGTTATCAGTGCATACACAACGGTGTCAAATCAGTGACTGATTTACTCAGTTAACTATCAGCTGCAGCTACAAATGTGCAGTCAAATATATGATCGTGTCCGCAGCTTCACGCTAACACTGTGTCTTGCAGGTAGGTTTGGCAATAAAACCTAATACTACTGTTGAAGAGCTAGCACCGTGGGCTAACATGATTGACATGGCTCTCGTTATGACTGTTGAACCTGGCTTTGGAGGACAGAAGTTCATGGAAAATATGATGCCCAAGGTAAGGAGATGAAACCAGAATTACCAAACCAGCTGTAAAACGGTCTTTCACGCTATCGTACAATTCATTTATGAACTGATGCATGTACCCCAAACCGTACAGATCGGCTGTGGTCCATAGCACCACTGTCCAGACTTGTCAAATATATGTAGTCACTGATGGTGTAACATTAATAACTTGAAGGTGTGTGTCAGTAAAAATAGTAAGACATTTGCTGCCAAATAGTTACAAACTCTCAAATGTGAAGGCTTCACACACATTTTCAATTTGGCAGTAACAAAGACCTACACAAATCACCTCTTCCCCAACTTTAGAGTGTCCAATATGTCTCCCCCATCTATCTCTGAGTTATGGCATTGAATGATGGTTAGAAAAGTGTTTTTGCACAACATTATGATGTCACAGTCAGTCAAGTCAAGCTGAGATTTTATTTTAGCCCTTTAGTTTATTAGAAATTTATATGGAAACATTACAATTTTAATTGTTATTTGTTCATTGAGGTCCAAGTGGATATAGTCCCAAATCTGAATAATTTCCATGAAAGACACCTTCTTCTAGCGTTGCCATCATGCTCTCATTAGTCTCCTGAGGATGATGAGCGGAGAAACTCGCACAAGATGTGTTAAAAAAAAAACTGCTAACGGTGGAACTTCAGCTACATAGGGAAATTTCAGACAAGTGCAAATTTCTGTTCTTTGTGATGTGTGGATCCAGGGCTACACAAACTTGAGCTACACAGACTTGTATTACATAAGTATTAAATAAAGATGTGTTTCGGCGTCAGCGCTCTCCACCTTTAGATGTCACAGTTCACAACCCAGATAAAAGCTCCTGTTCACCAAAGCACAGCAGTTTTGTCTTACCAGCATTCAGATTAGCTCCAGAAGGAGTTTTTTTTTTATGTAATCCGCAGAACTTTGTCACTTTCTGAAGTCATACTTACTCAGAAAATAGATATTTTTTTCAAATAAATGGTGTCATGCAGGCTCTTAGCTATTTTTCCTTTCCATGTTACCCAGGTGAGCTGGTTGAGGAGTCAGTTTCCATCGTTAGATATTGAAGTGGATGGAGGTGTCGGCCCTGACACCATTCACAGGTGTGCAGAGGTAAGGAATGCAAAAGCATTATTCTACTCCAGCTGAATCAGCATTGAATATTTAAATCAGATTTTGTTCAGCTGTTACAGTAGGTGTTCTTATGTTTGCTTCAGGCAGGTGCCAACATGATCGTGTCGGGCAGTGCCGTGATTAACAGCAGCGACCCTCGTCGCGTCATCTCCCTTCTGCGCACCGCGGTTGTCGAAGCAATCCAGAAACGCTCCCTGGACCGCTGACATTTCAAATTTTACCGGCCCGCCCAGGAAACACAACACAACACAGCACAGCGACCAGCGGAACAGACATTCCTTGTAGAAGGGCCAGAGTGTGTGGAGGCATGAGCTGATGGACAAATCTAGAATGCTTTCGATTTGAGTGAAGCTGTACCATGCGTCGTCAAAACTTGTTTTGGATCTCATCTCGTCCTGTCAAAATCTCCTCTCCCAGCAGATAACAGTGAAACAGTGAGTCTCGTCTCAGCTTGGGGGAGGAACATTTTATGATCAGAGGCAACACTATTTTCACATCTGTAAACATTCCTCAATATCGTTTGATCAGTTTACATTAATAATGTTATTAGAAATTTCGTATCCCCAGACTTAACAGTTATGGCTTTTTCACTCATATGTTGAAATGGACCATTTTCAAGCTCTACATATTTTGAAATGTAATAAGATTTTATTTTGTCAATTAAAAAATTCCATTGGAAGGAACTGTGGGTACTTTGAACTTTGACCGTGAGTTTGCTTCATACAATCAAAACTAATGAAGAGAGTTCAAATGCTTTAAAGTAAATGTATTGATAAATCCATGGCTGAAATGACTAAATAAACCCATCTGTCCTTGTGTCCTTGAAGTTATACTTCAGTAATGGAAGGAATACCTGCATATCTCATTTGCATAATGATTAAAAGTCAAAACACAACAATGAAATACTGTATACTTATAAATATGCAGTATATTGAAGTATATATAATATAAGTATAGATTGAAGTAAATTAAATGGTGGTTTGGTGCAACAGTGCTTTTTAAATAATAATAGTATCAATAATAATACATTTTATTAATAGAGCGTTTTTAATGAATACTGGAATGTCACTTCACAGGTCTAATAAAATAAGATATAATCAGGTACGAAAAATATTTTGATTTCACACAAAGTACAAAATTTGCATATTAATGCAAATTATTGACCCAGATAGGTTAAAAGTATTCATGTGCTCAGAAAGTATGACCATAAAAACTGACAAACTTTAATTATAACTGGTTGCTGCTGGACTAGATGCACCAAAGGCTGATTATTAACGGTCTTGTTCAATCGAATCATCACATTAATGATATATATAACATCCATAATATGAAAGCTGCTGCTGGTGAGATGATTTTTAGTAAAATTCAGACTTAATTAAGTGTATTGTCTGTATGTGCATAGTGGCAGTAGCGTTTTCTCCTAAAAGTCTTTACACTCAGTCAATTTGAATAAATGCAAAGTATTGCTGTTGTTAGTACAGTAAATAAAGTAATAACATAGTAATAAACAAAATGGCCATGATCATGTTGGTATAAAAAGAGGTTCGTGCAGGATCCCTTTTAAGAAATCAGTAAATAATGTTGCATGTGTTGAGCTCGACTGGAACATAGATCCCTTCTCTTGTCCTGAGGAAACCCAGAAAGACTGAAGACGTGCTGAAAACGTCTGCATTGTTTTTAATCTGCTGAAAGAATCCCTCTTGTCAATGAGAATCACCCAAGACATACTTCAAACTGCAAGCAGCTTGCTTTCAATAATGCAGGATGTCTTGGAGGCAATTCAGACGTGTTAAAAAATTGATGCCAAAAAAATGTATTTTCATTTCAACATATCTTGTAATGGAAAAGATAATGTCATAAATTTTGCTGATCAAAGACCTCATTTATAAAACTGTAGGTAGGTTTCATGTCGGATGGTGGCATTAGGTCAAAAATGAAAGTGCTTGTGCACAAAAATGTATAATGTATATATAATAATATATCATTTATAAAACATTGTGCACAAACTTCAGAATGCCGATTTCACTTTCTAAATCACAAAAACCCTGAATTGCTGCCCAGCATGTTCGAACTTCACACACACATCCATGGTTGCTCAAAAGAAGGGATTTATTTTTAGTCGGCATAATGCTATATTTGAATAAACCCATTAATTTTTGTTATAGTCAAAGATGGTAGTGCGTTCATACAGCTCCCTCTAGTGGACATAGGTGGTAGTTTGCCGCCAAAATCCCTCTCTGGAGTCAAAACCCTTAACCCTTCCTTCCCAACTGTGCACGATGGAAAGCCTTCTTGGTCCTATCCCATAAAAAAATATACAATTGCATGTAATTTAGTGATATTTCTATCAAATCTGATGAAGTTATCAAAGAGTTTCTGAGCAAATTCATTCATTGTTTTGTTTCATTGTATTACTTTAATATAAATACGTTTCAACCTTTTTTTTGTTAACAAAACGTAAAAGAAATATCAGGCCAAGATATGAATATTGGTATTTTTTAGTTTTTAATCACTGTTTAGCAACAGGTACAATATGATAAATAATTTTAGGTCTTATCTCTCCAAAGATGAAAATTTCCTCCACGTAGTTGTGGTGCTATTTTAAGTTTATTCTGTGTATGTCATTTAGACGAGGCTTAAAATAAACCAATGAGCAGAGGAGGTTAATATAAATCATTTTTGATTGATGACTTCAGTCACGGCGAAGGCAGACAGAGAGACTTACAAATAAACACACAATATGAAATGGAAGTTCTCATTGGAAAGTGAGGGAAAGGAGAACTAAGGTGCAGTTCGTAGGTCAGACTCTGGGATTTACAAATGCCAAAAAGGTTTTACATCAGCAGGAAAGCTAGGATGCAGTTATGCTGCTACATCAGACGTTCGGACCGCGAGTTTGACAAAGTCATTTATTTAACTTTACCTATCCTATATTGCCCATAGGAGTCAGTGTGAGTGGGTGGGCCCTGAGATGAACTGGCGACTTGTACAGGATGTAGCCTGCCTCTTGCATGATGTCAGCAGAGATAGGCCGCAGCCCCTGCAACCCTGACAGGATAAGTGTTTAAAGGTAATGAATGAATGTTGAACTTTGGTTGACTAAAAAAATTGTTGGATGAAAAAAAAGAATTGTCAGTGAAGTGATGGAGTTGGACACTGATCGCCTGTATGACACATGGTATAACTACCTATTTTGTTTTAAATAAATGTCAATCTAATACATTTGAATTGTGTTGAAGAAACACATTAATGTACGACAATAAGAGAGATATATTTGGTTTTTATCCACTGTGCGGTTTGTAGAATCTGGTCACAGAGTGCTTCAGCGGGGTCAAAGGTCATGCAGAGGAGCAGGGTGACCCTTACACCCTCTGACAGCGGCCTCACAAACGGCGATTTCTACATGCAAAGGGACTCAGTCAGCTCAGTCATGAAATAACCAAAGAGCTGCTGCTTTCCATTTGCCAGATCGTCCAACAGGGCAAAATCAGCTACAGTGTGTCATTACCCTGTAATTACACTAATTACAGGTATTTTTATACCTAATACGCAATAATGATATAATAAAAACTTTAATAATTATAATAAACACAATCTAACACCTGTTTGAAAATTCATTTTAATATTGGCTTTGAGTGTTTACATTTGGATTTATTTTACACTAGTATTACTTTCTCCTCCGTAGCAAGATGGCGGCTCGCAGCAGTGCATCGGCGCGAAGCTCTCTCGATAGGAGTTCTTTGCAATTTCATTGTAAGCTAATCGTGTAATGAGAAATAAAAGTTCTTCTTCACACCATTTGCTTTTTATAAATCTCAGGGATTACGTTGACAGTGGCATATTTATAAATACAACATTTGTAAATGAGGCCACAGATTCGCATCCACAGAGGTTTTTGTAGAGCGTGCGCGTGTTAAAACATGATTTTGAATATCATGAGGGGATCCTTTGTGACCAATTTCTGTTCTAATGGATGGTGACAGGTGTTTTGTATGCCTGTGTCAAAGCAACCTCGCACAAACAGGATGACATGTTGGGGTATGACGCACTTACATGTGCTCCTGAAGCCATACTGCACCCTAGAAGTCAGTTGATTGACAGTTTTCACCAACACTGTTTACACACTATTGTTGTTTACGAGCATTTTCAAGGATGGAGAAAGAGGAGATGCGTTTAAACCGACTCCTCTATAGAGGAGAGACTTCTCATTCTGGTGGCATGCCCCCCACATCCACAGACACAGGTATTGTCGTTTGTGTTTAAAAGCCTGATGAAGGTGAAGGTTGGAAGGGACAACGAGCGGAAAAGCAGTTTACGTGTAAGATTTGCATTAGCACTTAACCTTTCAGCCTCGGCTACATCTTTCACAGCATCCCATGAGGGGTTTGTATAAATGGAGAAAAAACACATGGTTATGTAGAATCCTTAAAACAAATTACTCTAAAAGCGAGCGAGACCACCACCGCGTGGAGCTTTTGATCTACCTGTACGTAAAACATTCATGGAGGGAACACATCGCCACTGTAAGGAGCAGCTATGCCCTCCATCTGTCTCCACTATCTGTATAATCATTATCAAGAGACACAAATCACTGCAAAAGAAACCCTAGACTATTATATGCAGTTATATATTCACCTAAAATCCTGTTTGAAGGAATTATTTGTCCAAGGGGAGCAAGTTCTTTTAAATTTTTTCCTCTCACATCTTTTTTCTCTCTTGCACTTGCAGTTGCCATTCATTTTGTTCCATCAAAAACATTGGAACATTCTCATTGCCTTCATGACCCTTTCTCCTTTCAGGGATCATTATATATGTGCATTCTACCTCTCCCACTCCTCTCCAGCGCAGAAGGGGCACGTTGAAGAACTCGCTTCTCCTGCTCCTTCTCATTCATAATTACTTCATCCCACAGGAAAACAAGATGCACACCGTTGATTAGCTCGCTGTGCTCACCACCTTTACTTATGCAGAAAGGCTTCATCTGCCTGAGAGTGCGTGTGCTTATTAACAATTCAAAAACAATTTGCTTCAAACGATGTTCCAAAAGATCCGTTGGTCCTGAAGCGAGGCTGGGCCGCTGCACAGTACGCCTCATACCTACGATGGAGCTCTGACTCGGGGTCGTGGGGTCATACGGCCTACATGCCCTTGATGGCCCCCTCAGCCCCCGGTTGCTATACTGCTGTGTGAAATGCCTGAGGGTGTATACTCTTAGTGGTTGTACTAAGGGCATATCTTTACTCACACATGACAATTATTCACTTCCCCGTATCTCTCCTCTGAGCCGTGACGGTGCTCAGCTGTAGTCCACTGAGGATTCAAGGAAATACGGACTCCATCTCCGAACATAAACATCTCAAACTCTAATAGAGTGCAATCATATTTTATATTATAATTATATTATTATTATAGATATTTTATATCCCAGATGGATATACAGAAATAAGTTATGCTATTACTTCTTCTCCATTATCATGAGTTTGATATTTGTGGTCTTCACTTGATTTTCTCCACAGCTATTGCCTGAAATTGGCAGCCGCCATTAACACGATAAGCCATAACATTAAATCCACCTGCCTATTATTGTTTGTTTCCCCCATTTGCTTAAACTACTCTGTGATGCATTATATGCTCTTGACACCTTTTTATCAGAACCAGCATTGAACATAATGTCACCGAAATATCACCAAAAAATTCTGATAGCTATTAAGGAATGTTTCATAGCGTCCGCTGCAGATCCTTGGTATTAACGTGAAAACTCAAGAACTGTCTCATGGATCATTTTCATATTTCATACTTGCATAGACCTTGCGAGTACGAGGAATAAATGCATACATTTTGTGGGAGGTTGTATATTTTCGACCCCAGAGGAGCTTGATCTCCAAAAGTTCCTCTAGTGTTTGAGGAACTATTTCAACTATTGGTACGATTTAATCCAAATTTGGTGTATATGAGTCGACTTGACGAGATCTATCATATTTTACTCCAATAGCACATATTTTACTCACTATTGGGAGATTTCTTTTTACAATAAACAAGGTTTTTCAGATATAACTTCCTAACTGTTGGTCGCATTTCGTCCAAATTTGGTGCATATAAATCACCTGGAGGAGCTCTATCTTACATATATCATATTTTACTCTTCGAGTTTACTCACAAAAATACTGTTTTTTGGAACATAACATAGCTTTTCAGTTGAGGACATTCTAAGTTATGCCCTTCCTGAGACCACTTTACTAACCACTGTGGACTGGGAACACCCAACAAGACTTACAGTCTTGAAAATACACTGATCCAATCCTCTGCCATCACTATTGGGCCCACGTCAAACTTCCTCACATCCTTAAACTTACCTTTTTTTTCTGCTTTTTCGAGGACAAAATGTTCGCTTGCTATCTAATAGATCCCTCCCACTGAGACATAGTACTTTAACAAAATGAGAAACAAAACGGTAGGCTTTAATAAGTGAAGTGGCAGCGATAATGATTTTGTCTTGAAGAAATTTCTGACCAAAACAAATGACATTCCAACCTTCCTCATTCGTGTTTTGTGTTATGGGTCAGCATCATGTTTGCATGTAAAACACACTAAACCGAATGCTGGTGAATTTAAGAAGACCGGTAAGTGTTTTCAATGTCAAATGTTTGCATACGGATGTAAGCGTTTAGTTCGAAGCACTGCTGTGTCTTAGGATATCTTTTTTTTTATACTTTCTTATTAAATATTCACCTTCAGGCTTATTTTTTTTAAATTTAAAATGAAAGAAAACAATGTCTGGAACACTTAATTAGATCAGGCTTTCTCGTGGCCTCAGAGAACAGAGGCACTAAATGCATCGGTCTCAGGGGAATGTTGCCGAGTCTCAACCTCAGCATCAGTTTACTCCATCTTCGGCAGATCCAGAGGTTTACACACAGTTTTAGTGCTTATCAATAATGTATAAGGTGAGAATATTCCAGAGTGCATGTCAATCTGTGTGTTTTTGAATTTGTGCGTGTTTTTAATACATAATGAATGGCGTGGGACTCTTCGGGTTTTTGCTGCTAGGATGTCAGTGGGTTTTTAATGACTTGTGCTCCTTTACTCTGTCAAAGGGCCAATATGTTTGTCGGCATTGATTTGTTTGTCTGCCAGTCTGTCTGTTAGCTGGATTACTTACTTTACAGATTTACAAATGTTTTTGCAGATATTGGGCATGACCCAAGTTGAAATCCTTCAGACTTTGGTGCGATATATATTCAAGTAATATTTTGGATCTCGTAATCCAGATTTTCTGAATTGAAGGGGTTTAAGGAAATCTAAACTATTGCCTGATAACAAATAACAATACTACAAACTTGAGACTGAACTGAAATTATAGCCCAAACTATGTTTATACGTCATAAGAACCATTTTCTAAAGTTACTGTGAAATTCTTGAATAAGTCTGCCATTAGTGAAATAATCTTTTTCTTTAATATAATAATAATAATAATAATAATAATAATAATAATAATAATAATAATAATAATAAATTTAATTTATAATGCACTATGAATATGATATAATGAAAATAAAAACCGTCAACTATTTTTTTCTTAGCTTAGTAAAAAAAACAAGACATTCATTTGGACTAAGAAATAGTTGTTTTTTTTGTGTAAAGATCCCCCTTATTGAGTGAATTGTGAGCCATTACAGTAAAATATGACATATACAATCCTAATATCGGTGACTCGGGCAATTCTAGCAGCAGGTTTTCATGATCAGGGACTGGTTGGGCGAGGGTCATGATTACCATCAGCACAGTGTTTCCATTTCTCCAATAACCATTCTTAACTAACAGACCCTTGATACAAGTATCGATCAGCAGCCACTGCACCAGCGAGCCTGCTAGCCGACTGCTGCTGACACAGGTGGAACATCTGTCCTGTCATTGTTGCACCTCACTAAAATGACCCCTTGTATAAACCGAAGTGAAGGGGAAACATTGCACTGTCTGACACCTGAACGTTTCAGCTCCTCTAAGAAGATTTCCCGTAGCTCTTATTGACTCACACTCACAGGAGAGTGAGTCAAATCACACTCAGATGTGCGGTGTACAAAGGGGAGCGAGAGAAGCACGTGCCTCAGACCACGTCAGCCTCTGAAAGTTGTTTATTCTGTCCTTTCTTCTGTCATCCCCTCCTGGAATAGAACAGATCTGTCCTTCAGTGCATAGAGATGGGAGTCGAGCACGAGTGTGTCCATGAGCCGCAGCAGGCTGTTGATTTTCACCAGTCGTCATTGATTTTTCTCTCTGTCCTTGTTATGATTCATCCAAGCTACCACAACGAAAGCCGTAGAAATGTCCTTTCTTCACATACTCCTCTCTCCTCGCTAATAAATCATCATCTATTTGCCTGAATGCAGTTAGTACCGTTCGTACACGTGTGTCCTCTGGGGTCCTCAACCCCTCCAAGGATTATAGATTTTTGAGCTGCTTTTATGCAACACAGGGCTCATGGGATGTATGTGTGTGTGTGTGTGTGTGTGTGTGTGTGTGTGTGTGTGTGTGTGTAAGGGTGCTTTGGGGAATAAAAACAGGACAAAAATTAGGGAGAAAGTGACGCAGAAAGATGGTCCTTAAACGATTCAGGATTTCTGACAGAAGTGTTTGACAGCAACATCAGAATGTATTGGTGTACCTGCTATCAGCGCCAGCGTCGTCAATACACCGCTGAGAATGTGGGTTCTTTTGTCAAGAGTCAACCAGAAGCTCTTACACGGGCATGCATGCATCACAGGACTCTACCAATCCAGCAAACGCCAAATTATGATTTCCCTCGCAACAAATGCTGTTTTCTCTGTCTGTCACCATGATTTATAGAAGGGGTGACAGCATATATTCTTTCCTTCGAGTGTCATTATGTGAAATAAAGGGAGCAGGAGTCCAAGAGAAGTTCACGATTTGCACGTTGGAAGGCTGCAAGTTATTGCTTCTGCTGTGTGTGAGAGAAACGGCGGGGCAGCAGCGGGAGTAAACCCATCTGCATTATGAGTTATGAATGTTGGATGGGATTTGTTGAGGCTGCCAAATAAAAGTGGCCGGTAAAGTTGCAGGAGGACCTTTAGGCATCATTTATCTCCTGACACGCTGACCCACTCGTTCTCCCTCGCCAACTCCAAACACACACGCAAACCCAAATGAACTTGTTGACGAGGGGCTCCGAGGTCAGAAACCCACGCCAACTCAACAAGACCTTTCTGCCTTCAAAGCTTTAACCTCCAGTGTATGGTTGAAGCATAACTAGGCGGTTGTTTAGCGGCGCCCTGGTTTTTTGGTGAAAACTGGACTGACGTGATTGGATGATTCGTCTGCTGTAAAGTCCACTTTGTTGAAAAGAAAACAAGAAGATGCACTGAATATATTTTATTGCAATAAACTGACAATAGCAAAGGGCCATTTTTAATGGTCACGATTGCAAATATTTCATAGAATAACAAAAAAGAAGAAACAAAACATGGTCATATAAAAATACATCACTGAAAATAAAGCGTCACCGGCTGAAATGAAAACATCACCACAAACTATTTTACACCTAAACTCTGGAGTCGGCATACAGCCAATACATGCAGCCCTCGAAACGCAGCTACAACACCGTCAGAACATGTGGAGGAATCTCAGGAGGCAGCTATGGATGATGTTAATACAAAAAAATCTGTACAGGTTCGACGATAGTGGCGATTCTGTGACATCACAAACCGCAACCGCGCCCTGCACTTCCTGGATCAAGTGTAGAAAGCTGAAATTCACTATGCATGAATTAAATGTAAGGTTATGTGTGAAGCAGATGCTCGGTGGCACCAGTTACACCACCTGCATCTCTGGGGTTGTGGAAGATTTATGACAGGTAATCACCAAGCTAACAAGTTTTTCTAGTTTCGGGCAGGAAAATCTTTACTTGTTTAAGTCCAGTGCAAATGCAAATTAATAAGATGTGCAACCTTTACTGTCAAGTTTTGTATTTTGGTGATTAATGAGGCCTGGAAATGAACAGAAGGACTTTCCCGCAGTTTTGATATAACTATACAAGTCACTTCAGATAGCATAAAGGAAGAGGAGAGTTTGTCCACACACTGAGCATTGCTATTAGATGATGCAACAACCAGGATCCTTGTTGGGCTCTTAACCTGTGTCTGAAGAAACCCTGACAAAGTTTATAACAACTCTAATCACAATGAAGAGCTCACTGGAACATTTTTGTAGTTTTACTAATATCCTTCTCAAGCCGAATCACAAAATAGTTCATCTGCTAAAAATGTGTATTAACATATAAATATTAGTAACCCTTCCTTTTACAGTCCCTTAATTACTAGGTATTAGTATTACACCTGCAGTGTCTCTGTATTTACTTGTTAACAGTGCTAATCACCCAACAATATATCATTATTACCATATTATTACAGGGTTAATTAGGGGATCATAAAAGGAAAGGGTTGCCTACAAAGTTTGCCAATTTAACATATTTGCAACATTTCACCTTTCTCCAGTCAAGTTGCCATTTTCTGTCTTTATTTTGGAGGAGGTTGTCTGATGTGGGTGAAATATAACCGTTTCGACTAGTTGGGACTTTGCAATATTCAGTGTGTGTGCTGCTGATCTCTTTCGCCTTGAACCCAACTGAGACTGGACTTTGACACATTTCCAATCCTCATCTAAAGGCTATTTTATCAACATCAACGTAACATTTGTGAAAAGACCTAAATACGCGGCTAATAAGGAGTAGACAGCTAAACAATGTTTTTTATTTTTGGAAGACATTTGGTTATGTAGCTGAATATGTAACGGCCTTATATAAACAGCACCGGGTCTTAACCGGCTCTTAACCGGGTCTTAACCGGCTCTACTTGAAAAAGAGTGGATAGAATTTCAGACTAGGACAGTTTCTGTTAGTATCAGCTGTTTACTTAAGATTTATTTATTTTTTACACAAATCAGTTTAATGGAGTTTTCAAAATAGCAAAGCATTAAGACGACAAATATGAGAAACAATAATATCAAACAGAATCTCCAAAACATCCATTCTTAAAATTGTTTATACCACGGGGTTCAAAGGGCATCAGGAATTGGCAAATATAGTGAAGTCACGAGGGAATGGACTTTGTGTCAATTCTTGGCTCAGGAAGTCAGGGGGGAGGTGTGGGCACTGTTCTGTCACACAAACACAATGCTCAAAATTTACAAAAAACATCAAGTTCCTCCTGTGGTAGGCTATTGTCATGCAATATACATGTTGACACGATTTAGACAACAAGTTTTTCACAAGTTTTCATGTCCAGTCTGGCAGTGAAAGGATTAGAAACCGGTCGGGTAGAAGATTTCACACTTCTCCTGGTCCTTGCATTTTCAGAGAGGGTGACACTGATTTTCAGTCCTTCAGCCTTGCATCAGGAGACCAAAGGATGACGCCTTCAGCAGAATCCATGATTAGAAGAGTTCACATGACTTCAGCTTCTGCTGTCTCTGATCAAACGTCCCACCTGGCTGTTACATCACATTTCATTAAATAAATGCGACTCGAGCAAAAAAAGCATCAGGAGAATTCAATTTCGTGACTCGTCTGTTCAACGTTTGTGCAGGTAAAGCCCCAGAAGTTTCATCATAGGTAGATACAGGGTTTTGACAGTGACCAAATCTGACCATCTTGTATAAAATGCTACCGACTGCAATGCGCAGGACAAATCTAGCATTTCTACATCTACCACATTGCCAACACACAGGCTATCCACATAATCTGCTTGGTGCAGTTGCCTGGCAACACAAACAGTTCTCAGAGAATTTCAAGGCAAAAAAAAAAAAAAATCTTACAAAGCTATTCAAAATAGTATAAAACAATAAATATAAAAATATTTAAAATAAACACAAAAGTCAAAACATTTGCGCACACCTATCAACTTGTTTTCTTACACTATGCAGAGAACATTTTTAGAGAGTTTGACGACACACACCGGACCTTCAGTGGGGCTCTGAATAAATCTTTTGATTTATTTTTTTTTAAAGACAGGATGTGGATGCTCACGCTGGGCAACATAAGGAAACTTGCGAGAATTTTATGTCAGTCTGTGATCTCCGTGACACAATTGAAGCAGGACAATTCTAGTAATTTAACACTTTGCCCACGAGGACCTTAAACCCAAACAAGGAGGAGAGTCGGCATATTTCAATGTGCCTCCCCCTCCTTCTCTTCAGAACTTCAAACATCAGCTGCAGAGCACAGAGCGAAATAAGGAAATCTTGGCACTGAAAAAAAAGAAGAAATTGTTTCAAAGTATGAGTTATCTTCAGTAGAAGAGGACTGATCATTTATTCTCCATCATTTCTCATGTTCCTCCTCGTTTTCTCGCCGTCTCTTTAGAGAGGAGCGTGGAGCGTTCCCTCAGTAAGGCCAGAGTGTCTGCGCTGCATTACGCCCCGTGTCCGTCTGCAAAGGCAGATTCATAGCGAAGGTGCAGAACCTCAATTTGGACACAGACTTGTTCGCCTTTCCCTTTGTCTGTGTGCAGGCTTGCAACTAAGTCATCAGCTACAAAGTCAGTGGGCACAGAGAATCACCATGGCAACCAACATAGTGGCCCAGGCTGTGGCTGCTCCTGGATAAGTGCAGAGACTTTTTTGGCATCCGCTCAGCGCCAGAGTCAATCCTTCGCTTAAACGTCCTTCCTGGATTGGCCGGTGATTTTGATGTGCACAGTTGTCTTTCAACAAATATTCAAAGTAACAAAAATCAAAATGCAGCCATGGAATTAAGATTCACGTAAAACAATGATAAGCAATGCTTGTGATACTTTCATGACCATCTGTTGGTACTGATACAATCAACTGTGCTAAAAATGGCACGCCCACTCTGGTGCACACAGCAAAAACACACATTGTTGTTAACATGAAACAGGCAGCCACCAAGTTAGGATTTTTTAAACTGATAAACTAATTCAACACAGCAGTGAGTGACAGTAAGGTCTGTGGCTGGAGTCCAGATCTGCTCCATGGCATTGTGTTGGCTGGATCCGTTATTCACGCGACACGGGGGGGAGGGGGGAGGGGGGGTTGACGGGGACCCCTGCTTAGTCGACGGATCCTGGGTGTAGGCTGAGTGCAGGTGGGTCCAGACAGGTGGGAGAGTAACTGAGGTGAGGTTCTTTAATCCACAGGAGGGGGGCGCCGTTCTTGCCCTCTTGGCTCTTGTTGTTGTTGCGGCTCTTGTAGCGCACCAGCAGCAGAGCGATGAGGAGGATGGCGAATATGGGGAAGGGGTAAAAGAAGACAAAGTAGAAGAGGGAGGTGTTGGAGCACACCACTGATTGGATGGTGGACTCTGTTGACAAGAAAATGCACAAATAAAAGTTTTTCACAGATGCAAAGAAGCTTCCTGAAGAATAGACAAACTAAATTGGACTTTTCAAGAACTATTGGAACATGTTTTAATTCTAAACAGTGGGTGACATTCTCCTGAACTGACTTTAATTGGGCTGGCTCCCATCTAAACAGAGCCAGATCATTCCGATCAGTCATAACATTAAAACCGCTGGAGGAAATTGTGCTGCAACAGCTCTTCAGTGGGATCAGACAACACGAGCTAGCTTTCGTTCCCAATAAACATTCTGCCTCATTCACCAATCATTTCTTTAGTATTTTCTTAAATTTGTTCTTAAGAAGACTCCTAAGAGAAAGTCCATCAGATTCACGAAGCTTTCTTAAATCGACAATTTGATGGCACCTGATTTCTTAACCTGGTGAATCCCATGTTTGAACGTAAGCTGGAAGCTTGTGCCTGTGGCCATAATTAGCACAGGTAAATACCCCAACAATACCCATAAAAAGGCTAAAGGAGTAAAGGTCTGTGTGCACAAACACAACTGCCACAGAGACTGCAGAGAAGAAAAATGAAGCCTGAAGTGGAGATGCTGCACGAGGTGGACAGAAACTGGGCTCCCTTATTTAGTAGTGTCAGTAGCTGATTCAGAATAACACAAAAACGATGCATAGGATGCCGTAACAGTGAATGCTGTATCTGGAGGGTGGCGCACAACAGAAGAAAAACGTGGTTTGATCTCTAGTCTAAGGTTAAAAAACATCTAGCGAAAAACAGAAGAGAGACGCTGACCACCGGTCTGGGTTACGCTTCACCACAATCAACAGAGTTACACCAGCGCATCAGGGACCAAATATGTTATCAACAGCAATGTAGAGTTTATGTATAAACACCCGCTGAGGCCATCAGGTATCACCCAAACAACCTTCTTCCTGCAGCAGCGCACCCTTTAAGGCACAGGTTGAAGCGCCTGATCTGAGACTCTTCCACAGACGTCAGCACCGGTCACAACCTCTGACACTCAAAGAAACTAATGAAGATGTGGAGAAAATAAAAGATACAGACTAAAACCTTATATTTTAGAAGCAATGTGTTTTTGATTAATTGGAAGCCATAAAAATCTATTTTAAATCCTTTAAATACAACCGTATACCATTTGCTGTCAAACTTGGAAGAGCAAGCCCCACAAACCCACAAACACGGCACCAGTCGAATGTTGGTGAGAGTGTTCTTACAAGATTCTGTTCTTACCATACTTAAAAAAAAACACCAGAATCTTCATAACAACTGCGTTAGTGTGGTTTAAGAAGTAATTTCTTCGCAAGAACGGTTAGTGAATGAGGCCCATCGGGACTTTTGCACCCACGATGTAATTTCTGGTTTACCAGTTGTCTTTCCTTAGACCACTTTGGTATGTACTGACCACTGCAAACAGGGTACACCCCTACAAAACCAGTGGTTCTGGAGATGCTCTAAGCCAGTTGTCCATTCATTACAATTTAGCCCTTTTCACTGTCGCTCAGATCCTTACACTTTACCATTTTCCTGCTTCAAACACATAAACTTCGAGGATAAAATATTCACTTGCAACTGAACACATTCCACCCACTGATTTAAACCGTCACTGGTTATAATGTTATGGCTGATCGATGTTTAAATAGTTACAATTGAAATTTCCCTAGTTAGTTATACTGTAACAAAGGCCATATTAAAACTGTTTAATATACCCTATAAACGTAATGAGGCAAATATGGTATTTCTACAGTGTCCATATTAGTCCATGAACAGAGAAGCTTAAAGGATTTAAGAAATGAAAACTTACCTTGTTGCACCACATTGACGATTGTATAACCAGAGTTGTTGGTGGTTAGGCGGTACCATGCATTGCGGGGGTTGAGTAGCCACTCCTCTACATGACAGTAGTATCTGCCTGCATCCGTTGGCCGTGCTGCTTGGATAGTCAGGCTGTACTGGTCAGAGGTCATCCTCTGAAACTGCAGACGGGAATTAGGCCCCGCCTCCTCTCTGGGACTGCAGTTTCCATTTCCAAAAACGGCATCATGACCGATTGAGAACACACATTCTCGCTTTATCCCTTCTTCTCCAGGCTGACCCTCGTCATCTTCAACCTCGGAACGCTCCACATACCAAGATACGGAGAAGCGGGAGTCTCGTGACGACTGGGAAGGAATGCTGCAGCCCAGCCGGATGGAACTGGACTCTTCCAATGTCACGTTTGTATCCAATTCCTCCACCTGCAATCGAATCTCTGCAGAGGTCCAGGAAGATAAGGTGGGGGCAGAAAGAGTAGAAATGTAATTAGATACAAAACATGTCTTGGTAATCAGTTTAAAACATTGAATATTATAAAATAAACCACTCAACAATTTATGTTATGACATGGATATACAAATAACATTAGAAATATGTCATTATATCGAAAATAAAAGCCTCCGCAATGTCAGCTTGGGTCCGCTCCAGTTTTCCACCACTACCCAAAGGATACACATTGAAGGTAAAGAAATATCCAAAATGGGGAGTGGATCAAACCATTTGGAGGTGAAGACCAAGGGGTCTCAAAACTCCCTCAAAATGTAAAAATGTGCCATTAATTGGTTATGATCAGCAAAAATCCCTTGATTTTATTGAAATGACTAAATTGTGTTTTTTGTGAAATATTAGTGCAATGTTCCCAGTTTCTCCAGGGATTTCTCGTCCTACGTTTGTGTATAATTAGTGTTTGTGACAAAAAATAAACTGCTGACATCAATGTTACTGGAGCTGATCAGAGATATAAAGTAGGGAACAGCCTATAAAAGCATTGTAGCAACAAACAAAAAAAATGCATGTGAAAAAACTCTGATTTGGGTTGGCAGAACCTAATGAAGCTATAAAACATTAGAATACCCTTTGAAAAGACTTTTATTGGAGAGACTGACTGAGAGGTTTATATGGACTGAGCCCCCCTGAAATGCTAAAACTTTGCTCTTGAAAAAGTATGTCCCTCTACATCCATAAAGCTGTACTTTTAATACATACTAAACGAGAATATTAGGACCAATAAAACCAATGAAACATCTCTATTGCAATTTGTCCTGTAAATTTTTTTCATTTGGATTAAAGGCACTAATCAGATAACTAGAACGCCAATCAGAGACCTCCAAAAGAGCCTTATCTCACAATGCTTAATAAAATGTTATCATAATGTCACCACAATCTCATCATCTCCAGGACATGCCAGAGCCTTCCTCTGGGTAAAATTTGATGCAAATCACTTCTGTAATTTTTTTAATAATCTTGATAACAAACCAACCGACCGACACACATAACCTCATCGGCAGAGGTCATCAATAAAGATTTAATCAGATATTCATTTACTACAGATTTTTGAAGCTATCCGCAGATTGGCTTCTGAGCCAAACCTAAACTTCAAATGAATGTAATAAACAAGCACATGCCTCTGCAAAGAGGGGAATAAGAAGAAAAAAAGAGGATGGTCAGGATGGTCATGCCCTTAGTCATCAGCAGCTAAGCTTTCCCGCATGGCGAGATCCTACCTACCTCAAAAATGAACAATTTTATACGCAGTTAAAACAAAAAAAACAGAAGTAAAGATTTGCCTTCCTTGGCCTCCTCTCTCATAGTTCCTTGTTAAAACAAAATGAGAAGTAGAAAAGACAGCAGGAGAGCAAGAGAAACCGCGACGAGTGCTGGCACGCAACTACCCACATCTTTTAGCACTACAAGCAGATTTCTGGACGGCTTCCTGGGTGAATAAAAACTTAGAGCCTTAATGAATATTCATGATGTTTGTGCAACACATTCTACTCATCTCATGAAGACGTTTACGTTTCATTAATAGTAAATATCTAAACTGAATGAATGAACTTTGGCTCGTTACCCAGGCTCTGGTGAACTTCCAAACACGTCCGGGTGTTAGGACTCTGAATTAAAGGTGAAACTAAACGACAGCACGGGAGGAAGCAACGCCACGCTACAAAAACTCTAATAAAAGCTGCACATATCCACAGATCTCTGCATTTTTAAGTGCGCCGTAGCTCAATGATTTTTTGACAGCTTCACTATCTACATAAAATATACGCTATTTTTCCGCCCTTTTGGCTCATGACCAGACGTTCTGATCATCGCACTCCAGTTGGACTGATGCCATATCAGGGATTAACTCTGCATTATAAACAGGACAGCTGGCAGAAGAACAGTGCTCTCATAGACGTCTGGAAAAAGTGACCTTCAGCTGGTGAATAGAGAAAGGGTACGCCAGGGATGGATGGGCTGCTATTATTTATTTTAAGACATGGAGTTTGACTCTATATGAGAGGATGTGATGAGGGAATCTACATAAAGAAGTATTTCTACTGATGAAAAGGAAGGTTGTCTATGCTGTAGAAAGATGAAAATGCTCCGGAAGTTAATGCTATAGAGAAAGATTTCAGGATTGGTTGAAGTGTGTTAATCGTGAATGGTGTGTAGTTGATGACAAATAAGAGATTTTACCTTTTATTCCCAATACACGTCTGATTATGTCCAATTTGGCTCATATGATTCTACAAGAGGAGATCTATATTAATAAATTTCATTTAACTTTGGAGGCCTAGTTTTATAGTTTGACTTAATATTATTAAAGTTGCTATTTTCACAATAGAGGTGAAGATACAGGAGTCTGTGCGTCCTGTGAAATAACACTCTATACAGCTGAATTATACAATAAAATATCTCTGTGAAGTGAACTGAGCAAGAAATCGTCAGTGCAGTAACGGAAACCTGTTATCGTTTTGAAGCACTGCACTGTTTGAGCTGAGTTTTTTTGCGAGATGCCCCTCTTTCTATCAAAGAGATCTAGAGTGGGGCTGCGCTCTCTATCGATCCAACATTCTTCACTTCAGTTCTGGAGGACTTCAGTTGGCAAATGAGGAAAGAGCTCTGGGTTCAGGCAAAATGGAGAAAAGTTGTTTATTTGCACATATTCCCCACATTGTAATGATACGGAAGTGGTTGAAATTCAGTAAGGATGTCAGAACATGGGTTGCGGCATGTTCGTCATTTTTCACCATCTGAGCTCTGCTCAGTGCCGATGTGAGGTTATTAGAGTGAGGCGTCCTTGATGCCTCGAGCAGAGATTGTAGGAGTGGAAGGCGAAATGATGGAGATGCTCGTCTGAACTAAAGGGGGTCAGGACATGCGGCTAAACAGGCAACTTTTGATACTCTGTGGGAATAAATGAGCATTTTCTTAAAAGACAACTTCACTTTTCTTGCTTACCTGGCTGTTTGACCAGAACCTGCGTGAGCCCGGAAGAGTCCTGAGAGAGTTGGTACCAGGCTCCATCTGGGTCATTCAGCCACTCTTCCACCAGACAGTAGTACGTCCCAGAATCACTGTTCTCTGCCCTGTTCAGCGTCAGCACGTAGAGACGGGGCGATAACCTCTCAGCCTGCACGCGTCGTCGCAGTCTCTCCTCGTCAGCGTAGGCGCCGTACTCAAAGGCCCCCGAGCGCTCAATTCTCAGCAGGAGCTCATCAGTGTCTGACCCAGTTGCCCGTCTCACATACCAAAGCACAGTATGCTGGGAGTCCTGGCTGGTCTGGGAGGAAATGGAACAGTTGATCCTCACTCGACTGTCCTCCAGGTAAACTTGAGAGTGGTTGGTCTTTTGCACTCGCAGTTTGCTTTCTGTAAAGAGTCAGGAGAGAGAAGGAACACAGAAAGGAGACAGTCAGAAAATGTGAAATATAATTGCGGTTTAGTGACAGACGACCTGTTGCTAGCTGGATTTATTACTGGTCACAACAGAGCAGGAAATGATAGTGGTGGGTGGGTACAGGAGGCGACAAAGAGAAAAAGGGAAGAAGGAGGAAATGTCAGACAAATCAAAGCTGAGGGAATAGGAGGCCTGTTGCATCATGGTAAAAACGTACGGCAAGATGCAGGAGACTTGTAGAGGCGAGGCCGGAGAAGAAGTGGATGGATTTCAAAGCAAGGGTTTGGTTATAATTTGGCAGAATACCAGACGAAAAGCAGGGCAGGGGGTCCGCAACAAGAAAAGCAAAGAGAGGGAGAAAGAAAAGCATTTATAAAGTCAAGGAAGTGTGGGAAGACAGCAGACCGGAGGGGGAGGAGATGATATAGATGTGTGACTGAGATGTACAGAAGGAGCTGAGGCTGCTCTGAGAGCTCTGACAGGATTGGTCACACAGACATTGGTCGATGGACAGGATTAGCTGCAGGTACATCAGGTGTGACTGCGACAAGAGCCCTGCTGTCAAATGCTTAGGGGGAATTTTTTTTTCCAGTGTCCGTGACAGGACCAGCTGTATTTAATGTTCTGCATTTATGTGACATGATTCAGAGTGCTCCTCGGGAGATCTGAAAGAAACTGACATTAATATTAGATAATGGCGATTTGTCTCAACAATCATTTCAAGGGAGGGAATAAGTATATTAAAAAAATGCCATACAGATTGATTAATTCAATTCCCCACATATGTTTATTTATTAAGTACAGTTTCAAGCCTGACAGATCCTGCTGAGAGATATATCTATCACACTTTAACAGTGTTTAACCAACGCAATCCAATCAGCAGCATTTTCAGGCTACTGCTATACTGACAACGAGCCAAGAGTTGCTTCTTGGCTGACTCCAATTAGGGGAAACAAAATCCAATAATTGATGTCAGTGGCAGACATGCACCTGCAGAATGTCATCCCGTCACCCCTTTCAGACAAAACCAATGCCAGAACGCTAATTTTGGGATTGTAGTGTTGATGTCAAAACAACCGAAAATAATCACAACAACCAAAAATGCATAGGGAAATATATTGATGCATAATTACACAATATTAATTTTTTTAGCAGAAATTTTGAAGTGGTTGTGTTTGAAAAGCCTTTGCCATTTGATGATTATTTGATTTATGGCTTATTTGGTCAAATGAAAAAAGGGTTTTGCAAATAAAAAAAAAACAAGATATGCAAAGATTGTTGCATTGG
Organism: Lophius americanus; assembly: GCA_037951165.1. NCBI lineage: Eukaryota > Metazoa > Chordata > Actinopteri > Lophiiformes > Lophiidae > Lophius > Lophius americanus. Next base: position 3,707,448 of record JBBDHG010000040.1, on the reverse strand, counting down.
GGATTCTGACCGACATGATACATCCAATTTGCAGAAAAAAGCCCAAAGTTATCCATCTACGATCAGCTGTCTTAATTCTTTGTTCTTCCTAAATAATCCACTACATCTCAAATCCCGTAGGGCTTCCGAGCTCACGCGATGCTTTTCTGGGGACTGACTGTCATCCGCCCTGAGAAAATCTCACCCTCATCCACAGACTGATGTGGGTGTGCAATTCTACGAAATGCACTTTACTGTACGTACTGTATGCACTTGCTTTTGCAATTGTCCAAAAAATGCCTGGCTGTGAAACATTGACAGACCACCCAACAGTACTTTGAGCAAGCCTCTTAATTTAGTCATCATCATCATTGCCTCAGTAACCACTAGAGATATGAAAGGAAGCCTGACAATCTCCCCATCTGGAGTTACTGCATAGCCAGATCCTGGCAATCATTTATTTCTTTTGTGGGAGAATTACCCCTGAACCCCCTGGAGCAGAACCATGCAGGATTGGATTGGCACAGGACAAAGCAATTCTCTGTTTCCATTTGAAGTTGAACTCAGCAGCCAGGAGCCAATGCTGGTACTGTATGTCAGTGTTAACATAAAGACCTCTTCTGAGATGAACGGGTTAATTATTCAACCTATTTGGTAGCAACATGAGATATTACAAGCGATTATAACCAAGAACTCAACTTAACAAAAGACACAGGGGCTAATAAAATTGAAAAGCAATGGGCAGAGAGGTGGAAGAGAAATAAATGGATTTGAAATTCTGCCTTTTTTTGTGTCCTGAAACAATCAAAGTCTGTTCTTCCCCCAGAACCATCCTGCTGTGAATGTCTCAGTGAGAGATAAGCAGCTCCACCGACCAGCTTGTCACATCCTAAGACATATGTCCGTTCCCACCGAGAGTGACGTGTCTACCCTGAGCTACAGTACCACCTTCATACCACAGTTACAGTACATCAAGGCATCTGCTCATACAGGCAGTAGAAAATAACTGTACACTCCCTGTGTGACTTACACAGAGTATGTGTTTTTGCATGTGCAGTATTGATGAGGGCCAAATCAGTATGTTGTGGGAAACGACCCAGCTCGATCATACATTGTTAACAAGGTTGCCCGCCGTGTTCTGTATGTACATTCCCTCAACAGCAATAGAGAGCAGCGCCATAGCATGGCTGTCAATACATGCTTTAAGAATGATCACGTGTTCTTTACTGCTGTGGTTCTTTAATGAGCCTCAAGGGTGCATCCGCAAAGTAAGACAAACCCAGTTCACGAGCCAATCAGACCCGCACTCTATGAAAATAACATACTAACAGCTGAGATAATCTTAGTAAAGATTAGAAGGATGTAGAATAGATTTATAGATTAGATATAAGATATAAGGATAGGTACAAGGAGAGCTATAGAGGTATAGATATACTGTAGCTAAAAGGCTAGATATAGATAAAGAGATACAGATAGATATAGATACAGAGATAGGTGTAAGGATATATATATAAAGATATATAGATATAGATAGAGATAAGGACAGCTACAGAGATATAAGAATAGATATAGATGTATAGATACACTGTAGCTATAAGGATATAGAGATAAAGATATGAGGTTAGCTATAGAGGTATATGTAGAGATATAAGAGGAGATATAGATAAATAAAAAAAAAGGCTAGATATAATGGTATAGATATAAAGTAGCTATAAGGATGGATGTAGAGATAAAGATAGATAAAGATCAGAGATAGATATAAGGATAGATATAAAGATTGATTTTGATATAGATATCGATATAAGGACAGATATAGAGCTATATATCGACAAAGAGATGGATATAGATAGCTGTAGGAGCTGTAGGACGTATAGTCCTGTTTTTTTCCCGTTTGGACTAAACCACTGAGGCAAGATGCCCAGTGGGGACACAATCGTTGGACTTTTGCTTGCGTCGATTAATATTATTAAGTACTTTCAATACAAGTATTATAATATTAAAAAACTATACTATATGATATAGTCATCCGTTCCAATTATAATATTAGGGGGGGACCCTCTGTGGAAGGGGGGGACATGTCGCCCCGGGATGTATGCCCCCGCATGGGAATAGAGATCAGTACAGACAGACAGACAGACAGACAGACAACAACTTATGTTTATGTCATTTAAGACAGCCATGGTTGATGTTCAAAAATGAAGATTCCCTGCTACTCCATTCTTGCTAAAATATTTTTAGTATTGATTGGAAAACCCTAGAGGCAGAAATAGAATACCGGGCATTGATGCCTGTCCTTCACTTCACCTGCCTATATTTTCCACCACCCACGTCTCAAATTACAATTTGACATTGGAGAGATTGTTCTGAGAGCTTTGATCACCTCGTCTTATAGTCAACAAAAGAGCAGACTGAAATAAACATGGCCACGTCATTCTTTTGACAACATAAGGCAAGATTTCATTTAAGTTGTCATGTGTCTGATAAGAAATTCTACAGGGCAGAATATGGACAGGAGCTGTATCTAGACAGAGGGCTTTAAAACTCTTAACATGACATCCTTGTTTTTCAGCAGCGAATCGGAAATGAAGCATAATTATAGAACACACCCATCAACAACCAGCAGTCACTAATTGGCTCATTGAAACCACATTTCACCCCCTACCTATCTGTGTGCAGTTTGTCTTGTTTAATTGCTACACAGGAACAGCAGAGTTGAGAAAAAGCTGTTTTTTTTTTCCTTTTATGTGTCAGCGGTGGGTAAGTACACAAAGGCTACACACAGCAGCCCACTTTCATAAGGAAGAGAGACAGCAGAGTGGAGCCCAGACCCCAGAAGCCGAACTACAAAACTCTTGTTTATGAGCAGATGAAAACAAGTTTGAGTCCAGCAGGAGGAGAAATGTGTGGCTACGGATGACGGTGAGCCGCGTCAGCCACACCATCCACGGCTCTCTCACACACAAACACACACATTAAGGACTTCAAAGGGGCTTGGAAACTACTTGGCTGAGTGTTCAGAGGATGAGAATACAGCCTGAGATTCTTAATCAAAGAGTGTAACCCTTTATTCTTTGGATGAGGAGGAAATCCAATTCATCATCTCTTCGGCAGCACCAGGTGAAGCCTTTAAATACAAGACCAGCTCTAACAATCAGGGTTGAGATTGTGCGCTTCAAACCTCTCATTTCCCTTTCATCGCAGTCTTTGTTTTGATCAGACATCCCCTCTTCAACCCAGCCTGCTTTACCATGATCTTTGTATCGCCTGATCAAACTGCCTAATCATCTGACAAACACGAACCTGAATATTTAGAAGCTTCACCTGCAAGTTCATGAATATTAATGAGGTCTAAATGAAGAGCGCACACCAGAGGTGCTGGTGGATCTCCCTCTAGCACTTTTTCCGTTCTTTTTAAATATAGTCTAATTTTTACTTAATGACCACCGAGCTGACAATCTATCCACTGGGCAACAGATGTCATGCTTCCACTCTGCTGAAGAACGCCTGAGTGGGCAGGAGAGACTAGGAGGAAGAGGCATAAAGCAATGAGTGGGATAGATAAAGTTAAAAAGGTAGATCCACAGTGGGATGGAATTTTTTTTCCCGACTATGCTGGATGAGAGAAAATTTCAGGGTTATATTACCAAACTGATGTTATTCACAAACACCTACCAAAAGAGAGCGTGCGAGTGAGAGTAAATGTGAAGAGGGAGGAAGAGAATGTAGTACAGATGAGCGAAATGTAAAAGATAAAAAGTTTGAATATCATCTTGAGGGAATTTTAGAAAGTTGTAAGCAATTTCTCAACCTCCACTCCAGAGGGCTTATAGTCTTGATGGCTGCCTGCTCCACCCTTTGCATTAGCATTAGCAGATCCAGGGCCCATGCATGTCAAGAGTAAGGGCTTTAGGCATCCTGATCCACATGAGAACTTCTTTCTCCGGCTCTCTGTTCAGCAGCAACAACCTCAGACTGCACACAAACACAGACGCACACTCAGCGCTGCACATCCGGGCCCGTCTGGACTTGGATCAGAGCAGGCTACTCGTCAGACGCAATGAGGGATGGGGTTCCCCTGAGTGAAAAGCGGCTCCTCTGCCATACTGGGAGCCTAATTTCTATGCTAATGACCGCAATGTATCTATGATCCCATTGTGTGAGAAGGATATTACCACTCCTCATTCATCCCCACTCCAAATCTCCCTGCAATATCATTAAGACGGTGCTAATTAAGGGGAACTGTGCATAGTGGCAGCGTTGAGCCAACCCAGCCAGAGCTACACACACACACACCCTTCCCTCCCTCCATACATAAATATTTTACCATCATCAGTGAAAACACACTGATGCACTGTCATGCACTTTACCTCTTACTGCCTGCCTGTCTGAGAGAGTGACTGCTGGGCGCAGGCTGGTCCGACAGGAAAACGGATGCAGACGTAGGGGTTAGACAGGAGGTCAGGGCAGGGGAACTCTGGGAGATTAATGACCCAGCAGAAGCTGGTACATAGTGGAGAGCATAAAGACATATTATGCCTGGAGCGTGCGCCTAAGTGGGCCTGTGTGTGTGCTAGAAATGGTCTCCCAATAAGCATTAAAACACATTAAGCTCATTAATCCAAAGAGAACAGTGGTCACTCAGTCATTGCACGCTAGAGGCTGGTGCGGGAGTGGGTGTGTATTCAGGAGGCAGAACTGCTGATCCTCTCCCTCTTCTGCTTCTATACTATTAGCCACTGATTTACATGGGAACAGCAACACTGTAGCTAGCTGTGAGTTACAACTTCAATTACAGCACACTCACACGTACTTAGAGGAGATTGAAGGACATAACATGGTGAATCTCATTGTGCCTGAAGATTTGGCAGAACAAGGAAATGAGACCTAGATTGGATTGGATTTGACTAAAAAAACATGCCTCTGCTCTTGAGGGAGAGTACAAGGGTGTGCTCTTATGAGGAAGAAGACACTGGGAAGGAACCTGACCTTGAGTGCCTGAAACAGACGTGATTAATCAAAAGTCTTTCATGAAATTATTTTCCGTATCAGTGCACCCCTCAAAGGCTCTTCATTTATCACCCATTATGACTCTAGGTGTTCACGTGTGTGTGTGTGTGTGTGTGTGTGTGTGTGTGTGTGTGTGTGTGTGTGTGTGTGTGAAATAGCTATTGGAAGAAAAATGTAAACATAATGGAGAGAATTATGAGGAGGAGGGAGGAAGCCGGTGATTATAAATTATTGAAAAATCACAAGAGTGAGAACGGAACGGGGGGCATGCATGGAGGGAAACATGCAGCTAAGTGCGAGTGTAGGAGAAAGTAGACATTAAAAGAGACTTACGGGAAGTGTGTGAGCAGAATGTAGAAAGATGGAGAGGGAGTGAGAAAAGAGGACACAAGCATGATAGGAGCCCTAATGAAGACAGACAGGTCCTGTCTGTATCCTGATAAGCAGGAATTTCTAATCACTACAGCAACGCCATCGCTATCACTAATGGCTGGGTGGCAAGCACTTCACTGGAATGAAAGGATAGCATGGGCAGCATCTGCTAGTGCCAGCCAATATTAAATGGGAATATACCCTCTAGAACTATCAGAGAGACAGCGAGAGAGAGAGAGAGACGTGGCGGACAAGATAAAGCAGGAAAAGTGGGTGGCGTATATCCTCTAACTCAAAGCACAACCACAGGAGAGCAAAACAAGACAGATGGAGATAGGATGAAGAATGAAAGGCATCAGTTCCTTCGTAATAATTGATCACGTCAGTGAAAGGTAGCCAAGCTAGCGTAGGTGTGCGAGTGGCGATGAGGAGTAACAAAGTGGGACACTCTCCTTCCTCAGCCCCCATCTTCACCATTGTCATTCCAGCCCAGCCAATAACCACATGCTCTCTCATATCACACTTCCCCTGTCGTGTACGCTAATGTGCACGTGCCCACACTCAAATGATGAGAAAATGTATTATCCCAAAACCATCATTAATCTAAACTCCAGCTCCATTAGGGAACATTCGCTATAATTAGTTTTGTGTGTTTTGTCTGTGTGTGTTAGAGGGATAAAGAGTGTGTTCGCGTGGGTGCGTGTGTGTGTGTGTGCGCGCTTGGAGTTATGAGTAGATGATATTAGATTGTGTCGTAGAGACTGAGGCTTCCCTGGTGATCTGCAATGCTGAACATGTGTTTACTATTATTGCATTTCAGAAAGAGACAAAGAGAAAACGTAATCAGGTTAAATCTAATATTACTGTATTGTGGCGCCGTGCACCTGTATATATTTATGTGTGTGTTTGTGGACATCCTCTGCTCTGAGGGCTAATATTGAATTGGGTTATCTCATGAGATAATTACACTTTGCTCTGGGACTAACCCACTGTGTATCCATGTACTGCATGCTTGTGTGTACATGAGCATAATGGTGTGTATACTCTTTTGTTCTGTTCTGGAGCTTGTGGTGGATAATTAAACCCAGCTGCTACCAAAGGGTGCTCGAACACAAGACATTAAAAATATTATATGTGGCTGCAGATGCAGTGTGAACTCTTTTCTTAGACCCATGGGATTTTGACATAGGCATTTTGTTGTGATGCTAATGAAATCTGGAACAGGAAGTAGGCCTGGACCGGGATACAGACACCTCCGTCTTTTGAGGAACTCATTATACGGACTACTTCTGGGTTTGGTTGGGCTTTCATCACCATCCAACTTCTCTTTATGCTAATCTAAAATGCATGGATGTTGGATTGAGGGTGCCGTTTTTCTGCTTTATGCAGTTCTAATGAGCAACGTCTTCCTGCATTTGCATCGCTACTTACATGGCACATGCACGTGTCTTCACTCTGACTACAAGTCGATGAGGTAAAGGGCCATCAGAGAGCTTAGATGAACTTAGAGGTTCCATTGTTTTTTTGCAGGACATCAGGGATGGAGTTGACATCTGCACATATGCTGTGTAAGCATGTGAGAAATCTCGATGGCACATCACAACAACCTTGGTTGGAGGGGCACTCATGCAAGAAGTTTGGCATGCACTCTAGTATGTCAAGAACACACAACGCGGGTGAGACGGCTCATACATATTGATCAGGTACCTATGGTGGCATGATTTAAAGTCCCTCAATTATGAACCTGGTTGGATGCTGTGTTTGCTCACACCTCATTACACACACTAGCATTCATCCCACAGCTCTCAGAGAGGATGTGAAAATGCTGGCCACTCATTTAGCATGCAGTGGTTAACATTTAGGACATCAGAGAGGGAACAATGGAGAGGGGGGGTTGAGAGAGAAACAGATGTCCAACATTCTGTCGAATGAATCACCCATCTAATGGATTTCTTGTGTCAAATGAAATCCTCATAAAAAGACAGAGGATATGGAAGAGAAACATAGCCAGACCCCGACCCGGGCTAGACTTCAGCTACCAATTAGCTACAGAATTGGTTAAACCGTCCGATTGTGCCCCTACAAGCAGAGTTACCAAACTGTTTTTGTTACCGATTGGCTCTCAGTGTACAACTTAAGAAAATATTATGGAATGGCATTACTGAGGTAACTGATAACTTTGAAGATGCTGCTGGAAATGGAGTGGGCCAAAGAATCCGATATTAATTCCCCTGCAAAATGTCAGATGTGTTGTTGCTGAGATTTTTCTAGTTAAGGACAAACAATCTAAACTGTCAAGTCAAAGGGTAGGTTGGGGGGGTAGAGCATGGGCATTCAGGAAGATAAGTGGATTTCCAAATAACTTCTGAAGGGCCTGGCGATGCTGTGTGTTCTACCTGAATGGTTAAGGTCAGAACACATTCAGTCAAGCAAGTGAAGCACTGCCACAGAGCTTATGCATGCCTGTGTGTTTTTGTCTATGTGTGAGTGTGCGTGTGTGTATGAGAAGCTGTTTACATCTGTTTGCTTTCGTATCGGAATCAATAGCAACAAGGAATGAGATACCATCACTGTTTCACATTGAAAGTGTTATTGATCAGCAAAAGTCTGTTTCTGATCTCAACACAGCATCTTCCCCACCAAAACTTGACCACAGTGTTGCTTCAGCTACCATTGTGCTTTGGTGGATTGCATTGAAAACCAGTATTCTTCTTGGGCACCTTTACCTGACGGGGCTAAATACGGTAGACGTGTGTTTGGTGTATCTACCTGTGCTGATGTTTGTTCAGCCACGAATTTGGCGGCGTCCGACTCGTTTTGTCTGTGTGTGGAGGACTGAGAGACGATGAGGGCAGCGTAGACAGTTCAATGCCTCCACTAAGGACAAAGGTTCAAGGACAGATCACTCACTCTCTTTATCCATTTCTGTCCATAATGCTATGTCTTCACCCTTTGCTCCCCTCTCTTCTACTGCTTTCAATCCATTTGCACTTCCTATGGGATATTTAGCAATGCATTCTATATGCTCCATTAGGAGACCCCACGACACACTGCATGTCCACACACACAATTCCTGGCTAAACCAAACACTAAGAGCAATTAGATGGACAGCTGAGGGACACTCAGTTTGTGACTGAGTGTTGGAATCTGTTTTTATCCCTATTTATATGCAGTTATTTGTCCATTCTAGTTATGTGCACGAGAGCCTAGCATGCAGCCATGACGCCTTACCTGGCTGTTGGACACTGATGCCAAGCAGGTTGGAAGTTCGGTTAGCCACTCTGCTCCAGCTGTTGTCGTAGTTCCTCCTCCAAAGAATGGCGGTGCACTGGTATTTGCCAGCCTCATGACGCCCTGCCCGGGTGACTGACAACCGGAAGTTGGTATTGGAGTGGGAGCGGTCCACAGTGGTGCGGGTTCCCAGACCTAGAAGTTGCTCCCCCCACTGCAGTGTGCCCTCACGGGTAAAGGTGACCAGGTCTTTGAACTCTCCCTGTTCGTCGTCGCCGCCATCTGAGTCGGAGGGCTTGAAGCGCCAGGTGACAGAGGTGGGTACGCGAGGGTTGTGACGAGGTTTGACCAGGCACAGGAGATCGAAAGAGTCTCCAAAGGTGATGGATGGAGTCCGTGATGAGGCCGAAACCATGAAAGAGGACTCTAGGCGGTGGAGGAAAAAAGAGAGGATGTTAGGACATAATAATAATAAAATAATAATACAATTCATTTTTAACACACTTAACATTTGGATCAAATCTCAAAGTGCTACAAGGTAAAAGCAGATAAAAGCATCCATAAAAAATATAATGATATTAATAATATAAAAATATGACCAAAAAGCAGCAATGTTAATTAAGAGTCATAGGTTCGGCTAATAAGGAAAGCTTTAAGTCCTTTTTTAAAACTCTCAGTCATCCGTGGAGCCCTCAGATGGTCAGGAAGGCATTCCACAGACAAGGGGCAGCAGAACAGAAGGCCCGATAACCCATGGCGCTGAGCTTAGTCCGGGGGAAGGAGGAGGTGGTTTTAGTGGGCAGAAGGGAGGGATCGTATTGAGGTCAGTGGGGTGAGTAGTTCTTTTAGGTAGGGGGGTGCATTACCATGGATGCACTGGTGAGTGAGGAGAGAGATCTTATTATCGATCCTGGTGGAGATGGGAAGCCAATGAAGGGAGTGAAGAACGGGGGTGATGTGTTTGTGTTTACGCACTCTCATCAGGATCCTTGCAGCACTGTTTAGAACATACTGAAGTCTTTGAAGACTTTTATCAGGGATGATGAGATGAGAAGTGTGTTACAGTAATCCATTCTGGAGGAGACAAAGGCGTGGACCCGCTTTTCACACAATACAATTGTCACAATACAACCAAACTGTTACAAGATTGGACAGCATTCCTTCAAAGCCCGCTGCTATCCACAAGTCTCAATCTATACCATTACAGCCAAAATACTGCAGTTTAACTCATGTATTTGATTGTATATGTGTACTACCCTGTGCTTTTGTGTAAGCATGAGTTTCCGGGCCAGACTGAGAGTGCACTTCAAAGTGATGCAACAAAGTAAACCCAAGGGAGAAATCTCCTCTAAGCATGGATGTTTGATCCACGCCCAACTCCGTGCCAAGTCTAAACTCTCCTCATTAAGCTAAAAACATTCACTATACCTCATATATTATTGCCAAGGTACATCTACACTGGAGAGGATGGATAATATGAGAGAGAGAGAAAGAGAGAGAAACAGAGAGAGAGAGAGACTAAGAGAGAGAGAGAGAGAGAGAGAAAGAGAGAGAGAAGATAAAAAAGATAGCGAGTCAAGATAAAAAAGATAGAGTCAAGATAAAAATATATCCCTTAAATAACCTGGCTCCTCTGTGCCTATTTTAGAGCATTTCAATGAATGATGGGGTTCCAGTAGAAGAAACACAGACGGAAAGAGGGAGGAGGAATGTAGAGAAGTCCATGATGTCTGATTTTTGCCCGATCAGATAGTTGATTTTCTTGAGGCTTTACAGATTTCTCCATTATGCTCTTTTCAACAACCCTGTCGCTTTCCCTCTGTCCTTCAAACCCTCTCTTCCTCTGACAGCTATCTCCCCCGGAGTCCTTCACGGTGTGTAATCAATGGCTTGCTGTCCAGACTCTGCTTCTGCTGGAAGGATTCCTGGGGCCATAACTCCTGAACGGACGATAACTCCTTCACTCTGATCTCTTATCTCCCATTGGCCCATCTCCATTCATCAATGTTCCTCACCGTCTCTCTATGACAGAAAAGAAGATTTCTCCCCGATTTACTTTCCCAGACAACTCTGTCTTTTCGCCGGTGAGAATAAACATGAATGGGTATGTTTGGTTGACTGTGAAAGGAATGGAGACTTTGTCTATCTAATGGTAAAAGTGACCGCGTAAAATACATATCCATAAAATGCTGCGGTCAGAGGACCCTGCGTGTTTGAAGCTCAGCCACGGCTTTGCACTCAGTGGAAACAGAGTCACAGTTTTCTTTTCATATTTTTCAGATGAAATCACTAAAGAAGTGAGGCGAGAGCGGTAGGAGGAAGTTTTCTATATACTAGATGTTGAGATAATAACCAATAAAACTGAGGATGAAAGCTTTGGAAATAGAAAAACAAGGTCCAAAACAAATCTGAGAATAGGTGAAATGCGCAAATTGACCACCGCAAACCAGCCCAAGTTTAGAAAGTCCTTTGATCAACAAGCATGGAGGAGAGGGATGGAACGGATTGAAGAGAGACACTAAGGGGGGTGAGCAGCTTGGACTTCTTTGGCCCGGTTTGCATAATACCCTTCATTTTCCTGAAAGTGACGTTTCTAGTGTTGCCCAAACTTAACAAATAGCCACTTAGAAACTGACATCTCTTCTCTGCAGCACCGCCCTGCATTGCTGCAGGGAGCTAATGCGATGGATGTGTGTTGGCATCTGTGCGTGTGTGTGTGCGTGCCGTGTGTACGTCGAGTACAGTTTTCCTGGCCAGCCAGGTCCTCACCGCTCCGCTCCAGTTGTTTTCCTCATTCTGGAGCGACGATGTTCAGCTTAACTCAGCGCTTACAGAAAAGACCCACACTTTGTCCTGAAAAACACCGCTGCTGAATTTCCATTTTAATAATTCTGGATAATCCATGTGGTTCTCTATGTGGGTGTGATCCTGTGCGTGTGTGTCCTTCTATGGTGGGTGTCACAGTAATTCCGCTTGTGACTTCTGGCAGGTGGTGTGAGTGTGTGTTATTCATAATAGCTCTTTCCCTTGAACAGTGCATGAATAAACCATGGTGCCTTCTACTATGTAGACTTCATCAGACTTCAGCAAATCATAAACCATATGTTTCTCTTTCGGTGGCACGTGTGTGTGTGCGTGAATGTGTGTGTGTGTGTGTCTGTGTTTTGGATGGGGGGCAAAGAGGAGTGAATTGAATTTTGAGGCAGATGGAGATGTTTTTTTTCTTCCAATATCATAAAAAATATCATTAGATCAATGAACACCTAAGCAGGGAAAACTCAGTGTATTCACATTTAGATCCATATCTGGATCATAATCTGAATATGGATACATTATCTGTAGGGGGCAGTATGTGTTGGGTCACAACACGGCACTGCAACCACCAACATGTATTGGAAATAATGGAGATACATAGTCACTCCAAAGGTTTTTCTGTGAGTGTAAAAAAAATCACCATAACCAATAACTTACTGACCCAAAATGCTACGAGCATGTTTTTCCAGCGTGAGCATTGTAAAGGTAATTATGAACTTGCAATACAGCGATAATTTTATGTGCACAGCTCATTTCAGATAGACTGACATTTTCATGGTGTCTGCCTCCAGTCAGCACCGCAGCCTCTCACCCAGCTTAAAGTGCCTTTGAGTTAGATCAGACCTCAGTAACTTACCGACGGTCTTCACAGTGGCTGTCTTGTTGGCTGAACTCTCTCCCAACTTCATCCAGTTCAGCTCCGGACCAGTGCTGGTGTGAAGCCACTCAGTGACTGTGCAGCGGTACTGTCCCTCATCTCCAGGTAAGGCATTGTACAGAGACAGGGTGAAAGTGTCATCCCGCACCTTCTCAACACGGATCTCCCCATAGCTGGAGCGCTCTCTGTAGGTTGGACTGTGCCACACAGCTCCATCCCGATCAACGGTGGCCACTTCCTGGGTGGGACCAGTCGCCTGCTTGCCCGTCCACTGCCACGCAACAGATAGGGGGCCTGAGCTGGAGTGGACCAGGCAGGTGAAATGGATCACATCACCCTCTAGGACATCTGAGGAGTTAGCGGACAACGCGACTGTGATGTTGCTCTCTGAAAGGGAAGAGAAAACATAGAGAGAGGTATGGAGGTGAGTTGAGAATAGCAAAGAACAAGTTCCTCAAAATCTCAACTCTTTTTCAAGCTTAATCGTGGAGCCAATAAAAATCAAACCTTCTGTGTTAAAACATTGCAGGAGACCCGGGGCAGAGCACAGGAGACCAGGGGCAATAAAACACATTTCTGACTCTGGCCTCAGGAGTATGACCAGCACTGTGCGTGACTACGTATGTGGGAGGACTACACTCCAGTTTGGTAACTGGCCTCAGGCACATCAGAGTGACAACCAGATGAGGAGGCCATGATGATTTTGTGTGTGAGAGCTCAGATTCTCTTTATGAACCCCATGTGGCTTTTTGACCAAGCCCATGCAAGAACATGGGAGAGGACTCAGATCACAGGGCTCAGCGGCACTTCAGAAGCAGAGGAGGATGAAAAGGGTTTACTGGTTCTTCTGCCCTGTATTTCTGCTTTATCTCGACTCTCATCACTTCACCGTCCATCAAACATTATGGAGCTCCGGTTGACCCGAAAGCTCTCTTAGCTCTGTGGGGACCAAAGCTGTCGTCTCATGGTGTTGTGGCTTTAGGTTTCTCTCTCTCTCTTTTTTGATCTTCCCTCAGGCCAAGCTCTGCTGCTTCTCTCTCTGCTCGCCAGCACTCCTAATAAGGACAAGCTCTCTGTGAATATGGTATAAGCCGGCTGCTCACTTCTATCACACTCAAATGAACAAAGGGTAAACCCAATATCCTCTTCCTCTTTGTATTTAATTGTAACAGCTTTAGAGTTTCTCTTTCACAGTGAAGAGAGAAATTTGTGACATTAGACACCTCGACATAAATGGGTAATTTATATTATTAACAATTATGTGTTAATAGATCACAGGTACAATTTTGGGATTACCTGATTTAAAATATGGCAACTAAAATCTATGAAGCTAGCTACTCCTCACAGGTGGCTTCTTTTGTTGATGCTGACTTGATGTGTACTTAAAAATGTTTTTTTAAGGATAATAGATCCTTCACTCGCCCTATTTATACAATGAAAGGCATAAATGAAGTCCTTACTAGGTGAAATGGGTGAGATTCCAACATGAATATCTTCTTTCTTGCTCTATGAGGATGTAAGCTCCTCCAAAATAATCTCAAAACTAGAAATATTGAATCTGAGGACACATATGCCCACTGCTAAAAGAATAACTCAATTTTATCACGCAAGTAAAATGTCAAAATAAAGAAGAATGAAGAAAGATGTTTTGAGATGCCAGACTTTTGTGCCCCGGAAAGCATGTTTAAAATATTACTGAATTCTGCCATAGACTATTTCCCATTTTTTATGGACATAGCTCTATATGCCACATTCGGGGGAGGCGTAGAAAAGGAAATGGACGATGAAGATTGACATTACAAGATCAGAGAACAAAAAAACAAAATCTTGAACAAATGCCATCCTATTACCTGTATTTAAACACAGTACACCACTAGTTAGTAACAGTATTGTTTAGTGTAATTTGACGTGACAGAATATGCATTCCTAAAATATGTCTTGTTTTTTTAATTCAAATATCTATTAAGATTAAAAGAGAAAGAATCTACTTATGTATGGCTGCTTCCAATTTTGTGGTATAAGGTGCAATTAAATTACAGATTCAGAATATTACATAAATTGTAATGTATCTTGTCATCAGTAATCTGACTCAACAATGTAAATTCCATAGATACACACACTCCTTCCCACCAATTTGTCTAGTTTCTGGTTAACTTTCCCTTATTCTTCCTTTGAAATTAATTTTTCATATTTTCACATTCATGACCAAAACCTCCATCTTCTTCCTATTTTGAGCTACAGAATGCATTTATCTTTATTACAACCACCTTTGCTCCCGACCCATGCACTTATCCTTACTAACGTTATGACATGAATGCACTGTGACATCTAAGCTCCGTCTTTTTCTTCCATCTGAAAGGTAACCTCATCTATCAACACTGATTTGTCAGAAGTGTTTACCTCTGCTTTTCCTTTCCTGTCACCTTTTCCTTCCTCTGACATTTTAACCCCTGTCACACTCCATTATCAACTCGCATCCAATTCCCCCAATTATTGCGATGAAGCAGGCCTTAAGGTTGTGTATGTGTGTGTGCAGCAGACATATGAGGATATGCTTGGTAATGAAAACAAGTCCGACTGACAGTGTCTGCTGTGTTTCATGTGCATTCTCTGAGAATTACTGTGGCCATTATCCCGTGTAAGCCCTATAAACATCCTTTATGGGCATTATGGTATTTTGTTGAGAAAAATAAAAAAACCTCACACAGAGGTGTTCTTTGGAGACTGCTGTAGGCTGGAGACCATTGTTTCAGGTTGATTTGGCATTAGATGCACAGCAGTCAGGGTTAAGGTGATGCTTGGTATCTGAGTGGAGGTATTACTCTTTTTTTAATGTGTTTTACAGTGTAAGGTAAAGCTGTCTCCACACTACCTCCTAGAGACAATGACGTACAGTGAGAAGAGAGGATGAAGTCAACACTCCTCACGGTGGCAGCGACACTGAGATGAACAAAACGTTCGGTGACTGATGAGAGCAGGTTATTAAAGGTTTGAATGTAACTTTGAATTTCTCATCTCTAAACCCGACACATCTCCAAAAGACATGCCCGCTTAACCCAGCTGAAGAGGTCCATCCTCAGAAGAGCACGTTAATTTAGCCGGAGGGACCACTTAGAGGGACCTGGAGCGCTAGGGGTCTTTCTCTGCTTCTCTTCTTTATTCATTCTTTAATTTCATGGCTGTTAGCTCAACCTCCGTGAGTCTGGCTTCTTCTGCTCTCCATTATCCTCCTATAGTGTTACCCGTCCGCCCGGCTAAGCCATGGAAACGGGACAGACCATAATGCTGCATTACCAATCCTCAGCAATCCAATCAAACAGAAAGTACATCAGGAATAAAAGTAGTATTATCCTTTCTCCTCTTACTCACACTTAACAATAGACACTGTTTAGCTATCTGTAAGAGGCCACCTTGGAGAGGAGGGGAAGGAGAGAGAAAGGGAGGCTGATGAGGAGCAGAGTAGAGTGACATATGCTCTATATGAAGACTTAAGTATAATTATGAGAAGCTCATCAATCTTAGTGTAATATGACAGCTGATAAACTTCTAAGCCAGCGGACTGATGAAAGGATTATGACTCACTGAGTGGCTGGACTGTGATCTGGACGTTGCGTGACCTCTTGCTGCGGTCGATGAAGTCTCCTGTGGGCGTCTTCTCCCGCTCTGTCACGCGGCAGATGTATTTGCCAGCATCTTCAAGACCTAGGTGCTGCAGCTTGAGCAGGTGGACGTTGGTGCTTTCTTTACGTACGGTCATTTGACCAGCTGCTTCACGGGCGGAATAATCAGGGCCCAGGACAGGCACAGCACTGGGGCCCACCACGGCCACCGGTGAGCTGCTGAAGACCCACGACACCAAGAAGAAACGTTCGGGCACATTCTGGGCCTCGATGGTGCAGCGAAGCTCCAGCGCCTCACCGGCCGTGAAGGACCGTCGATCCGTGCTCACCTGGATGCTGAAGTCCCGATCTGAGCGAAACAGACGGAGAAAAACAAGGGAAAATAGATTAAGTGATTATTTAGGAGAACAATAAGAAAGGTGGTCAAACTGGATTGAACTTTGATACATGATACAAATAAACCTTATGAATGCTGCACAGCTTTGTAAAATGTTATCCAAAGCGGTGAAAAATTTAACTTTAGAATGGAGCACTATGTTTGACATGAAGCAGCAGGACTGAAAGAATTAGGAGTGAGATCTCACTCACTCAATACAACAAGAAGTTGTTTTATTCTCTGTTAACTTGTTTTTCCGATGTCTAAAACAACTAAAATGCTTGACAATGCTAGCTTTTCTCACTATCCACATTCTGGAATGCTTAACCGGCAAGCTAAAACTGGCAGAGAGGGACACAGGACTGGGTCTGGGAGTGGAGGTGGTGTTTGAGGTGGACCAGTAAATCTGAGGAAATATATTAGCATCAGATATTGCAGAAGAGAAAGAAGCGAGAAAATAGAAACTGGCTTGAGGTCAAACGGTGCATCATTTCAAAACTGGTCTTTCAGAGAGCTTTGCTCTCTCTATCCCCCTTGGTTTCACCTCTGCAATAAAAAACAAACCTAATTAAAATTCTGTTCCAGCAGTCTGAAACCAAGTCAGACGCTTTCCTCCTCCTCCTCCTCCTCCTCGTCCTCGTCCTCCTGCACGGTCTAAGCCACCACAGACAAAGTAAACACTGCTAGCGCTAGCCCAGCTATGCTTGTAATCTGTGCATGCGTGGCTGTGTTTTGTTTGTGCGCGTACAGCTGTGTGTTCTCTTTTATTTGCTGTGTTAATTTCCAGACGATGAGCACAGTACAAATCAAAGATGAGTGTTTTGCCTCTCAGTGAGGTGCTAGCCCCAAGCTGTACTTACAAAGACTTTAAACAGACGTCCTTAGAAACACACTCATGTGTAAAAAGTTCAAAGCCTGCTGTGGGTAAACGGTTCATTATGAGGGAAGCATTGTGGTGGGAGAGAGGGATACTGCTTGTACATAAACAGTAGGTGGCTGTACATTGACAATATTTTTTATTGTGGATTGCGTGTCTTTTACCTCAATAGGATAGGTTTTAACTTCTCTCTGGTGGTTGATTGTGCAACAACTGCTGGATGGAATTTAACAAAACTTGGTGGAAGATGGGATATGGGCCAGGAAAGAACCCATTCATTTCAAGGGGCGGAGGTAATATTTTTCTTACCTTTTACTTTTACTTAACTACAGTGTATTAGGATATATTGTATTTCAGTGTATTTCAACAATTTCCTCCAAATCTGGCAAAAATCTGCTGTAAATATTTTGTTGACTGTTTGGCCAGAACTATTCTGGTCTGGTCTCTATCTTTCCACAACATTTGACACGTTGAAGTCCAAGTGATGAACATATTAATCAACAAAATAATCAATAGAATAGAATCATTGGTAAAAAAATCTTCATCATCTACAGCAGTATTGCACAAATTGATTCAGCAAAGATGCTGAATTAGCACCAACACATACGACTTTCTCACTTTAATATATATGGCTGCACAATTAATGAAATTTCAACTTTGATAATGAGTTTGGCTTCTCTTCAAATGAACATGATTGATGTTCTGTAAGAAAGAATGCTCTGCTGCAAATTCAATCTAACCATTCTTATACTATTGCACGAGTAACCAGGCAATCAGGTCTCGGTAGGTCATTTCTTTACCAATCAGGCCAGACAGTGGTTTTGGGGAGCGCTTGATTTGCATTGTAGCTGCTCTGCACTGCCTGTGCAAACATGTACTGGATGAATCCAGAGGAGAAATGTTCATGTTAAAAGAGAATCACCAATATACAATACATCAAAAAGCAGAGGGTGAAAATTAAATCTTGGCCCTTGAGGCGTCATCGTCTGTTGTTTGGATTTATTTTGAATTTAGGATATTAACCAAGAACAAATATGATGCAAAGAGTGCTTTGGAGTTGTGTCTGAAAACAAACTACAAACTGCTGCACGAAGAAAGCATGGCAAGTCCAGGATCTTAGATTAGATCAAATTTATCAGGATTATCATATTAGACTGGATCATGCAGCCCTACTTGAATGTGAATGTATGGAGGATGGGAAAAAAGCTTCAGCAAGAATTTTAATCACTCAGTGTGGAGCTCTGTTTTACTGGAAGTGGTCGGCTGAAAAGAAGCAGAGACTTAGGAGAACAAACAACCTCAAAGGTCCAGCATATGTTAGCGTTTAGAGCTAATAAAAAAAACCTGAAAAAGAATTAAGTGCAATTAGCAGAGGGAGCAAAAAGGAAGTGGTTGATGGAGAAAAACTGGGGCATGAGAAAAAAATCAGTTATGGGGAATGAGTACGGAGAAGTGTGGTGATGTGAGAGAGCAAAGGAGGACACGTGAAAAAAAAAAGAAAGGAAGGGAATTGTGAAAGCAGAGAGTGAAAGATGCATTAGGATTCTGTCTGTTGCTCCTATCACTGATGCTGAAGCTTTGATTAGCTGGTGATGGGGCTATCTTGAGATCCACTCCAACTTTTATAATAGGGGCCTAATGGAGAAGTTGCTCTCTCCATTCTAAATTTCTCTCTCTCGCCATCTCTTTCTCTTTGTCAAATTTGCACTTGAACAGGTGAACATCAGAAGAACATCTTCAAGATGTAAATAAGCATGCAAAGTAAAAAAGTCACAATGATTCCACACATGGTCAAACAGAGTCCACACACCCACAGCCACACACAAGTCTACTGTATTCCTTTTCTCACACAACACCGCCATCCATTATAAATTACAGACAGAGAGAGAGAATAAGACTGTTGAGAGAAGGGGGGGGCGCTTAGTGCCTTGTGTCTCTTCGCTGAAGTGGTAGATACTCATCTGACAAACCTGCTTCACACATCTGAATTCCCACTCTCCTCCTCTACCCACGACCATTTGGGGCACCATCAAGGCATTGGGTCGGAGCAGATCTGATACTTAATGGAGAATGATGGACTGCCAGGAGACACTTGCCACTTTGTCTGCCTTGGTAATTGAGCTAGTGTCAAAGCAGTTTATCGCCCATCTCCCACTTTTACAGTCACACAAAGGAATTTTTCATGAACATGAAACGTAGCTTAGTGGGTTAGAAGGGATGTAGTTGGTTGGAAGGTTACATTTGAAAAGTTGTAAAGCAGTCTTTGTTTCTGGCCCATCAACTATAGAGTTTGACATCTTATTAGATCATTATCATACGGGGAAGCCTCCTCCTTCAGTCTACGCAAGACACCCATCGTTTCTCCCTCATACTACAGTCGCACCTCTTTTAACTTTCACAACCCCCCGTCTCCCAGCTTCCCCCTCCCTCGATGATAACTGCTTTCCTCCGATCCATTAGACAATCTCCTCCCTTAAGAGCTGGCAGCCACACTAAACCAGCGCGATGACTTCCTCTAATGCAGTCAAGCACGAACTAGTCTGGTGCAGTTGATGGTGAGAAGGAGCTTTTTTGGAATCTGATCTCTGGGCCACCAGTTTCCTGGGAATAAATGTTGAATTCTCCCTCATTAATCACCGGCACCGTTGGGTAAATTATTCTTGATTTGTGCTCGTAATGTTGACAAAAAAACAAAAGTGGAGGATCTGTGGAGGCTTGTTTAAGCCGTTTTTAGTAAGCTAATGAGCTTAGTGGGTGATACTGATCAGCAATTGTAGAAAACTGGCACACATTCTTGTGTAAGTCTGTCAAGAGGGTGAGGGTGAGGGGGGCGCCATGCCCCCTCTTTACTCACCCGTGGGCTGAATGCGGAGCTGAGTCTTGTCACTCTGTTTACGGGTCATGGCAAACCAGCTGCCATCTGTGTCCTGAATCCATTCAGCAGCCTGGCAGTACAGCAGGCCCTGGTCCACCGGCTGCAGCTTGTGAATAGTAAGCCTGTAGGCCGTAGCGCTTGTTTTATCCAGCCTGAGATCCCCTGCAGCCATCCTCGGCCGATACAGTCCCCCAGAGCGCAGGACAAAATCCCTTGACAAAGTGACCAGTTCCTGAGGCGGGGCCGCCGCATCCTCTGGGGACCGCAGATACCAACCCACAGATAAGTGAGTGTGCTGCATTGTGGTCCGAGACACCTCACAGGTGAGCTGCAGCGTGTCGCCTTCCACCTTGGACAGAGTCTGGGCTGGTGCTGTTACGGCCAATGAATCTGCAATGACTGGAGGGGGAAAAAAAAGAAAGAAAGAAAATTAGCACTCAGAATCGCTTATGTGGAGTCCGTTTAGGATGTCAGGTCACTTTAGAATTGCTCATTTTAGAATATTGCTATCGTGCACCTTGAACAGCAAACAAACACTCTACCGTCCAATAAGAAATACAATGAACTCTTGTTACTGTTAAAGATAGAGGACTCAAAAGCAGACTATTTTTGTTTACGCCTACTATTATAGTGGAAATAAACAGGCGTTCTGCCGTAAGCGGTTCAAATCTGATTCACTCCCCGGTGAGAGAAAAGGTGTTAATGCAGGTTACTGGCCTCTATTTCCTCTTCCCTCCATGATTTTCACAAGTCACAATGAGTTGATGGCATTTTCTCAATCTCAGAAAGCCACATACCTCCATAACCCCCCTGGCGCTCTTTCAGACTGATTATTTACTATATGGTTTACTCCGAGAACATGACACAACAGCTCCATACTGTGTATCATGCAGCTGCACTCACACTAAACCTTCCCCCCATAGTTTGTGCACGCAACGTAAATGTACAGACAAAGTAACAATTGCAGTAATAAAATTCATCCCAGCCCATCAATCTATGATACCACTGAGATCAGAAGGTGGATTTTAAGTAAGAAGACAAGCGGGGGGGGAGCATTCTTGAGAGACCATTCTAAAAACTCAAGACACATCAATGGAATTAAATGCGTACAGCTTTTGAGTATTTTTGATGAGTATTTTTGGATACGTATCAAGGAGCCGCTATATACGTGTGCGCTAAAGAAAGAATAAGAGAGTGGTAGAACCTAATTCTCCAAAGATATCAAGCATTATGCCAACAAACGGAAATGTGTAGTGACAAACAAAGAAGGAGTATGAGCTCCCTCAGGGATGGGTCAAATGTAGAGAAATCATTTCAATATGTTGTACTGTGTATAGTTGTACATGATCAGTAAAGGATTTCTTCATCTTCTCTCTAGAAGATGAAGATGATGGGTCACTGCACATGGATCCTATCCTGTATGTTTTGTGTGACCTAACTGATTGAGGCTATAAGCATGAAGATGGTGTAAATAAACACACAAACATGGTCACAATGAACGGCAGTCGACCATTTATACAAGGCTGAGAAAATGTGAATTGATATGAGTGAAATGAGTAAATGCAGAGAGAGGATTTCTTGTATTGTCGTGTGATGACTGTGAGCCCTTCTTAGAAACTTGTACGAAGAAGTGCTCTGTGTGGGTTTATGGATGTGTAGTCCTTTGTCAAGATGCTTGGCTATTCAGGCTATTATAGGATTTTCATTGTAAGGCCTGCAAATCAGCATGTTTGATGCATGATCTTCTCCTCAAGTCACCCGCTATGATGAAACAAGGAGGGGGATGGTAGAATGATTTGAATCATTTTTTGTCCAGGTGTAAATACTCTTCTTTCACAGATAAATCAAATCATTCGGAATGACTCTGGATCTGTAATCTCTCAGTTTTCATATATCCCCCTCAAAATGTCATGGTCTGGATCCAGATCCAATATATGTGTAGTGGGGGAAGATGATCCGTTGTCTGTGCCTTCCTATTGTTGTTTTGTTGTGCATATTAGTTTTAATGATATTGGTAAAATCTTCGAAAAAAAGGGGCCTTATTTCATGTTGTGATCCATAATCTGCATCCACACCCGGATTTGATTCAAAATGGAATCAAATCTTCTTTGGCTGACGGTCAACGCATAAACCTTAATTTTTTCCAACACAAATGTCACATATCTACATAATAATTTTGTTCGTTAAAAACACTTTTTGCAGAATGGATTTGTCAGTTGATGTTGATAAACGTATAATTTTAAGCAGAAACAGAGAGCAGAGACGGAGAGAGCAGTGGAGATCATGACAGCTACAGAGTGAATGAGGAGAAGGAGCAAGAACAAAGCAGTGAATCAGAGGAATGTAATGTTAATTTTTCTCAGATTTCACAGCGGTTACATTCAAAAAATTAATAAACAAACCCACTGCTCTGAACAAACCTCCCGATTTTGCAAGAGTTGTGCATGGCTCATCTAGTCTACTATATTTCTCTCCAACCTGCAATGTCTGTAGCTTTACCCGCTGGTCAACAGACACAAACATCTACAGCCCTTTGTCACAGACCGAACACACGAGAAAAAAACAGCTTGAAGAAAAGTCAGCTTGTCTGTAGGTTTTGTCCCAAAGCTCGAAATACATGTAGGAGGCAGTGTATGCAAGAAATGAAAACTATCTATCCTTCTGTGCTAAAATAATCCAGGTCACTTAGCATAGTAGCTCACATGATCTCCATAAAAATGTCAAATTAAAACATGCTCTGGAATAGACAACAAATGTAAAAACTTATGCATGTTGAGTCAAATTTGTTGGATTCATGGCTATTTGTTTGGAACATTTTTAGATGACTTGTCAGCTCCTCTCCACTCTAAGGTCATGTGACTGCAATCTAGCCTGCGCAATACACACTCATTATGGAGATTTTTGTGCAGTTGTTTTTTGCGATTATCATAAAAAAGTGTTTTGCGAATATTTAATAGTAGACGCTACACAACCATTCGCGATCGAGCCCAGGTTTGTATGTATGCCTTGCACATGTACTAGCAATGCTGTGGGTCTAGTTTCACGCCGAAAAATGGGACGGAAGAAAACTTGGAATAAGTATAATAAGATGGAATATGTATGGAAAATAATTGTCTGTGCGCATCAGGTAGACATAATTACGCCCATGTAGTGTCCATGAACACCTTCACAACAATGTAAGCATTTTGAGGATAAAATGATAAAAGGATAACATTCCCTCGATGTTAGCATATGTATGCATTAGTGGGCTGCCGTAACAATCATCTGTATTGAATATTTTTTGCTCTTTGGGAAGAATCAGGGCCTTGTTTACTGTAGCTATCTAGTTACCCATTGACAGCAATGATGATGGCAATAACATAAGTTGAATCAAGTTCCACCAAGCAGTTTCTCATCTACTGGCTTGGTTATTGTATTGTTCCCATTCTGCCGCAGAAACGTACTTTGTGTTGTGTCTTCTAACACTTTTTTATCTGATCCAGCATGAACCTTTTCAGCATTTAGTGCTACAGGGAGGACTGAACGAGACGGGCATCAAAGGGCAACAATGAGCCTTGGTTGCTCATGAACGTGTCGCCAGTTCACGTTCCTTTTACCATACCACTTCGGTGGCACTAAGAACAGCAGACAGAGCACAGGTAGCCATATCTGCAGTATGGGTGACTCTCTGACCCAGTCGTCTAGCCATCACACCTGGCCCTTGTCAATGTCGCTCAAATCCTTACATTTGCCCATTTTTTCTGCTTCCAACGCATTCATTTCGAGTAAAAAATCTTCACTTGCTGCCAAAAATATGCCAGCGACTGACAGGTGCCATTGTAACGAGATAGTCAAAGTTATTCTGACTTAACCTGTCACTCAATATTATATTCTGCATGGGACCCAAGGCTATATTCAAGCCATCATTTAATATATGCAGTACAGTAAGTACATGCATGCACACCCTAATCTGTCCGTCTATGCATGTATGGGTGTTCTTTTGTCTTTGTGTGAAAAACTATGTACAATTTTAATATGGAGGTAGGACAAAAAGAGTTGCCACTAATGAATAGCAACAAATGAGGGAAACACAGGCAGCGAGATCATAGAACAAAAAGGGAGGGAGCAGAGGGAGATGAAGCCTGACGTCTGGTTGTCGGAGCTGAACAAGAAAGAAAACAGTGATTGCAAGGAAGAGGCAGGAAAAGAAAGAGTTATCAGGTGGGTCACGAACAATGGCAGTCTAATGAGATGCACCATCCTGGAGATACATTTATATACAGTAAGCACAGCCAAAAATAAACAGTTTCTTTCAAAAGCTTCAAACAACCGTGAAGGTCTGATTGAAATATCTCCCCTTATTTACTTCTCCATTTGCTGAGCGCTTGTTAAACAGCCGAGGCGCATGGGAGGCAAATGGTTGTCATGGGCAGCAGGAAAAGTATTCTCCTTATGTTATTCGTTTGGTTGTTGTATGATAAAATTGCCAACATAGGGACGTTACTAGCCCTGTATTAGTGATAATAGTGGAGAATTTTCATTCTATTATCAGTGGAATCATATTGCGACAGTCCATGTTTTTCTTAAACCATTGTCTAAATAAAAAAGTCACTGAAAATAAAAAGTAAGCCCTTAATGGAACTGGTGTTGCTGATCTGGTTTACTCAAACTCTCCATTCAACACTAAGAGAATTGCAGCATCGCATACAGTTACCAGAACAACACACCTACGCTACAGCTTTGTTGTTTCCATAGCAACCCACCCACAGGATGCTGAAGGCCTTTGAGAAAATTCAAACAGTTACTATAACCCCAAACACACACACAGTTCAGAAACCAACTCTTGTCCCTAAAGTACTTAACACATTGACTTTATCTGAAGTCCTCAGTGCCAATCAGATCTCTACACACAGGCCTGCCTGCTGAGTAAAACCAATCTCATTGCTCCACTTCACCGCAGATATAAGGGGGCTCCAGTAGCCCCACTGACCTAAATCTGTGAAGGATTAGGAATAAAATGACGGGATATTCTCAGGCAGCTAATCTCAGTTTCAGCACTTGTCATGACATATATAATATGAAAATTGGAGCAAAAAGCAGCAATTTTAATTAAAAGCTATAGGTTCTGCTAAAAAGGACAGTTTTAAGTCCTTTCTATAAAGTCTCAGTCGTCTGTGGAGCCCTCAGATGGTCAGGGAGGGCATTCCACAGACGAGGGGCAGCAGAACGGAAGGCCTGTTAATATGTAGCCGGAAAGGTTAAATATAAAAAATTAAGGGAGATTCAAGGTTAGAAATGTAACATATAGTTAATAATTATGTTTTCATTGGTTTATAACCATTCAAAGAATTGTTGTACTTTCTTTCTTTTAAAGATCAAGTCAATACATTAATTACACTATTAAGTGGTGTCAAATTCTGACATAGGATAGCTACAAACTGAAGGTGAGGACATCGAGTGATGCTCAAATACTGTTAGTTACATCAATGAGCGATTGGTCAAACAAGAGAACATGTTTCTTCATTTCAGTGAAAATGAACATTGTTCATCCTTCCATCTATTTTCTATAAAACCGCTTATCTTGTGCAGGGTCTCTGAGGGGCTGGAAGCTGTCCCAGCTCACAATGGGCGAAAGAGAAGGCACATCCTTGTGAAGTTGCCAGTTCATCACAGGTCCACTACTTCAGCAATTAGAGAGAACCCAAACAAACCAGGGGGGAGAAAGGTCCAAACTCAGCGAAGAAAGGTCCCAGGTCTCCCAGCAGATTCAAACCCGAAACCCTCTTGTGTCACTTTGAGGCAACAGTGCTAGCCATTAAACAACCATGCCAATAGGGCAACTATAAACATTGTTCCTTTGACATCAATCTCAAATACGTTTGCTTCAATCTAGCACACCCGTTGGTTTTGTGTCGAGTGAGTTGCATTGAATAAAAAACAACTTTGCCCAGGTGTTTTAAGAAAATTAAAGTAAACATAGCTTGGTCCTGAGCTAAAAGGAAGTACAGACACTCATCAAACCACGAGTTGCTCCAACACCTGATAACAAATATTAGCTTTTATTCCTATCTGGGAATCCTACCTATTTTTTAATTCCCCTCCGTGCCAACCCCAACAAAATAAAAAAAATAAAAACTAACAGAGAAAATGTTGATTTTAATGGGATCCTTTCAGCCCACTTTTGAAATATTCAATCAAAACCTTTGACTTTGGCAATTTAACCACAGCAATAATCTCAAAGAGCAAGTCTTTCTTACCATAAAATTAAGAAAATGAAATAAAATAAAAAGTCAGGACTCTATTTGAGGGTACTTTTCCTTACTCGGATCAAATTCATACAAACAGGAAACTCAAGATTATGGCAATTAAATTATTGTACACAGATGAATCAGGTTATCGCATTTTGAGATGGAGGCTCTCGTACGCAGTTGAGAAGAAAAACCGAGCCGTGTCATTCTGTATTTTTGATTGACAAGCCATCAATCCTTCATAAATCTTTCAAACTACTCTCTTCCAGCTCTACCTAATCTGCATTTACGGCTTTCATCTCAGTCCATTCCAGATCTTCCCTCACTCTCTCGGCTCTCTGAAGTGAGCGATGGTTGTCATACCTCAAACTGCCCTTTTAAGTCCAGTCACGAAGGGATAGAAACAAGGGGGACATGAGGACAAAAACAGTGAAAAATAGCTTTCACAGTGACTATAACAAAGAGAAAGATAAGATATGAAGCATCATCTGTATATTTTGCATCCTGCTAAATTTCTAATCTATCTGTGCTGTGGTTTTGTGAGGAGATTATGACAGGATGAACTAGAGAGTCATGGTGGACGATAACTCTCCTAAATTATCTGGCTCACGTAACCCCACGGACTCTCCTTTCGACAATGTAAGCAAACATGATGTCATTTCTTGTTATTATGTGCCCATTTTGAGGGTTTTGGTTCCGTCTGTTATTTCAGTGAGTCTGGTGTCGGCATATGAAAATTCTGCAACTGGCCAGTCAAATTAGAGTAAATATCAAGGTGCATAATGGAGCTTTTGCCTGACATTTAGTTGAATTAATTTATGCCTGATGGAAACTGCTGTAAAGTGAGGCAGCAAAATGACCATAATAGCTGCAATAAACAGCCAGAAGTACGGGGCACCTTAGCAAAAGGTCCATAATAAGGATTCATAATGTGATGCTTAGAGGACCATGTTCTTGTTAAAATGTCCCCGAAAAGGGGAGATTATGGAGTCGTCGTCACCGCCGCCAATCCTCCATGTTAACGCCATCACTCCAAAACTGTTACATGTGTCTTCTCCAATTCAATGACCCAATAGACTGTCCGAGGAAGAACTGGATTGATTTTTGGGAAAGTCAAGTTGCACATTTCCGCCACTAAGTTGAGCTCACTCACAGGAAAAACGGTTTTCAGGCCATCATTTCTCAACCGTTGGTCTCATTTAGTCTAAATTTGGTGCATATGAATCTCCACGTGGAGATATGTCTTGTATATATATTATTTCACTATAATAGTTCATAGTTTACTCATTAGGTGGAGCTTTATGTGGAAAACAGCCTCTCATCCGTTATTTCCCAACCATAAATCTCAATTGTGTCTAAATTAAGCTCATATGAATTGACACAAGTAAAACTGATTTTTTTTCTATTGAGCTCATAAAAATGTTTAAAACTTTATTTATCTTCATTATTGAGTCACTATGGGATCTGATCTTAGAGCATATTGCTGACTTCATAGAAATAGTTAACTTGAGTCAATATGGACTATTTGTGATTATTGATGAATAACATTTCATTTCGTTCAGAGGAATTGCTTGTACAACACAGGGGATTGGGGCCTTTATAGGGATATGCCTTTGCTTTTGGGCAGGACCTTGTTCTAATATGGGTGTTACTTTGCTGTCAAAACAACCTCAGCTCTGATCAGAATATGAGAAAAATAAAGGGATTTGCGCCACTTCAGTTGCGAAAAAAGAACCGATACTGAGGTCAAGCACTGCAAAAGACGATATCGCCAGGCTTACAGTTGAACTACTCCCCATTGCCTGGTGGCATGGTAAATGGTAAATCGACTATAATTGTGGAGTACCTTTCTAGTTTGCTCGACCACTTAAAGCGCTTTACAACAGCTACCCAGCATCCAACAGTCACACACATTCATTAAATGGTGGCAGAGGCTACCGTGCAACATTGAGGCAATTGGTCAATGGAACAGCAATTGGGGTTAAACTGTTGGTCAGTATCTTTATCAACAATACTTCAACATTTAGACTGTAGGGGCTGGAGATCAAACCACCGACCTTCGATAGGTGGATGACCTGTTTTGGAGTTGAGGTAAGGAATATGTGCAAACATGTTTTATGCATTGAAAGCTGCAACACTGTGCTCAGACTAACCATTCTCATAATCTTTGCTCTAGTGTGTCAACAGTATATTCCAGCTTACTTTGTGCTAAACAAATAAAATAGCTGCCAATTTTTGGAGTTTAAAATTATGTCTGTTAATGCCACAAATCATTCTTAACATTTTGGTGTCTCATAAACGCATTTATCTTTCAGCCAATCTGGATTTCCTGAATCCGATTGCTTCGCCAGCACCATAAGAAAAAACACCTTTGGACATGGTGTCCATACTTATGGTATAAACAATACCTCGTAGGACTGCAAATACAAAGCCACAGATGAAGCAGTTACCCCTTTCTGGTGTGTAATGGCCTTAAGTGTGTTTGTGTGTGTTGCGAAGCAAATGAGCATTTGGCAAGGCCAGTAGGGTAATTATTGTTAATTACTCTGTGAAACTGAGAGTACTGCTGAGATGGAAACAGAGCGAGTGGGCGATCTTCAACTCCATTTCATGTGAGTCCAACCTCATCACTAAGCAGACATCCTTTACTGACCCAGGAAGCCTACAACATATGCAGGCGTATTGGGTCAGAAAATAATACTGAAACTGTGCCCACACCTGCCTTCCCAATTGTTATTTTAAATGATCCTGCCCGTTCACATCCTTCACTCCATTGTTTCTCTCTGGGAGGGCTGTTGCTGAGTCAGAATGAGGGATGGAGTGATCCAAATTGGATAGAAGGCGGAAAAAAGGGACGATTAGCACAGGGGAATGGGAAGAAAATAACAAAGATGAAGTAAAAAAGGAGTCTCTCCCCCTCCCCTTATGATTCTTGTGCAACCAATGCAGAAATTACAGCTGATGCAAGATCAATATTCTGGATGTAGCTTATATTAAGATGGTGTACCCCTGTAAGTAACACTTTATCAAGAGACTGGAAAGAAAAAAAATCAAGCGCCTCTTCAAACAAAACACCATTAAATCAAACTGTGACAAACGCAGGTCAGCCTACCATCCCTTAGAGCATGTACTGATAATAAGGACAGGATACAGAGCAAAAGAAGAGGAAAAAAGAGCAGGGTAAGGATCATGCCTCGGAGTCAAGAAGGAGACATGTGGGTACCCCCTTTAACAGAGAAAAACGGGCGACGCTGGAGATGAAAGCTGTGTTGTGGGATCTTGCTGCATGGCGGGGGGTACATCCATAATACAACACAAACAGAATCCGATGAGCTGACACCTTATCGAGTGTATGATACAGAGCACCACGCTCCCCTTTCTGGGATTTCATATTATTTATATGTTATGTAATAAAAGCATAAATATGTTTTGCATCGCACGGACTCAGGGTAACAGTTATGGAATTCTTAAGTTTCAAAGTGAAAGTTGCTGTGTTTGTTAGTATGACATTCTCTGGTGGATTGACTATAGCAGCATAGAGGACGGCCTGTCATATTAAGTGGAAAACAATCAAATTCTATAAATATATTTACATTTAATCCAATGTTGTTGTGTTCCCTTTTGATTGTAACAAATTCTTTTGAATTAGAAAAATGTCCAACAATAACATATAAGCCCCACATCAGTGGGGCTTATATGTTATTGTTGGACATTTTGATGGACATTGATCAAATTAATAAAGATTTTTTGTTTGTTTGTTTAAATGCACCAAATATAAACAAATTCTGTGAAGCACACCGATGACGAACTGTGTGAAAGAGGCTTTAGAGGAGAAGCTTATTGACCATATTGCTTGAGTATACTGCTGCATGATTATGCCCAAAATGATAATGATCATGCATTAGTAATGACATATTGACCATTAATCATGATTTTTTATTGATTTAAAGAACTGTCGGGCTCCATTGTTCTGCTTGACCATAAATCAGTAGAAATAGCAATGAACCCAACAGCTGTGAAATCCTTTTCCATTTCTCCTCCACATAGGTTATGCCACTTTGGGGAAATAGCTGCATGAAGGGTTTATGAAACCTTTTGTCCTTATGGTGACCGTTTAACTCTACCCTTCAGCATTCACTATGTTCCTTGGACGTTTATTTTGGCTAAAGGTAATCTGCTTAGATTTGTGATTTAAGCATGTCTTTATGAACTGGATGGATATGTTGACGCCTGGTCTGGGGTTGCTACTATGGATATGGCCATTCTTGTCGGCCTAATGTTTCCTAGCCTTCATGCGTTCATCATACAGCAGTGTGTGGTTTATTTAAGCCGCTCCACTTAATTGTGTAGCTTAAGGTACAAACACAAATCTCAAGCACTCATTACGTACGATTTGTTCTTGTTTAACATAATTTCAATGGATTTCTTTCTGCTCCTCCACATTTTTCAATTTTCACTTTGACTCTCTGCTACCTGCTATATATTAATTTAACTCTTAATGTTGCTCCCCTGGATTGCATTCAGGAAATGTTTGCACACAGATCATTACACACCAGTTATACACCATATCAGCTCTGGACAAAAAAAATCCCCACCAACAATTCAAGAAATCATCCACTGAAACATCCGTGTGAATACTTTTGGCCACCAGAGCTTTTCCATGCGGAGGAGAACCAGACGTGCTGACAGCCTGCCCTGACTCTTGTTGGTAGCTAAGATAGAATAGGACTTTAGCTTTTCAGATGAGGAGTTCAGGAAACTAAACTATGAATCATTGATATTTAATTCTTTTTTCTGTTTGTGACACTTAAAGAAAAATTATTTTCCCCCAAAAATGATACAGGAATGTACCACAATTACTCAGAATGTCAATCTGAGACAACTCTTTTTACTTGTAGGGCATATGGCAGAGATGGTAGGGGTGTTTCTGAGGCCTTTGGATATGCTTATTTAATGAGGAAAAGTAATGAGAAACATCACAGCACATTCATTAGTCTGTCTGTGGGCGTCTGTGGACTCTTTTTCAATTTGCTGCATGTAGCAGACAGTTTTCAGTTTGTTGTCAAACATTTCATATTAACAAAGCTAAGATTCAAGTCGGAGGCATGAATGATTTCGAAAGATTCCGATTACTATTTGGCATTAGGACTACATTATTCATGAACACATCGCATTCAACTATTTTACCAAAGAAACAGGACCCAAACTTTATTACCACATACAGTATTTACAGGATTCTCAGAGTTTTGGACCTAGATTTAAAAGCTATTAATGAAAAAAAGGCAGCTTAGATTAAAACAGCAGCAATAAAAAGATGAGTAATCAAAATATAAAAGGTTAGAGAAAGAGAAGAAAAGACAATAAATAATGAAATCTAGTTAAAAAAATAAAATATCAAAATAAACTATAATTACCAAAAGTCAAATTTAGTCATTTACAGGTGTAAATTCAAGTGTAAAAGAGGTGTGAAGCAGTTGGGAGTGTTGATTTGTCCTATATTAACCAGTGACGGTATTCCATCCTATGGAAGTATTCCATCCTATATTTCTTGTGTGTTTACTGTAAGTCGTCATTTTAAGGCAAGTTAACATGAAAAAGAAAATCTGTTATTATTTCAAAAATATATATATTAGAGCCTTAGCAGAAATATCACTTTTTTTTTTACAGTTAAAAACATCAAGTGGTCATATAGGGAGCGCTGTATAAACAACCAACATGCAAATCAGGAAAGCCATGATTTTTTTTACATTTAATCTAGTTTGTAAAGGGATAAATGAAACTAGATGCAACGTTTTTTCTTTCAAAGTGGAAAAGGTGCAAAGCAAGCAGACTCATTAAAAACTGAACAATTGACTATTAGGGAGGAATGGACCCTAATCACATAACCCCATAACTACAATGGCTTTATTTTAAGATTTTACAGAAAACTGATGAAATTAAATCAAATTCTTCATTGTGTTTCTTTTTGCTGTAATGATCCTCTGCATCCATCATTCTATCCCACAATGATCAAAGAGGCTTCTATACCGTTCCCCCAAAAACATCCAATCTTCTGGAGAGAGATAAATCGGAAATAAGGGCGGCTGGTGGAAAAGGGTGAGAAGATATGAGAGATCCTGCAGTTGGCGTTATGAGATTTTCAGTTAGGAGCTTTGAGGTCTCCTACTAATGGAACATCAGTCTTAGTGGGTGTGTGAGTAAAATGTGTGTCCTGTACTAAAAGACAGAGGTCACAATGAGAGGAAATGGCCTCTTCATTTAATAAAGGGATCTTCGTAGCATTTTTCACTTTCTCCCTACGCTGTTATTCTTCCTCCGGCTCCGTCCCATTTTTCTCACTCCAATTTTCTAGATCTATGCACCCCCCCTCCCTCTCTATTACATTATCTTTGTAACTTCCCTTTCAGTCTGGCTAGTTGCTTGTCACCACCCAATTATCACCTCTTCGTTGTTTTTCATCCATCCTCCTCCTCAAGCGCTGTTTATTGAGTGTTGATCCCTAAGCCGTTTGTACACCACATGTCAGTCACAAAACATTCCTACTGCATGTTTCTCCTAATGCTGGGGGTAATAAAGTAGTAAAGGGATTTCCATCCACTCCGCGTGAGAGAGACAGAGAAACGGAGCTTGGCCCAGCGGCTATTACAGCTCATTATACCTAAAGGTAGTAGCAGAAATGCTTAAAAATGTGGCAGTCTCTCTCTTACGCACCCACCCAAACACACATAGAGCAGCCTGAGGGGACAGCTGCTCTCTGACACACAAAGAGTGGTAGAAGGGATCGAGGTACTCCCCTCTGCTCGCCCAAACATGTCCTCCAGCTGTGACTCAGCTGCACTGTCACTGAACAATACACAGTCCGGAGGGCTGAGCTGCTTATTAAGAATATCTATTTTTTACAGTAAACTTAAAACGGAACTTCAAAGAGTTACAAAATGCATGAACTTATTGATTCTACCAAAGGACTCCAATTATATTACTACTGCATGTTTTGAAAGTTTTTCCTGCGTAAATATTTTCCTAGCGCTGTATTTACTGGATATTTAGCAGAAAATCTTCTTAATAATATACACTAAGCTCCTCTAAGGGTGTTGAAGAAGACCAGATGACAAGATCCCCCCCATATCTAATCACAAAATGTTATGTCCTTTTAGTAAGAAATCCTAGAGGTTAACAAGAGGAGGCTTTGTCTGGTGCACGATAACATGCAAAGACGTATAACGTTAGCTCCAGCCCGTTATTACTCAAATTATTTTACACTAACATGAGATTAAAGTAGACCCATTTTGTCGTCTGACAGCAAGGTTATATCCCCGAAAAGCACCCAATACCCCATAATTGAACTCCTCATTCATGTTTGTACAGGGGAGCAGAAATAAGTTGATGAAGTGCCTGTGAACTTCTCCTAAATATAACTAGATTTCCACGTTTTGAAGCTGAGCATCCCTCTTGCGCTGTGTTTGTTCATTCAGCTATCTGTTTTTTTAATCTTTAGAGTTTCATCCTGTCCCCTATAGTTTATAAGAATTTTGCAGTGAAGTCACTGCTTATAAAAGTTTAGTGATTTCTCTTCATAATATATGGTTTTAGAAGAAGAAATGAACAAGCGGGGTCCATATGTATCACAATATAAAAGGATTTTATTATAAAATCACTGACTGTACTTCAGCAAAACTGTAAGAATGAGGAAAACGAGCACAAACAGACAGAGAGATGTTGGATGAAGAGCAAAAGACAACAGTGTCCTCCGGAACCTTTGAAAACTGCTCACCTCCAACAGGTAGCCTTAAACAACCTTGACTCGAGTCAAACTTACGATACGAATACAGGGACTCTAAACTCGTCCTCAAAAGTCTTCAAAAATATTTCTTTAACTATTTGTCTTTGGTTATTAATACCATTAGTGAAATGGATTTAGCAGCCCGATATGTCACTTAAGAGTGTGTACATATAGAGAACAGATATAAAAGACAGTGAATGCTGGGCTTCTACTGTATTTGCTAAGTGGACAAAAACACAACTGAAGGTCAGACAGATGTATAACTTTTGCAAACAGCAGACAAGTGTTAAAAGGTGTCAGTACAGCAGAGCGCATTAGTGATTTAAGCATTTAAGCTCACCATGTGAATAAACAAACAAGATAAAGTAATTAATGGAGGAATGATAATAGATTCTTTCTCTTTATAAGTGCACACACATTATCCGATTACAAAATCTTTTACTGTAAATGTTCCAAGGACAGACCAGAGCTCTTCAATAAAACTGAAAGGTAAACGTCCAAGAAATTAGCAGCAAAGCAACATATAAGAAAAGAAATGTAATATATTATGTAATATCAAATGGAAAAGAGTTTAAATAAAGCCCCCTCTACAGGAAAAACTAATTTTTTTTTCTGATGTGGGTCGACATTTACCTTTTCCTCACAGAATAAAAGCAGAATATGAAAATCCCTGAGGTTCAAAATGAAGAACCAATTATGAGCTGCACACCTTTAGGACCCCTATCAACCATGTGAGCCATTTCATTTACATTTGTTCAGCAGTTTTGGAGGAGATGTGAATAGACCGAACCCCCAACACACATGTTCTGTACAGACAGAGATGATGGACATATGTAGTAACCCCTTCTGCCCTCTTTGGCAGGGAGATGAAAAAACAAAACACACCGTAGGCAATTTTCAATCGCCTTTCACATTGAAACTGTTTCGTTGTATTCTTTAAATATTTGCGGCAGGAGCGCTCTAAACAGAGAAGGAAAATAATAACAAAAGGAGAAAATAGGAGAAGAAAAGACGCTGGGCAGTGTTTGAAGAAGTGGGCGCCGTTATTGTAGAAGGAGAATGGTGGTGCGTTTAAAAGCTGAATGTGGCGATAAGAGAGGAATCCGTGGTGAAGGGTAGCTTTCAAATACGAGACGCTGTTTACATAAAGGAAAAGAAGAGGATTTAACACCAACTAATACACATTAAACCACACATGGTCACGTACGCACGCTACACACGATATGACACAGCGTCACACTGAGTCCCGGCCAGGAAATGAGCCTGAGTGAGTGCGTTGGGAAGATGGAGAGTAAGCGGGAGATTAAAAAGGCAAGGCGTGAGAGGAGGGGTAGTCTGACGAGAGGTGGGTGTATGAAAGACAAATCTTCCTAAGAGCATTTGAGAAGAGCTGTGTGCAAAGCTATCGTTGACTGAAATCCTTTAAAGCATCAAAGATTTACTCATCAGGCCTAAACACGTGAAATATCCCCCCCACCCCACCCACATGCCCAATTCAGTGCCACCCTCCTGCTCTTTCTTTCCCTACATTTTTCCTCTCATCTTCAGACCCACTTTCTCCCTTGCTTCATCCGTCTCAAACTTTCTTTGGCGTTTTCCGTCTGCTCTTACATCCAATTACAGCAGACATTCTCAGCTCAGCCAAAAGAGAAAAAAACCAAAGACGTACAGATGCCACCCCTGCGTCCGTGTGTGTGTGTGTGTGAGTAAGTGTCTGCCTGCTTCCTCATATCTGCCATCCTGGAGGTTGT
Source organism: Lophius americanus (assembly GCA_037951165.1). NCBI lineage: Eukaryota > Metazoa > Chordata > Actinopteri > Lophiiformes > Lophiidae > Lophius > Lophius americanus. The sequence goes on along the minus strand of JBBDHG010000040.1, from coordinate 3,671,662 downwards.
TAGCACATGTGCATAGTTTGGGTCCGTCTGCCGACTTCAGCACAAACCCACACCCCAGAGTCATTATCACCATTAGCAGGTTTACACAAACACGCACACACACACTACCACGCAATAACTTGCCTTCTGGCGGAGATGAATTCATAAAAGTTGTACATTCACACACACACACACACAGTGGACATTGCCATTCACCCACAAACAAACCTTCCCACTTGCATACTATGAACAGCATTTTCCAAGTATATTATGATTCTAATATTACTGGAGGTGCAGGTATTAAAACTAATAATCCGAGTCCCTGCGCTGCTTTTAGTGTTTATCCTGGCTATTTTCCCCTCTCTACACCCCTTAGAGGAGCTCCCACCATCCCCCTCCATCCATCGCTACAGCCCCAGATGGTAAAGCACTGTGACCAATTAAAGACCTCCCCGAGGATAGTACCAGTTATAGCCACGGCCATCTGACCAATCCTGCGTGTGAGTGTATGTGTGTGTATAAATAAGACGCACAAAACATACTGCTGCTTTAATCCCTGTACAAAGGTTTGCTTTTTGGCCCTAAAGAGGAGCTATGAACTATGGTTGAGGAATGCAGACTGATCATTTGTATTGTCCATAAACACAGAATAACAGGAGCGTCTCGTCGGTGGTGCCCAGTACAAGATGGAGACTAAGTGAGGCTTAGTGCAAAGACCAGCCAGAGGTGCAGGGTGTTTGTGTGTGCATGGGTTTTGTTGGTGTGTGAGAAATTGTGTTTTTGAGTGAGATAAGAAAAAAATAAAAAAGTGTGGGAAGTGGGCAAAGATCAAATCATCAGGCACCCAGCAGGGCAGCAGATGAGGGAGCAACTGTCTGAGCTGCCAGCCCTGAGGGGAATTAGGCATATGCCAGCCCACCCTGTCCATATCATTCATAAACCAACATCCATTTCTCTTACCCACATCCCAAACTGGCAATATGAGTGTGGGGTGCAGGTGGCAGCAAACTGAATGTCTGACACTCAGTCAGCTGACAGCCTGCATCAGTCACGCCTGTGTGTGGGTGTGTGAACGTGTGTGAAATTGCAGTAACATAAGTCAAGAATCCTTCCTAAAGCTTTGATATACCGGTGATTGTGTGCATTATTAGATTCTGCACTAGAGATTTTTAGATAGCGATGAGGACCTGAGAAGGAACATGAGGATCTTCACTTTACTTGCCAGGGTTGAGTTTAGCCACAGACTCTTCTTCATTTCTGCACTTCTGCTCAAAACCAGCCGGCGGCTGGTAATACGGCCCACACTTAAATACTTTATATCAGACATTTTAGCTAAATCTCTGTTTCCCATTGCAAATAATGATGCCGTGATTAGCATGCTAATGAGGTGGGCGCAATGCTAATCTTTAAACTGGTATCAGCACTACTTACTGACAGAATCGTCACGGTGATGAGGATGCAAGACGGGGACAAGGAGGTGGTGACAACATAGCATCTCTTACCGAGCGACTTAAGACAGCCACAACATTATAACCACATACAGGTGAAGTCAGAATTGATCAGGATTGATTAGCTGGTTGCAGTAACGCCCATCAGTGGGTAGGATAAATTTGGCAGCAAAGGAAGATTTTGACCTCGAAGTTGATGCGTTGGTACTAGGATAAAGGGGCAAGAATAAGTGTCTTAACAATTCAACAAGGGCCAAATTGTTAAGAATACATGGCTAAGTCAAATCACCTCCAGAAGTGAAGGTTTAGTTAGTCGTTCGTGGTCTGCAATGGTTGGACCCTATAATTGGGGCCTGGAGATTAAAGAACCAGTAGCAGGATCATAGGCACCACAGGCTTACCGATAGGCATGGGAAGCAAAGGCCAGCCTGTGTTGTCTGGTCCCACAGAAGAACTACTGGAGCACAAATTCCTGCATAACGTATTGTTAGTCCGGTGTACCACAGTGCTGTATAGGCTGTAAAAGGTGGACCTACAAAATTTAAGCCATGTGGTTACAATGTTGTGGCTGATCAGTGTGTATGTGTTGAACATACACACCCACAACAACAATTTGTAAACCAGCACATAACTCAAATACAATTGTGTTTTGATGAAATCCAAATAAAAAAGCAATGCCCTTGTGAGCTGAAAGCGCTCTAAAGATACAACATTCAGGTTTGGTGAAGCTTCTTCTTTATGTGCTGCTGGATATCACCTGACATTCCAGCTTCATGTGCTTCATGCTCTGCATACATTATGGTTTCCCCACCCTTGGAGCTATATAATCATGTTGACAAGGCCTGCCGTGCTGCTCAAACAGTTAATCACTGGCAAGCACTAGTTACCCGGGTTACTATTTAACAATTCCAGTTGACTAAATCTCACTGAAAGTGTATCTCAGTACGGGGCCTGAATAGGCGGCCTCGCAGGAGGGTTCAAGCAGTGTTGTCTCTGCGTGCCCCTGTGCATATGAATGCTGTTAATGGATTTTTTTGCCTGTGAGTGTATATGTGTTTGTGTCAAAGACGGGCGATCAAATGTACGGCTTGAACTGGGAGCTCCTCCCTCGGCGAGCTCAGATGAAGCTTCAAAGCCACCTCCAACATCAAACAATGCAGGAGCGGCCCGAGTGCCGTTGATCAGGCTTGCACGAGTCCTGGAGGATATAATTGAGCCACTCTTTACTTAGACGCATTTTAACAGCATCACCAGAAACGCTCGTTAGTATATCCATTCACATCCATATTAATGCCGAACCCATATTAAAACCGTGGCTGTCTTCTGTTAATCTCACAGAGAGGAGGCAGCAGGCCCCTGAGGGTTAGCGCTTAGCTAAGTTACTCAAATCAACGACAGTAGACGACTTTAGCCCATTACATAAACATTAATAAACACATATATACTCAACACAAAGTATGCACACACACACACACCCACAGTATTTGTTTGACTAATAAATCCGCTCTCATTAGCTTAGCTCTGTATTGTTGGTGCAGGGCTAAATGAGGAACATCGCCCGCATTGCTTATATTTTTGTAAAGTCTACAAAGCAGTGTCTACTTTGAGGTCTGTCTGTAGACCAAGACAGCATTCATTTTTCATATTTTAATAGCACAACAACTCCTCATTTTGCCTACTCGTCCTACTCAGCAAGCAATTTTTTTTGTAAAATTCAGTTCAGTTCTAAGCCGTTATCTTCATCCAAGGCCTTCAACGGTCCACTGGGTTCCTCATATTGAGGGCCAGGTAAGCAGATAAGGCAGCGTGTGGTGGATGATACCAGACTGAAAGGGAAAGATTCTGTTTGGGATAGGGTGTAACGTTATGGAGTGTGAAGATCTGCAGGTTCATTCGCCCTCTTTGACTTTGATAATGAAGATGGTGGAATCCTCCAATTAGCAATAACAGCCTTCAAGTCCATGTTCCCAGGTCAATTCAAGCTGCCGAGAGCCACATAAGGGTATCCAGCATCAGAGATGAAATGATGAAATGAGAAATGTGGATCTGATCAGTCTTTGATGAGCTTGCTTGTTTGACAACGTTATCAAAAAAATTTACAAATTTCTAATGGAGTTGCTCCACCTGAACAATAATAAAATACATTTTATTTATAGTGCACTTTTCATCCATTCTAAGTTCTAAAGTTTTCTACTTTGCCCCAACATGAACAACTAGACCAGATAGTAACAAACCCCATTACCGTCAGCTCTGATTAGTCGTATCCAACTGACTTCTTTTTTCAGAAGCATGAAGTTAACTTGTACGTCTCACTAGAAGTTCACTATCCTAAAATCTAAGATGTTACAGAAGAGATGAGGAAGAAGGTGATCGAACATCAGCCTAGGAAAGGTTGTAAAGCTATTTTTGAGGCTTTTTTATCCACAGAACCCCATTATGTAAATAAAGAAGGCTTGGAACAGTATTAAATATTCCCAACAGTGGCAAACTTTCCAAATTCCCTCGAAAGGTTGATTTAAAAAGGTCACAAAAGATCCAAAGGAGCGATCCAAGGATCAGCAAACAACTCTACGCTTCAATAAAGGTCTGTTTTCAGGGCAATTATCAAGGCACAGGGCAAAAATGTAGATGATGTAAAGTTTCAGGGATGCTTTGCTGCTTCAGGATTCTGTTACTAAGGAATTTGGAAATTTGGGACATGCAGAACGACGATTTCATGCAGAAGAGTGTGGCACAAAATTAGTAAAATTAAAGTTTTTGGAGTGAGCTCACCAAAGTCAGAACCTGAACCCAAATGTAAATAATGTAGCAGAAGCTGAGAAAAGAAGTTTGTGCTCAGTGACACTTCAATAACGCTGCATTTAAGAAGTTCTCCAAGGAGGAGCAGGCCAAAAAAATCCAACGATAACTATTCCCAAACCACAAATGCACAGAACAACAGATGGTCCAACCGGACTAAACAGTATCAAGGTGTCTGGTTTTCACAGTTGAACAGGAACTATTTAATTCACAGTGGTGCGTGTTTTATTCAGCACTTGTATTGTTTGTCTACCACAGTAATCCGTTGAGTTGTTAAAGCCTTCTTCACTGATGCTCAGCAGACAGGATGGGTTCTGATGGGAGCGTTAAAGCACCTTCTCTCTCTTTTAGACTCAATTATGGGTGCAACATCTGTCCTAACTGACAGCTCGCGACAGCGTGCGTCTCTGATTGTGTTTGTGTTTGTGCGTGCTTGCGCATAGCGGGTTGAAATGGCAGTAATGATATTCAGCAGGAAGTCCTGTTTGCCAAAGAAGCTGAGATGTGCAGAGTAATGGCGAGCCAGGCATAGTGATAAAATCTCTTTCCATTTGCCTGTGTCCTGCCTGTTCTGGAGTTTGTGCTTACACACACCAATACACACACACACACACACACACACACACACACACACAGAACAAACAACGGTCAGAGAGGGAGACGTATTTTTAAAAAGAAACCCAGAAGTGATGTCAAGGCGAGTAAGGGAAAGAAGAGGAATGGAGGTGATACTCGAGACGAAGAGGATTAAATACTCCTGTCAGACCACTGATCCCTATCAATACCATAAGACAAATATACAACAATTCTTGTACATTTATTTACCCTCTCTCATCTATTCATTCACCCCCTGCCTCATCTTTCTGAATCATTCTTCATCAAAACAAAGGTACATTTGTTTCTTCCCCTCTCCTCTGTCTTGATCCAATCACTGCTTCCATACCTGCATGGCCAACGCCAGCTGGAGGCAAAGGCAGTGGACCAGAATGAATGCGCTGGATATTTAGATTGAAGCCAGCCACAGGAGGAAGACGAAGAGAGCGGCTGAAAAGGACATGGGAGGCAGGGTCTCCGTGTCACCCAGTGCAGAAGATTGAATGCGAGATGACATCTCCACATTCAGCCTATCTCATTAAGTGAAGTGGAGGAGTGCAACTTGGCAGCGCCAACTCCCTCGTGAACAGAAAGGCAAGTGGAGAGACACGAACCACACAGTCATCAACACACACTCATGCACTCACACACGCACATTCACAAACACGCATATACAATGCTGAGCTCAGCAGAGGCATGATTCAGCCACTCTATATGTATGTTCAGCAGTGCACAAGTTCAGCTACGCCAGGAAAAATCAACAATCTCTTCACTCCTCTGGACACTCATGTAAAGGCATATTCACAAACCGGTGTTTTAACCCGAGGCATGTATTGCTGCACGAATTTCTATCCCACAGTTTCACTTAATGAAATAAGTTCTCTAAAAATGGAAAAGAACAAGCATGAAATACTCCGGACCCCCAACCACGCTCGCATTTAACTTTAAAAGAAAGCTAGATAGAAGTTATTTCAGATATCCCTTTAAACTGCAACCATGGAATTGAAAAATTATCAATGATAAAAGTTCCTAAATTACAAATTCATCATTTCAGTACTTGGTTGTTGTAATTAGAAATGGTCATGGGAAACGTAGTGAATGGTCTTTAATATCTGCTGTGGAAAGACCAGAAAGTCCACAAGTAACCATGGAAACGGTAAAAATAAAGATATCTCAATAGTAAAGGCAGCACTTGTTAAGTGGATTTGACACTTTTGTGAAAATAATTTGAATAGTTATTTAAACAGAGAGATGGAGAACTTTACTACATCACCCTCCTCGCTTTATTCACAATGGGAAATAATAATGTAGACATATTTCAATAAAGTAACTACAAATAGAAAAAGTGTGACTGGGGAAACATTTAAGAAAACTGTTCTTTTCTTTTTCCTTGATATTAAATTCCAATGTTCCATCCCTTCATCAATTTGTGCAGGCCAATTACATTTAGAGCTTGTCTGTCTGTTGTTAACTGCAGTATCCGTAGGTAGGATTCACACCATGAAGGACTATTTAAAAACACAACTTCATAAGCGCCAGCCGTATTGTGGGTAATGCCTCAGGGAGGTGTAACCAATAACATTGGAGTCGGGAAGAAGAGCTAATCATTTATTGGTCACACATTCCATTCAGAATTGCCCCACTAGCCACTTCCAACACGGTCGCTTCTGTCCCCATTCCTTTCTTTTCCAATTTCCTCATCACTGCCTTTTCACACTATCCATCTCTCTTCCCTTTCTTCCAAACCACACACTGCCAAACTTGATTTTTTATAGTGTCATGCATCTGAAGAGGAACCTTTTCTTCCTTTCTCTTGTTTAGTGGCAGTGAATAAGAGAAAGAAATGAGAATGCTTTTGCGTTTGAAAATCCACCAAGGCTATTCCCTGGCTGTGTAACAACATTGCAACAGAACCGGCAAACGGATGACAACTGCCAAATGCGGAGGATAGAATCTGTGTTTCTGCCAGAACGGCGACTCCTATGTGCTTTCTAGGACAGGGAGGGTGCCGTATATGTGAACTGCATAAGTAAGAGCAGCAGGATGCTTGTCACAGCGAGGGGTTGTTGTTCTGCTGACTGTTGGACGATCGCTCATACAGAGGATGGTGCGTAGGATAAGGACAAACATGGTGGCCGTAACAGGCTGTTGTCCTTTTCTTCTACAATCTGATGAGTAGGTGGAAGTTAAACTCATGTACATGCACACAAGAAGGGATCGCAGAAACACAGACTTCAGTGGAACATACAAAGCTCAGTCAATCTCCAAGATCAGAGGATGGAGGCGTGAACAGAGAAACCACATGCAACCTTTGCCTTCAAAGCTCGGAGACATCCAGGTTAAACACATGCCTTGTGTATAACTTAACCACCAATGGCAGGGCACAAAAAACTCCTACAAACACTGAAAGGTACTGGTGTTAGGAAAAAGTCAAACAAGCAGCGCTGTTACAGTTTAACCATATTTATCATCCAAGGGGGATGGACCAAACCTTCTGGACTTTTCCCAGATACCCCTTTTTCACAAGAGTTGATATTTATTGTAAGAATTGGTTAAGATCTACGACCATAATTCATGCCGCTGCAATAAATACTGCAAAATGCTTTATTGAAGTTTGATTTACTCCTACACAATAAAACTAGAACAAGAAGAAATGAATAAAGTAATTCCAAAAATATCCTGAAGGTATTGGGGAAAGTGGCTTGATAATTGATTTTTTTATGCGCCACTTCAGGGCAATGGAAAGCTGTAAACACATGGACACTTTAATCACATCAAGAACTGATATGTGTTGGCAACAGGGTGACAATTAAAGGTAATTTCTATATGTGATATCACTTCAAAATAAGACCCCTTATTTAGGATTTATAAATGGCTTGTACGTAGTTTAGTTATTAATTCGTAAACACTTTACAAAGCATTAATAAGCTGCTGTAACTCATTGGATATAAGGGTAACAAGGACCTGGAGCTTGCCAAATAGGGAGCACACTTACCCGTTCTGCTAACTTCATATTGCCAGAAAATGACTTGCATTGATAAATTGATAGCTAGGTTATAAGCTGTTCATAAATGCTAATGAATGGCATTTACAAGCTATTATAAAACATGGTAGTCTTATTGTAAAGTGGTAACAAATTAATTAATTATCAATTAATCTGATTATTTTCACCATTCATAGATTAGTTTATAAAATGTCTAAAACTTATTATACTCATCACATTCTCCCAATGCCCAAACAGCAATCTTAAAATGACGTCACTTGAGCGATCCAAAGTAATCTTCAAATACTGTTATAAGTAAAGGAGAAAGAAAAATAGTGAATTAAGGAGTTGAAATCTGCAAAAGTTTGACAAATGCCCGGAAAATGATGAGAGTAATTTATAGATTATCAAAATAGTTGGCATGAACTTTATGGTTAATAGACTAATTAGTTGGCAAACAGTTTTTTGAGGGCACTTTTAGACGTACTGCATCTGTTAGGGACTTTTTGACTTTCACAATAGTACATGGACCATTATTGTAATTGTGAAACCTACCCCAGACTACTTTCTTGATTAACCAGCCCGACTGTAGTGTGACAGAGAGAGGTCGTCTGGTCTGTTTCAAACTGGTATGTTAACAGTGTGGAAGCACATTTTTTAGTGGTTCTGATTTTCTGACCATTTAAGGGAAGATACAGCAGACTTCTGTCACCACAGAGCAGAGAAAGAAGAAAAACAAAAGGGATAAGTTAAAAATGCTGCCGTAGCACACGGGGGGGGACACAACCGTGATCGGGTCCGATGAAGAGATCAAATGTCAACAGGAACTAACAAACAAAAACTTGAAGCTGAAACTTACATTCTCTGCAAGGATGAGGGAGTGAGAGGGTAATGAGCAACACCAACTCAACAACACACTGATGTCAGATGTACGCCAATCTACAAGCCAATTGGTCAAACATAGGGAGACTTATTCCCAGCAGATAATTACGACAGGAAGTCAGTATGTCATGAAAAGCTCTTTAGAGTGCTTAAAAGTAAAACTAACCGAATCAGATGTATACAATGGGACAAAAACCTGAACCATGGCTTGGAACATCAGATGTGGGAGCGCCCTAATATAACCCACATATCCCTAACCAAATATAGCATCTATTTGAACACTAACAATTAAAAACTCATCACTTGTCACTAGTAAAAATTATCCCATTGGTGCTGATAAAAGACAAAAGAATTTAACAAGTGACATTAAAGTGAGATTCAGGGACTTGCTTATGTTGGGCCCTCAACGTCTGACGACTTGGCAGTTGAAACTGGGGAGCCAAAGGTAATGCACTGGCTGTTGCTCGTTGCCCTCCACACCTCCCTAGCCTTATCTAGGTTTAATAAGGTTTGGTATCTATTTGGGTTTACATCTGGTTTGAAGTCAACCAGTCTAGTTTGGATTAAGTGGCTTAAATAGTTTACATTTCATGATACAACATCAGTTTTATACCTCAGGATGAATGGGTGTTTCAGCGTTTTATTACAAGACACCCTTCCTTGAGGCAGCCCTCCAGGCTGATCAGGTCCGAGAGTGTAACCTGTAGCCAATGGGGTTTAATCTATATCCTAATAAGCTATTTTTCCGTGCTATAGTTGTGTTAAACTGTTAAGACTGTGTTATAACTATACTTTTATTACTATGTAATAACATTCATATTATAACTGAAATGGGCTTTTAACTGGTTTAATAAACACCTGATTGCCTTTCATAATTAGAAATTCGCAAACACTCATAAAACACAGTTGATTTTGGATTCCCCTTTGTATTCAAGATCGCCTTTGTTGAACTGTCATATGCTACTTCATGAATGGTTGCAGCGCAAATTTCACTTGTTTTTTTTGAATATTTTCTACCATTAAAATGCTAAAAATACCCTGTATCCATCATTTTTGAACAGGATTTTTTCCAGTGAATCTGTGTTTCTGGCCACCATATATATAGACCATTGAGATCAGTCATTATACTCCATTAAGCCCTGGGGGGAATATATTTTTCATTGACTGCATTATGCTACATTCAACAGTTATTCATTAACTGTTTGTTTAAAGCTAGACAGACTGGTGGGACTGGAACAAATCAGCTCAGACATAGGCTGAAAAATAATGAACTGAGAAAAATATAAGAGCTCTGCAAACACAAAGGGTAATGCAGAGATGGTAAACAATCCTCTGTGGGTTTTCAGACTAGATAATAAAGAAGGAGAATTCTAGTACAAGTCACTTTAAGCCCATTCACAGATCTATGTGGCCACAGCAGACATCAGATTTGATCAACCTTACTTCACCCCATCCACTTCACCTTCCTATTCAAAAACCTGGAGGAAAATAAGGGGATTATAAAATCCAATTCCAAGAATATTGATTTTTCTACATCTCTGTCATTCCATGATTCAGTGGTATAATCTCTTATTTCTGCAATAATGCCAAATTTTCATTTTCACAAATGTCATAAAGCTGCACTGTTTAAAGCAGCATTAGCATGTTGGTGGCTGAAGAGAGCTAGATTTTGACTATTCTAAATTTAGTTTCACAGAGGGTTAGAAACAAAAACTATCGGTCTCGTCTGACAGCCTCACTTTGAAAATAAGAAGGATCTCGCACACAAAGAAAAAGCTAGGATCATCTTTCCAGGCAATCAACCACACATACAGCCAAGATGCCCTGTTATATGAGACACACAATACAACACATGAAAACACAGCGTCACGGTATCAGGAAGACCGGTGTCCATGAGCACTGCAGAAACTGTTTTTAACTCTAGGCATCAGGTTTCACAAAAGCCTCCTCTATTCTTCATCCAGAGAGTAGCCGGTGGATGAAACACAACCCTGTGAGTAAGCCTTAATGCAACACATAGATTACTGCATGTCCTTCTACCCCTACTATTAACCCAAACAACCCTGCATCCATAATCACACGATAGCACATGAGACATTCCTGTCTCTCTATCTCATGTCCCCTCTCCCCAGATTTCCTGTAGAGTATTGCCTGTGCTGCAGTTGTCCTTTGACATTAACCTTGAAACACAAATTCTCAAAGGAAGCATCAGCAATGTTTTTTTGTTTTTTTCAACCAGGCACGAGCAAATTAGAGAAAGAAGTCAGGGCTAATGAATGGAGACGGATGACAGAATGAAAGACAGGAGAACAAGGAAGAGAAGAGGAATATGAGGGGGGGAAGGAATGGAAAAGAAGGTGTTGTTTGTCTGTAACTATCCAAGGAGGCGTGCAGCTGCTGGGATGTCATAGAGGGATTGAAGTGAGGAGAGGCCCAATGACCCCTGAAAGTGGGTCACATGAAGGTTCAGACAACAATAGTTCCTCAACACCTCCGCTCACATGCTCAGGCCAGCACTCTCACATGCATTTCTAAAAATAATGTGTCCTATCAGCTGTGCTGTTTTAGAACTGCCCCGCGCCTGAGCCACTATCAAATCATCCTGCACATGCAGGAAAATACAGCTCCTGAGGTCTGGATAATTACACTTCAATTCGCTGAAAAAGCAGAGCCCATTGATCTGTTGAGCGTACTTTTCTTGCTGCAGCCTTGCCTGGTGAAGACCCCAAAGTTCTCGCTCTACAGTGACACACTGGGAGACAAAGTGCCAGTCAGGTGATGAGCCAGTAAGAATTTGGGTCGCCTTTATCCCTGGCGTGGCTGACTTTCTCCTCAGGGCCAGAGTTTGGAAGGCAATAGGGTCCACCAGCTATAATATCTATATCCACCAGTAGTTTGACCTTGTTTGGACCGATTTGTGTTTGTCCCTGTGAGAGAGCAAGAGATCAGGAATAACTGGAGGACAAAAACTAGTGTTGTCATTTGGAATAGTTCAACATCAGTCTAACACAGCGGGTAGAATACTTAAGCAACTCCAGACAAGGACAGAATAGAGTATATTTGGGGAGGAGGTACGAGACTGAAGTCCTACGAGGCCTTTTTTAGTTTACTCTGAACAAAATGATGTTGGAGCAGCGCGGCTTCGGTTTGGGATTTTAATTAGCGAGCTGAGGTTCCGCAAGCAAAAGAGGCGTGACATATAACACAGCAATGTCAGCATCTAGTGCGATATCTTACATATACAGTACTTTGAGCAATGCTTTCTTAACTAGGGATGAACATGACACAAATAATCATTTACGTTACTGGTAACACGGCGGCTGAGCTCGTCCTCTGCTCTAAGTGTAAGGAGTTCAGGGCTCCAATGTCCAATGTGAAGACATTTTTGGTTGATATACTTAATCTTTGAGTCAGGTGCTAACTGCGATAAGCTTAGTCTTCCGGTGTGGAATAAGCAACATTAGCACTTAGCATCAAAGATGTAATATGGGGTGGCTGTATCTCAGGAAGGAGAGTGGTTGAACCCAATCTAAAGGTTGGCGGTTCGATCCCCGGACTGCCCCCACAGTATGCATGTCATAAAGTCCTTGTGCAAGACCCTAAACCTCAATTGCCTCCAATTTGCTTTAAATGGGCTATAAACTGCTCCTCACGGACACAGAGAACTAAATTCATAATGTTGTTTTGTGTACAAGTGATAAAGAGTAAATATCCTTACTACATTATTATTAAAATGTGTCTTGCCCCATCTCTGGATGTGCTTTCTCAGTTAAGTTTAACTCAATGCTACTTTTCTTTTGCTGCTTGGAACAAGAAGAAAACTTTTTGGGTTCTGATTTTCCATGACTAATCTTCAAGAGAAGTCGGTCTGCTTTAACCTAATTTACTTCGATCTGAACTGCGCCAGTTCGATAGCGCTATTTCATTTTTTATTTAATCACCATTTCAAATGCGACTGAATATTCTTCGCTTCAAATTGGGCGACTCGATACAAAAACAGTTAAAGAATGATTAATTCCTTCCAATCAGAGGGACATAAGTCATCCGGTGAAAATTCTGGGGAAAATATTGCAATGTCAGCATTTTTAAATATCTTGCAATTTTCGTCCTGTTTTCTACCCGAGCACGAGAACCAGCTCATCTCAGCACTGCCTGTATTCAGTCGTTATGAAATAATGAGTAGAAGGTTGTATCATGATGGCGTTAACAATTAGGAGAGGTAACCTGTTGGTAAATATCCAATAAAGGCTATTGATTATAATGATCAAAAAGCAAACTATGACTCGGACTTTGCTCAGCACCTTCATCCTAGAAAAGACATTTAAGTGTAACATCACTGCATGAGCATCTGTGGTAGTCATGGGAGGTTTACCTGCACACCCTGGCGTCTATTCTGTAAACAATGTGTTTGTTTTTGGTGCGTATGCTTTGAAACTCACCAGTGAGGTTAGTTCTTGCGCTGTAGGATCCCAAGTACTGCACGTCTGTGTTGGGTGTGTAACACTCAAACAGTCCCTGGTCCTTGGCCTGTACTTTGGTGATGTGAAGCACAGCTGAGTCACCGCTCAGCCTCTCCACGTAGATCTCTTTGCTGGTCACCCTCTGGGCATAAACGGAGTAGGCATAGTTTGGCTGAGCTGTGCTGACGATGCGGATCTCCCTGTCCAGTACCGACGGTAGATACATGGACCACTCAAAGTCCTGCTCCACTCCCTCTTTGTAGCCCGTCACGTTGCACCAGATGGTCACATGAGAGCCCTCGGTCCGTATCAGCGGTCCATCTTGCACCGATACCACCCTCTGAGCCTGGGCGACACCGGCTGCCGAGAGAGGGTGGAGGTCGAGAGAAGAAAAAAAAAGAGGGGTGAAGGGGTGGAGAGAGAAAAGAGAGAACATGTGTTACAAAACTGCCTTTTAAATATTTATCCCCATAACACCCAGGTTATACAGAAACAATGTGACATGTGCAGCTGAGCATTCTGGGGAGTGCTTACTAGGGTTGCAATGTGCACATACCGACACTCACCAAAACACACACACAGACACACACATAGCACGCACACATTTTACACGCACTCACCCTTCACCGATCTGGACAGCAGTGCAGCTGTACACCAGTGAGGTGAGAGGCGGCCATAAGGGAATTCAGGTTAGAGGTCAGTCTGAGGTGGTAAAGCCCAAGTCATGAGGCCATGTCCAAGTGTGTTAAGCACTACCAGTCTTTTTGAAATGGATAATAAATACTGATTTGTCTGACACTTCCAGCGTCATCCCCGACTAGGGATTAGGCAAGTTTTCCCCAGTCCTTGGCCAGAAATAAAAATTCAGTTCAGACATTACATTATGAGTAAGCATTTTCCATCTTTTTTTATACTAGTTTTTTGAGGATCTGCTTTAACCATTTTGTTTTCTTTCTTTTAATCAAAGAAAGACAAACGGAATCTAAAAACTTAAAAAAAATATTGTTTTGTTTCTTGATTTGATTTTTAAGATAAACAAATACTAATCCTCTATTGTCACACACTTTTCTCATTAACACAAAAAAAGTTAGCGGCGGATTAAACCGTGAACATGTGCCGGGTGCGCTGGGAAACAAAACTGACTTTAACGTTAAGTCCCAAGCTATTACTGTTCCATTTGCGGCCTATATTAAGGCAGTAACATATCTCACACACACAGACACACACACGCAACAGGGACTGAGACAACAGCGCACTTACACATACCATCAAATCTAAACAGCGCGACAAGTGTGCTGTTTCCGCTCTGCACATGCAACCAGCGTTTGCGGTTGTTTTTGTAGGTGCGTGTGTGTGTGTGTGTGTGTGTGTGTGTGTCTGTGTGTGTGTGTGTGTGCTCGTAAGTGGGCGTGTGTGTGAGAGACAAAGATTGTAAGCTGCTATGTCTGTGGGCACAATGCTGGGCATTAATAATTCACCAGAACAGCTTTTTTAACTTCAACATCCTCTCTGCTCTCATACTAACTATCACTTCCACCACACCCTCCCTCCCCCAAGTGTTGGGTAGTGGCGGCACTACAACTGAGGGCTCCTCTAGTTAAACTCAATTTCTCAGTAGCATGCTGGGAAAGTTTTAACAAGTCACAGACAGATTCCCTCAGTATTTCCTTTTTATTGATCAAAGGGTGGGATGGCGTCCACACATGCTGCCAAAATATCGCTGAAGCTCAGGTGGAGAGATAAAAACTGATCTGGTGACACCACGGCCATACGCGGATTGCATAGCTGACATCATCACCTCCAAATAAAGGTGACATCACATACCATTCGTGGGGCTGATTGAAAATGTTTTTTGAGAGCAGAGAGATTAGCTTACTGTTAAACAAACTTTTGCTCTTTGCCTGCTTACCTGTTTGATTAAGGGGTTTTATTTATCACTAATTGATCGCACTGACCTTGGATCAACGTAGCTTCTATGTAGTAAACTATTTTTAGCTGTGCTAACCTTAAGTTAGGAATATTTTTCTGATGATACCTTTCGTGTAGTGGTGCTTCACTGATATAGACTAAAAAGTAGCTCTACTTCCTACTCTTTCCATGTAGTCCCCATGCTCCATAACCTTAGTGGATGTAATAAATGAGTTATTACACCCACTGGCGGGGATATACATTAGAAAATCTAATGACTTCACAGTGGTTGAAATTTTTCCTAAAGAAAAGAAAACGGAAAATATTTTATGGACCTGGAAGTTACTGCAAGAAAAACCTACAAAAGTCTGTATCCCACTAAATGCAGGAACACTATGAGCAGATAAGCCACTATAATATGCTGAACGTCACCCTTTAGAGATATTATTTACATACCTAGCCTAATATATTATTCCTATATGAGGCTTGAAATGATAAAATGGGCTGTATATTATTTTTTTAATCATTACTGCACATAATAGTACCTACTTGGCTTACATTTGTAATGCAGCCCTAGTGAAAAATAGAACATATCCTGATGCTTTCTTTACATCTAGAAATAATAACATAAAATATTTTTAGATAAGGACTTGTTTTTACTCATGGACATAGAATTGAAAAAAAAAAAAATTCCACTTAGCAAAATACATATTCCCCTCGTAAATAAAAGTTGTTTGCACTTTGAGATTTGATCCAAATGTAAAGTGCATTATAAATTAAATGTATTATTGTTATTATTATTGTTTGTGTGCATGTTTGCATGTAGTCCCACAGCTGTCCGTTTGTACACATCTCTCGTAAATTTCCTGAAACTGTTTAGGTTTATGTTATCACTGGCTAATAAACCTACAACGAGAAGTGGATTGATATTTATAATTTGACTTGAAAATCACTTGACTTCACCTGAGGCTCCGGGTAAATGGGATTAACATGTCCTAAATTCTTTTAAAGATTTTATAGACCAAACAATTGTTAATCTCCAGATTTATCGATAAGGGTACTATTTTCAATATATTTTCTATCTCACTGCACAAACTGCCATCCCACACTGACTCAACAAGCTTAGTTAAAATAAGAAATCCTTCCACGGGAGGAAAAACTGAATGTTCACAACTTAAAAACTTAGATTGACAAAATGTACAGATTGAAGTGTGCTGACTGAGTACGGCTGAGCACCTTAATGGGATGCATTAAATAAGAGGCAGCCTTTAGTCGCCTGTTTTGCGTCATTGTGCTAATCTGGCGGCACGAGGCCTACCGGCTCCGATCAGGTCAAAACCGTACGGCTGCATCCCTGCTTCTCATGTTGCAGCTACTCATCTGAAGCTGCTGGAAACGTATTACTCAAACATCTCTACAGAAACACCACTCATACTGAGCTGGTACACTATAGCTCTTCTCCGTCACCCATCATCCTCTTGAAACAGGCTTCCTCCTTACTTCTGATTACCCTCTCTCCCTTCCTCCTATCATCAATCCTTCCCATTGTCCTATCCCTTCCTGCCTTCCTTCCTTCACTCCCCCTCTCTCTGTATATCCCTGCCTTTTCTCCCTGCCTTGCGGTTCTCTGCATCTTTTCAAGCAGGATTTAAGCAGCTCTGTGAAACTTCAAAGTGCCCATCGCTCTGCAGGCTGTTTAGAAAGCCTGACAATGACATACCAAACCCTGCAGACCTTCAAATGATCGCTCCATTCCTCCAACCTTCCACAGTAATCACGAGCCTGCAACCTCCCCCTTGTCTTCACCTCTGGCTGCACTGCTTGATCACAGAGTGCCCATATTTTCTCAACCAGGCCTCTGATTATTAATGCTCATCTCCATCTCGGCATACCACAACTGTCTGACTAACCCTCTTCTCCCCCTCCTCCCGTCCTCACACTCTTTCGCTTCCCCCTCCTGTGTCTCATCTCTTGTATTTGCTGTCAGCTCGTTGACTGCATGGTGGAAACACTCGTCCAGTCAACAGACAGTCTCTCTATATGACCTTGCTGTTCGTCGGTGAGCACACCGGGCAATGGGAGCCCAGGACTCAAAACACACGCACACACAAACACACACAAATCTGAAAAGAGGATTATGCTAAATGGAAGGGGGGTTAAACACTAATCCAATCTTTCGTGGCCACTGTTTCATTCTCAATAGAAACAGCAGTGAGGTCACTAGCCTATATTCCTAAAACTCACCTCATCACTTTTCTGTGACACAGGATAATTATACACCTAGAAAGGTGTATAATAAAAACACAGCGGGGTGTTAATAATATATACGGCATTCACAGCTGCAGTCTGGAGATGTGCTAATTTTGGAGATCAGAGCTGTCCGTCGCTATTTTCATTTTTTCCTTTCTTCTAATAATCCATGCAAACGCACACACACACACACACACACACACACGCACACACACAAAACAGGGGAAATCAAAAGATAACATCCAAGGAAAATGCAGAGCAGAAACTTAACATCAATTAAGGGATCAAGAATACCATATACTACAAAAAGGTTTTGATACTCGAACAGCCCGTTCTCAAACTATCAGCAGCCACGTACCCGAGACACTCTTCTCTTAAGTTATGCCTCACCTCGCCACAGATTAATGACAGCGACGTGCTTAAACAGCCTCATACGATGCTGCAATTGCGGCTTTTATTGAAGATGGTCTCAGTCATATAGAAACATTTTTTTACACATTGTCTGTTCCCATGGTTTTTCTTCATGCTATCGAGAGCTGACAACTCTGTCTCGCATAGGTAAGTTGTTACAAAGGTCATCGACATCTAGTACAGCAATTTGCCTATTCAAAATGCTCTGCACGGATTGCCGGCCATAAATCTGGCAGGGCTTCCTGGATGAATTGAATTTCATTGCCCAATTCGTGAATATCTCAATGAGGCTCTTGCTCAGGCATACAGTAGCTGAGTGGCCTGGCAAATACCGAATCCTGTCTTCCATCATCTTTTTCGGGGAAAGTCGTGTGTAATTGTGCACTGGTAAGCAGTGGGTTCTCCCTGCGTCATACCTGACAGTGTGCGCAAGTCTGAGCTCATATGCAAACACACTTGAGTGTGTTCTTCTGATATACAGCGAGTGTATGCATTCTGCGCGCACATGCTTGTAGATCAATCGTGATTAAATATTTCAATATTTCAGTTTGCTAAAAAGGCTGAGCTAATCTAATTAAAATGCACTATTTTCCATGAAATACAAAATGTTATCATGAAATCATTTTATAAGTCCGATTTCTTTTCTGTATAAAAATATTTTTGACAAAAAAAATCGGTCATCTTATAATAAATTAATGAGTCTCTAAGATATTAAGTTAACAATTGTCCCACAAAAATAAAATATGCAAATTATTTTCCTTTTTCTTTTCCTTGGTGAGGACATCAAAGGGTTAAAAGTATATTAGCATATTATTTTTGTTTTAAAATCGTATTACAAACAACTGCTAACATTAAGTGCTTCTTATAATAATTACTTCATGATCTAAATATTTAAAATTTTAAAACAAAGGTAAAAAAGCAAATGTTGGTAACATTATTGAAAAAAATATATTTTGGATGCCTTGGGCTCAAATTTTGCTTTAATGCTGATCCCTTGGGCTTCTCTTTCCAAATTCTTGTTGAAAAGTGGAGCGACGACAGAATTTCCAGCCGGTGGAATATGAATTAATTATAAACATTCTTTCTAGACATAAAAATATGGACTTAGTCAATGTTCTGTCGCCCCTCGGGAGGTTCAGACTCATCCTGCAGATCTGAAATCTTCTCTCTAAAAGAGAAAATGACAGCTGACTTCAGGGTTGCCTTCAGCTGCCTTCACAATGAAGACACTCACAGAACTATGGAATTAATACGTATACTACTGACTTATATGTTAGACATGTTTGTGTGACAGAAGAACCAGAGAAAAATGAGGAACATAGGAGCGTTTTCCTCGTCTCAGCTCCATTTAACCAGTCTCCAAAATCACTCCGGTTCCTTCTCCCTGTAGGGCCCCGAAAGCATTTGACCCTGTTAACATCATTACCAGAGAGAGCATGAGTGCGAGGGAGACAGAGAGATTCCACGATGAGGAAAAAATGAAGGGGAAAAGATGAAAGTGGTAAAAAGAAGAGACAATTTCCAGCAAAGAACATTTAGTGATTCCAAATGAATCGGGTTGATTTCATGTCTATACAATGACTTTCATTTCTTCAACTAAATGTGACTTATGTGAATTTCTTACTATTGACTCCTGGCATATTGCAACGGACACCAGGTAAACAAGTTTACCCATAAGAACCCAGACCCATCTCTAGTTAAAGGGAGGGGATATGAAATAGATCAAAAAGACCATATTGAACACGTCTGTAAAATTATTTAATTGAAATTTTGCCCTTAGAGTCAGACATCTCTAAACTCACATATATGTGATGGGATATTATGGTAATGTATTCATTTCCCCCCAAAATACATCAGAATGACAATTGTGCCATTTATTTATGTGCAATTCCACAACATACATCAAAATTGCAACATTCATATTTTTTACAATACAAAAAACATAATAGTATATTCTTTTTATTTATTTACCATTATTGTGATAATATGTTGCTTTTGCATCAATTTGTTCTAATTTTTTTGTATGAACAGGTAAAATGTTAAACAGGGCATGTTATTACACTATTATAATCGATAAATGGATCAAAACTTTGGCTTTAGTGACTAAAAACAAACCGAAAATTAGCATTACGCCAGTTAAAAATTTTAAGTTAAGTCTCTAGGAGGAACTTTTCAGGGCATTTTGAATGCCGTGACAAATTGGTCACTATGTTTTTCTCATGGGTTCATTCTTCCCTACAGCTTTCTCAGATTCTTGAATCAATTGTCTCCAGGCAGCAATAGGTAGTACACTCCACACTGCACAAACTTTTATGTCCTTTCTGTTGTGAAAGTCATCATCTGGGTAGGAGTGTAAACATCTTTGTCGCAGTGCTGTCACCATCGACCCTCTGTGCCAGTTTAATTCCCTGTGTCAAATCCCATGTAAAAATGGCTCTCATGAAACTTTAGCTGAGCATTAATTGTCATAGAAGTAATTGCGGTTAACTATTTAATTGTCTCCTACTTTTCATTTCATCATTATATTCTATATAAGTGTAATCCCAGAGTAATAATTCAATTATGCTTAAGAGGCGTTTATTGGCACTGTCACGTTTTATTTTGCCTCATATGAGAGCGTCAGTAATAGCCAATTCACTCACGGACAGGAGGCTGCGGTCGTCTGTCTGTCGGTTTGTCTGAATTAAGTGAAGTAGTTGAGGCGATGGATCCGTAGAGATTTTTTTGATTTGTGGTATTAGCGGTTTTCAACACAACCTTCTTTTAGAAATTCAACAAATTACCTTTTCCCAGTTATTGGGCTGTTCTTTGCTTTTGTTTTTCCCTTCGGCTTAAAACCAAAATGTGCCCACAGCGGTGCTATGGGGTTCGACTTTGCCAATAAATGATCCATGATGGTCATGATAATAGAGGCGCATTGAAAAGTGAAGTGCTTCCAGGGGAACGGTCACTAAGAACTTATTTAATTGGCCACTCATGGCAGAATAAACACAATCGGATAACATGATGATGTCATTTACGAGCAAAAGGCAAACATCAAATGGTGGAATTTGGTTGAGTAGGGATGGAAGCATGACAGTCCTGTTTAATCCAAATGTTGTTCCAAAACACAAATCAAAACCATTTATAATGGTTATGCAGAATATGTGATTATATCCATGAAAATTAAGGGTTATTATGAAATAGCCTGTCCTGCAAATCCTTCGAGTTAACACTATAACTCAAAAACTATTTCATGGAGCTTTTTTCCCATTTTATAAGCCCATACCTTTAGTGTGAGGAAGGACTGGATTGATATTGGAAAAGGTTGGTTTTCATGTATTATATAGACACTAAGTTGAGCTTTATCTCCAAAAGTTTAGGAACAATAATTGCTCATCTGTTAGTCCAGTTTGGTCAAAATGTGGCGCATATGAATCAACTTGAGGACACTTACCTTGTATATATATTACATTTTTACTCTAAGTTTATATATAACTCACTGGAGGGATAATTTCAAAATGCATTGTTTTCTGGACATAACTTCTTAACTGTTGGTCTGATTTAGTCAAAATTTGCCGCATATGAATCGACTCGAGGAGATCTATCTTTAGTATAAAATATTTTATTATAATAGATCATATTTTCCCACACTGGGGAACTTTACCAATAAAAATAACGCTGATTTTTTAGGCATAACTTTATATTTCTGGCAGGATAAAGGGGATGGGGGCCTTTTCAGGGATATACCCTTGCTGTTGGAACGACGGCGTAGGCCTAGTTGTTGTGAGAGGCTAGACCAATAACCCATGCTCCATTTATTTATTATAATTTTTAAAGGGGGACACCATACTTCCTGTGGACCGAAGAGAAAGCGAAACAATTGTAAGTCTTCAAAGAGGAAGGATTCTAGCCCCTGGAAGTCTGTCAGCGGGGAAACAGGTGTGAAACTATGTGTGTGTGCTTGACATGGAGAAATCCAGCGAGAAAGGGAGACTCCGTGATCATTAGAGGCCGTCAGAAAGGCCAGCAAGCCACTGTAACAGCTGACAAACAGCTAACTGCCCATTTCATCCAGGCAGCTGTAATCAGCGAGTACAAGAGCGCACAGGAGCATTCAGGGTGTGGGAGCATGAAACGGTCATGATCGCCACCATTTGATCTTTGCAGGGCTCAATTAAACAGGGCCAGGCTGTGTGAGTGCTAAGTATGCGAGGATGACGGGTAGAGGACCGTTACACAAAACTTCACTGTGTCAAGAAGTATCCTCCACATAGTCTTCACAGAATTGAAAAGCGGATAAAAATAGCCAGGAGGCATAGAGAGAACTGGATATAAAGTCATGTATTCAGGCATATTGTGCAGCTCTCTCTCTCGCTCTCTCTCTCTCTCTCAATCACAACAAGGACATACGTGTTTTTAAAGAGATATAGTCTGACGTCATGGGGAATGGACTTGAATCAGAGGAGGAGGTGGATACCATTCCCATGAGCGAGTGCAGAATATGAAGCTGCGGCCACGGCCGGTTAGCTGAGCTTAGCATATGTACTGGGAAGAGTGGGTAATGGCCATGTTGGTGCTGCCCAAAGGGAACCCGATCTGACTCCAGAGGGTTTTGTGCCGAGTATTTCTTGGCTGCCAGTAGTCATTTCATGAAGTCTCCACTGTTTGCCTGGCAGCTTCACAATGACAACAAAAGCTCAGGAAGGTGGTGCTCGCAGCCAAGAATGGCTGTGTTAGCTTTGGACCCAGCCCGGCTGGTAATCATCCCTAAACTAACAGGCTGCATACCCGTCAGACCGTGATTAGATGTTTTCAAAACATAATAAATAAATCAATCTTCACTTTCACCTTTCATGTCATGTCTTTGTCTAATCAAAACCCAATCCAGCATTTTCTCTCGATTTGTATGATGCCCTCCGAATATGCTAACCGGTCTTCATTTATGGACCCCCTGGGCGACAACAGTCCTGATCCCACCTGTACGCTGCTCATCAGCTAGTGAGACCAGGATGGGGTTTTTAACACTTTTACTGTACACTGTTGATGCGTGTGTACACTAAACTGTAAGAGTAATTGAATGTGATTTTTCTCTGAGGGTCTGATTATTTTTTCCCTATCCTTTATTTTAATGCCTGCAGCATTTGTTGAGAGTGTCAACACCATGGATTGGATCATAATCTCCCCGTCTTTGCTTAACAGCTGCCACTTCCATCCTCCCTCCTACACCCTCAGCTGCTTCTCCTTCCTTTGTGACCACTATGGAAAATAACCTTAGAGTTTTCATCCAAAGTAATCATTTAAAACCAATAATCGGCACGCAGAGGCGCCTCTCTAACCCTCAGTGATGCCTGATAAAAAAAACATATTTCCTCTCTAAGGCTGGTGTTAATCAAGTGTCAATCAAATGCTACTTCATGGCTCTACCCTCCAACAAGAAGGTGAAGGAATGATTACTTATAAACTTTAGCAGAGAATGATTGTACTATTCTACTAGTTCGTTTTGCAGCAGTGGAGCCAAAAAGGGAGAGTATGGCAGATTTATAATTCAGTTCATTCATTCCCATATACCTTTAGTCACATTTGGTGCAGCTACAGGAACATATTGAAAAAATAGAATGAAAGTCTACCGATTGTTGGGATTTGAGGATATTTCCTTACCAACTTGATGATAAAGAGATGATTGAGAGACAGAAAATACTTCAAGACGGATGCAGCGTCCACTGTTTTACCTCAGTACATCAGCAGAGATCAAAATGCATCGGACAACTAGTCACTTATAACTGCCAATTCTAAATGAATTACAAGAAACCACTATCTTTGTTTGAAACTCCACTCAACACCCAGTCTTTACAATATGATCAATCAGTGGATAACAGCAAAAAAAAAATACATAAACCAACATGAGATGGCATATCCTGGCAACCCCCCTAAAAAAGTCAGTTATAAATATATATATATCAAAATCACGCTAATGTTAACTAGTAAGAAAGTTCACATCATTACTTGTGTTCATTTAAAATTTGTCAAAAACTGCACTTCACTCTTTTCTTTAGAAATGGTATAACTTGTTACTTTGGAAACTAAAAATCTCACAAAAAAATAAGTAATGAGGTAGTTTAGAGTCCAGACAAACAATCAAAATAGTAAAAGTTGAATATTTTTCCACGAACCAGATAAAGAAAAAATAGCATTTTAAAAATACCAAATGGCAAAACTCTTCCATGTTTGACCTGTTAGCCAAGAAGGATGAAAAACCTTATTTTAAGATAACGAAGAGCTGAAATGAGGGGAAATTTCAAGCCCTTCTTTCCCAGTAACAAATGGAAACTGGAAGTCATTTTGTGGAAGTGTATATACATTTTTTTTTTAATTTCCGTGTGGAGTTCTTGCATCCCTATTAAATCTTTGATTCTGTGGGTTACAGAGAGTCTATGATCATTTAACGTGAGACAGATGGTTACTGTTCATCAGTATGCAATGCATAGAAGAGTGGCAGGGCTGACTCTGAGCCAAATGCTAATGGATAGGTAGGTAATTTGATTTGCTATTAGCATTTCACTAAGAATACACAATTATCACATCTAATGGTTTTTCTTTTACATTTGAGTATAGTGCGGGACACGAAAGGCTCACAATAGAAAACAGATGGAAGTTGTCAAACTTTTCATATAACCCCATACACACACGGACACTGGATTATTGATTTCCCAAACAGTTCAGTTGGGACTGGTGGTAATAAATGCTGTTACTGGTACTGTTAGCCAACAGGGGTGCAGCGGTAACTATGGTTGGAATCAAAATATCCGCTGTGGCGACCGCAAAAGGGAACAGCCGAAAGTAGAGGATGATCACTGTGATAGGGTGCTATTACTACTGGGTTATTACACCGCTATTACTGTGTTAGTATATTATTATTACTGTGTTACTATCTTATAATAATTGGGAAATTGCATCATTATAACTGTATAACACACACAAACACATGCACACACACACTTAAGTGCCTCAATATAGTCTCTCCCTCAAATCCATTAACGCTATAGGACACCTGCTTCCCCTCAACCCCACATGATTAGTCCCCCCCACACGCACGCACACACACACACAAAGCACAGTGGCTTCAATTCTACCACAAACAAAACTTTTACACATCATAGATTATGCAAAAAAGCAACCAAAAAAATCTCATCATTATATCGAGTGCAGCAGATTCCACTGAATGTTTGATTGCTTGAAAGCTAATTGTTGTATAAGAATATGAGGCTGTAAAATCACTCAACTATCTTCGGTCATTACCCATCTTGTGCTTGTGCACAATTAAGCCACACAGCTGTGTCTACTTTATGTACAGTGGTTTGTTTTTGTATGACTGGCAGCTTGCTATCAGTTCCCACGTTTGTGCATTAAGCTGTAGATTGGAAAGGAAACTAATTAACTATTAATTAGTCTACTTCAAACCAGACTTTTGCTGCCATTGTCAGTTATATTGCCTTTCAGGCGGTAAATGACACGCGCTTGTAAATCCATGCATTTATGCATAAGCAATTAGACACAAACACACACATGCATCGCTTGGATTTTAAGTGCAAGGAAGACAAGCAGCACATCGCGAGAACATCATGACAGAGCAGGTGAAAGTGTGCATCGTGCTGTAAGAGGATTTTTGAAAGGGGAAAAATTGATCATACTTAGTGGCATTTATTCATGCAGACACACACACCTTTAGACATGCACAGTGTGAACCACTGAATGTGGATCAGCGATGTGCAGGTGGGGAGCGGTCGCCATAGTGACGCCGCCTTGTGTTGTATCCCACCAGTGTGGAATCTGCTCAGTGGAGGATCAAGCAGGGAGGGTTGGAGGGAGGGAGTGTGTCTGCACTGAAAGACCTGCCCATTGCATAGTGCGAGTGTGGGTGTGGGTGTGGGTGTGTGTACGTGTGTGTGTGGGTGGGTGGGTGCGTGTGTGGGGAGGGGTAAAGTGGAATACCCTCTCTCTGTAGTCTTCATCACTATCAATTTGAACAGCCGAGGGGGAGGAGCAGACAAAATCCCAAGGGGATGGGGGCCGGGTTGGTCTTCTATCTGGACAAGGAAGGTGCTCGTGAATAGTCCAAGATAGATGCGTCTGTTAAATGTCTGTTAAATACAAATTCTTCCTCTGACGCTGCAAGGTAGATGAAAATATCTGCTTTGAGGGCAGGTTCTAATTAGTGCTCTTTGAAGAGGAGTTGGGATTGGAATACTATTGTTTAGAAAAAAAGCGGGGGAGGGGGGTCAGGGGCTATTCACAGGAGGAGGAGGAGGCAGCAGCTTGAGTACTATTTGAGTAAGCTGAGGCACAGATGCATGCAAATTGACCCAAAAGAACACTCAAAAGGTTTACAAACTAAATTGCTGAGGGGTTGTTGTTAAGTTGTTATCACAGAACGTGAGATATGATCACAGGCATCAGGAGATCCCCGGCTGTTAACCGGAGGTGATAGTGCTGCTGCTGCTGCTACAGTAACCACAAAGCAGACGTCCAGCTCCAACCAAGTTTTTGATTCACTGTGGCGGGCAGGAAGTCACCCTCAAAAACTTTGCCCGACTTCACACACACACTTATATCCCCAAATAAACTGGAGTACAGGCAGGAACTCAGATCTGGGTCGCAGGGGAGGATCGTCATTAAAAAAAGACAGACGCTGCATGAAAAGACAAGCTTTGATTACCCAAAACTAACTTTGGATTTTCATTTAATGCTCTGTTGGTGATGAAGTCTGTCATTTTGACATCATGCTGTTTTTTCCCTCTGCCGAGAGCTCCTTTGGAGAAAAAGTTGTTATTTTCTTTACAATAACTGGTGAAACCTGATAAGAGGTGATACTCAGGTTGTTGTGAAGCTGCAACTGAGTGTGAGCTTCTGTAGCAGACTGTGAAGTCTGTATTACAGGGCAATTACAGGCCCTGTGGGTAGTAGACACCGGTAATCAGCGTCTTATTTATTTTCTGTGCACCTCATGCAACAAAGTTCACAAGCAGAAAAACATGCCCAAGCATAGTCACGCATCTAATCTATTGATCCACGGCTAATAAGACATCGTAGTCCTGACACTGACCTGTAAATGGCCTGTGTTTCATCATTCATCTCAGTGTTATTGAATATTTAGAAGAAAAAAAAAACACCACTAAGCTGCTGGATGATAGCCAAGCTGGGGTTCTTGTTTTCTATTGTTTGTTTTTCTGAAAGTTGAGTCAACAACATTGTGATGTGAAAAATACAGCAGCACAAAAGCCATCTTGTCATGGGTTTACACAAAGGCGTGGGTCTGTTGCTTGTGATGCAAACAAGCGGGAGCAAACACTACAAGCATGAGCCCATATTTCCCCTGACAGAAGGAAGAAGGTCTTCTGTTTCTGATGGCGGGGAACAGGCAAAAATAATGAGTAACAAAACTTGGGCCTGTCAGAAGCACACACACTAAATCTTTTCCATCGCACATAGCTGCACATCACCTGTACAAACAGCCAGGCGGTGAGATATTGCATTTGCCCTCCGCGTCTAGACAACACTCTCCTTCAGTGTCAGCTGAGGCTTACAAAAAAATGGAAGGCATTCCCAGTGTGGTAACAGCTGATTCAAGACGCGGCGGGGGGAAGAACCGTGAGCTCGGCCACACGCAAGCTAAGATCCCTGTCCCTCTGGGGGTGGGGGCTTCCAGCTGTCATTCTTATTTTAGACCGAGGAGAGGCTAGGGTAGGCATGAGGGTGTGTCACTGCAAACTCTGAATCCCAACAAAGTTTGAGATGCCTGTGTGACGACCTCAACAATTCAAAGAACATGGAAAAAGAAATGAATGAGTTCCTAAATAAAGTAATCTAATTAAATCTGTTCCCAATAATGTCTACCTGCATTGGCAGATGTTTGCCTCTCTGAGTTTCCTTTTCTAGTTTGAGGAGGTGGTGGTAGACCTACTTTCTCTCGACCTAAAAATAAGTCAGGTTTATTGATATATAGAAAGACGGCCCCCAAAAAAGGAAAAAATTAATTGAATGAAAATGATGAGACAAGAAAGTTCCAATAATGACACAAATCCTTTCTATCCATCTCGTAATTAAAGGCATATTTTCCTCCTCGAGCTGCAGCAGATGGATGTAACATAATCTCATGCAAACAGGGAAGCTCTCCTTAAACTTACAGTCCAATTGTGTGTTAAAAGGAAAAGGAAGATGCACACAATCATTATATTATAGCATTTATGAAATCCCATTTGTTCTGTCCAGCTCTATCAGGATATGAGGATAGACTATTCCCTGTTAGGCCTGGCCAGAAAATATGGCCACATATGCCCCTCTGGCTGGGGCATTAAGCTGTATGTCAATAGGTGAAATTTGATTAGAGGTTCTTTAACATTTATTCAGAAAAGCATGTAAATTTTATGAGCATGTTTGAAAAAAAGACACTTCAATCTCAAAGTACATTGGAGTTATTGTGATAATTGTCACAGCACCTCAAAATAAATTATAGGTGCTGCCCTTCTTCAACGGCAGCAAAGACTAAAACTAAAACCCCAGCATAAAAAAAAAATTACTCTTCAAATGAAATAGCTGGCAATAATAATCTATATTTGATGTGGTTTGATTGAGCCAATTATGGGAGGGCCAGCTTTATATTCTGTCTAATGATGAGTACAAAGTTTGATGGTGTCACCAGGCCCACTTAAAACTTCTCTCGTCCGTCCATGGCGCCGTAATGAGCCAGGATGGACCACTATTCTGGCATTTCTTTTGACTTTAAACCACTCGTCAGAAATAGCATCAAAAATCTCCCCAAAGGATGAGGAAGACTAAAGGAAACAAGAAAGCATCTGCTGCCTATATGGAGAGGGGGGATGAACAATCACACCCCTGCTTTGATTTTAAGGCTCTACTTCCTGATTAAAAAAAAACCTAGTATGCACATTATGGCTGTCTCTCTTCCAAAGTACAGCAACTCAACTTTTTGAGTTTGTTTTTCCCCTAAGGTAGTCATCAGTTTTCTTCTTTCCTATTTAATTTAAGTATAGAGTCTTGCATCACAGTAAACGTCAAGCCTGCTGTGTATTATTTCATTTGAATTCTATTATTGTTGCATGGTAATCCAGTTGTTGCATGTTTACGGCCTAAAATTGGATTTCATTACAGAAATAAATGGAAACCAAGCATATAAACTGAAATGCTACAGTGAGCGAAGAAAATTATAGACAATGATTTTAAAAGATTCGGAAGTAAGTCAGTTCTATATACATTTGACTTGTGTTAGATTTTGACATGAAATGCAGCTTTAAGAGGGATTTTGTTTTTGGTTCCTTTGGAATAATAGTATGTTCACACTTGTAATTGTTTCTCTAAGTCCAGGCAATAGCAAAGATGTCTCTGATATTATATAAAAAGTTAAATGTTTGGTTGGACACTGACCATTCACTCAAGTCAACGTAAGACCAGGTCGGAATTAAGATGAAATGGGACTTTTTCTGACTGTGGTCAAGGAGATACGTCCCCGTCCGTTGATTATGTGCTACTTCAAGACCCTAATGTCATATGTTGCAACCTCCATCCATCCCAATTGAAGGAGTTTGTTGACTAATAATGACTACTCCTTTTCTAATATCCACATAATCGCCATGGCAACTTAGACACTTCCCACAGGCACAGTGAAAAGGTAAAGCGTTGACGTCAGCCATTCCACCTAAGTTGTGGCCTTGCTTCAACTGTGAGTCGGCCAACTAAAATTTCTGACATGTCGGAAAACCATCTGACCGTACTGCAGCTGCTGATGGTCCGCTGTGACCCCCCCTATAAACTTTACGACCCCCAACTAGCCTTAAAAGGCGTGGCGGTCATGATCGGCCAAAAACTGGCTCCTAATCATAGTGTGTTCCCGGGCTTAACTGAGAAATTTCTCCGTCACCCTCCACTTTCAGCCCCCCCATATAAAACATTTTTGACCATATTCATTTAGAATACATTCAGATATTAGGGTTAAGACGATGGAGGAAAATCTACCTATTCTGCTGAGTAGGCGGAGTTAATAAAGAGAGATAAACGCGATAATAAATGTGGATGGGCTTCGGTTTTAAAATGTTCAACCCTCAAAAAGGGAAGCTGCCCTGGGAGCAGCTAAAAAACAGGCCCAATGGCTTCTGGTCAGTACCTGCCGACTGCAGCACCAGTAAATGGTGATTATTTTTGCATTTCAGTATAAGTCTTGGCAGCTTCACACATATTACATTTCAATTTAGTTACATAAACTAGGACATGTAGAGCGATATAGGTTGGCTCCTTTTTTGAAAACCCATCTTTATATAAAAAAAAAACGTGCAACCACCCCCCCCCCCCCCCCCCACCCCCCCCTCTTCCAGAACAGCACACTGCACAGAAAAAGCATGAAATCGTTCTCACTCTATGCGGGGAAGAGGGAAGACATCCTCTTTGTAAAGCTAATAAACATTAGTTCCTTCTGGCAACACTTTTTATGCTTTATATCATAAACACTGGTGCCACAAATAAGCACATGCACTCACACCTGGCTGCAAACTCAGGAGCACGGAAAACTCTGATGTAAGATTCTTCTGCCAAAACATTGTGTAAGAGGCACCTCTAGGTGAATGAAGAAGTCTCCTACACAGCTGTCAACTAGGGTTATTTTCTTCTTCTTCTTTTAAAAAACAAATCGAGTACAAGCACGTACAACATGGCACCTGACAAATGTGGAAAAATTAAACACTCAAAAAGGGCAAAGCGCGTCTCATATAAACACAGACGCTGACACACACCATGACGGATAAACAATTCATAGACCAATGTATCGCTACATATTCTGAGGCAACAATTAATTAATAGAGAAATAACAATATTTTACCACTGAAGCATAGTCCTATTCTTATTTTAGATATTCTATGCCTGTACCCGAGCGCTTTGCCCGGATAATATGACGGGTTTAGAGTATAATAGTGGGTTAACACTGCTGTATGCATGCAATGGTGCATGCAGCTCGATTACAGTTGAATAATACATTACAGCATTTCAATCTGGTCTACAAAAAGGGGATTTGTTCTCCTCCAATTTTGAAGCACAGTTGATTATTTTAGGCCTGCAACTAATTTTTGTATCGTTAAATCTACTGATTCACTGAACTATAAATAGTGAGAAAACATCCAGAGCCTGATGCCAAGTCTTGCAAAAGAAGTTGAAAATTGTAATCTAAACTGCCGATCAACTGTCTTAACAGCTCTGCAAGATTTAGTTGCAACATGTCATATCTGTTATCAATGATGGCATCATCCCATTTAAGCCCACTGTGGCCGATTGGCAAAGATCACCTGCACACACCAACACCATGAAAACCTTTCCTAGCACCAGCACTCCTATCTGCTACCTATTTAACCACGTGATTCATGATTATTATGTAATATGAAAGCGCTGCCTGGCCCAGCCTACGCTGTAGAGCCGGTATGTTTCGTGACTTTGTCTTCTCTACTGTACACAGAACAATGCAAGCCCTTTTTTCTCTGTGGAGAAATCATTTATGACTCCAATCCCAGTGAAAGTGACTTTTGATTGGGACTCAAATCAAGACACAGAACGGTAATCCTCTTGGCCGAATGGAGTCTTCTGTGGGAAGACTCAGTCCCCCTCTTCCTCTGTGCCCCGGCAGCGCTAACAGGCCTCCCCATCCAGGAACAGAAAAGCCATCTGGTGTTTGTTTGGGACAGTTCACAGGCAGGATGTACTCTGTCGAGTCGTGTGTGTGTGTGTGTGTGTGTGTGTGTGTCCACAATCATGCCTCAATGTGTGAATGTCACTTAAGAGTCACCGGGCGTGCATGCTTGAACTCGTATTAGTCTGTGAAATCCAATAAGTTGCAGGCAAGTGTGAAAAGTGTGTAAACTGAACATATGGTGGCTTTGCCTTGAGGGATGACTTACTGTACGGTAAAGCTTGTGATGGGTGCCTCCACACCCACCAGATTACTGTATACCCTGAGGGTGTTGGCGATGCGTGACCCAGCCGTGTCTATGAAGACTCATCAACCTCAACACTAAAACCACCTGCCAAATGTTGTGTAGGTCTCCTGTTTGCCAGCAAAACTGCTCCATGATGCACTGTGGGTTCTGACACCTATATTATCAGAACCAGCAGTAGCTTTTTTTTTCCACCATTTGTACTACATTGGCTTTATGTGAGATCAAACAATAGAAGTATCCTTCACCAGCATTCCACAAGCATCAAAGAGCGTTGGTGCACATGACCCTGATCCTTCTGCCTTCCTCAGACCACTTCAGCAGCTACGAACCACTGCAGGTCACAAATGGATAACAAGACATGAGGAGATCTTCTGTCTGTCCCTGTCTTTAAGCCATCACAATTCAGTCCGTGACAAATTCCCTCTGATCCTTTTTACCTGCTTCCAACACATTAACTACAGTACAAAATGTTCACTCACTGTATCAATTAAATCCCGCCCATTTCCCAGGTAAATTTGGACTGGATTCTGACATCACCTGTCAGTTTAAATGATACCGCTGAAAGGCGTGTGTGTGTGTTTACTGTGTGTGTAAGTGCTTAAACTGCAGACAATAGCAGGGTGTCTCCGTGATCCTCCGTTGGAAACAAGAGGTCAGCCTTTATAGGGTTAATCTGTGACTTGAGACCAAATATCACATTAACCTAGATCAGCGCGCGTGCGTGAGTCGTGCACAGCTGGTCATAGACATCTGTCAATATCGCAGTAACTAAGGATTTAACAAAGTCCCATCTGATTCATCGTGACTACTGGTTCCCCTCCCAACTATCCCACACAGTGCCCGGGTGTCTAACACACAGGTGTGCCGTGACCGACGTTTACCTATGCGTCACGAATGTGGAAACATTTCCCGGCAAAGAGACAGGTTGAAAGCCTCCGCTGATGACTTACCGAGCAGCGCACAGGCTAGAAGGAGCGCACCGGTTGCCATCGTGTGTGTCGTCCCGGAGATTCACTTCCGATATCCCTCTCCGATAGATGAGCTGCTGTCGTCTGGTCTGCTGGTGAAGCCCCTGGTCCTGAATCAGAATGAATGAGGAGGCAGGAAGAAGGGGAGGCAGCGGAATCCCGGGCGATTAAAGCGACTGGATCTTATCTTGTGAGTCAAATCCACAGCCGGCGAGTCCACAGACTGGCTCACCTCTCCGGTCCAAAGAGAGGAACCAAGATCGGGTGTCACTCCCCCGCGTGATTTCACTCTCACCTCTCAGCTTCTATCGCTGACGACATGAGCGTATGCCAGGCGCCTGGGCGACCCAACCCACTCCCCGTGTACTACGCATCAGAGACTGCGGAGGCGATTCTCCCTCTCAGCTCCTCCGTGGAAGAAAAGTCCAGCGTGACTTGCGCGTATCTGGGAACCTGCTGGGCTGGATGTGCACCAGAAGAGATCTGATGGCGCCGGAGTCACTCACAAAGCAGCTCTTGCTATATTTTTTTCCTCCCCGTCTCTGAGGTGTGGGAGAGCAAATCCCGATCCACGCAGTCTCTGGCTCTCTCTCCTTCTCCGTCTCTCTCTCTCCACGGAGATCCCGGTGACTAAAATCAATCTCCCTCTGCCGCTCGTCAGAAAGCCGGTGGGCGGGAACTCTAGGTCGGGCTTTGTGATGTGACACAATACCTCAGATTAATCAATGAACACTTTAATTCCAGTCATGTGCTTCTCAATCATACCGGAGACACACCGGAGACATTCATCCTAAGAGGCTCACCTATTTTCTCTCCAATCAGTCCAGAGTAGAAGCTAGGAAATAGATCTTAATTATCACCAAACCCTGGGAGAAATATTCCACCGCGTGCCTCCCGAGGTTGTTTCCTTGTTTCCCGTGAGTCACTTTTGTTTGTAAGGCAGTGTTGAAAACTTGACAGCGTGGTTTGTGGCCCCGCCCCTAGCAGAGACCACGCCCCGGCCCCGTGGCTCCCAGTGGGTGAGGCCACATTTGCATTTCTAAATTTAAATTCGAGGCCAGGAGGTTGATGGTTTGAATGGGTGAAGTGAAGTGGAGTAACGAGGCCTCTAAAGCCAGACATTTTCTCAGCTATTTGTTTTGCTTTTGAAGGCTTAAATGACGATAGACACTACCTGAATAATAATTAACAGAGGCTAGTATCTAAGTACCTTTTACCCAACAACTGGTATACATTTTCAAAGCACTCGTTCTTTAGTTGAATATGTCCAGTTTATGCTACTTTATGCTTCTCCACTACGCTTCAGAGGGAAGTAGTTCTACACAAAAGCATTAAGTAGTTGAAATAAAGTCAAACCTATAACATCTATAACAGTAAATATTATCCTAGACCTACACATAAACTCTTTTATGTTCTCAAAATAAAATAAAAAACACAATGAAATACACTTTTTTTCCCCATTTTTTTCTTTCGGGCATTTATTGATTTAAGGTCTTTGACACGCTAAATTTACCACAAAACAACAAAAGTCATTTGGTCAAGCATGCTTTCAAACAGTAAAAAACAAACAAACTCATACATATAAAACGATTTCGCGATTTAATTTAATATTTCCTAGAAAATAGACAGATAACCTCAATCTTTTGCTAAAGCATGTTTTTAGAGAGCTATTTGACCCTTATTAGATTTTCTTTTTTAAAGTTGTTTCAAGTTGTTTCAAGTAATTCTGTAAGTCCTACTTATGGAAAAGCACGTTTTCAATCGCCATGGTTACTGCCACCTCCTCACTGGCCCCCTTGACAGGTGGTGTCCCCATGGGCTCCATCCTTGAACCCTTACTATTTAGCATATACATACTGCCACTGGGTCATATTATAATGATGGTTCAGTCATATTCTTCAAAAAGAAAGACTGACTCAAAATGTGCTCAACCAAACAGTTGAGCGGGACATTAAAAGATTAATGCAGCAGAAATATTACAGTTTTCATTGGTCAAAACAGAAGTCACATTGTCAAAACTCAATTTGGACTTCTGCTATTAGTCTTTCGGCTTCTCCGTTTCGGGGTGGCCACAGTGGATTGCCTGTTTCAATCCGTAGGCCGGTACCCTGCTGGCCAACAGTACCAGTGACGGTATTTGTTAACCCGGGCCCCAACTGATCCGATTTGGAAATCAATTTGGCATCCCGATAAATGGATTTGGCAAAGGTTTTAATCCGGATGCACTTCCCGGCAAAACCCTCCCAAATTATCCGTGCTTGGGACAGGCACTAGACGAACGCTGGGGACCCCTTTTTGGCGGGGTTACAACTCCATATGAACTAAACTGCAAATATGTTTTTCATTGCCTCCACACAAGATGCATTCATTGACCGTATTTCCAAAATCCGTGAACATGTTTTCACATGTCTTCTCCACCAACTGCATAATGCTAAATATCTGATGCACATTTTAAAATGTAAAAAACACACTGTTCTCCAAAATTCTTACAATTTATTCAGAACTGAATGATTGCAAATAATTTGCCGTCTTCTGCAACCATATGTAAATAAATAAATAATTTGTAAGAGAACATTTACGTTTAAATTAAATAAGCATTCCAAACAAAGGTAATGGGGGGGACTAGAAACTCTTACAGTACTGTACAGTATGAGTTTTTATGCTACACTTTTTTTTGTGGTAAGTAGCATTGCAGCTCCATAATGTCAGGACTCATACGTACAAATATATATAAAAATAAAGGGTATCGGATCAACTTGCTGCTTTTTATGATTCATTCTTGTTACATGTGTTGTAGTAGAAGGAAAAGGTCATCCTATAATAAGACTCATTTATGTGAAAATTAGCATCAAGTCAATCAACATCAATTTCTGAAAAAAAAATGTTTATTGTTTATGCAATGCTCCCTGTTATTAAGGTTAGTGTGTTATGAGTGAGAGTTTTTGCTTTCTGATTAAGATTTTCTGTCATTGCTCTGGTCGTACAAGCTTATACTAGGACATGTATGAAGTGTTTTGTTGGTCTGAGGGAGGTTTGAAGGAGAGATTAACTGTTTGACTGACATGCGTGTTGTTAAAGCAGTCTCTATGAGAGGTTTTGATAAAGTTGCTTCAGTATTATTAATTGAAACAAACCATGAACATATATAATGGTAAGACAAATAGAAGGCCAAGTTCTCTGCACAACGAGTACTTTTATTTTGATACAATAACTTTTCTTCTCAACAGGCACACATTAGGCTTCTACATAGTTTTTGTAGTTTGTGCATATTGCTCCCCCTAGTGGACATTGGTTGTAATTTACAGCTGAAATCCCTCTCTGGGTTCAAAATCTCACCTTTGGCCCTTTTTGAAAACTATCCTGGACCAGTTACAGGTTCATCACACGCTGACATACAGAGACACACACATTTTATTGCCTGCAGGCAATTTGAGTTAGCAATTCATTTATAATGTATGTTTTTTGGGACTGTGGGAGGAAGCCAGAGAATTCTGAAGGAACCCAACCAGACGCAGGGAGAACATGTAAACTCATGAAAGAGAGGCTCCAAGCTTAGAGGGGGATGTGAACCTGGACCCTTTCTTGCATAGCAGAAAATCATTTCAGAAATGGGCTACATTTGGTTGAAGTGGTCTAATTTATATCTCCCATAATATTCTTTTTAATAATTCCTTTTAAAGCTAAATGGGTCTGGGCTGTTGTGGATTAAGGGTTCAATGACAGAGATTTTCAAAGGGAAAATAAGTAAATCTTGCTTTCGACGCAAGACTTGCACTGATCACAAAAGTCACTTTTTCATGCATAATTTACCCAGCAGTCGGTGCGTTATGGAGGCGATATACTAACACTACACACTCTCACCGACACACACACATGTATACACATTCCCACTCACACAGCCAGCAATCAACATAATGAGGTGCCTCTCTAGTTGGGAACAGTAGGAGATATAAACACAAGCACCTTTTACTCCGACACGTTACAGTTCATCACTCAGAGTGTTCGAGCTAAAAATGCCATACTTCTTTGATTGTGATCATAAGTAGCTAAAGCAAACATTATTTTGACATATGCTCAGATGTGTTTATTTGCACGACCCTGCTGCTGCAGGATCTCAAAATAGAAAGTGTGAACAGGAGTTTGCAAGAAAACAGAAAATAGCACAATGAGATCATGCCGCTTTGGTGCAAAGCTGAAAAAGAGCATAACTATCTGGAAAGGATAGAAATTTTAACCCAAAAAGCTCTAACTTAGTGAAGCCCAAGCCCCCTCCTGTGTAATACATAAATAAATGAGCAGGCCTTTGCGTGTGCATACAAAAAGTAATTGGCCAATGGACCCATCTGGTATTCTCAAAATCAACTGGGAATTCCAAGTTCCAAACACAGTCTGAGTGCAACATGAATACCAGTTTTTGGAAGCAGTAAAAATGATTCTTCTCCCTTTGCTGGGCTCATAGATTTCAGCTCAGATAAAACTTCCTGAAATGTGTTAAGGGCCTAAGGCACCAGGAGAGATGTTTACAGAAGACAGGGACTTAATAAACCGCATCCTTATATCTGAATACCCGTTTAACCGTACAATATCCTGAGAAAGCGTCCTTTTGTCCCTCCTTCTGTCTAAAACTGTGTTGAGGTATTATCAGAGAAGGGGGGGGGGGCTTTAAGCATGTTTATATAGGGGAAAAAAACGCTTTGCAGGCAAAGCTGCCAGGAAAAAACACAACAAACGGGATTAGAAGCCATGAAGCACATGGGTAATTGATTCCAGTTTTCCACAGGTCCATGCAGTTCCAGCACAGCTGATTTAACACCCAGCGAAATAGAACTGGCTAGGTAGGACATGTGCATTACACCTGGTTTGCAGCACCTAAATTTAGCTGCGTTCTACACAGACCCCTTATTTCAGAAGCGAGTGATGGCACACATTACACAAACACGCAGCTGAAGGCAACTGTATTATAATTCGAGCGGGAGCTAATGTGCACTGCGAAGGCGACGTCACCTTTGACCTCTCGCAACAGTTTTGGCCACTATTCACAAATATGTTTGCTAAAAGGGGAAAAGGGCTTCAGAGGAATGTCTTAAAGTATAGTGGATGCTGGAGATCACTGTAGGTCTCCATGGAAACAGAGGAGTCTGTATTGTGTGCATTTCCTAACAGGGTCCATCACCTGAATGGAGACCTGATAGCCACAGCCTCTTTTTGTCGGTATCCTCCATAATCATCCAGCGCTGTTGGGGACTTACTGGCCCGCTTGTTTATTTTGCTCTTAATATTTCAGCAGCCTTACAGCGCTATCTGTTGAGATGGTGTCCGCAAGGTTACACATCATAGCCGTGAGAGGTTTGATGCTGAAGAAGAATGAGATTTGTTCGATTATTTCATCACGCAAACACGTTCATAGCACGTCCCAAATGTATAAGAGGGATTTCTTTTTGCAGGTTCCTCTGGAGTCCTCAGGATTATGAATATGAATGAGTCTCATACAGAGCAGGCATCTCAAACACAAACACACGCACACACATGACCAGATACATTAATCACAACCTTATAAATGCACATGCTGATATGTCGCTTTGAATTTGCAGAGGGATGTTCCTCAATGAGAAAACAAAATGCACATGTGAAATAACATAAAACACGCAAACAGGGAATCACGTGCGAATACACTTTGTTGATGAGTCCCATCTGTATGCTGTTGTGCCGGGAGAACGCCGTTACATAGACGATCCCGGAAACAAAGAGACGTTTATGAATAAGTAAACAAAAGCTCTTTGTTCTGATGCAGTCAAAGAGCAATAAAAAAAACTTTTGGAGCTACTTCCAGTCGTATTTATTCTACGTTAGAGGCTTTCCTAACAGGAGTCGGAGGGATGGGGGGACATAATCCAGATGGGGAAGCATGGAGGAAAAATAAACAGAGAGCATAGAAACTGAAACAGTTCCTTGTCAAACAGAAGTTATGTTGAATATATATGATGTGTTGAATTAAACATGAGCTCGATTGGGACTTTGTGGTAAAAAGGGATCGAGCTTTGCTTATGGAGAGAAAACTATTATGCAAAACTGCTGTGTAATCCACCAACAAAGATGGACGTTCACCATCAGACGTTTCTCCTAATCCATGCAGATGAGACTGAAACTCATTCACTTTCTGTTGGGGGACCATGAGCGCTTGAATTGCATAGTCACAGGTACCAGCCTGACATATTGCAAACACTGGGGGCTTTGTTACTGGGCACAGGGCAAAACTCCAGCTGAGGCCAGCCACATTTTCGAGTGCCACTCACTTATCGGGGATTTAACGTGGGCTGAGTCACCACACAGTCAAAGAAATACAGAACAATTTTTCACGCCACACTTCACATCGACTCTGGAAATTATACTCCGCATTGTTGGATAACCTTTTATTAACGACAGCTGAGGCCAGTGCAGTCAAATATGAAATTTTATATCATCCACTAACTGTTTTTCTTCTCTTTTAAAAAAAATTCAAAACCAAGTTCATTTATCCAACTTATAATCCTGAACGTCCAACGTGTGCTGCATATATTCCTAACCACAGTCAAAGGGCTTTATTTACACTGTATTATCCTGCCTGGAGTAGAAATCGCTACATTTTCAAGCTAGTTAATTATTCATCATTGGGGCTCTTAATGTAGGGTATTAATATGAAATGAGTGCCAGGCTTCAAAATTTCAATGTCTGTCTTTTCCATTCTTCTCTTGTGATGGCTCTTTTTCCATTTCTATCAGACTTGATGTGTTTTTTGTTTCCACTATCTCCAGCTCTGACTGACATGATTGCTTCACAATTACGTGCACTTATACATTAGTCACGATGTGTGCTTGCCATATGTATTTGTACGCATGTTTCAATCAACTGTCGGCTAGATGTGTGTGTTAAAGTGCAGAAAGTGCATGTGGACAGGATTTCACTCACACACAGTACATACATACAGGGTTTGCAGTAAAAAAGCATCCAGTCTTTTGCTTAAAACATGCTTATTTCTCTATTCTATGTTTTCAGATAAGGCCTATGCTGTCGCCCCCTGACAGCAAAGGTGTGTCCCCCGGAATCCCGAATCCCCTTTAACGTAAAAGCAAATCCCCCTTAAATAAATATTAATGTTATGACCGAAAAACATTTTTCTTCTCAAAAAAAAAAAGAAGCTCCCCCTTGTGAGTAAAATATGAACATTTAAAAGAAAGCATGATCAATACACCTCGCTCTTTGAGGCAATTCATATGCATACAAACTTTTTTAGGAAGTTATGTCTGAAAAACAGTGTTTTTTGTAAAAAAATAAAAATTAACAAAAGCTCCACCTATACAGTAAAATATAAATTTGGGAGTAAAATAAGATTTTAGATCTCCTTGAATCAATTCACTTGCAATATACTAAACTCTAGTGAGTAAAATATAAATTTATAGGGGAAATGTATGTTTCATACATGATAGATCTCTTCGAGTCAATTCATATACACCAGTTTCGGACTCAATCTGATACTCAATGGGTAAGAAACCATATGGAGGACAACGTTTGAGGGTAAAGCCCCCCCTACTGTCAGAAATATGAAATCTATACCAACATTTTCATTACAGCAACGCTCTTTCCATGGATTACCAGTTGCACATGCTATTCTTTTTTTAATGACCGTCTAAAGCATAATCCAACGTTTGTATTCATGTAAATGTGTTTTTGAAATATCAGATTGTTTTTCTCAGACTTAGTGAGTTGTTGTTTTTTTGGCCTGTCTAAAATTATGGGTCCATGACGCACTGGAGCAGCTATATAAAGTCTACCTACCCCTAAGACTCCCTCTATTCCTCCCTTCACTCGTCTTAGAAGCATGAAAGTCTCATGCCTGACTGAGTCACTGAAGTCTGGAGGAAATCTCCAGTCTACCAGCTAACCATATTTCTGAACCCAAAAATGCATCTTTCCCTCATTCTGCTCTTGGTTGGGCAGCTCTGAGGCTTTATTCATTTTACTATGGCAAATGAAATGAAAGTGAAAGGGAAAATTTAATCAACAGTTACACCGAAGAACACCGGAGATTCAGCGAACCCCCAGCCTCTGTTGCGGCCATTATCCTCCTGTTAGTTTTATAAACTTTCACTCCAGACAGTTTCATAAATGCTTCTTTTCAGAGGACTAGGGATGGATATGGTAAAACAAGGATATATTGATGACTCTAGCGTATGAATATTTGTCATACGGGTCTTTGTCAAACGCTGAATACGATAATTGACGGGTAATAACTTGAGCAAATATCTGAGGAGGGGTCCGTAGAAATCCAAATATTACTCCTAATATGATCAGATGGT
Source organism: Lophius americanus (assembly GCA_037951165.1). NCBI lineage: Eukaryota > Metazoa > Chordata > Actinopteri > Lophiiformes > Lophiidae > Lophius > Lophius americanus. Next base: position 3,630,677 of record JBBDHG010000040.1, on the reverse strand, counting down.
GGATCAGTTATCAAGGCCTGGAAATGAAAGATTTGAAAATGCAATGACTCAGTCTGATTAATTCAATATTTTACAGTCCAGATCATTGTGATCTACAAAAGCTGCCTGGTTGGTGAATACCAGTTTCATTTTTTATTCACTGTGGTCAATATATCCTAAAGTATATCTCATGATTGCTCCCAAATCCTTGGCATCATCTTTGGGCCACCCTCATCGAAAAATAACACATAAAGCATGTGGATGAAAGCAAAGTAGCTTCACAAGGGCTGTACTAAAGATGAAAATGACAATAAAGTATTGAATTAAAAGGAAATACGAAATCAAATATGAATAAATCAAATTAAATTATTAAGAAATTGAATTAAATTGAATACAACTGAATTATATGAAGATGTAAATAAAATGAAATAATGTGATTTACCAAGTGACCTACACAAGGGCTGTACCCAACAGAAAAAATGGTAATAAAATATATAAATAAAATATAATATTCAAATAAAACAATGAAATAATGTCATTGAACAAGTTACTGCACAAAGGTGGTACTAAAATATTTTTTAATTCAATTTAATTTAATTTAATTTAATTTAATTAAAATTTTATCTAATTTAATATAAATATAAAATATAATATAATGTTGTTTGCACAATTCAGAGGGATGACCCAGTCATATCTTCAACCTTAGTTGTCATTGATTAAAATAGGCATGGTTTATTACATCAAATAAAACATTCTAGAGATTAAGCTATCAAATTACACAACAAAAACATTTTTTACAGAGCATGTTCATAAACAACGACGATAATAAGAAAGAAGCAGTTATGATAAAATCCTCCTGCGTCATTAAGAAGGTCATTTGCGTTGGAAATGAATTTTTGTGGATCTCCGTCTGTGGATCTTTTGTCTTTCATTCTCATCATGATCATGTGGGTGTTGCCCATTGTGCAAGCCCATCTGACTGTCATGCATTATTCATTCATAGTGTACTGGACAAATTCAAACACATGCACACACTCTCAGGAAATGGCTCATAAAGGCAAGGGCATCAGGGTGAGATTAGACACACAGTAGAGTGTGTGAATTTACTGCCCCAAACACCAACCCCATATTACACAACAACCACGTTTCATCCTCATCCCTCGCAGGTACAGGCTGGTCCTTTTCGCCGAAGGATAACAACAAAGTAGATGCTATCAATTAACTCCAGGCAGAAATGCAAAAAAAGTTGCTCTTACATGGTCACACTCGCTGCGGCGTTTGCTGTGTGTTTAAAGAACACCCCTTTAAATCTGTCATGAGTCATGGCTGGGAGAGGAAGTCTGTGGGCAACACTAAATAAATCATTTTATTAGTGGATCACAAAATTATCCAAGCTCGTAGCCGAGGAGAGGCACCGAATATGGAATTTTAGTAATCTTAATCGACACATAATGCAATTTATCTCAATTTTATTCACATGTGACCTTTACTTTTTCATACTGGAGTCAAATTCATGTTAGCAATAAACTGAGGGAAATAAATACATTCATTATCCTTTTGGAGAAACTGAGTCTTGTGAAATTAAAGGATAGTTTTATCTGTGACTTCGGCATTTAAAGGGATTTCTACCACCAGAAGATGATATCTGTCTCTCTTCCCTTCGTAAAACAACACAGCCCTGCTACATGCATGTTCAGATGGGAGTTCATAGTCCTGCTCTTGCTGAACACAGTTCTGGCACTGCTCGGCTTTGTATGAAATGCATTAAACAGCAATTATAGATTTACTAAACTCTAATCATTGGATTGCTGTGACCTTGATTTTGTTGTCATGTCCTTGTCTCCCACTGTGTTACTACAGGTTGTGGCATGAGAATAAGTTGATCCTAACAGACGACTATTGTGTTGTTGAATTATCTGAATTAATGATTAACCCAAACTTTCAGACATGGTTCTTCTTCTGTGATATAGCAGTCATATATTAACCCATGACAGCAACCTAACCGGTAAATGGGTCAAACGTGTTCAATGCCCCCTCCTGTCAGACATGATGTTGAAAAAAGGATGTCTTTATTTGACTGATAGTGGCAGTAAATTTAAGACCTGCTTCATGTTGTGTGCTGACATGTTTGTTTTTATTGTTTTTTTTCTCTGCAAGGTATCTCAGAAAGATGTCAACTCAGTTTGACAAAACTTTGTGTAAGAGGGAATCTGGGGCCGAGTGTGAGTTGGGAACAGTTTGAGGCACATCTGGGATTCAGAATCTGGATCACTTTTTTCCATTTTCTAAATACTGTGAGCCATAAAAATTGCTGATATCTGGAACAGTAATGAAAAGTTCAGTCAATATGAAAACACTCAGGTCAGAGCATGATGTTCCACCAGTACGAACAACTGCATGCATGCGGATCATTATCTGGATCTGAACAAACTGTTCCAAAGCATCATTCAGGTGGAAAATAATGATCACTTTTATGTCATTTTTTTAAATTTACAATCACCAATGTCTTACATCATTAGAACCACCCTCCTAATATTGTTTAGGCCCGCCCCTTCCCACCAAAACATCTGACCCACTGAAGCCTGAAATCCACAAGACCTCTGAAAGTGTCAGGTGGTATCCGGCGCCAGGACATTAGCAGCAGTTTATTTAGGAGTGAGTTGGGCCTTCTTTTCCCAGCACGGCCTACAGATTTGTTGGATTGAGATCTTCAGAATTTAGAAGCTGAGTCAACACCTTGAACTTGGGATGTTCCTCAAACCATTCATGAAGCATTCTGGTCATTATGGACCTGCTCTGCACTAATCTTTAGGTAGGTGGTTTGCCCAGTATTCCCAACATTGCTGGAAACATAATACTGCCTCCCCAGACAGGTGGCCTGCCTATAACGGATCTCTTCTCCAGGTGAGCACTGCACCTCTCCATCCACACAAGGTAAAAGAAAACATGACTCATCACACAGGGTCCTTCATCCACTGCCAAGTGGTCCGGTTCTGTTGCTGCATGAACATTGTAGGTCTTTCTAATAAACAGAAAAGAGAGAGTGTCAATGCCAATCTGTTGGACAGGAGGAGAACAGGAGTGGTTGGAGGTACGGTGAACAGGTGCAGCAAAAGCATCATCAGAGCAGAATGCCTCTCCTATTTTCCTCCTTGGGTTCAATTGTCCGTGCCATGACCTCTTTATTGGCGTGTTAATGTTTTTGCTTAATCTACCTTGGATCTAGAATCAGTACTGTGAATTAGTTCATTCTTGGAGTTAATTTGATTTATTTCTCAGTAGGTTCGGAGGTTCTACAGATACAAAGTGTTTGTCATATGTATTATTTCATTCAGTTGGCTATAAATACTATTATTTAGGTGTTTATGCTTATAGTTTACCCCAGGATGTTAACTCACATTCCTTCAGAAAGCCTCCAAATCTGAGTCAAGAGAAAAAATACAAAATTTCAGAGCGTGAACTTTTACAGTTACATCTCAGCAGACCTGAAAGAAAAATACACGGAATAACAACTTGTGGTGAATTCTGAGACAGGACAAATGAGAGTGGCACAGCCTACAGGACGTAAGTATTAAATCCTGTTAAAGGTCACATTGAGGTATTCTCACACAATGACTCACACAATAAATTTGGTGGAACTCAGATAAGGGATCGTTGAGATATGAGTGAGGTATAAAAGTAATCAACAACAGGATTCTCCTCCCACCTGAGTACTTGTATGCTATTATACTTTAGTTCCAAGACTGGAAACCAACAATAGTGCATTTATTTTATTTGGATTTAGATCAGGGCACAATATGTACCAACATTTAATCAAACCCTACTTATGGGAGTAAACTGATAAGTATTTCTGAGCCTGCAAGTGTGTTATTTTGCAATGCTGAAGCCCAAGGCTCCTCGAATGATGGGGTCAGCCTAATCTTATCGGCGCTGCCTGCCAAACGGCAGAATCATGAGCTGCCTGCCTACGTCGGGTTGAGGCTTGCACTTCACTCTCTTAAGCAAACAAACGTGAACAGTGAAGGAGATATTATGAAATAACACCCCCTCTGATGCAAACAGCACCTCTTGCTTGCATTACAATACAGAACACTTTCCTTTGCATGTTTTTGAGCGGGCTCTTCTTGTGCTGTTGTAATGCAGTCACGTTAATAACCCTTTAATGTCCTGCTCAGCTGTTTGGTAGAGCTCATTTTGAGTCTTCATTTATTGTTGAAAAATGTGGCAGAACCTGTTTATGATTTGACCCACTGGCAGTTTGCGTGTGCTAATGAGTAAGGGGCCAAGGATGGAGCCCTGAGAGACACCACCGGTCGAAGGGACCCGCGAGAAGGAAGCATCAACCAAGGATATATTGAAAAAGTAGGACTTTTCTTGACGTATTAAAGCATGGACACACTAAACAGATTAATGTAGCTGTATATAACCAAAGAAAGTATAAGATTGTTCAAATAGATTTCTTTAAAAAGCAGAAAATAGTTTTTGTAATTCTGGTTTATATTTTATACCGTTAAAAACCAAAGCTTGACCAAAGAATTTGTCATTTTATGGTAAATTTGATATTTGGGGCATTTATTAATTCAAGATATTAAATATAGAATAAGCAAATAAATCCTATTTTTCACAGTTTTTCCACTTGACGGGGGGGACATTAAAGTGTTAATATGGCTATGCATATCCTTGAACATGCATAAACACGGCTACATAGTGCAATATCTTTTCTCCTGGTGAATGTGCGTCTTTCTTTAAAAGGACCTGCAGAATGTTATTCATTCAAACCTGCTGGTTCACACAAGTATGTGTTCACTGTGCATTAAATCAGACTTTTCCCAAACACAAAACACTATAAAAAAAAACCACAAACTATTTATACTCTGATCATTGTGCCAGGGACGATCCTCAATCTTATGAATACTATCATACAACATTTGCAAGTGTTGACATTCTCATCTTGCCTCATGAAGCCAGAAATAAATCTCGTGGGTTGGTATTGATTTTTGGCTTCGACCTTTTGGACGGAAAGCTGTTGAGGAGAAATAATTATAGTTTGTAATGTTGTTGTACAAGACTTTCAGCAGCCAACAAAAAAAAAGACATTACCATTTTACAGTAAATCAATAGAATGTTTAGAGTCAACCACATTGAATCATGAAATGTTTGTTTAAGTAGATTAAACGTTCCAGGGATTATTATTTAAGGACTTGTGAACGCTGAAGGATGGTCAGGGAATTTCATTAATCAGATTTTGGCTTTGGATTACACGACTGATGAATAGCACTACAGTTGAAACTTGTCAAAAGTGAATTCAACCTGATAAAATCCCTTTTCTCTTTTAGTTTTTGTAAGATAAAACTGCATATCTACCCTGTTGCAACAACAGAACCACTGTACACGCAACTATTTCTCACCATTGCAAATCCATGCATAAATGAGTTAAATGCATGCCTCTGCAAAATAAAAGACACTGTATTGGCCCAGTCGGCCCATGTCCCACATGGACAGAATTACTGTATTTAAGCAGCAAACATGCATTGAAGATAGAAATACAGTCAAGCTTTCTGAACCCGTGGCTTACTTTCACTCCCTCGGGACGCCATACACTCACTCCTCTCGGAGCCATATTCTCCAAATCACCGTGAGCGTATGTATAGGTTCCCCTCATTCTGAGCGGTTTTAATTGATTTTGATGTAGTAGCTGTCGGGAATGCCTCTCACCAATAAAACATGCTTGACACACAGAAATCATAACAGCTTATTACCACATCAAAGGGGCAAACTAACCTCCTGCCATTTGAATAAACCTATGAGCCCATTTTAATGACACCAAGCGTAAGAAAAATGCAATTTATGTACTTCCATTAAGCTGTGCTACGGTCATCTCTGTGACTATTCAGGACATTTAACAGACATTCAGGGAGAGGAATTGTTTACTTCCCGGTTGACGAGGATGGCAGGCTGCGGAGCAAAAAAAGCAATTCTCTCCCAACAAAATATGTGATTACATTTTTGTGGTAATTTATTTGAGTTTATTTATCCTCGCAGCTGTTTATCCTGGTGATGTGCGCTCACAGCACAGGTTCAGTCGTTTGTGCTCTGCAGCTCTGATATCAGACAGTTTCTAGCGCAGCATGAGGCTCAGCTCTAGGATAAAGAAGGTGCATACCAACAGAAATACCAATTACTGCACACTGCATCGTGAAGCCTAATGGGCCTGCTGTGGCAAAGAGGCGCCTTTAAGAATGAAAGACTCGTAAGTTCACTTACTGGAAAAACTGTAACTCATCCCTCAGCAGTTTGTCTTAAGGCTACTACCAGAACATGCTTTAAGCCCTAATGCTGACACTGGGACTTGATAAAGCTGGCTATGGTTCATTTAAAAGACATCATCTGCGGTGAAGTGACTCTAAACTAGTATGTAAACGAACAAAAGCTGATACACTCTCAGGCAGAAAAGGTGGTTGAAGCGTGAATAACATGCTGGAGGACTACACACTGGTCTTCTGCTGGAGGTTTGCCTTTCATGTGGCATCTATCTCTGCCGTAAGCGATTTCATGTAGTGACTAAAAAAAGCACTCAATGAGCACAAACCTCAGCCAAGGCACAATTGTATCCACGGTTTAGGGAAATATCAGGCAGTTCACTCTATTATTGTCTGAGTTATTGCCAGCCTCCGAATCTAGTCATGGTCATGGTCTGGTCATCTCCAGCACATTCCACTTCAGCGTCTCTGTTCAGGCCACTGAGCCATCAGCTCCTTCCCCTGAGGAACATCAACAGAGTCAAAGGGACTCTTGAAACAGCACCAAGTCCATAGCTAAAGAAAGGTAAAAGGAATCAAAGGAGGCAGCAATAGCCGGGTTCTGACGTTACATGTCCAAACATATTTTGTCTTATTTTATTTAAAATGCTGCAAAACATGTAACGTCACCAAAATGTAATCACCTCTAGCATATGCCAAAATGTTCATCTGGGTAAAAACATTCAAAAAAACAAACAGACAAAAACATAGGAGTGAAAACATAACCTCCTTGGCGGAGGTAATGATAATAATCAGAATAAAAAATAACGTGCTTTTAAATCATGGAGCTGGATGTGCAAAGTGATCCAAACTTTCATTGCAACAGAAATCTCATTTAATTTTCATTTCATGGATTTTTGCAGTATTTGACTGAATGTGAAATTATCTCTTGACATAAAAGCAAGCTAAAGGGAGAAGAGACTGATCTACATAAATACCAGTTACCGGTTCTAATATTGTGGCTGACTGGTGGATGTCAACAATATTGATGTTTTCTGTTAAATCAAGATAAACCACAGTCATCACAAAGAAACATCACAGTACTAAAGTGTCATGAATGATGAATGTCATAATATAAGCCCATCAGCCACTACATTAGAACTGGTAACTGGTATTAACGTTGTGGTATAAAGATCATTGTCACTTCACTAACAAGCCATCAATAGCAGCTCTTCAAATGCCACACCTAACAGGCATATTGTGGTTATTTTTCCATTTCAAGGCTGCAAATCATAACTACAGCAGCCTGGCTGTATGTGCTCAGCAAGTAATCAGGCAAGAGGCTGGCAGATGATGAAAAATAAAAGAAAACATTGCATAAAGTATCACGGGACGTCTCATTACTTCTATTATGATTTTGAGTGCAACCAGATAGCAAGACAAACCTGCATGTAGACGTGGACCAGACCGTTTCTGTGCCCTCAAGGCCTGCTGTGTCACGCTGTTCGAACCTGACGATGTATGACAGGCCTGTATGCTTCAGTGTCAAATCAACCAGCTGCTAAGTAAGAAGGAGGTAGCCTGGAAAAGAGAGAGAGAGAGAGAAAGAGAGAGAGAGAGAGAGAGAGAGAGAGAAAGAGAGAGAGAGAGAGAGAGAGAGAAAGAAATAGAGAAAGAGAGAGAGAGAGAGAAAGAAAGAAAGAGAGAAAGAGAGAGAGAGAAAGAAAGAGAGAAAGAGAGAAAGAGAGAAAGAGAGCACAAAGATGGATAAAGGAGTCTTTTTGCACTCATTTTCTCCATCTACCTGCCAGATTTAACCAGCCGGCCATGAGAGAAGAGACATAAGAGTCACATATAATAAATTCATATAATGTAGATGAATATTAGTTTTAGATGTTTTTTATGATTATGATTTATTTCCCTGCATGTGAACTGTTAATGCTGTTAATCTCTCAAGGAGCTGGTTACCATGGTAGCATGAGGGTGAAAATGGGGGATGGTCATCAGAGTCTCAAGTTGAAATGATTAGGTAGACATTAAACATCTATATGCTGAAGCTTTCGCAGGGGAAAAGATGTGCAGATTGAGAAAAGGGAACAAAAAGGAATACGCAAGTGTTTCAGAGAAAGTTTGCATTTATATAAATGCGTGTTCTTCTTATGATCATATGCATTCAGCTTGCATATTTATCATAAAGATGCACATATTCCCTTGCGGGTGGCTGCACATGTATGTAAACATGAGTGCACTAAGTGCAGCGGGCCTTTGGTCAACCTGTACAGCATTTGCTGGCTGATCATCAACACATCTTTAAACGACAGCAGTTGGGGGAGCTCCTCAGACACACGGAAGGGCTGATGGGCACAGCAGAGCGTCCTCGCCAGTGAAGGAGGAATGGGAGGGGTGGTGACGGCTTCTAAGCCACCGCTAATGAAGACATCAGCTTACCATAGCATGTCTTAGTCACAGACGAGGCATCCATCAAAACTGGCATTACGGCGTGAATTTATGGCTCAAGCCGCACAGACGGACTGTCAGATGCACTCATCGCCCTGCAAAGAACTAAGAGATTTGTGCCTGTGAATACAATTATCTCACTTCACGGGCCTGTTGGTGTCCTGCACAGCATAGCTTGTCGAATGTGCAGAACTAAGCTCATCTAAACTTAAGAAAACAGATTGTCTTTGTTTGATGAATACGTCTGATTTGAGCTTTACTTCATCTCATTCTTTTTAACTTTATTTACCTGCTTAACTTGTAGGTTGAATCTGAGTTAACTGCACTTCTGATTACACTTCATAAACATGTCCTCGTGGATGACAGGTGAAAAAAGTCTGCCTACATGTTCAGTTCCTGCAGAATCAACCTTCTGGGTTTACTTGTCTTTGGTATGCAGATAAATGCAAGCTTTTACAATGGCTCAAAATGTGCGGTTACACATTGTTTCCATTGTTACGTCAAGCAAGGAGGTTATGTTTCCCCTCCTGTGTCCGTGGCTGTTTGATTGTATGCTTGTCCGTTTGTTTGCCTGTTTGTTGGATGGTTTGTTTGTTTGTTTGTTTGTTTGTCTGTGAGCAGGATTAAGGAAAAATTACAGGATGGATTTGCATGAAACTTTACCCAGAGGTAGGTTTCGGCATATCTTAGAGGTGATTAAATGGAGACATTATGTGTTTCGCAGTATTTAAAATAAAATTTAAATAAAACTAGAAAAATCACTCGGACACCGCAAACCTCCCCTAAGGAACAACAGTACACTCGGATTAAGAGAACTTCCTGCATGTTTCCCCATTAATGTCTGAGTTACTGCCAGCCTCCGACCAAAATCTCTCAGTATCTCTCAAATACTCCGTAGTCGCTTCCTGCACTTTCCACTTCAGCGTCTCTGTTCAGCCCACTGAGCCCCCAGCTCACCCCCAAAGCAACATCAAAGGAATCAAAGGAAGTCTTCAAACAACCCCAGGTCTATAGCCAAAGAAAAATCGAAGGAATCAATGGAACAATGTGGCTATTGCTGCCGTTGTTCCTTTGATTCCTCTGATGTTCCTTAGTGGGTGGAACTGGCAGCTTAGTGGGCTGAACAGAGACAAGTGGAGGGCGAAGCGGACGACCGGCTACGGAGTATTTGAGAGATACTCTGAGAGTTTGTTAGAGTTGTTGGTAGATTTAGAGGCTGGCAATATATATAATCCTTCCGTAACGTTGGGAACTCTTCTGCTTGGCGAAGGTTTGAGGTTTCTAAGTGAATTATCTAGTTTGTATCGGGTTTCCGTATCAATTTTGAAAAACTGCAGCATTGTTGAAAGAAAATATAGCTGGTAATAAAATGTGAGTTTCAATTGGTGTGGAGTTACCGCATATTAATACACAATTATACACTAATATTAATTAAAATAGTGATATTATAAATGACATTTAGTGAGGAGAAAGATGCAAAAACATACCATCAATAAACCTATGCTTGGTTAACGCAGTTGCTTACAACAAAACTTTTGCAGCAATCTGTCTCTGGGTTTCATTCTATCGGCTTTTATTTGTGAAAGTCCAACTTATCATGAAATTTCTCCCCTCTAATCCCTCCAGTGAACTTGTTGGATGCAAGACCCTGATGGGCACCGGGTTTTAGGAAAGCCTTCTGTGCCAGGGGCTGAGATATTAGCTGATTAGCAGCCTGCATGGCCCCTGCTGATTGAGTTCTCTGATAAGAGCAGAGCTGTTTTGTTGCCCTGCTCTGAGATACAGATGAATTAATGTTTTGGGAGCAGCTGACATTTTCCTCTGCTCTCATCCCTCCGCTAAGAGGCCTCCGCTCTGCAGCGAGCCTTGTCAGAATCAGAATCAGATAACATCTAACAGGGGATGGCATGGAAACAGCTTAGCTGTTGTTTTCCAATTTTGTCACTCAGGAGGGTCCAAACCAACAACATCGGTTTCCTACAGCAGTTGTGCTAAGTCAAAAGTTGCTGCCGATTTATCTACAAGTAAACTAAAATAGAAAACAGTGACCAAATATTTTTTTATTATCGTTGCATGATTCTGATATTATTTCATTCCTGCTACATTTTAAGTCAAATTATAAATTATACATATGGAAAAATAATTGATCAATTTAGAAAATGACTCCCGCTGGTGACAGTTAAATGGATTGCTTTTCAACTTAAATTTCAGACTCGATGATACTTAATGTGATTGTGCTTTACCAAAGAACAATTCTCTTTGTGTACGGCAACTCACGCTGCTGTCCTTGAAATTCTTTTGATAGAGATTTTCGATGATTTATCCAAGAGAATTTCTGAATGAGCTAGAATAGCAGCCAGCAGAATTCTAATCTGTGACAGTACCAAACCATTGACACATTTGTTTATCCTGCAGGTCCACCAGCTCTCCCCAAGGTTCAAGCAAAGTGGTTTATTTAATAAAATTAAGTATTGGAGCCACATTCAAGAATAGAAAAATCTTTGATTTCAAGATTAAGTCGTATAATACCGACGACAAAATTGTCCTTTTTATGTCACTGTGCTTATGAAGAAGTCTCTAATTACTTTATGAGCACTGTTTGTGATAGAATCCTCCATCAATCTCATGTGACGGCTAAATGAGTCGTTCATTCCTTCACCATACAGTTTTAACTTATCATATGAGCCCGTCTGCCATGAGGCGTTACTGTACTCTCGCCATCTGAGGCGTCACGTTTGCAGATGTTCTACTCGTTCAGGATCCAAAATCTTGACGATAAATCTCTTAAATAGCATGTTGATAGAACCACTGATGGACCAGTACTACCAGCACCTCCAGCTCCACAAGAGACAATTTCCTCCCAGTGTGTCTGGTTCTTCTTCTGAACAGAGCAAGTTTCATTCACAATGTTCCAAAAGTCTTGATACTTGAATTATCTGGTATCGATGGTCCAAAAGATTCAACATTTTTTTATTTGTCAAACCATTATTAAAAGATGACTGACCTCCAAGGCCTATCTGAAAATTACAACCTTATTCCCATGAAATTTCAAATTTTATTTCAGAATATTATGACTTCATTCTGGTAATCTCTCTTTTGTCATGCAAATCTTGGATTGTACAAGATTATTAAGGTTGTTTTTTTAAGAGGTGTTTGCCATTATCTCATTATGTTAAAAAGGTAGAAAAGCATGTCCATCGCTTTAGCCACTCAGCACCAAAAGCACCAAAAGTTTTTTTCCCCCTGGTTCATTCAACATCCTTCCAGGGTTCGTGGAAATCCTTACAGTAGTCTTTGAATAATCCTGTTGGCAAACCATCCAGCCAACAGATACCAGTGGAAACTTAACCTCGTAGGTAGAGTTAATTATGACACCTGTAAGACTTTTCATGTTTGTACAGAAGAAGCCCCTGCAGAAGGATAAAGAAGCATCAGTGTATTCAATCAATAGATTCTCCATGTATAATAAGATTTTGTTGAATTTAAGTCCAATTTGAAAAATCTTTTCCTGTTTGTCAGTGAGACGGGAAAGTCTTACCAGTCAGCAATGCCCACAGAGTGGCGTTTGGAGAATGACAGGAAGAACGGACACGAAAAAGAGATATATTTAATCAATAGTCAGCTAGGATTAATTGTTTTATTCATGCATCTATGCGCACAGTATTATTCAAACAAAAGGCGAGATTGATTCCATCTTCACACCTGGATCAATACATAGTCCATGTATAATGAAATCTGATTCTGTCATCATCCTCCCCATGTTTGTCTGTCTTCTGTCAAGGGAGAAGCTCCGTCTTCTGTTCGAATGATTAAAGGGAGCAGTGACAGCCATGCTCACACACAAGCAGCTAGAAACAGTCATGAGAGAACGTGCGAGTTGGAAGTTAAATTGAGTTATTTTTGCCGTACACACGTAGTAAAGCCGCGTAAACGCGGTGTGTACTTCTATGCAGCTCCAACATGTAAGAGTACAGCTCTGAAAGATAAATAAATGGAAAGTGTGAGTTTCTGGATGGCTCCCTTGACAAGGAACAGAACAGGCTATTACTTCATATTGCACCATTTAAGTTGTTTTCATTTTGGACTCTCCAGCTCGTTCTACCAGTCAGCGCTGACCCTGGGGATAACAATCAGGCCCCGACAAGAGAAGGCCGACAGCTCTTAGCAATTTAGAGGCTTGTGTACAGTTTGTGTGTCTTTATGTTTGTGCGTTAGGAGCGTGGATGGGAAAATAGTAATTATCCATTTGCATTTGCATGAAGGCGCGGTGGCTGTCAGTTTGGTTGAGCTTATTTTGACTTTTCAGTTTGCAGCTTGACTTTCAAGCACTGATATTGTGGGTGATATTCTGAGACGTCGCCTTCACACCTCTAAAAATCCACGCTGACTTCCAGCCCCTTCACCTGAATGTATCTCTTCAGATATTTTCTTATCAACAATCCCAGGCGGAGGAGGAAATCTGCAGATTCAAAGTCTGAGATTATCAGATTAGATGCTGCTGCAACAAAGTCTGAAGCCTCCTTTCTCTGCTAACCTGTTGACCACCCTGACTTCACGCTTTGGGCTACCAACAGCTCCCTCTAGTGCTGTCATTAGATAGGCCTGCTGTGGGGGAGACAGAGAGGGAGATCAAAAAGCATGTCGATTATGTTTGGGTGGATGAGGCAGTTCTGTCTGGTCTCTCCGCTCCCTGTGAGAAAAGAAAATATCTAAGGCAAATAAGGGCCGTGATGGAGGCCAGAGGAGAGAAGTCAGTGGTCTAATCAAAGAGACTCTGTGAACTGAGATGAGAAGCAGCACAATCAGAATCAGAATCAGATTAGAATCAGAATCAGAATCAGATCAGAATCAGAATCAGAATCAGAATCAGGATCAGAATCAGAATCAGATCAGAATTAGCTTTATTGGACATGTATGTGTATACAAGGAATTTGACTCCGGTTAACTGAGCTCTCACAGTCTGAACGTCAAATAAATAATTTTAAATTAAATGGACAAGGCCATAAAGAAATATACAAGCTATGTAGTAACGCAGAGAAGTGTGGCCCTCCTCTGCTAACACGCGGTGGGCCCTTTTCCTGCTGAGACCCGCTTTAACATTCCCCATAAGAGTGATAATTATCTATTAAAAGTTGAATAAAAAAACACTTTACAACAGGACATTGCTACTGTTACTACAGTTGCCTCACAGCAAGAAGGTTTTGAGTTTGCTTCCCAAAAGGGGGAAAATCTAAATCTCATAATGTGAACTTTAAGGTCCTAATTGGGGGCCATTTTCATGCCCCGTTATATAATTGAGTGTCTGTTGTAATAAGCACATCTAACGTACAAGTTTCACCAAACTACCAATAAATATTAACCATGAAAAGAAGTTGTGTCTTTTCACATTTTAAAATGACTACATATTTTATTTTCTCTTTTTTCCATGGGAATTAGGTTTTTAAGGCGAGTCCGATGGGCGGTAATAATGTCCAAAGCAAATGTCACTAATCCCCACATTCTGGTTTCACCAAACTTTAAATGAATCACGATAAGTAGTTCTGGCTTTTAATATTTGAATTTATTTTTCTTATATTTCTTAGAGATTTTCATGGATTGATTATTTTAAGGTAACAGCAAAACTAAACACCCCATGCCTTGTATTATGTGAGTCATCATTCTGCTGCTAAAGACAGTTCTTTTGACCCTGTCACTTAGACCGTAGACCCTTCAGACTGAGAACACCAAACAAGACCTGCAGTTGTGGAGCTCTTCTGACCCGCTGTTCTGGCCATCACAATTTGACCCATGTCAAAGTCAATCAGTCGCCTTTCCATTTTTTTTATGGTTCAAACACATCAACACATCATTTTTTTTAATCTTTATTTCAAATATTCGTTTTGGTCAAGCGACAGGAAACAGGGAGAATGACATGCAGCGAACGAATCGAACCTGTGTCAGCTTCTATATGATGACTCAGACTTTGTAAATAAGGTTCCGGTTCTACCAAAACGGGCTAACAGCAGCTCCAAGCACGTCAACTCTGGGACAAAATGCTAATTTGCTGCCTGATAACCCACCAACTGACAGGTAACCATGTAACAAGATGCTGTGGTTATAATGTTATGACTAACAGTATATCCAAAGAAAATGCACTAATCTAAACTTCTATGTTTTAATATCTGTGCCTCCGTAAGGGACGCTTTGCTAAAATGGAGGGGCGCTGGATAAGTAGAGCAAACAGCAGCTGTTAAAGTGAGCCATGCACAGTTTCCTTTATGCCGGAGACTGGGCGACTAAATGAAAGCACTTAATATGGAAAATGCCATGATATTCATCAGCTAGGGCCCTTGATATTCAAACATATTTAATGATATTTTAACTAAAGTTATGGAGGGAAGTAAAAATCACACCCACATGTCACCCCTGTAATGCAGCTGTGTAAGACACAGATGTTTTCAGCTGCTCCTCTGCATTAATTGACCTTAAAAAAAATGTAATAAAGAGGATTTTCATATATTGGCATTACAGGTTATAAACATACAGAAAATCTACAGTCTTTACAATAATAGTAAGCATATAATAGTAATGCAATAGCATTGACATTGTTTTCATAACACGCCTCGTTGTTGCAGGGCCTGTTTGGACTGGATACATTTTCTTCTGCCAGGTGACAGGAAGTAACATATGTTTCTAAGAAGACATGCGTATTTTCCGAGAGTTCTTACGTAATCGGTGTACGTGGTAGTTCCACGATCTTTCCTGTCATGTAGCTCAGGTTTGGACAGGGCACACCGAAGTTTCAGTTTCCATTCAGCACAAATGCACTTTTGCATGGAGGTTTTAGGCTTATTGCATAGGAACTTCTAACGGATGAAAAGCAGATCATCACAAGATCATCTCTATTCGTTTATAGATTGTATATTTGTTTATTGCCTTGTCCATTTCATTTAAAATTATTTATATGACGTTCGTACTGTGAGAGCTCAGTTAACCGGAGTCAAATTCCTTGTACGCATATACATGGTCAATAAAGCTGATTCTGATTCTGATTCTGATTCTGATTCTGATGATGCCGCAGAATCAAGGATTTGTAGACCCTTGACTTAGATAATCACCCTCATGGAAAAGTTAGGGGATCCTGAATGTTGCTGGATTTATTTCTCGTGAGCCATGAATCAAATAAATAAATATAAAGATTCAACTTAATGGTAGAAAGATTGAACACCAATTCAAAGGGGAAATATTAATATACCTGAAAGTAGCAGTGATGGTGACGGTGATATTTAGGTATGTGGAGAAAGCAGACAGGGAATTTTCTGCTTTTTGTTTCAGATGAGATTTTTAGAATCTTAGTCAGCGGTATATATGTAAGTCCTGTTTAGGTGTGGCATATGTACAAAATCACGTTATGGAACAATAACTACATGATATCCAGGCAAGCTGATGCCCGATCTGATCTGGAATGAGATCATAGCTGCAGAGATAACCAGCTCAAAGCATCCCGCTCCATGGTGGCAAACTGGGGGCAAAAATATCTTCTCACGCCTCTGGATTTGAGTTGATTGAAAATAAAGGAATTGAAGAGTGTGTGTCTTATGAGACATACTTGGCACTTGGCGTCATGGCGTGACGAGGGCTGACGTACACGCTAGTCTGTCTTTGTTTCATCGGGTCTGTGCTGCATAGACTCAAGCATTGATTCTCCCCTCAAATACATTTTTTTTTCTTTCTGTTTGCTCTGACAGGCATTGCCATGGAAACGTGAGGGAGTGGAATTACAGAAAAGTTATAAGGGAGGCTGCAAGTCTATGTGGGTCCACCAAACTGTGAGGAGCTGCTATGAGAACAAAGGCAAAGACGCATCATCACTCATTAAGAGAAATGATGCATTTTTAATGGAAAACACTGTTAGTTTTATCTGGGCACAACTATACACTCCTAAGACAAGTGCCTTTCTCTGTATCTGGTGTCTCAGATTGTTTCCTCAAAAGTGAAAGCCAGAAATGGACTCTATTCTTGTCTCCAACACAGATTGGGTGTTAAACATTGATAGGGCCGATGCAGCGAGAGAGCGAGAGAGATTTGGGGAGAGAGAGAGAGAGACTTGAGACTTTAGAGTGGGATCATTTTCAAATTTTCTTCCACCATAGACCTTAATAAGAGGAAGAACAGGATTGCATTTGAGAAAGGTCAGTTGCATATTACCAGCCACTAGGAGGAGCTTCATCTCCAAAAGTTTTCGGGCCATCAAATTCACCTCAGATGGAGATCTGACATGTATTTGTCATATTTTATATATAAATATATATATATATATATATACATATATATATATATATATATATATATATATATATATATATATATATATATATATATATATATATATATATATATAATTGTATATATATATATATATATATATATATATATATATATAATTGTATATATAGTTGTTCATATTTCACGGTGGCTTGTTTTGCAAAAAAAAGTATTATGACCGATGTTTCCCAACAGATGCCAGATTGTGTCCAAACTGGCTCCTCTGTATTTAAACTAGATCTATCTTGTACTGTATATTATTTAACTATAATTGCTCCTATTTTATTCATTAGGGGGAGCTTTTTGTAGAAAATACAGTGTCCCATCTGTAACTTTGCAACCATAAGTCCAAATGTGTCTTCAGTTAGCTAATATGAACTGACAAAAGAAAATCTTTCTTGTTTTTGTACTTACTGTGCTCAGAAAAAAAGTGTTAACTGTATTTATCTTCATTATTGAGTCACTTTGGGATCTGATCTAAGAGCATAAAGCTGACTTCATAGAAATAGTCAGGTTGTTCAATATGTTCATGAGTCCCGTTTAATTTAGGGAGTTCAATCAGGGGAATTGCTTTCGCCTGCTTTTGACTTTAGCTCAGCGGGGATGACAGCATCAGCCCAGTTCTGTTCAGTGGAGGAAACATAAATGGATCTATCATATGTGATGTTGCTCTTAATTAAGATGTTCTGGTTACATTTGCATAAAAGCATTTAGTAATGATTACTTTTCTGATGTTTTTTTGATTCATTCAGCACACTTCAGTTCAGTTCACACGGTCAAGTGAAATGAATTTTTTTTTTTCTTCTTTAGGAGTGGGTAAGTTTTGCAGTAATATATATATATATACCCATATCATTAAAAAGCCTGTTGAATTTATGGCATTCTCTTGATCTTCTTCGTCTCCAAAAACTTCAAGACATGATAAGATGATTCTGGGCCAGTGTAGAACATTCTTCTAGCCAGAGATGCTCTGTCTCTGTGCAACCTGCTTCAAATCTTTAGTGATACAAACCCTTAAGAAAGAAATCTGTACTGACTGATTCTCTTCTCCTGTTGCTCAAATGTAGCCTCTTAGAGAGAACCCAGTCTCTGTCGATCATGAGCTTATCACGTTCAATTCTCGGCTGTTTTTCTAATCTCGTGGTCTTGCTGTGCCCTTTTTGCCGAACCGTAGAGAACTTCCTGTTCGATTAACCGCCTTGCTGCTTAGAGTGAAGCATTTAAAATCTTTCTTTCGCTTTGAGCATCAAACTGATGCCTATGTAGCCACATGAAAAGGAATCAGTCAGGGAGGGTATCTTTCTTTATAGGTGCAGAGTCACAAAGTTGATCTGCAGCCATGCTCAACCGTCCATCGCAGGCAGTAAGACGCCTATGATTATGCAAAGAAGTTTAAGCTGTAAATGCAAAACGCACATTTAATTCTAAAGTTAAAATGTCTTTTATTATTCACTGACATGAAATCTATCTCATCTGCAAAGTAAAACATAAGGATATTTGTTGTATGGAACATCATAAGCAGGAAAAGAAGCATTGTATCTTAATAAAGTACACGTGCAGATCTTTTTAAATTGGTGAACATCATTGCATATATTACATGAGAGTTTTTTCCTCTCCCTCTATGTGGTTCAAAGATCTGGGTTTGGTGTTCAGGGGGTGTTGTTCTGCCCACAGAGTTTGCTTCGCCTTGTTTCCTCCCCTGCTTTGACAAATCTTCAGCATCAGGACTGATATGGCCAAGAGTGTGCAGATAATAATAGCGAGTAAAATCCATATCCAGGCACCTGATATACATTGTGGCTCATGGGTGGCTTTAGAATCTCCTACAAAGAAGAAAAATCGTGTAACTCGTTTCCACAAAATATGCACATTGATTCTTCAAAACTGATAATGAGTCTCACCGTCTGCATAGACATTAACGGTCACGTATCCGGACTTCTCCTCCGCAGCCTTCCTCCACCCATGAGACAGAGAAGAAAGCCACTCCTCCACCTGGCAGAAGTACAGGCCGCTATCTTCAGGCCCTGGCGTTAAGACGGTGAGACTGAACCTGTTGGGCAAAGGGTGGCTAAATCTCAGCCGGTCCCCCTTCCAAAACATTTGCAGGGTTGAGTTACGGTAAGAAGCGAATATAGGGCGCTTTTCACTCTCAGCCTCTTCCTGCCATAACCACACCACTTGGAATGCCGACACCGTGCTTGATTGTGTGGTTATGTGGCAGGGGATGGTGAAATTGTGGGATGTGCTCACATTAAATGTAATTTCCTCCTTCGAAATTGACAGTTGTTTTTCTGTAAAAAGAAACGTATTATTAAATGTATCACTGCAAACCAGTTAATGCAAACGGGCTAAACAGACAACACAACGGATCAATGTACAAAACAAGCGGATAACTATCATGCCTCACGCAAAACCAAGAGATCTAAACATATGTCAGCAGCATTAAAGAAGTGGCTAACACATACATGTGTGGTTGAAGCAGGAGGAGAGCGTGCGGACAATATACACAGCATCTTATGATAATGGTAATACTAAACTACAGGTTCTCTTATGAAAACATTTTGGGAAATATGCTCATACACTTTGAGAAAAAGATTGATCCTTGCATGGATTTGTTCTGTTAATTTAGGATTTGTTAACGGAAGTTTTTAATGGCAGTTTTTGATAGTTAATTAGGTGAAAAAATGGGGTAGATGATTAAATGAATAAGAGGTAGCTTGAATTCCGGTAGGCTATGTCAGTGAGGCTCGCCATTGTGGATGCAGGAAGACAAATCCAGGCTAATGTGGCTCATTGCGGTAAGCTAAGCTGCTAACACCAGCAAACGGTGGCTTCACAAAAATGATAAAGGCATGAAAGTTGTATTGATCATCTGAATTCTCTCTCTAAAAAGGAGATTATTATGGAGTCGCCGCTGTAGCCACGTATCGTTCTCGTTAACATGATGACTCAAAAACCATTTCGTGGATCATTTTCAAATTGTATGCCCTACACAGCGTTTGGGGTGAAGAAGAACTGGATTGATTTTGGGAAAGGCCAGCTGCACATTTTCACAGCCAGAGTGAGTTTTATCTCTAAAATCACACTTTCCAGGCCATAATTTCTCAATCGATGGTTCCTTCATTCATTCATTCATTTTCCGTGACCACTTACCCTTTCAGGGTTGCAAGGGCTGGAGCCTATCCCAGATGTTTAATTTCATCCGAATTTGGCGTGTATAAATCGACTGGAGTTGTCGTATATTTAGCATATTTTAATCTAATATTGCATATTCTACTCACTAGGAGGAGCTTGTTTATGAAATACACTTTTTTATGACATAACTTCCTAACTTGGTCTGATTTAGTCCAAATTTGATGGATATGAATTAACTCAATGAGCTCTCCCTTGTGTAAATCAAAGAAGGACTGGATGCTCCTGAAATGATGTCACACCTGAGCTCCACGTTGGCCCCCTCCTCTGCACTCAATGATTGTGCTTTCTGATCCAAATGAAGGTCATTGGCTGGAGAATAGGAGAGGTCAGTGAGAAGGGAAGTGTGTCAATCTACAGCCCAGATTGTTGTCAACTTTCAGATGTCTTTTCTATGCACGAAATAAAGCAAGACTTTTATCTTTTTTGGGAAATAATAATCAATACAGGCTTTTGGCACAAAGATTGGTTGGTAGTTGACATCCCAACAAGTGAAAAATACCCATTACAACTTGAATGAACTACTTTTTTAAATGAGCATTTAATTTTATTTGTTTGAATTGGCAAGCTGTCACCCTGAAGATTGAAAGGTTCACTCATAAACCCACAAAGCATTATTTATCTGATTTTTGAGAGGCAGTGTTAAGACCAAAGATCACTTGTAAGGATTAGATGATGATTCCGATCATCATCTGGATGCAGAACTATTCCTAAAGGATTTCTTACTACTGTTGCATAGGGGTAAGATTTTTTTCTTCTTATTTCATGGATATTGCCTAAAATTTGTTAATCGATGACATCTTTACTGCACCTCCAAAGCACGGTCTGGATTTAAGTGATAGTACTATCTATCTATATACGGTGAGTCAGAATTGTTGAGTGCATAAAGCGCACATAAAGTTAGCTAGATAGAGAAGAAAACTGCCACCAGTCAAATATATTTTTTCTTGACTAACTATCTAATTGGGGTAACTGCGGTCAAGATAGCATATTATTGGAATGTCGCTTATAAGATCCGTGACACATCGGGGATTATGATTGACCTTTTCCACTGAGGCAGTGGTAGAACTGAGCCTGGGCCAGAATTATGTGGAATGAAAAATTGCTCATCCAGAACCAAGAATCAGTTTCGTCAAGGGCCAGAGGTGGCATTGTCGTAACTAACCAAACCTTTGTTACCGACATGTTTAAGAAGCCAATTGGTTTCTTACACCAGGCCCTACTCCTTTGTATAATAGCCTTTAGTAGGAAGCTATGTTGGGAAAGTTAAATAACTTTAAAGTGTGAATAGAGGTATGTGAGACATTTTCAGTGAGATAAGTACACAAGCAGATACTTACCAGGCTCAATAACTGTTACTTTCGTAATTTTGGACACTGCCGGGAGATGATACCAATCACCACGAGGATCTTGCACCCACTCCACCACCTCACATGTGTAGGAGCCCTGGTCGGAGATCTGAGCTTGCTTTATACCCAACTCAAAACAAGGGCCTTTGGTGCGCTTGGTGCTGATTCGTTCCCTGTCGCTCGGCTCCACCTGGACTCCAAATGTTATGAAGGCATCCCGGTCTGAGCTTACGATGGTTTTATTTCCCGCCTGCTGCTGGAGAAGCCAGGTGACGGCATAGCGAGAGGACGCGGAGAGTTCAGAAGTAACGGAGCATTTTATTTGCACGTCAGTGTTGATATTGCTTGTGAAGGCAGTGGTGGAGGTTAAAATGAGCGTGCTCACTGGGAGGAAAAGACAACGTTAAGGTATTAATGATGAGAATGGACAAGAAGGAGGAATGCTCGGTATTCAAAGAGGCTCAAAAGATGGATTGTTGCATTACAAATCTCAGCATTACCCGGGTCCTGCACATTCACAGCCAGCTGGTTTGAGGGAGGCAACTGCTTGTGTGCATTCTCCAGGAAGACAGATGCACTGCACTGGTACCTTCCAGCCTCCCTGTGGCTCGCACCGTTGATGAGAAGATAATGAATGACCTCACTCCCTTTGTTTTCTACTCGAAGCTGATAGCGGTGCTGCTCTCCGGACCAGCTGATGGCACCATCAGAGGAAACTGTAAGGATGTTATCCAGAGATGAGGCGTCACGCTGCAGGCTCCAGGACAACGTCACCGCTAGGCCCACATGTAGCCCTCTGACCTGGCATATCAGCTCCACATTTTCTCCTACGGTCACTATGTTGTTTCGACTCAAGAGTTTCACTTTCATAAACGAATCTGTGACACAAATCCAACACAATCATTAGTGAATAGGAATCGAATGTGGTTATCATACAATCATGAAAGTGTCCATAAATGATACATCTGTTGTTACATATGCATTTATTCTCCCACCTAGTGTATGGCACAATAGTTCTCAACATAATTTCTTCTCTAAAACAAAAAAATATTTTCTCATGCATTCATTTAACATCAAGTATTTTTTAGTCAACATTTTTAACGACCCCTAATTCAACACTTGAGGAAATAAAGCAGGCTGATTGCTTCATTTTATGCCAATACATGCAGTGATTCTTGTCAAATCAATAGTATATTCATATATACATGTGCGAATAAGGTTGTTGCCTTCGTTTACAATCACAGCGTTTTGCATTTCAACTGAGAGGTCACTGCCTGTGATTGAGATAGGGGTCACATAGCAGGAGGAAAACTATATGAACAATAACATTGATGTATGTACAGTATGTTATATAATGTGACTGACATTATTAATTAATAGATATATAGAAGCCACTTTTGCTATCTTTCCCGACATCAGGGGTATATCCCCGAAAAACTTCAAATCCCCTGCGTTGCATCGTATATTAAACCATAGATGTTTGTGTTCCTCACTGGGCTCACTTGTTCACCTGTGGGTGAGATGCTAACTTGTTCGACGTTGGAGTCCTCGGCTGCTCCCCGAGCGAAGCCACCATCCTGACCTCTGTCCTCGGGCCACACTCTACAGATATACTCTCCTTGGTCTCCCGATCTGACACGCTGCAAAATGAGACGGTAATCTCTGTCCCCTATCCGAGCTGCCCGGAGCTCTCCTTCTTCTGCTCGCGTTCTGTACTCTTGTCCCACAGACAGAACCCCTGTGGGGCCGATGCCAGCCAGCTCAGCACCTCCTCTCAGCCAGGCTACTGAGAAGAACCTGTCCTCCAGGTTCTGCATGTCTATGTTACAGGACAGCGATAGCCCCTGCCCTTCCTGCAGGGTCCTCGTCTGTGCTGAGATTCTCACCCCCACGGATGGCTTGTCTGACACCACTTCTGCTCAAGGCGAGACAAACACAGACACACACATCCTTTTTAGCAATCGGAGTGACGGCAAAGAGGAAGAGGAAGAGGAAGAATGAATGTGTCAACTCAATCGTTTAGTAGATGAAATCGGATGAATGACAGCTGTGTCTAACCTCGGGGTCGGACATTCAGCGTGGTTTCCTCTGCATCCTTCTGTGTGATGGAGTACCAGGAGCGGTCAGGGTCTAAGATCCACTCCTGAGCCTGGCAGTAGATCTTTCCCTGGTCTGACAGCTCCAGCTGAGAAATCTTCAGCTTATACGTGGCCTCTCCCATTTTGTCCAACCTCACGAATCCAGATTTGTAGCGGTCTTCAAATCCCCCTCCAGGGCTGAGGGTGAAATCTCTGTCCAGAGAAATGATGAGCTGAGGCTCGTTCTGAAGAAGATACCAGGCGAGAGACAGATGGGTGTGCTGGATGGTGTTGCTGGAGGCTTGGCAAGTCAAAGTAAGAGCATCGCCCTCAAGGAAGGTGAGCGAGGTGGAATCAGGTGAAGAAACAGTGAGGGAGTTGTCAATCACTATTAGACACAGACAAAAAGATACGGGAGGTTTACATTTTTGTCATCAGCAGTTCATTGACATCAGAAAATACAGTAAATTGTAAAAGTGGAGACTAGAAGGGCGAGTCTTTACCTTTCACTGTTGTCCTAGCGCTGTACACGCCGTCATAAAGTCCTTCTGAGTTGACTACAGAGCAGTCATATTCCCCATCATCATTTTTCTGTAGGCTTTTGATTTCAAAGACGACTGAGTTTGGAGAGACATGTTTCACACTGATGTCCCCGCTCCTCACACGTTTTTTGTAATTACTATAGCTGAACCCTTCGTTGGCCGTGCTGATGATGTTGAGCTCAGTTGGATGGGTCATACGGAATTCAAATTCTTTAACGGTGCTTTCATTGGTGAAGCCACTCACATTGCAGGAGATGGAGAGCGGAGAACCTACAACGCGATACAGAAGCCCAGCTGGGACTTCAGTGTGGACTCTGGCGTCTCCTGAGGGAAGCAAAAACAGAACACAGATGCCGACTGATGCAGCTTAAAGTGCCCGCCATGCTTGCAAGGTAACTCAACGGTCTAGACTTTGTTTTCAGTACTGCATGGATATATTGAGATATAGGTAGGTAGCGTTCAATTTGCAATGTATATTCAGATATATAGAACATTTTACAGTATATAATCTGAAACTGTACGGTTTATTAATTATGTAAGTATGTGTGCCTGAAATAAAGACCAGATTTACTCTAATCAAAATGATTTTTCATTTGTTTTTATTGAAAAGGATTAAAAAAGTTAACTGTAAACTATGAAAAATTGAGTTGAACCAAACAGTTGAGCAGGAAATTAAAGACCCTTTAATTTCCTGCTCAACTGTTTGGTTGAGCACATTTGGAGTCTCTATTTCTTATTGAGAAATGTCAGCCGTAAAACTGGACTTAGTTATTTAATGACCCGGAGGTCACATATGCCAAAGAGCAGGGGGCCAAGGTAGGGTCCCTGGGGGCCACCACAGGTCCAGGACCCCACAGAGGAGGAGGCATTAACATGGCTACTGAGAAAGTCCTATACAAAAAGCTTAGGGGGCATATTAAAGCTATCAAACAGAGAAACATGTTTCACCAAAAGGTTGAGCTACTCTGAATAAAATTGACTATTTTCCATGAAATACAAACTTTTATCATGAAATAATTGTATTACTCTTTAAAAACATGCTTAATCAAACAAGGTGTGGTTCTATGTTTAAGTTTAGAATAAAAGATGCAAAGAAATCAATTTTTCATCGTGTTTTTCTTTTTCTTGCTGAGGACAATAAAGGGTTTATCTTTAAGTATCTAATAATATCATCAAAGTATAAAAATTTGTTACCATAACCACAAATAATTTCGAAGATTTGTTGGATAAACTTAATTGAATACATACACTTTAACAAATAGCGGCCGTTTCATGTACACAAATAGCTATAACAACATTTGTCATAAGCATCTTTCTATCTATTGCCTCTTCAATATTCTACTCTTTTTCCACTTAGTAACTAAATGTAAAACTTACCACAGTGGAGAAATGGCCCCAGACTGAGCGCTATATTGATCCACCACAGGCTTTGCAGGGGACGGCTCATCCTGAACCGCTTTAGAAGAATCACAGTGTTCACACCAGTTGTGATAAAGTCCACTGGCACCCTTGTTGTGTGAAAATCTGTCTGCGCACTTATCGAGAATTTCATTGGGGTGGTTAAGACTTCCTGTAGTTACTACAAGAGGAAGTTGGAAATATTTCTTGCTTACAGAATGTGGTGCCGGCGACATATCAACGTATTGTGTCTCATTAATGCACATGTTCCAGTGATCGGGTAATGACTTTAAAGGCTACGCTTTGGCTAAATATGCAAACCTTGGTAAAAGTGTACAGTCATATTCTTTTATATTTTTTGCATTTCCAATTAAATGTATATTCTATTTTCTTTTACAAACTTATTGTATTTTTTGATACTGCAGTTTTATGCATTCACTCGCACAAGAACTTCTTTCAGGATCAACAAGGTTCTATTTTATCTAATGTTTTCCTGCATCATGTTTGCCCTTCTTTGTCTTCTAGCATATCTGAGAAAAAAACAAGTTATTCGCTCAGATGTTTTCTACGTCCATCGCTAAAACAGGCTGTTTCTTTTTTTTTTTCTGCCTTCACTGCTCACACTCATCTTCGTGTTTGACCCGTATTTGAAATGACTGAGATTGGTTCTGCACAATCACCTCACATTCACAACAAGCATGCTGATGAACAGCAGAACATGTCATTGTCATGCAGACGTTCACTTCTTGCACTGTTGGCTGTGGTAGAGCGGAGACAGTCTGTCGGCAGTTTAGGCCGAGGTTAGGAAGACAAAACAGCATTTCAAAAACCTGATTTCGGAGCTACATTTTTCATCCTGTCATCCTTTTTCTGTAACTGTTTGTGCTTAGTAGTGAGATGTGGGTTCGGCCCTGACGTCTGACACAAAGAGAGACAAATAAACATTTACCCTCACATATTTATGGCAATCTAGATTCACAAATTGGAGTATGGGGGGAAGCTGGAGCTCCCAGAGGGGAATTGAAAACCCCTCACAGGAGGGTCCCAGGTCAATGAGTAGAGAAGAGGGGGGATCTGGGGTTGATCTGTGTTGTATGGACATGACTTATGATTTGACTTATTTGAACAGTCAAAAAGGAAACTGAACCAAAGTTCTGGCTCCTTCAGATGTTGCTGTGAGTGACCAATGAGGAAGTAGCGCCACTCAGTGGAGAAAATGCAGCAAGTCCCTAAAGGCTGTGGCCTTGCTGAGGGATTTTACGTCAAATATAAAATATATGCTACAATAGCTGAGACTTCCTAAGAGCAAAAATAATAATTGTGGTTGAGGTATATATAAATCCAGTAGCAGCAAGTAACATGTGATCTATTTCTACCTTAGTCACGGCTATGAACACACGAGGGCATTCAGCGAGTATATACTCTGAAATATAGTGTAGTATCTTATATAACATGTATTTCTGTTATAAATAAAGAAATAATTACACACCATATACGTATAATTTAATAATAAACACTGATGAGCCATAACATTATAACCACGTACAGGTGAGGGGAAAGGATAGATAATAATCGCACCTGTCATTTAGTGGAGTTTAAAGTCAACTATTTTCTTTTTTTCCCCTCAAAGCTGAAGTGTTAGAAGCAGGAAAGAAGAGCCCGCGTAAAAGAATCTGCTCAACTTTGATCAAGGACGAATGGGTCAGAGCATCTCGAGGTGGGGGGGGGGTCACCTGCAGAAAAACCACTGCAGCATTTGCTCAGGGGCACATCAGTTGTTGTAATTAATGAAAGGAACCCTGTCCCTGCCCTGTCAAGTTTCCCCACCCCCATAGATTCTAATGATTCAGGGCCAAATGAGTCAACTTCTGCTCTCAGGCCGATGAGACATAACAAGTTCACGACCTCTGCACATTTTCAGTATTTAAAAATGCATTCAGGATAAAAACACTTTAAGGAAACTTAAAAGCTGAGATCCCGGAGATGATTTTCTTCATCGTGGTCTGTTGGAGCAGACTGTGTTTGAGAGATAAGGAGAAAAATTGTGCGATTGCAGAACATTACAGCGCGATATAAGAAGAGGAAGTGCCTGCACCAAAGCATAGCTGCATACGTGTGCTCCCTCTCAGAAGAGGAATAGGAAGTATGAAGAGGACAGGAAAAAACAAATCCACATCTCGAACCATCTTAACTGTAGCGTTCACAAACCACAGCCGTCTTTAATGTAGTGCAGGTGCACCTACAGTGGCTGCGCCCTTCTTCTGAGAAGAGTCTGAAGATGAGTACTTCACTGGAGAAGACTACAGACTGTCCCCCGTCTCTTCTAGGAGACGAACCCAGCGCAGATGAAGACAGAGAGGATCTGGCAGCTTCGAGTGAGTTATGCTGGGAGGATGGAGGTCTACCAATGGAGATTCAGAGGGGGATGGAGACCCTGCGAGTGAACCGAGAGCTGACTGATGTGGTGCTGTGTGTTCAGGGACACGAATTCCCTTGTCACAGAGCCGTCCTCGCAGCTGCCAGTCAGTACTTCAGGTAAAAATAGATGTAGTATGGATGAACTCCATCGTGGCTGAGCCGCTTTTACTTAATGTGTGTTGTCCTGAGTAGGGCGATGTTCTGCAGTGGTCTGAAGGAAAGTCACGAGGAGCGTGTGGAAATGAAGGAGTTGGACCCTGGAACAATGTTCTCACTCTTGGAGTACACCTACACCAGCAGAGCCCTACTCACACACTCCAATGTTCAGAGCATACTGGAAGCTGCCAATCAATTCCAGGTAAGAATTACAGTATATTTATATAATTACAGTATATTTATGTAATTACAGAATATTTATATAAGTACAGTATAGTGTGAAAAATCCTTATCTGGTACAGACAGACCCATTAACCCTTTAATTTGCTCAC
Source organism: Lophius americanus (assembly GCA_037951165.1). NCBI lineage: Eukaryota > Metazoa > Chordata > Actinopteri > Lophiiformes > Lophiidae > Lophius > Lophius americanus. Next base: position 3,602,233 of record JBBDHG010000040.1, on the reverse strand, counting down.
CGAGAAAAACAACTGAGGAAAAATGGATTCTTTTGGGTAAACTCTGAACTTGCCATGAAGTTCAAAATCCATTGGTCAAACTTCTGGGATGTGGGATTTACAGCAGAAAGCATAAAAATGTTGAGAAAGAGATTCAATTATTTACATTCATGCGGACAGACTCTGTTATAGTAATAGTTTCATAATGACCCATCTGTAGATTCATACTCCATCTAAAAATCATGTTTATGAAAAAAATAGAATGTCCATTTAGAGGGAAGTGAAAGTTACCCATTTGTTTACAGTCAAGTTCAGTTTTCACACCTAACTTAATCACACACAGCTGTGATAGGTAGATTATTTTTTTTCTCGTAAAGGTTTAGTTTTGTAACCTGCAATCTTAGTTTTCAATACTTAAGATTGAAAACGCTCCAAGTAATCTTACCGACTTCTTCTGCAGACTCTAAGGAGGTAAGCATTATGGTCCCATTAAGATTACAGGTTCTACAGCCAAACAATGACACACATTAGTAATCTAACATTTGTTGTTGGCAAGGGTTAGGGAGTTCTTTTCTACTTTTTACGACCAAAGGCATCTCTACCATTATCAATACTTTTTTTTTATTCTTTTGAACTTTTGGTGAAGTTGTCAGTTTTAAAAGTTAAGCCCTATATGCTGGGTTTCTCTTGCAGTTCCTGCGTGTGGTGGAAGCATGTGCTGGCTTTCTGAGCAGGTCCCTGCGTCTTGACAGCTGCATCGGGATCCTGAATCTGGCTGAAAGCCACGTTCTGACGTCCCTGAAGACTGGGGCTCAGGACTACATCACCTCCCACTTCTCCCAGGTGGTCCAGCAGCAGGACTTCATGGATCTGGCGGCAGAGTCCCTGGAGACCGTCCTGCAGAGGGATGACCTTGATGCTGAGCGTGAGGAGAGTGTTTTTGAAGCCCTCATGCAGTGGGTCAGAGCCCGGGAGGATGAGCGCCATCCTCTGCTGCCCAGGTTGCTCTCACGTGTGAGATTACCGCTGCTGGAGCCCGCGTTCTTTGTAGATAAAGTGGAATCAGATGAGCTGATTCGTCGCTGCAGGGAGGCTTTTCCTTTGTTGCAAGAGGCCCGCACCTACCACCTCACTGGCAGGGAGGTCAGTATATCTAAAGGAAGGATACCTTACTATCCTTTGTGTTTCTTCAATTCTGAAGATCATTTTGTAAAGGTAAAAACATTGTATTCATACCTAAATGTCGTGTTGTGTATTTAAAACCTGCAAGGTTGTGTCTGAACGGACCAAACCCCGTTTGCAGCACTTCTTGTCTGAGGTGTTCTTGATCGTTGGAGGCTGCACCAAAGATGAACGCTTCATCTCCACGGTCACCTGTTTGGACCCCCTCAGGCGCAGCAGGCTTGAGGTTGCCAGGCTGCCAATCACACAGATGGAGGATGAATCCCAAAATCGAAAGTGGGTGGAGTTTGCCTGCATCACCTTCCGGAATGAAGTCTACATATCAGGTGAGAGATTTTGTCAGTTTAAGTTTTTATTCGAAGGGTTTTCTGGTGTTCAGTGTGTTGGTCAGTCAAGTGTGGCCCCCTGGCGGCCGGTGAAGGTAAAGCAGCTGGGCCATTATTTAAATGATATTTAGATTTTAAAGTAATCAGAACTGATAAAACTACTCCAAGGGATTTAAGGTGTGTGCCTGACCTGTTTTGAAGTCCCAGTTTCTTAGTTTTCATCTATTTTCATGGATCTTTTTTTAACTTTGTGCATTATGCTCATTCATTTTACTTATTTACTTTTAATTCATTCATTTTACTGATTTATACTCTTATTTTTTATCTTGTAAAATATTTTGCTTGTTTTACAGTATTTATATCGAGCAACTTGATTTTACGAAACGCATCTTAAATGCATGCGATGGCATTGTGTGTTGATCAAGAATTGTGATGTCAGATATCGGTGGGACTCATAACTTGTAAGAAATCCAGACTAGTTTATCCTTAAGGGGAAAACATGGGATTATAAAACAGATTGATCTAATCTGATTCATTTAGGAAATGCTGCAGATATCCGTATTTTTCCACAAATCTTTTCACAAATATATTTGTATATTTTCATTTTTTTTCCACATTTGAAAGTAAATTCCCCTGATAGTTTAGTTTATTTTGTCCTTTTGCAAATTCACCATTTTTTATTTGCAATTCCACAGCATTCATCAAAAAAACATTATGATTTTGATGATCAACTTGAAAATAAACCAATATTGTCCTGACTTGCTTTGTATTATATTTTTTCAAATTATTAATTAAAAAACAAGCTGAAACTTTGGACCTATAAAATGCAATTGTAAAATATTAAGGATTTAGTTGTATACGTTAATGTCATAGGACTTAAACAAATTAAAAAATGATTCCACATGGATTCATTTATGCTGGTAAGGTGATGTATAGTGTAGTTGAAATTACGTCTTTCGTCATCTACTGTTCATGTTTGTGGTAGAATTTATAGTTCATTATCTTCTGCAACCACTTATCCCGTTCATTGTTATGGGTGATATGTAATTATTGAGCATTTATCTAACATTTTCATCATGTGAGCGGGTTCTTAGCTCCTCTGACTCAACTCTATTGTTACTATGAGTTGTAAATTATTAGTGTACAACTGAACAAAACAAGGGGGGGACAGGATATCACAGCAGTTGTTGTGGCTTCAGTTGTTTCCAAACGCAGGAACTCACATCTCAGCTGTGGTTGCCTTGTCCAAAAAATAATATATTATGCGCTTGTCTTTGCAGGAGGGAAAGAGACCAAACATTTTGTTTGGAAATATAACGGCGCACTCGACAAGTGGATCCAAATTGAGCCCCTGACCACTGGGCGCTGGAGACACAAGATGGCAGTTCACGGGGGGAAGGTGTACGCATTGGGGGGATTTGATGGCGTGCAGAGGCTTGACAGCGTGGAGGCCTATGATCCATTTCACAATCGCTGGACGCCGGTAAAAATACTTCAACTCAATATTAATGGGATTCTTTTTTGTGTTATTTTACACCAAAAGAACAGTTCGTCCTAAAATAAAAATCCAGTCATAACCTCTGACCCCCCCATGCCAATGGGAAATAAATCTGTAAACCTTTTCTAAAGCTTTCATCTTAATGTCCAAAGTCCCTAAAATCACACATTGATTTGTACAGATTAAAGGCTCTTTGGTTAAAACCTTGACTTCATCCTCTAAGCTAAAAGTGTTATCATGCACCCTGTGAGAGGAAGCTGCTCAAACTTGCACACAAGCGTGTTTTCTCCCTTCAAAAGGTCAGAGGTTACTTGCAATCTGTTTCAACATTTAAATAATCTCTTTTGAAAGCAAAAGAAAGTAATCATTAATCTGATGATCCAAAAACAGAAAGATATGCTATATATGATATGTGCTTTCAAGTTCATATTTTTTTTAAATAAAAGTCTGAGTTCATCACATAAATTCAATGTTTAACATTTTGGAACCACACAACAACCGCATAAATTTATCAAGGATTTAATTTTGTACATGTGATGTTAAATTTTGCACTTCAAAAATACACCTCGCACACCTAGTTGGATGCCTTTTAATTGCAGGTGACAGCTCTGTCAGAAGGTGTGAGCTCCTTTGCTGCTGCAAGCTACGACAGGTGGATCTTCGTGATCGGTGGAGGTCCCAATGGAAAACTGGCAACGGATCAGGTCCAATGCTGGGAGCCGGGCGCAGACTGCTGGGAACTCCGGGCGCCCATTCCCATGCAAACCAAATGCACAAGCGCCGTCACATTCAAGGACTGCATCTATATAGTTGGTATGTTGTGCATGAGTATTTCTACTACTGTATTGATCTGCATGACATATTTGAGGTATTTCTGAATTATCTTCACCCTTTTTTTTTTTAATCTTATACTAAAGGTTTCTACTAATGCAGAAAGTGGACAGTAACTAAGCACATTTACTCAAGTGCTATACCTCCGCAAGTACAAATTTGATGTACTTTATTTGGTTATTTCCATTTTTTACTTATTTATTCTTTTACTCTACGACATTTCAGATGCAAAACATTTTCCATTCCACCAAATTTGACTGACAGCTGACTAATTAACTTTTCAAATCACAGATTTCCATCTACCTCCAAATGATTTTGAAGGTTTCTTTATGGGTTGAAAAACATCCCTTTCCCCCTGAAGGAACATAAATATCTCTTAAATCTTAAATGGCCGCGTTAAATCATTCAGAAAATGTCAAGAAAATGAAAACTGGTTGATCTGTTCTCACAGGTCAGCGGTGATTAAGCAGGATAAGATTATCTTGCAGATTATACTCAACAGAATAGAGTAATTAAAATGCTCTACACCGCTAACATTCACCACAGCAACATCGACCTACAGATCGGTGCAGCTGGGATTTCCACTTGAAGTCAAAGAAAGGTTGTTCTCTTTTTTCCATTGCGTTGACTGAATAGCATATTTCATACAAAACATGAGTTTAGGAGAAAATTGACCCTAAATATGTGGATCAAACTAGGTCCAACTAAAACACCTAGAACTGTAAAATGCAGTCAGACTTGAATTTATCTTTGATAATAGTCCCATCATATAGTGTCTCCCAGTATTAAAATCAAAGGAGGTACTAATCTGTATAATGAGCACTTCAGTTTATAATATTTTGAAAACACTTAATTTGCTAATAAGATTTGCTATTAGAATCAGCACACAGTTATTTTCAATGCACGGTTTTACAATGTTATTAGTCACTTCCCTTAGTGGAGCATACATCAAAGATCAGCAGCAATATTGCGGTAAAATTGGTTCTGCACAGTCCCAATGTTAGATGTTGCAAATTCTGAGTTGAATAAAATACATTTTTATTGTACAACTTTGTCATAATGGAGTATTTTCATTTTACTGCAATCCACACTTAATCCAAGCAAAGCAGAAAACCTGTGTGTGTGTCTCTGTGTCTGAGTGTGTGTATGTGTGTGTGTATGTGTGTGTTTGTGTATATGTGTGTGTGTGTGTGTGTGTGTGTGTGTGTGCACGTGTGTGTGCGTGTGTTTATGTGTGCATGGGTGTTTGGGTTTGGAAAGAAGTATTTCACGTCCAATCAGACAACCAGAGTCGGTGAAAAACGGTTAATAATTTATTAACAGTGATATGATTCTAAGTCCATTCTCTGTCTGCTTCCAGGTGGGGCCATGCATGCCATGTACTGCTACTCACCTCTGTCAGACTCCTGGTCCCTCGTGACGCATCTGGGTGAAAGAGCGAGCTGCGCCATCGCTGCTTGTAACAACAAGCTCTTCATCACTGGGGGCCGGGACAACAAGAACCAAGTCATCTCCACAGTGATGTGCTGGGACGACGGCCGAGGGCTGTTGACAGAGGAGTGTGTTCTACCGATGGGAGTTTCCCACCACGGCAGCGTGACACTAATGAAGTCGTACACACACATCCATAGAATAACACCTGCTTCAGTGAGCCAGGGACAGGGGGCTCTGTGAACGAGACACTGCTGCTGGTGCTGAGACTTTTTAGAACATTTTACACACTTACATATTTTCAACCTCTGGAAGATGGTTGATCAAAAATCAATTTATACCAGTGACGCGTAATTGATTACAAATCAACGATGGAATGAAAGGCGATCATTGGTACTTTTGTGGAAGCGGCCCATAAAAGTTGGTTAAAAAAAAAGTTGGGAAAAGATTACAAAAGAAAGTATTATTAATTGTTTTTCAGCCAATATCACGGGAAAAAAGTCTGAATTAAATGTGACATCATACAGATATGATGCATTTAATAAAGACAGTTGTGATTCATTTTCTGGACACATTTATTAATCACAGTTATACTGATTTGTTTTACAAATTACAATCTTCTGCTTGTATTCTATGTAATAGATGCAGCTCTTCAGTTCATTCCGCAGAAAAGTCATGTGATGCAAATATCCACCTCCACTGTCGTGTTGACTTTAGTAAACACAATTTTGTAGTTGAAAAATGTTTTAATATTTAATTTCATGATTTTGAGAAAGCAGGACTGCTCTAGTTGCGTCAACAGCATCTCTTAAAACAGCCTTTAGGTGAAATTCAGAAAATAGCAATAGAATATTCCTGAAAGGATTCACCTTCCATTTGTTTACCAGACAGAACATTCTCTTGTAATGCTGCAGAGAACTTGAGCGGCTATAAAGTTCTCAGAGAAAGTCAGGTAGAAACGCGCTCTGGGTCCTAATGGTCGATTCAAAGATAAAATGGGCTTGATCTGTAACAGGAGTCCACTCCTGTTACAGATCTTCATCATCAGCCCAAAGCCCGAAATGACGAATCATTTCGGGCTGAGAAAAAATGTAATGTAAATATTAATACTTAAAATAGGGATGGAAAAAAAAAACAGACGAAGTAAAATACACCCCTTGAAACACCCACACACACACACACACACACACACACACACACACACTGCCGTGATATTCCTTTGAAGTCAATCATATTTTGAACCTCGCTCCACTCCACTTTATTCGTTTGATTAAACTGAGTCACTACTTCTCAGACTCAGATGAACACAACCACTTGAAGCTGTCATCTCCTAAAAGTACTGATCAGCCAGCTGAGCAATACACTAATGAAAGGTTTGAACATGAAAGACAGCATAGAGAATCGTCCCGCTGTTAAATGAGACTGGACTGAGTCTGTCCGAAGAAGAATTCCACCCGCTCTTCCTGTTTTGACTCACCTGTTCCTTAGCAACGGTGACAGCTGATGTATCAGAAGTACGAGCTGTGAAGCAGTAGCAGCAGATGCACTACATGTGGTTGGATAACAGGAATAGAATGTGTTGATAAAACTGTTGTCCTAGGGAAAGCAGTAGTAACAGGAACAGGAATCAAGTCTAAAATTTGATTGAGTGAGAAACAATCCTGCAATAATTTGGGAAGTTTCACTTTCACTCCTCACCTTCTGAGGGGCATCCATCCATGCCGATGCCGATGGTGCTGTCAGGATCATGACATTTTAGCTGACGATAATTGTCCTTGTCCTCCACCCTCACCCCTGGCAGTAAGGGAATATTCCATGAAAAGCCCCCAATTCCCTGTGTTGTACAGACCACCCCCCTGATTGAACTCCATTAATAATCCCAAACAGTCCGCATTGACTCAACCTAACTATATCTTTGCTATCAGCTGTGTGCTCTAAGATAAGATTCCAAAGTGACTCAATAATGGAAATAAATACAGTTAACTACTTTTTCTGAGTTCAGTAATAAAACAAGGCAGATTTTCTCGTGTCGATTCATTTGGGCTACATTTAGACACTATTGGACTTATGGTTTAGAAGTTACAGTCGCAAAACTATAATTCCCACAAAAAGCAATAATAGAATAATAATAATAATAATATATACAAGTTAGAACTCAGACTCAACTCAAGTTAGATTCAGATAAGCCCATTTGGACATAATGGGAAATATGGTTGAGAATTTACTATGTTTATTGGCTGAAAATGTTCCCATTGTAATAATTTGAACTTGAGTAATATAAAGTAAAATCAGAGCAAAATATGAGGAGATGGTTCTCCTTAGGTTGATTTATTCACCAAATATGGATCAAATCGGATTAACGGCTGAGAAAAGATGGCCCGAAAACTGTGATTTTGGAGAAAAATCTCCTAGTGGTGGAAATATGCAACTGACCATTCCCAAAATCGATGCAGTTCTTCCTCGCTCTAAGTTCTATGTGATATAAAATATTTTTTGAGTTACACACGAACAATCTGCAGCAAATGAGGCGGTGGCCATGACGATTCATAATTATAATTATTTTTGAAATAATAATTTCAAATAAACGTTTTATCGGCTTCTTCTTCCCATTTTAACCCACCAATGGCATGAGTCAGTGTAATAATACAAATGCCCCTCATGATGATAATAAGTGAACTTGGACTCACCTCTGGAAGATTCACAACCAGTAGCTGCAGCAGTCGGTCAGTGATGGGGTGTCGGATCCAGAGAGTCTGTTAGATTTTTAGTAGCAGTTTTTATTGCTATCGTACTACTCATGTCTTTAAGTGAACACTTGCTTTTTAAAAAGGAGCTGCTCATAACCTCAAGTCACTATTGAGATTGTTGACTTTGCACTGGCTCGTAAGGAATTTGCACCTGTACCGATGGAAAGCCCAGTCAGATCTGCTGGACCACTGGCGTATTCCTCCAGAATCAGTTGAACTAATGTGATATACTTCATGGATGCACAGCGTTCAGCCATAACATTAAAACAACCTGCCTAATGTTGTATAAGTCCCCCTTTTGCCACCAAAACAGCTTTGTGATGCATAATATAATATAATAAAAGTTCTGACATCTGATTATCAGAACCAACATGAACTTTTCCAGCAGATGGAATACGCTCCAATTACATGTAGATGCACCAGTACAGAAAACAAAAGTCTGTGTGCAGACAATTATTTGCAAGAACCCATCATATCCATAATTTGGAAAAATAATGTTGAGTTTTCTAGAATAAATTAGATTACTATTTGTTGATTCAGGACAACAAAGCTCTGTTTTTCCAAGACCTTTTTTTTCTTATAGTGAATGTATTACGCTTTAATAGGTATTTAATGGAAAAAATGTATTTATTTTTTGGAAGGGGGCGTGAGCCCCAGACCAGGTTTGTGTCTAAGAACGCCCCTGCTCTGAATTGGTGTCGAGGACGGGGAAATCACGGGGCCGGAAGTTCTCGCGTTACATTCCTCAATGTATGAGACTACTAGAATAGAATTCATGCCGAAGGAATCTGTCAGTTTACGCGCAGCAGAAAACCCCTGCTTACCTGTGCCGGTAGTCCCTAAGTGCGTTTTAATCCTATCCAAACTTTATAAAAAAAACAAACGAAACTAATTACCTTTCCAGCTTCTGTGAGGACGACAGGTGAGCTGTCCTTCTGACACCTGCCATGACAAAACGACAACCAAAGTAGTCGGGCGGCTGAGTGCGGGGCTTTTCTGGCTCTCAGGAATGGCTGGTTCTCATTTTTTGGCCTGTGTCATCGTCATCTCCTGTGCAGGTGAGTTTATCTGCGGATTATGGGATTATTTTAATTGTAATGTGTAAAAGAAGTCATGGTAGTTGTTTTATCCCTCTCTGGTCCCTACTCTAATGTTAATGATTTATCTTAAGGTTCATGTACTTCTTTTCTTTTTTCTTTTTTTTACAGCAGCTCTATCTGCAGTAGTAATTGTTTACTTAATGTGTCTTAACTCTGGTCTAAAGTCTGTCTGAATGTGTTTAATGAACAATTATAGCAGTTATAATAACCAGTTCCTGAACTTATTATATATTGACTTTGCAACTGCAATTATACATGTACAAACATTTACCTGCAGTTCTATAATTATACATTTGCTAAACTAATTCAACTCTTTTGAAGCTGCATTTTAGATTTAAGCGTCTGTTGAATGTTTTCTTCTTGACTTCAGATGTGCTAGGTAAAATGGAACCGTACTGTTTGAGAGATTACAATAAATAGCTATCAAAAACAGGCAGATTATTATTATTTTTGATAGACTTATTAACTATTGCTTTATTTCACCCTGGCGAGCGGATCGATTTAAAATTAAGACACTCAGATGTGTGGAACCCTTTAATGTTCTCACCGAGGGAAAAACTAGGAGGAACTATTTCTCTGCATATTTGATTTACGTGGGACGTTTATTGATTTAATATCTCAGACACTCTAAATATATATAAATTGGCAAAATAAAAGACATTTCTGAACTTTAATTAGATTAGCTCATTTCTACTACCTTCATTAAAAAGTGACGTGTAATTTGCTTTGATAAAGCATCTTTTTAGAAAACGATTTTTGCAATTAATAGACTTTTCTTTTTGCTGGTATCAAGTTACTAAAGTCCTCATATACTGTAATAAGTCAAAAAAAAAATCCTTCTTCATGAATAGGACTTTCTCAATAGCCATGCCTAATGCCTCCTCCTAGATCGCTCGTTTGGCTCTTGGTGTCCTGCAGGGCTCCGTCATCGGCCCCTTCCTCTTAGGCATTTACATGTTGCCACTGGGTCATATTATAAGCAGATTCAATCAAGTGGCAGACATTTTTGAATGAGAAACAGACGCTCAAAATGTGCTCAACCAAACAGTTGAGCAAAACAATAAATGGATAACATAAACATTTCATCGCTGTTTCCATGTTGTTTAGCATCCTTTCATGTTTTAGTGGGGCTCTTTTATTATCATCCGGTCGCTTTTATTCTACTATGAAGGGAGAATTGAATTAGATTTCAGGGCCTCCGGACAAAACCTGTCATTGAGTGTCTATTGCATGAAAATCATGGATCATTAAGTTTCAAAGCAACATTTTATTAAGTCAAACGGTGAAGGAGATGGGGCAAAGGTGGAGGAGGTGATTTGTCAAATGGCACCTAGAAGGTAGCTGTGAATACCAAGCAGTCAACACACCGAAAATCACTGAACTTCACCAGGTTGGCCACAACCACAGGCTCAAGTAACCGGCCATTACTAAAACTCTAAACATAAATGTTTCTTCCTCATAAGGTATAATTGTATCATAACACTGTGATTACAATTTTACTATAATGGTGGATGAAAAAGGCAGAAGAAGACAAATAATTATATAACAAAATTGTTACTGTGACAAACAATTCTTACTAAAAGATGTCATGATGTCCTGACAGTCCTAGTTATTCCACTATTCCTTCTCAGTTACGATAAATGAAGAGTATTTGGTAGGACAAAAGGGAATTACTTGTAAGGCATCACTCTAGGCACCGACTTTTCAGACATTTTGAAAAATAGCTGATTCAACTTCAAAATTTAGTCCAGAATTAGTCCTGAAAATTACGCAGCAACTCAAGTACTAACACCATCCTTTAGTCCCAGAAATGATTTGAATCATCGCCTCTTTGATTGTTCTAACAGACTGAACTATATGGACTTGACTTTAGACTGTAGACTAGACCTGTTGAAAGGATTAATCGTTTTTTTCTATGGGCGGCGTCTGGCTGAAAGATGGCGGTTAAGTCCCCGGACTACCGCTGCTGTCCACCTGTCTTAGGGTCCTTTAGCAAGATCCTGAACCCCTTTGCTCCCTGGATGCCTCAGGGGGTTCGCCCCCTGCTCCTCAGAGACGGGTCAAATCCAGAGAACTATGATACTCTTCACTGTCTTGAAATATTCTTAACTCTTTTCAACTCGTTCACACACTGAACTTTTTGTCTCTGTTACTTTATGTTCTACTGGTCTAGTTTCTGGCCTGCCTGCTAAATATGCCTTGAAGGGGGAGCTGGTCAACCTGACATCAGGCTTCACTCTGCAGCCCGATCAAATTCTGTGGAAACGTAACGGCAACAAGGTGGTGGAGTTTAACGGCAATGAGGAGCTGGTGTTTGACCCGTTTAAAGACAGGATTACTCTGGACTGGCGCTCGGCACAACTCACCATCTCCAACCTTAGGTTAGAAGACGGAGGAGTTTATGAATTGGAAGTGAGCGTGAAGGGAAAATGGCAAAATTCATTCTCTGAACTGGTGGTCTTAGGTAAGTTTTTTCTTCTTTGTTTTAATAAATTTAAGTCTGGTTTTATAAAGTTCATGAATCAACCTCAAGGCCTGTATCGATGGAAGTTGATATGAGGCTTTATTTATTACAATTAAGGTCATAGATTAAAAACCCAGTTTGAGCTCTATGCTAACACCGTTTGCATTAGAACTGTAGCAACTGTTGCTTTTTTACTGTAGCAGTTATTATTATGTAATAGTGCAACCTGCGTCCTGGGTTAATAAGCTTGAGGACTGGGAATCTCTTTGGAAAAGATTCTCCGTTTATTTTCTGGCAACATATGACAAACATTATTCAAAGTACAAGCATATGATCCCGTCCAGTTCTTCATTAAATATAGAAAATTTGACCAGTAAGACATAAGCGTCTTTATGCTGAGCACTGAAATAAACGTTACTTGCAACAATGTTTTGACTTACAAATATATGTCGGACTCTGAACCTAAGAAATAAATGACTCACCATGTTGCAATACAAAAAAACACATGGATGATAACTCAAAGTAAAAAAAGGAAGTACTAACCTCTCGTCTGAGGGACTTAAAAGGGGCGTGGTTAGGGGATTAAACAATATATATAGACCATAAGAAAGAAGAAATAAGGAGGGGAAATATCCTAAAGGTGATTAAATATTTGTGTTTCACAGCATCTAAAGTTAAATGAAATACAAGAGTGAGCTGTTTGGAGTAGTTATATCACGTTGATCCTTTGGGGGTGTAGCTGGGGGCTCTGTGCGCTGAACAGAGAGGCTGAAGTGGAAGGTTTAAACAATTGTCTACAGAGTATTTGAGGGATACTTAGAGAGTTTGTTGGAGTTGTTGGTAGATTTAGAGGCTGGCAATAACGCGGACATTAAAGGAGAAATCTGCATGTATTTTTCCTACACCTGCTGTTGAGCCATGGCAGAGGTTTCTGCATCTCAACACATCTTTCTAGTTGCTTTTCTTGTTTTTTTAAACATAGTAAATGAATGCATGCTGTTAATTAATTAGGTTTAAACTTACAATATATGAATATATGTTTTAAATTCCCCACATACATTCATTATATTTATCCTCCATTTGGTGAGATTTGCTGTTTGTTCGTGTGGAAGCCTCAAGGCATTCCACACAGAACATTCCAACTAGGAAGGATTGGTATTGAACAGCTTTGCCACACCCGGCAGTGTCGAGTAGAGACTAGTATCTTAAAAAGTTTATTATCTCTCAATATGTCACCTATTTAGAGCTTTTGAATGTTGGCTTATATGCTTTATAAGAAGGACATAATATCAGATTAGAGACTTTACTCTCCAATGGTTCGTTCTTCCAACCCCTGAAGACAACACGCATTTATGTTCAGTGCCATAGTAGGAATTGCTGCAACTTATAACAACAGCTTTAAGTTAAAAGCTAATACGTTAAGGTCATATCATATATCATTATATCCCTTAAAGTCAGGGATACTATGGAATCGTCATTTCTGCGTCAACCCCGTCCACTCAAAAACTGTTTCATGGATTATTTCCAAACTCTATAGCCCCATAGAGCTTAGTACGAGGAAGAACTGGATTGATTTTGGGAAAGCTCAGTTGCACATTTCTGCCACTAGGTGGAGCTTTATCTCCTTTTTGTGTCATCATTTCTTAATCCCTGGTCCGATTTAGTCTTGATGTGATGCATAGGATTCATCTCAAAAAGATTTATCTGGTTTATAATATATTTTATTCACTCTAATCCTTCATAATGTACTCACTTGTATTAATCATATTTTACTGTAATTCTATATATTTCACTTACTAGAGGGGATTTTATTTTTTTTAATCAAAAAATGTAATTTTTTTTATTACTCTGCTTAGGTAAAATAGTTAACTGTATTTGTCTTAATTACTGAGTCCCTTTGGGATGTTATCTTAGAGCATTCAGTGTCATTGTTTCCTTTATCTAGTCAGTCTTTATCTAAATGAGTTTTATTCTAGCAGTGTACATCAAAGTCTTGGGGCAGATTGAAAGTGTTGATGACGTTTGTGATTGTATATGAGTTTGTGGACATGTGACACAATAATCATTAGTTAAGCATGTATTCATTTGTTTGGTTATCTTTTTTTTCTTTATATAGACTGGGTTCCCAAGCCCTCTATTTCCTGTGAGATGACTGATGGCGGAGGCTCTAACGCATCTGGAACATTGGTGTGTAACGCAGAGCACCAACTTAATAACTTTACAAGCATTGGGTGGATTTCACAGGGAGATACAGGAGTGCAGACCGGCACACGGTTAAAAATACCACTGGGGGATACATTTAAAGATTTAGAATACATTTGTCAAGTGAGCAACCCTCTGAGCTCCGAAACAGCTACGTACACTGCAAAGGACTGCAAAGCTGGTAAGATTTCACTTCATGGCATCAACTATGTTTACTGTTCATGTTGTGGAATTTCACGTTCAGATACACATTTGCTTAGAATAATATAGAATTAACGACAGCAATTCATGGGTTTTTATTATCGATCTCTACCTTCACTTTTATCTTTCTGTCTCAGCACAGCTGTTTTTCCTTTTGTTTAACATGCAGTGACATAAAATAAAACACTTGAAGTATGAAATAAATACATATATTTGAGAGACAGCAGAGTGCTTGGTTAACTAGTCTGAAACGTTGAGTTCACACTGCTTAATGTTGTTTTAGTGATGTAATGAAAGAAGAAATTAGTGTGACTTTTGTTTTCTCTGTGCAGACAACGGTTCATCAACAGCACTGATCGCCAGCCTGGTTCCCATCAGTATTATTATACTTCTCGTTCTTTTGGGTATATTATTGTACTTGAAACGAAAACATAAAGGTATGAATACACCCTAATTTAGCTCTTTTAATAGCAATATGCAGTGCAGTGATGTCCACATATTCTCAAAGTTATGTCAAATGAATGCTTTCATTTGACATAACTTTGACCTTTGTACATAACACTTGTACATAACTTGATCTCTGTACATGACATGAAAGTCATGTACAGAGATCAATAATTCTTCCAGGACTGGAGACTTTGCAGGAATCTACAAATACTTGTCATTATCACATAATTCACACATTGTATAAAAATGAATCATGACGCTCTTTTCCTTTATTCTGTCCTCTTACTGTCAATTCCAGCATGCTTTACAAAAAGAAGTAACGATGATTTGGAAAGACAGGGTCCAACTGGAAGAGCAGCAAGTATGATGTTGTTTTTGTTTTTACATTGGTCAATCTCAAATGTAATGCTGTTACTACAATTAACATTTTACACCATCAATTTATCAGACAAGTGACAGAAATGAAGAAATATTTGTCCTTTGTCCTTAGACGATGAATCCATTATCAAATTTTTTTATTGAATAACTGTCAATAGACATATCCATATGTCTATATATCCATATATCCATATGTCTATATATCCATAGCCATATGTCTATATATCCATATGTCTATATATCCATAGCCATATGTCTATATATCCATATATCCATATGTCTATATATCCATAGCCATATGTCTATATATCCATATATCCATATGTCTATATATCCATAGCCATATGTCTATATATCCATATGTCTATATATCCATATGTCTATATATCCATATGTCTATATATCCATATGTCTATATATCCATATGTCTATATATCTATATATCCATATGTCTATATATCCATATGTCTATATATCCATATCCATATGTCTATATATCCATATGTCTATATATCCATATCCATATGTCTATATATCCATATGTCTATATATCCATATGTTTATATATCCATATCCATATGTTTATATATCCATATGTCTATATATCCATATGTTTATATATCCATATCCATATGTTTATATATCCATAGCCATATGTCTATATATCCATATCCATATGTTTATATATCCATATCCATATGTTTATATATCCATAGCCATATGTCTATATATCCATATCCATATGTTTATATATCCATATGTCTATATATCCATATGTTTATATAGCCATATGTCTATATATCCATATCCATATGTTTATATGTCTATATAACCATGTCTCTGTATATCCATTAATTAGTTTTGTCAGCATCACTCAGATGAGAGAAGTAGCAAATGTATAAATAAAAGATGTACTGAAGATGTGAAGGTGCACATATGATTTTTATAGTGTCCAAAATAATTAAACATAGTAATCTAACTAATTGATACTAACAATAATGATAAATAGCAATAGGGAATCTAATCAAAGGATCAAAGAGTTGAAATACAATATGGATGTTAATAAGGTTTAGTTAGTTCCATTATTATTATTAATATTATTTTAAATTTGCTGTTGAGAGAAATGTTGATTGTCTGTCAGCATTGTCCCATTTCTTGTTTCTTGATTTTGATTTTGCCTGTCTCAATGAGAATTGGAGGTATATGATCCTTTTTTCATCTTTGAGCATCCTGGAGTTTTTTCCTGTAACTTTACAGAAAACACAAGGTTAGATGAGCTGGTTTTACAACCAGATCAAATAACAGGGTGTAGCCGTTTGATTTAGCTGGCGTTGACTTATATGTTCGAGGATGTGTTGCTGATAAGAGAAGATTTAGAGTTATTGGACTCTTTTACATACCTTCAAAACTGAACAATACAGCTTTACAGAACATCATATAATTAATAATAGAGCAATAATTTAATATCAACAAAAGATATTGGGAAATATGGAATGTTTGTTTTCCATAAGGGTCAGGATCCACATTAAGGGCATGCTGATTGTAACCCATTTAATTTGACATTCATGTCATAAGTCGTTCTTTCACGTTTATTGAGTAATATTGAGTTAAATCCTATTTCCGGTTTTGTATAAATATGCTTTTATTTTGAAGGAGATTCCGGTACAAGCGCGGAGTTCATGTGTTATTAAAACAGGAGCTTAACATCGAAAACAACGGGTGAAGTTTAAGGACAAAGACGAAATAAAGTTGTGGTACTAGCAACCGAAGCGGTACAGTCTTTTACGGTGTTTTCTTTTGTGAATTTAAATAAATCTGAAATCAGAGGATACATAATTATTATTATATTTGTTGTTAAAGAATGTGCAGAGGTTAATGAGAATCCCATAATACCCTTGACCCGACGTGACCAGTAACTTTATTCCTTTGTTCATTATCTATTTGTCAAAATGAAATATGGATGATTTACTGAGAAGGAGGCTTCCCTCTGAAAAAAACCTTTATCATTTATATAGGCATCCTGTGGTCATTTTAATGCTCTTCATGCCTCATGTGGGAAAAAGATTCCCTTCCTGCCATTTTATTTCACTGCATTGCACAAGATGATTTTGTGTAAGATTTATTTCACGTGCAATCTCTTTCTTTCTTTCTTTCTTTCTTTCTTTCTTAATGTTCATTAAATTCTGTTTTACGATCCAATCTTTTTCAGGAGCAGGTACAGCTGAGGCTGAAGAAAGGGTGCCTCTATTTGACAGAGCCCCCACATTTTCCTCCAATCAGCCACTTGGTCATTTGACTCAAGGTAACCAGAATATCAGGCTTGATGACCATGTTACCGATAAGAAAGAAGACAAGTATTTAGGAGGGGCGTGGAAGTGGAAAATACCTGCCATAATCTGCCGTCTTTTAAAATGTAGGAGGGTCACAAGTGCTTGTTATTAGTGATAGCTGTATTCTTGCACAGCATCAGCAACACTGTGGTTTGAATTTTTTCTTAGGTGATTTTCATATCAGTCTTCTCACATTCACTTATAAAAAGGTAGATTTTTCTTGATTTGGGGGCTTCTCAGTTCTTCTTCTGCGGCAGTTTTTGTTTAATCTTCTTCGGGCTTGGATTCCTATCCATGACTTGTGCAGAACATTATTATTTCCGGTTAACATTTTATTTATAGCTCAGATTCGTGTTAATGATTTGGCTTCTCGCACAAATTGCAATTTTGTGAAACTCTTTAGACTTTCCTTTTTTTCTTTTTGCAGCACATGGCAGCACATGGTTACTAAAAAAGAGTGCAATTATTATTACAGAGACATAGTATAGAGGATGTTACTCAATTAATTCTGCTGCTTTTCACTGTTTTCACTCTTTCCAAGTTTTTTAAGTAGTTCATTCATGAACCTTATATTTAAAATATTTTCAAGAAAAGAGTTACACATTCCCACATTTGTGAATACTGCAAATTTTGTTTGGTTTTAACAACATTTTACACGCTTACTTCATTCCTTCATTACCACGACTTAAAACGACTTAAAATAATATGGTCTCAGATCTCTTAAATGTCTTCTTTAATCTGATTTGAATTACATTTGGGCTTTCAATAATTTTCAGGGTCAGATAATGGATCAGCTACTGATGACGAAAGAAGGACTGTTCTGGAGAGAGCACCCACTCTTCCCTCCACTCAGTCGCTTGGCTATCTGCATCAGCTGAATGCTGCTAAAGGTGCAGGCTACAGAATTTTACTCTCTATGAGTCTTAGAAGTGCATGTCTTTGTTTTAAGCTGTAAAAAGGGATTAGCACACATTTTTACTGTTATTGTAAAATGTGTGTGAAAACAGTTTGTGTTTAAATCTAATAATAATAATAATAATGAAAGTGTTAAATTAACAATAACATAGAAAAAGAAGAGTTTATCAGAGATAATGTTGGCAACTAATTAAGTTATCAATGTATCGTGTCAAGTTTGCGTGTAATTAACATTGTGAGTTACTGGAATGCTTAACTCCCAACTTTTATGACAGCTTCCATGTGGTCAAATCTCTTGAAACAGTCTTTGACTTCCGTTTCCTTTCCTGTGTTTCATGTTTAGATATGAACAAAGAGAAGGAGGAGGAAGAGGCGTCACCTCCTCCCACTCAGCGTTCTGAGTCACCCTCTGATCTTGATCGAAACTGCGCAGCTTTCTACAGCGGTGATGCAGTTTCACTCCAGCGCCGAGAACCTTCAGAGAAGGAGATTCTGGAGTGTTCGAATGTACCCGACCCAGTTGCTGTAACGGCCGACATAAATGACGACACGGCCTCTGAACCCGAGTCCATCAATGATTCTGAACCTTCAGAGAAGGAGATCCTGGAGTGTTCAAATGTACCCGACCCAGTTGCTGTAACGGCCGACATAAATGACGACACGGCCTCTGAACCCGAGTCCATCAATGATTCTGAACCTTCAGAGAAGGAGATTCCGGAGTGTTCGAATCTACCCGACCCAGTTGCTGTAGAGGCCGACATAAATGAGGACACGGCCTCTGAACCCGGGTCCATCAATGATTCTGATAACCAAGGTTTGGAAACTACACTGCACTCAGATTATTAACGGGAAATACTAAAATATACAGGAATAAGGTGACACTGCTTTAATCCCCTATTCAGCATTTACACCTATCAGCCATAACATTATAACCACAGGGAGGTGTAGTCAGAATAGCAGTGGTTATAGCATGTGGCACCTACTGGTGGATGGGATTTGATTGTCAGAATAATGAACTTTTAGTCCTAAAGTTTGTGTGGAAACATAAGAGTCTGATTGATTTTGACATGGGCCAAATTGTGATAGCTAGCAAACAAGGTTAGGGCATCTCTAAAACTGCAGGGTGTGTTGGTTGTTATTGGTCTGCAGTGGTTAATAGCTACTAAAGGGTCTAAAGAAGGACAAATGGTGAATCAAAAACAGGGTAATGGGGGTCTGATCCCACAAAGAGCTAAAAGTTCATGCTGATTCTGATAGAAAGGTGTTGGATGACGGCGCGTCACTGAGCTGTTGTGGCAAACGTTGACTCACAAAATATTAGGCTGTCATTCACTCATTTCATTAAGCTTATCTAGCGTCGACTGGCGGTGGAAGTAGACGAGGAATGGTATTCCAGACGTCTCTCTCCCCAGCAACACTCTCCAGCTTAAACTGGGAAGATACCCTTAATGTACAAAAAAAAGAAGAAGACATGCACGCAGAGGGATGAGCATATTCATGCATTAATATTGTTGTAAGTTAGTGTATTATTCCGGAATGTTATCAGTAGGGAGGGTAGTCTGAGTCTGCTTTGCTGGGGCTATTATGCCACGGTGGGGACCGCAGCAGATGACAACAAACTGTTTTTGTTGCTAGAGGTTTTTGGTCCTGGCGGATTGCAGCCCCCTGCCAGAGAGGAGAGTCTCAAACAGCTGGTGGGTGGGACTGGGAGGAGTTGGCTACAATCTCTCTCGCTTGTTTCAGGGTCCTGAAGGAAGTGTACTGGTCCTGGAAGAATAGTAGATGTGACCAATAACTTTCAATGCTGAGCAGATGATGTGGTTGTCCTTGACAGTGGCAGCACCATACCAGATGATGATAGAGGAGGATAGGATAGAGGCAATGACGGAGTCGTTAAAGTGCACCATCATTGGTTTTGGGAGGTTGATCTTCCTCAGCTGTCGCAGGAGGTCCGTCCTCTGCTATGCTTTTCTGGTTTGGGAGCTGATGTTTGGAGCTGATGGTTCCCAGGAAGCAGAAGGACTTCATTCTCACAAAGAATCATGGATGTGGGTGGGGCAGCGTCAACCTGAATTGTTTAACCATCTGCACTGTCTTCACTGGACTCAGCACTGGGTTGTTCTGATTGCATCAGATAGCCAGGTCATGTTGGTAATGGTATTGAAGGCAGAGCAGAAATGCTCAAACAGGATCCTGGCCAGGGTCCTGGGGAGTCCAGATACATGAACATGAAGTGGAGGGCCATGTTTACTGCATCGTCTACAGACCTCTTGGCTCCGTTGGCCAACTGCAGGGGGTCCTGGAGTGAGTCAGTAATTGCCTTGAGGTGGGAAAGAACAAGGCGCTCAAATGACTTCATTACCACAGAGTTCATGGTCAGGGGTCTGTGATCATTAAGGACTGTGGCCTCATGTTTTTTGGGGGCATGTGGATAATGGTGGAGGTCTTGAAGCACGCTGGGACGTGGCAGGAATCCTGTGAGGTGTTGAAACTGTCTGTGAACAGCGGAAACAGCTGATCAGCAAAGTGCTTCAGGGTGGACGGACAGACAGCATCGATTCTGTCTCTCGGACCGACTCCCTCTGTAGATATAAAAGGCTCCTTTGAAAGCAATTAAAATACAACCATTTTCAGTTTCTTGATTCCATACTAATATTCATATTTTTTTATCCACATCTTCTACTTCAGTCGGCTGCTCCTTATTATGGGCGGCGCTAGAAAACTTTAGTATTATCTGTATTGTTGAAATGGAATAGGTAGGAACGTAGACTGGACTGTACATCCCAGGGGAAGAGTTATACTTATATCTCATGCTTTATTTTGAATATAATATTTCAGCCCATAAATCCCTTCAGAACCTGCAGATTGGGCCTTTAAATACTGGAAGAGGAGCCATATTTGATTTACTCTAGTACTCACTTTAATTCAGTCCTTTCCCAGGATTATTAGGGAAATGGATATTCCCTATCCATAGAGTAAGGCTAGAGTAAGTGTGTTCACTTTTCATGCTATTTTTTAATGTGCATTTCAGATTTAAATGATGAGGCAGAGAAGGATGAGGAAGCAAAGTCTCATCCTAGAGATGGCATCCCTCCTGCAGCTCATCCACCTTCAACATCGAGTCAGAATTCCCCCAGAGTGACAGCGACAGATGTTCCTGGTGAACACGATGAAGACTCAGATGACAGCAGGGAAGACGATTACACAAATTTCCCAGGTACTGATTCATCGGGCATCGTCAACGCAAACGAATCTGATGACACCAGTGAAGACGAGGAACAGCCATCCACCATTCCTGAACAGGGTGAATCAGAAAAAAACCCACATGATGAAGAATTAAACATGTTAGAGGAAAAAAAACACACTGACGGAGATAATAAGCAAGTAATGGACAAAGCTGTTTCTGACAGTGAAGGTGACGGTGAGGAATCAGAAGAGGAACATGATCTTTATTTAGCTTCCTCTGAGACGCCTCCCAGTCCCACATCACCAGAACCAGACAGGAACAGCAGAAGCTCTCTAGAGTTTGCACAAGCTGCAAAAACCGGGCCAGAAAAAGAAGAGAAGGCCGAGATGAAGGATGAATCGGATGAGGATGAGGATGAGTCGGATGAGGTCAGTGAGGATGAAGGTTTAAATCAACTTTCAGATGGGTCAAAGAAGAAGAAAAGCCCGGCCCAGGAGAGCTTTAATAAAGGATAAAGAAGCACACGAGACAAATGAAGTAAACTCCCCCTAGTAGTGGAAATATGTAATCAACCTTTCCAAAAATCTGTCCGGTTCTTCCTGGTACTAAAGTTTAGGAGGGTAACCGTTTTTAAAAAGATCAATGAAATAGTTTTTGAGTTATTGCGTTTGCAGGAAGGACCAACTGAGAGCGCTTACTCTCATAGTGCAGGAAGAAAAAAGCTTTCTTTTACATTTTTATGTCATGTTCTTCCTCTTCACTTTAAATATTATTCATGTTGATTCTAACAGCTGCAATCTATTGTCTTTTGAACCTGTGCAAAAAGTATGTATGAATGGTGCTAACCAATTAATTTTACAGCATTAGTCCTATGAAGCTACTTATACTGTAAGACAGGCAGTCTGGATAATACATATCATAAAGTAGACTTTCATGGTATAGTGAAAAATTATAATCTTATTTGTAAATCCAGCCACTGAACTAAACTGAACGTTAGGTAATTAGGATAAGATATTTAGAATCAATATCATTTTCAAAATGTTTTATTGAAGGTTTGTGAAAGAATAAAGTCCATCTTCACTATTCAACATATGAGAATGAAGAAAATGTAATTCAAATGTTTTATTCATCATATATTTGTTTTGAGACCTGCGTGTTTCTGCTAATTTATTGCTGTGATTATATTGACTATACTTGTGTGTCCATGCCAGAGTGACATCATGACATATTTGTATGAGTTTTTTAAATTCATATCCTTCCAATTTTTGTTATAAATAAAATTTCAGATTCCACTCTCTTGGAAGTAGTGTAATAGTATCAGATTATTTTCTGTTGTTTGATTTTGGATTCCTTCGAATGCTGAGTAACAGAAAAGTTAGGGGATTTCTTCTGAAGCCATGGGCTGAGGGAACGACTGCAGAACCTAAGGGCAATACTCCTGTAGTAAAAAATTTCCAAACAGATGGTGTTCCTGACAGCCTAGTAGAGAAAAATTATAACCAGCACATATTACAGTATAAATCACTGCATCAGGAAATATGAGTAAATACCTGTAGTAACCCATCTGTCTCAATAGGGGGCAGTGTTTAATAGTGCTTCCCTCTAGTCCTGAGCTGAGAGATGGTTGGAGGTAATTTTCGGCCATAGAGGCGAGCTTAACACAGTGGAAAAAAATGATGATGATGTGCTTTCACAGGAATTTATTGCAGGGAATGTAGTTCAAATCTTATACAGATAAATTATATTTGTATGAATTCAGGCCAGGGTGTTCCTGAAGAGTTGGATAAAAGCAATATTCAGGAATGTGCCGGACTATGAAGACATCACGTCTTTGAAATTTGACTGTCAGGGAGGCTCAGAGAGATTGTTGATGCAGAGTGCTGAAGAGTGTTGCATCACATTTTGGATATTAGCGAGGTCAGCGTGATTGAGGATGGGTCTAGATTGAAGACAGTCAAAACCAGAATAGCTGTTCGGTGATAGAATAGAAAGAAAAGCGGCTTCGGCCGCTGCTGGACAACTAGCTGGTGTAGATTTCTAAAGGTACTGGTTGGGCCATGAGAGTAAGTCATGCATGATTAGTTTAACCTTTGAGTCACAGAGAAGTCTGTGATCTGCTACCACCTGACCCGTGGGTTCAGGGCACAAGCAGGGAATGAACACTATCATATTTCTGTGGTCGCAACAAATACCAAGGGGATATTAGAGTATTGAATTATTTGTGTGGATCAGAGCTTTGCCTCCTCAGATGAAGGTCACAATGTGGTTCCACTGAGACATGGGTGATGTGTTGATGTCAGCGGGGAGGCTCACATCCTGGCTCAAAGTCTTCCTGTGGAGTCATGGTTCCTCCATTTGTCATTTTTCTGTCACGATCGTTACACCGAAGAGGCCTATTTGAGTTATTCCTGGTTTTCCAAACAAACATGACGACATGCCATGCCATGCTTTTTAAAATGAGGGAACTCATAGTTTTCATGCCATATTGGCAGAGGTGGCATAAGTACACACAGATTTGATTTAAAAAAGAAAGACTAAAATGTATTTACTCAACTAAAGATGAAAACATGAATACTCTGTGATGTACTGAAAGTACAGCAGCAGTAAAAAACAATACTTTTGATGGAAATTTCCAACAGATATTTTATGTGCCAAACTAACTTAACCTCATGTCTAAAGTATATATATTCTAATTTAAGCATTTAAAACCTGCATTACAACAATTCACAGGCACGGTAAATGTATCTCTTCTCAAACCTTTGTTAGCAGTATGATTCTTTTGAATTACTATTTCCGCCAGGTGTCCCATGACACAAAAGACGTAGTTGTTCAATTTTCAGAATTATAAAACCAAAACTAAAAAAAGTCCCTAAAATTTGTAAGTCAGAAATAACATTTGAATAATTTAAATGGCCTTAATTCTCGTTTTTTTCTTTACAATGAAGATAAGTCCTAATTCTCTTCTGTACATTTGAAATGGGAAACATCTGCATTTAATGTGGTTTATTGAACTTATATTTGCATTTTTATGATTAGACTATAATAATTGAATTTCATTCATACATGGCATTTTTCAGAATAAACACACCTACTCTCATGTGAGGAACACTTGTGTAGGATATTGTTTCTCAAATTGGGTTACATGTGTCCCTAGAGGTACTTTGGCGTCACTGCAGGGAATACGTCAGATTCTTTTTTTAATGGTTATTTGAAAAATATTAATCATGCACAACACCTAACATTATTTTATTCTAAAAATTCAAATTCTAAAAATAAAAATACAAGTACAATAAACCAACTTTTATATTCAACGTTCCTCCAGGCTTTCTGCCAGAAACTGCAGTTATACGTGTTTATATTGACAGTGAGGGGGAACATTGGATATTGGGACGGTAGAAAAGCCAAAATAAACATTGCAATATTAAATTAACAATAATTAGTCAGTTTTATTGCAAAGACAGCTCAGATTCATTCTTGCTGCATGTTGACAAAAAAAATGGCTTTGCCATGAATTTAGTGATGAATTTTAAACTGAAATGCAGCATTTGAGTGTCAGTAACAGGTCCGTGGTTTAATAAATGTGGTCAGTATTTATAAATGCATGTTTACGCTCAGCAGGGGATACTTGGCTGAAAAAATTGCTGATAAAAGTTTTGATGTTGAGAAAGAAAACAATGATGCAAATAAAAAATATTGTACAACAATAACCAGCGTGTTTGATAAGATGTTGGAGGTAGAAAGTTCAGACATTTGGGTTGAAGTGTTGGGAATGACAGCAAAAAAGTTGTCAGAAATAAACAGAAAATGAATGACATATCTGTACTTCATATGTCCCGCCTTCTGCATATAATTCCATTATTTTAGAGAGTGAATTCCCAAACATACCCAGCTACACTGTTCTAGTAAGATTTTAAAGGTTCTTGTTGGCTTTGTTGCAACAAGAGAGAAGGAGAACAGAAAAAAAGGAGTAATGGGCCACCCTCCAGAACTGCCTTTTCTTCCAGGTTGATTAGCATGCTGGCTTGTTTAAATTGCCTCCTGGAGGGCTGACGTGAAATCGAACAATATCCTCTGGCTTTAGAGACGAGGCCCATAGCTTCTCATTTATTTTTATGCAAAGCTAGGACAGACCTTGGCACTACTCCGCTGAGGAAGCCGAGCCCGGGGAGGTCCGGTCTGGTTAGGTCAGGACAAATCAATTAATATCAGCTCAGTAAAAGTTCTTGGCTCCTTCTGGGCCATACTTCACTGTGACAGTACAACCTGGGCGCCGACCATAATTATGTGGATAAATAGTTTAAAGAGCGATCGAGGCATTTAATGGAATAATGTCCCATTCCTATCTCTATAAAATACTTCCATTAGGGCCTGATTTGTCTTTGGATGCAGCTTTTATGAGAAGCGATAGTGCAGCATTGTTTGTCATGGTTATTATTAGTCTATTAAATGAGGTTTACTCTCCGCTGATGATGATGTTTATGACTGTGAATATGGTTCCAGCTCAAACTCCGTGCCCTTATTCTTTTGCAACAGTTTGCCAACTAATGGAATTCAAATGTGCCTACGGCAAAAAAAATAAATATACCCACTGTGGAAATGCTTATTAATGTGTTATTACAACACAACCAAATTTGATAAACCAATAAAATAAGTGTACGGTCAGATCTAAAATGTCCTCACTGATCCAAGAATGATCGG
Organism: Lophius americanus; assembly: GCA_037951165.1. Taxonomy (NCBI): domain Eukaryota; kingdom Metazoa; phylum Chordata; class Actinopteri; order Lophiiformes; family Lophiidae; genus Lophius; species Lophius americanus. The sequence goes on along the minus strand of JBBDHG010000040.1, from coordinate 3,576,317 downwards.
AGTAACTTAAGCACTTTTACTTACTTACTGTAGAAGTACTAATGTCACAATGTGAAATACTCCAGTATAAGTAAAATAGTCAAAAAAATTCTTAAGTGAAAGTAAGCACGTATTCTCAGCATAATCTACTTAAAGCTTTAAAGCTTCACAGTAAAAGTACTCATTGTACAGTACACAGGATTTTTTTGGATTCCAGTATTTGTGTGTCGCCATTGCTACTACTGTCGGCAGTTTGTTAGAAAATGAGGTAATCTAACTACTCAATGCTGCTGATACTGGTGTAAATACTAAAACCACAGTTCCAAAATACTCCACTATAAGTAAAGTCACTTGTTTTTCGAAAAGCCTTTCTTAAAACTTTAATGTCCTGCTCAAATGATTGGTGGAGCACATTTTAAGTCTCTACAAGAACATTTTTGTAATATGAGTCAGTGGAAGCATTATATGCTAAAGTTTAAGGGGGCAATAATGGAGCCCTGTGGGACGCCTTAAGTCAAAGACACCAACAAGGAGGAGGCATTAACCATGGCTATTGAGGAGGTCCTATTTGATACGTAGGATTTTTATTTCACATATTAAAGCATGTGAGGACTTACTAAACTGAACTATAATAATTGATACATGCTTGACCAAAACAGTTGTGCTAATCTAATTAAAATTCACTAAATGAATGTGTTGGTCTATTTCACAGCTGCTGATTAAAGGATGAGGTAATCTAACTACTTTATAATGTTGGGTTGTTCAATCAATACAATCATCATAGGCGGTTTTATCGTACTTTTAAAAAAAGTTGATTCTAGTTTTCTTCACTTCTCAATAACATTTGACACAATTACAGATATTTAGATAAAAAACACTTTAATTTGAAAAGTAATTACAGCTGTCACACAATTTTAGTGGAGCAGAAAGTTCCATATTTCCTTCTGATATGTGGTGGAGTAAAGAGGAAGAGAAGCAAAAATTGGAAATACTTAAGTATAGTACAAGTACATGACATTTGCACTTAGGTACAGCACTTGAGTAAAAGTACTTTATTACCATCCACCAGTGGAAATTATTCAAACCTACTGAGATCAGCTGAGATTTATATCATGTTAGCACCAATAAGAGGATGCTATGGGATGTTTCGGCTGACCGCCAAAGTCTTCACTACTAAGTCGTTCATATTTGCTTATTAGACATCCAGGCTGAAAGAGGGCGTGTCCATCAGCAACCATGTTTGCGTCAGTCCAATCAGGACCACTCAAAGCCAGTTGTGAGACATGTCTTTGTAGCCTGACTGGAGTTTGGGGTTTGGTCAGATTTTTTTTTCACTTTGCTCTCAAACATCTATTGTTAAGCCAATAAGTAAATATTTTCTTCTGTATGGCCTGGAAAAACCTTGGGAGTATTTGCATATTTGCACTATGGTTTCTCTGGTGCATATGCTTTGAAGACATCTCATTTGTGTGGTAGGGACACAGGACCTGATTTAATTGTGCTTTTTATCTAAACAGTATGGATGTACAGTTAAGCAAGAAACAGGAAAAAACAGGTTTGGACTAAAAACACCCCACCACTTGTCATGCAGTAAAAATAACAGTAGTGCTGTTTTATAATAATAAAGAATATTGTTTTAAGCGTTGTTAGTGTTTGGTACACCAGGTAGGTCCTGAATTGAGTATCTCAACCCCTATTGGACAGGTTACCAAGAAATAATAATAATTAATATTGTAGCATATATTATCATTCAGCAGCTCATTTTACCATCATTTTCTTATCCACTCTATCTGTCACTGCAGTTAGTAGCAGTAATAATATCATTTTAAGTTTGTTTTACTATTTAGATTCTTTGTCTTAGTCTTTATCAATACAAGTTATTTAAATGTTGATTTTTGTGATTGACTTCTATTGCAGTTTGACTGTTATTTCATATTTTATGTTTTTTTCCCCTTGTGCCTTGGGTTTTAATTACAGTATTGTATTATTGTTGTTTGTTTTCCATATGATGTACAACAGAAAGAGTAGTTGCTACATTTGCAGTGACGAATGGGGATTTAAACAAATGAATAAAACATACCAAACTTGTTTTGAAGGATTTGGAGTGACACATAGGTTCAAGGCGGAGGTGGGGCAGCATCTTGGTTCGACTCTTAGCCCCTTCTTGTTCGCTGTAATGATGGACAGGCTGACATATGAGGTCAGACTGAAGTTCCCTTGGCTATGATGTTTGTGGATGATCTGTAACAAGATCACAGAGCAGGTGGAAGAAAACCTGGAGAGGTGGAGGTATCCGCTGGAGAGAAGAGGAATGATGGTCCGTCGCAGCAAGACAGAATACATGCTTGTGAATGAAAGTTGGACAGGTGGAACAATGAAGAGGCAAGGAGAAGAGGGAAACAGAGTAAAGGGGCAGGAATGAAGTAAAACAGAAAAGGCATAAACCTAGAAAAGGGAGAAAAGGAAACACCATGTGAGCATTTAACATTAGTGTTTAGGGTAAAGCTCTATGTAGACACAGATTCATTAAGCCGTTAGCATGGCTGCCGACTCCCGCTCAAGTTTCAAGAACTTTAATGTCACATGTACAAACTTTCAGATGATGCAGCCGTTGGCTAATCAATTCCTCCGCTGTCATTTTGTATTACATGAAGCTGGAGCACGCAGCATGTTTTATTTTGAAATACAATATTTTCTCACAATGATCACCCTTCATCATCTGGTTTCACATTTTTTTGCATGTGAAACCGCCAGAACATTATGACGCTATTTCACAGCACAAACGCTCAAACACTATTGACTTTGCCATGGACAAGGTTGTCAACAAAGATTATGGTTTGCATTTGTTTCCATTTTTAAGGACTGAGTAACCATTTGTAATTAAAGTTTGAGCAGCGGAAGAATGAGTGGCCCTTTTCAACAATTGGAAATCTATCATTTCAGCACCATGGACAGACAGTTTTCTGATAACCAGCAGAGGGAATCACTTTATTTCAGCTTCTCTGCTATCATGTGCATGTGCTTTAAGGAGTTTCCTCAGCACAGCCGCAGCCCCTGTCAGTTCTTGATATGAACAAGCTGCCTGTCAATGTGCCACTTTGACTTATTTGTGCTCGCACGTTTGTAGACCCTGACACAATCCTCTTGTGGCAAAAATGGAAAACACTTGCAGCCTCATACTGTCTGATAAGAACGCCGAAGACGGTCCAAACAAAATTCAATCTCTTCATCTATGCGTAGGTCGATGGAGAGACCACCGAAGGGGAACAGCTCACTTGTCTGTATCATCGGATCACATTAGCATCGATCTCCTGCTCTGACTGTCTTTGTCTTCCTGAGTCTGACCTGCTTTTTCATCTCAACTCTGAGTTCCATAATAAATCCTGATAACAGAACATATTTATTTGAATAGGGATGTGTTTTAACTGTTTATTGTCTCTGTCTTTTTATTCAACTGCACCTAATTAAATAACCCTCAAATAGTTTGTTTGGACCGCAGCTCTCAAAAGTGTTTACGTCTTGATTTATTTTGCCCACCATCAAAGAGCCCCTTGTGTTCATCTCTATTCACAAGCAGCAAGGACAATTCTTGATGGCAAATATTAACCTTCCAATGCACAAGTTTTCAAATGGCAACAATTACTTTATCTCAATTTTACTTTACTAGTATAACCTTAGAATGAATTCACTACCTATAATTTATATTATATATCAATAATAGCAATAAAGAATACAATTATAATAATAATAGAATATAGAATAGAATATATAAATTATATTATGGATTTATAGTGTAATATAATCCATGCTTTATTGTTTTAATTAAGTTTTTTTTTACAAGTGATCAGAAAACCCAATTTGAAATAAAATTCTAAAAACCCGGTATTATAGTTGTATACTATAAGAATACAATGTTATTACAACTATGATAACTAAGTAAATATGGAGTTATACATTTCACCAAGAATAATTAACATTCTTCTCATCTTTATTTCAATAAACTTGTGTTTTTTCTCGAGAAAAATTTGATTTCATAGCGCTTTTCAGTAATTTCCTATTTTTACCAACTACCCCCTTTCAAAAAGATTTACAAAGAAATCAAGTGTTTGAATTATTCAAGCAATTTTTTTTTCAAATGACAGTTAAATAAGAAAGTATTTCTGAGGTAACCTTAAGCTTTAAAATAAAGAATTAAAAAAAAAAGAGTTTGACATTGAGGTCGCCTTCATTTGTATCTGTATCGGATCGTCACGAGATCCACGGAACATTTAAGAACGTTTTCAGTTCAAAGAGTAAAAAAGAAATCCTTTTATCTAAATGACACAGTCACTCTACAACAGATGGAGTCACCATGGATTTCATTGAGAATACCAAACGCGTAATCACGAAACATTTGTCTTTTTTGAGCAAAGTCGATGAACAATTTTGTAGACAGTTGTGGCTATTTAAGATTTTTATGAAAATGAGATGTTACCAAAACAAGATGTACGACAATCTGTCTGGCTCTGTTGTGGCTGATGTGGAATCTGATTCTGTCCAAATGCTCTCCATATGTCTGGCAGCTCTGTTGACCCTTCATACTTACACATTGCCAGAGTGGATGTGTTCCACGCTTGGCCGATGTGCGATGCCGTTTTAATTTACATGAGTTTCACAGCAATAAAAGTGCGAGCTTACAAGGAGCAATAGATCAACTCCTATCCCATGTCTAATTTGGGGTAAAAGAAGTTTGCCACTGATTCAATATATTGCTGTCAGCAGAGGACGTTTTATGAACTCTGTTATGACGCAGTGGTATAAAGGGGGGGGGGGGGGGCGGGGGGGTTGCTGTTGAAGCTCAATCTGTGAGACGAAGAGTTCCTGTATGTGAAGGCGAGTGTTACGGCCAAATTTACAAAAGTTTATTTGTGTCTGTTCAGCTTTATGGCAGCGTGTCACTTCTGTTTCCTGGATCTGTCCGTGAGTGAATGATTCATGTGGACAGAGCTGCAGATTGATCTGGAGATTACTCAAATGATTTCCGTCATGCAGCATTGTGTATGTGTAGAGACGTGCGTGGATGTGCATAAATGTTTGTCCCTGAAACACGCCTGCTAGTCCATGCACATTCTTGCCTCCATGTGCGTGTAGCCTGAGATCCGGCGAGCACCTCTCCACCCACGGTGGGCCTCTCACAGCCAGATGGATGGTCTCAGCCAGTGTCAGGGAGGTGACAGCTGGCTGGCCTGGCCTCTCCTGGCCAAGGGTCTGGTTCCTGTCCTCTGACAGCTCCTGACAGCTCCTGTTGGGTGACACATCCACCGCATCCCCCACCCATAACCTTGCATCATGGAAAGACGTGCTTTACCCAGAAATCAATGATGTCTCGCGGCGTGCTTTTAATGAATTTTAAATGATATGAACCACACCCTGGTGAGATGACGCCTGTACTCAGAAGTGCTCTAAAGGAAGGGGCCGCCCGACCGATGATTGAGTAATTAGGACTTTTCAATAGCTGTAAAATATGTTTAGCAGAAGAATAGAGTAATACTGCAGCTCAACTCAAAACTGAAATGAGACAAGGGCACTTGTTTAACACTGGGAAGCTGTAATAACTCATGTATTGTGTAAAAAAAAAAAAACTAAAACTAAAGTAAGATACACATGCTGTTAGAAAACCTTTCATGAAAGTCATAAATCAGAGTAAAGAGCTTCTTTAAGTTCGCATAACACCCGAATCTCCCTCCTGGCCGTCTCCTTCCTCCGCTCTGGTTCTTAAGTGGCCTCAACATTACAGTCAACTCATTAGAGAGACTGGAGGTCTGAGCGGCGGCGACCTGGTGAGTGGTGCTGGAACCGGGGACCATGTTCAGGGACTGTGTAATGTGTGTATGAGTCATTATTTTCGGCTTCCATGCAGCACTCTTCAGCGGGACAGAGATAGGGCTTTGTGTTAATGAGACAGCTCTGCAGGGATGAGAAGAACACACACAGAGCAACTTAGGAGATGTCTGCCGGCCTACCAAAGGTAATTCCCTTAAATGAAAAGCAGACTGCATCCGAGCCGTTCTTGCATCAAGGGGGTGAGGATGAATAGTGACAGGGTTGTATTTCAACACACCTCCCCATGCTCTTATTACGGGCCTGAGATGAGTGGATGTAGTGGTACCTTGTTCAGACACTCCCTGCCGATGCTCTTTCTTACCCAATTATCCTTGACTAGAATGACTTGTGAAACACTGGCTATGTCACGCAGCTTTGGAATGGATGTTTTATCCTATCAAGGCCTTTTCATTTTTCAGATTAAGAGACTCTCTTGCTTCCAACCAAGGACGCCAACAGCACTGAAGTACATCTGGGAGACATTACAGACACATGGAAGAGGCTCATTTAAAGCTCTTGTTAGCTCACCTGGCGCTTTGAGTAGGTCCATTAATATTGATCCCATTAAAATGTGAGCCACCTCAGTTAAGACGTGTCTGTTCGATGAGAGAGAGACACTATGTCCTTAAGTCTGCACCAGCACGTCAATTCCAGGCCTGCATCAGCCGTCACTATCAAACTGACCCGAGCTGTGAATGTTAGCTAATAGGCTTTCCAGATGTTCCCTGTTGTATTTCATTGAATCCAACACCTCTGCAGGCCACTGTCCAGCCATAAATCACGGGCTGCATGCTCCATGAGAAGAACGAGGAGATGTGGCCTGATGCATAAGTCACATGTTTGATTCATGAGCTCACTGAGAATATCTTCAGGACACAAGCGAAACAATTAAATGTTACCTTAACCTCAAGGCCACAAAGTCTCTTAAAGGGATTCGGTATCCCCTTTATAAGCCCTGAAGCCCGAGCTCAAAGCTACGGGGACAGCGGAGCGCTATAAGAATGATTTGATTTTATATGGTATTCTTGGATGACAGTCCACCGCAAGTCACTGTGCAGTGTTAGCAACAGTTCACAGCTTTATTCGGTTCTGCGGGTGAGCCTCAGCTCCAACGGTCTGAGATTAGTCGGGATGAACAGATGTCTGATAAAATGGTCTGCTCTCATCCATCTAATGTAAATGTACTGTGTGACCAAGGTTGTTATTAATGTCTGTAAAGTGTCAGGCAATATTTTCCCTCTGATAGCTGAGCCAGAATTGCTGGTTAGAATTACACATAGACACCGTGTGGGCTGAACAGTCGTACATAAACACAGTATCATCAGTCCTTCTTCAGCCCATTGAATTCCTCACTGTGTATTTTGCGCATCATCCTTTGTCAGGCTAATAAGAAGCTTAACCTTGAGCTTTTCAAGTTTGAAATCTTTCTACTTCCTGTAGGACGTCTCCTCTTCTTTCTAGCTTCTATAAACGGCCGCTGTCGTGTCTGGAGAGTTTTAATGTGCTGCCCATCTGCGCTCCGGCTCATTTAGAGGAAATGAGCAGATCCGCAATCTTTACCTGCGTTGGCCAGTTAAACCGACGTGGCGATGGGAACAATTGATCTGGTTTATGGTTTATTTTTCCAGGACGTTTTTGTTTGTCTTAGATATCTGAGTGGGATTAGTGGGTGAAAACATTCTCGCAGCTGCTCGCTTCTTTTATCTCTGCTCTCCTGTTTCACCGACAGACATAAGAAAAAGGAGATAAAAATGCCACAGATTCACAAGTTTATGATCCACTACTTGCCCACTGTGAAGCGTATGAAAAATAACCTCGCAACCTTCATGGTTGACGGTAAAGTCATGTGTGAGTACTTTCACACGTTTCATATTATTTTCTCTTTTCCAATGGTCACAAACCTACTGAAACAATTTTCCTTTCTTGACCTCAAGTTGTTGCCCCGATCTAAATGAAAAAATTTGATGATGTTTTTTTGAAATGAAATAGTTTTCACATATTTGTAGATTATTACCTAATGCTCCATATTTCTTAGGAACAACTTTTTTTGTTTGTTTGTTTTTAAACGCTGATTTGTTGAATTTTGCGACTCTTTTAAAACTTACGGTTTGTGAAAGTTACCAGGAAAAATGTTTAGCTTTAAAACAATATAATTCTCACCAGCATTTAAGTTCCTCTTTGAAAAGTGTTAATATTTTAGCTATCTAGTAGTGTTAATTTCAAACAAGTAGTTTTCATTTTCAAACATTCTCAGTCTGTTTTCTGACATCGGTGTGTTTTTAACCCTAAATCTTTATATAATTTAACTCCCAAACTTTTTGAAAAGAAGTAGAAGAAACATTTTGCTACGTTGTACTGATTGCGTAATTGTAAGTGACAAATAGAGGCTTCTTCTTCTTCTTCTTCTTCTTCTTCTTCTTCTTCTTCTTCTTCTTCTTAAAAAGCTTTTTGGAGTTAATGTCACAATCTCAGATTATAATTAATAATACATAATATATATAATTATTCTCTTTCGTATCTGAAGCAACGGCCCATCCAGCTACTTATTCCATAAAATCGGGGTTCAAGTCCACCTTCAAACCAGGACATTGGGGTCATGTACCTTAGAGGAGTCTCTTCACTCAGAGAACTAATGGTGGCTACGTGGCTTAGAAGTTTAGCTCTAAGGTCCCACATTCAGGGTGAATCCAAATATTTAACACTCAAGGATTGTGTGTGTGTAAACAGCAAGTCACTGTATCATTTTAAAAGGAATAACACTGACATTAATTTCGGATTATAGTAGCTAATAGTAGTAATCTGCAGAGAATGACATCAATAGGTCATTATGGGTAATGTTGAGGGAGTTTTTTTTTTTTTTTTTAAGAAAAATTACATTCTTAAACAGCATTTTATCACATGGATCATTTCTATTAACAATATTTGACATAACATATTTTCTCAAATACTCAAAAACACATAATTCACACGCTAATGCTAACATTAGCTCTGTTAATGTATGTTTGGTACAGGATACCAGACAACACAGAAACAAATGATTCTCTTGTTGAGGTGCTTTTATATCTTGCAGGTTTAACATGAAACAATCACATTTTCAATATACAATAATAAATGAATAATAAAATGTATTTTCATTTAGATGTTATAATGAGTGATGTACATGAGCAAGGAGTGAGAAGGTTTTGATTGATGGGCGGATCAACAAAGGGTGATCATCATACAGGAGAACAACAGGAGCAATCAAAATAGGTATAGATATAACATCTTCAAAGCAAAGCTAACTTCATCACCTGTTCAGTAACACAATTAGCTGGTCCGACTCTTTAGTAACAGCTATTCCTACAAATAAAAAGCCCAAATTTAGAGTACTGCATGCTGCAAATCTCCATGTTTTAAAAATAGACTGATTTTCCAAAGAGCTGGTGCAACAGGCTCCCGGTCTCCACGGTGACAGATCGGAGCTTGGCTCTCTGGCCTCCAGAAAGCTGCCTGTTCTAAGCCAACAATAAAGCCCCGAGCAGCTGCACCATCAAAATCGTCCTGTTATTTATTATAAACAAATTACTTGCATATGTTTGGCGCTGTTTTGCCCCCAGGTTAAAGCTCTCATTGGAGCCCGAGTAGGGATGTAAGGAGGAGGGCTGGCAGAGTGATGGATCTGCTCTCAGCTGCACTCACTACCACAATGCTGTCTCTTGTTTCCCCATACACACCTGACTGAGAGGTCCGCACTCCCAGAGAAATGAGTTCCAGAGGTATTCATGTGAAAATCTCTGCTGATTCTTGGCCTGTTACTGATCTCACCTTCAAATGAAGCTTAAAGTCATATCAGACGTAACTGGAGCGAGCACCTTCACATGGCGAACCATTACATTCAACGTCATTTGTCCGAGCTGAACCGCCTTATGTGACGGGGAGCGGAGAGAGTGACGACTTCTTTTGTTTCCATATCAAAGGAGAGAGAGAGAGAGTTGCTGTACATCAGGAGCATGTGGTGAAGGCTCTGACTGATAAATGAAGAGGCTAATTTGAGGAAATGGTCCTGTTGTGCTACACGGCAGCTAGAGCTCCAGGTCCGGATGTCATGTCACCAGGTTTGTAAGATGGACCTGAAGGGGAGGCTCCATGGTGGTGGCAGATGCTGGACAGTCTGGCGTTATGCACCATGTCCTCCCCCCCTGAGCAGATGAAGCCGGTAACAGCTACTCTCTTCAATCGCAGCGCCTAATGTACAAATAACCTGCAAATAGCGGTGAGTCCAAACCCAAATAGGTCATAATCTGCATTTCATTTCAGAACACACTCAGCTTCGGCCAGAGTGGGAATACGTACTTGTGAGAGCCTTTTAATATGCAGTACTACGGTTATTTATGGGAAATAAATATCATCATCATCATCTTAAATTTGGTTTGGTACCAATTCAAAGGTAGCAGCTGTTACTGACACCATGAACCATAGCGCAGCCAGCGCTAACAAAAAACACTTTTATTTCACTTCCGAGTTACAGTCCAGGAAAATTTGATGACATTTCAGGTCACTGGCACAGATTGTTAGGGAACCTTTATTATTTGATGAAAAAAAGAAATTAATAGCAAGAACCATTTGTCAAAAAAGTGGTGCGGATTTCTCTCTTAAAGCGGAGGCTGTTCCGCCAGGGATGGTATATCCACATGTTCCCCTCCTTGACATCCTCCTTTCCCTTTTAACGAGCTAACCGAGACACATGAAGCCCTCTTAGTCTATTCAGAGAACAATGTTGATGCAACCTTTTTGGGTTCTCAGAGGAATTCTCCTCCCAAAATGCAAATGCGGAATGGAGGGAAATAAATCATAGAGTAACATCATATCCTGTACGATGGCCTCAAAACGGCGTTCAGTGCAAACGTTCAGGCATCGTTGTTATTATCATGGACCGACTGTACACTAAATGTTTGTTCATTCACACTCTACTTTATCAAGTTTCATGAAGTTTTTTTTCTTCTTTCTCATTGTGGAGCCCATTTCCTCATTGCAGCATAAATCATAATCGCCGTGCTGACTGCGATGTACTGATTAAGATAAACACTGTGATGGCTCACTTTTTTTTTTCCTTTTGGACTACAGATCTATAATAAATGGGCTCCTGACAAACAAGCGCATGCCTGGCTTTCCCCAGACGTCCTCAGAGGATTTCAAAGCTTAGACAGAAACAATGCCAAAGCAATTATGAAAGGGAATAGCAAATCCTCAGCATGTCATGTGCCCTCACCAGATCCATCAGCTTGAAGGAGCTGCTTTAAAAGGGCTGGACAAAATGGACGTATCCCTGGATTTGACATGGAATTATTTGAACCTCCACTGCGGCGTAAATCCACCCTAGCCTAATCCTGTGGTGACTTGTAAACAGTCTACTGCTCACATGATATACCTCAAACCCACTGAAGTATTTTTCAGGGAACTTATCTTACAGTTTTTCAAGCTTTTATAAGCTGTTCCCCATAGTTCTACTGTATTGAGTTTTCTGCACTACAATCTTATTTCCCAGAAGTGTGCGCCAGAGGAGTGGACAGGGATCCTCTCAAAGTCTGACCGGCATCCCATGGTGTCGCCAGAGTCTGGTAGTGGGTCTTGTAATTTCCTGAATGGACTACTGAATGGGCCTCCTGGCTGCAGTCTCCAGCTCTGTGTGTAATATTTGTTTAACAGAGTTTCAAATGGATTCCCCCTTTCCCTCCACTACTTCTGTTGCCATCTTTGTAGCATTTTCCTCGCCGATTATAATACCAGCATGTATGTGAGCAACACCGACTTTCAATCGAGACAGACGGAGAATGCGAGAGAAGATGAATGGTTATTACAACAGATCTATATAATGTTATTCTATTCTGTAACATGCTCTTCCTGCTGTAACTCTGTAATTTCCCCTTTGTGGGACTAATAAAGGTTTATCTTATCTTATCTTATCTTATCTTATCTTATCTTATCTTATCTTATCTTATCTTATCTTATCTAGAAAGTCTATGGCGCTAAGACTCTTTGGGGAGATTGAGATTGAAGGGTATCTGCTCCGAGCAGCAGGTATGTCCCACCTGTGGAGTCCGGATACTGGTGGCGGTGGTGGTGGGGGCAGATGACTCTGCTGAGATCAAGTGAATAATGAATGGATTTTAAAGACAATAGAATTGTGAGGACTGGGATGTGATGGAGACTTGGAGCGTCCACTAACCAGCAGCATGAAGGAACCAGATAAATAAAGGACATATAAGGAAATATAAAGGATAAAGGACAAAAACTTAATAAATAAAACCAAAAAGGCTGTGTGTGTTTTTTTTTTTACATTTTTCTATATGTTTGCATTACTGATATAATGATAAACATTATTATACTTATTAGTATTATTGTTATTATCAGTATTACTATCATCATCATTGTTATATTGTTTTGTTTATAAATGCTAGTTGAAATTCATGCGTCCACCTAACAGATATTACCCTGGACAGATACACACTCACACACTTATACACACAAACACCCAACCGTCTGGCCAGCACTCACTGCCATCACTGTGTTTTTCGTCTTGTCTTTAGATTTCAAAAACGTATCACTAATTCCCCCCCCCCCCCCCCCCCCCCCCCCCCAGCCGCTGAAAAGTTTCTAAACCCTGCTTCTGCTCTGGTACAAAAACATGTGTTCTGTGCGGCGCTGAGCGGTGATTGCATGCTGCACGCTGTCCAGACTGCTTGGCCCCGCCATTGGCTGCATTTATTTGAATCAGAAAGAGCTTTTCTCTGGGTGGTGTTGTAGCCACTGAGGGTCTGGACTCTCTTCTCTCTTTCCTTGCACTTCACAATAACTCTCTGCCAAGGGACAAATATTCCTTTTTACTGCAAACCTTATATAAGCACTTTTCTAGAATAAATGATTTTTCTTGCTGCAGATAATTTATGCCTGACTTTTATGATTTGATCTGAAGCACATGTGGCGCACACCTAAGATTCTAAAGCCCCGGCTGTAAAATGACACAACCAAATGATGGGTTTTTTTGTCATCCTTGCAGCGACTTAGATAATTAATTTTGCAGTCAGCATTGTTGAATCTCACCCCATTGATCTCCGTGATGGTTTTGCAAACGAAAACATGCCTGCCGTTAAGAAATGGAAAACACCATGTATCTTCAGGCATGCCGTTTGTGCAGGAGGCCAAGGCTCAGATCAGCTGCATTGTGTGCGTCTTCCTCATATATTGTACAGGCGTCACAGCGCAGGCCCCTCTGCCCTCATAAACAGATCCAGAAGGGAGTGATTATTTCTAAAGATGTGAAGTTGGAAGACTTGCCAGTTCATGCCTCTTTATGAGTGTTTTTGCATGACGGCCAGTTCCACTTCACAATGCTTTTGTTCCTCTTGTTAGAAGAGATGCTTAACCCAACCACCCTGTGGCCCATGTGTCTCTGTCACCTTGAGCCGGGCGATGGTACTGACAGAAAAAAAAACCTGTGGGTTTGTGTGTTTGCGTCCCCCTCTAATGAACGGCTCCGTATCAAGTGTCCCCAAATTAGTAACAGTATTGCAGGTCATAAAGCGTCGCATCTCCTTTAATCCACAGTGACACAACCGTGCCCGCTCTCTCTCTCTCGTGTCGCAACATCAGGAAAACATTTCCATCAAATATGGGACTTCTGAGCCATGTTCATGCATTTTTGAGGAGACCAATTTGTCCCCAGATTGTGAAACTGAAGATGTAATAAATCAGGACATTTAGCGAGGGATATTATGAACGCTTCAAGTGTGGGCCCTGGGAGAGTACTAAAAAAAAAAAGAAAAGTGCTCAGTCATAACAAGGATTTTTTTCCATTCTTGGATAGGACCCCTGAATGAACGCCAAGAAGCAAGTTTGTCAAAGTTAGTTCTTTAAGTAGCAACTTTATACTTTATCTCCTTCATCTTCATGTTCTCAATATATAACCAGTCCTACGCTTCATCCCTGACAGCAAAGGGTAGGTTCCTGAAAAGTCCCCAATCCCCTGCGTTCTACAAGCAACTTCCCGATTGAACTCCTCAAATTACATGTGAATGTTTGTCTGAACAACACTGTCCTGTTTACAAGATAGATATCCTGGAGTCGATTCTACCAGTGGGTAGGAAGTCGTGCCTAAAAAAAAAAACGTTTTTCGTAGAAAAGCTCCCTATGGGGAGTGAAATATGAACTATTAGAGTAAAATATGAGGATGCATGTCTTTGAATTCAGTCATAGGCTACATATTTGGACTAAATCGGACTAAGGGTTATGAGGTCATGTCTGAAAAACAGTGATTTTGTGGGAAAAAAGCTCCCCCTAGTGTGTAAAATATGAAATATTAGAATAGAATATGACATATGTACATGATAAATCTAATTGAGTTGAATTATATTCAACAAATTTGGACTAAATCGGACCAACAGCTCAGAAAAATAGTTAAAATAGTGATTTTGTGAAAAAGCTCCTTGTAGTGAGTGAAATATGAACTATTAGAGTAAAACATGATATATACAACAATCCATATGTTTTTTGATGCATCATTTCTGATTATTCGGCCTCCATACGTCATACTGAAACTGAAAACCCATAATATTCCATGACCACCTCTACTTCGTTGATGACATAATTGGAAGCTCCGAAAAAGCAATTAGATGGAATCTTTAGCTGCGTGTTTTCTCAAACTCTGCAATAACAAAGAATGTATACTTTAAAAAATGAGGAATATTAAGAAAAACATTGACGGTGAAGTGTAAGAAACACCCATCAAATGATTCTATTTATTATTCAGAGTAGTCTAGTGCACATTTCAGCCCATGTGGATGCATTGGTCTCCACTGGTCTCTTCAGAGTCTGGACTAAAGGATCAAATCATCTCCACGCAACTACTGAATACCTATCATTTTAATGACATCGTAGAAAAGCTGCTGGCTCCTTTTCCCAAACCGATACGTACGGAATCAGTCACACAAGATGGGGCTTGGCAAATGTTTATTTTTCCCAAATGCTAAATGGGTCCCTTGGGATATCATGTTTCATTCCACGTTGTCTCTCCCTTCAAAGACATCAACTGACATAATTCACGGAGTTAACTCGTGCAATGACCGACAGTCAAGGAGCATTTCATAGAACAGGGTGTCACTTGATCATCTTAAAAAGCATTTCTCAATCATGATGTTTAAAAACGAATCAGCCGTCGGAGAGGAATGTGGAGGCTTCACACTTACAGACCTCGTAAATTAAAACGTGTAGTTTGAGAAAAAAACAGGCAGAAATGTGAGCTGTGTGTTCAGCAGCATGCCGCTTGACTCCTTGCCTTTTTTAACAGGGTTTTTATTAATGTGCTGCTTTTACGTTCCTCCTCAAACAAACTCTCACATTTGCTTGATTAAATCGTCAGCTGAAAACGTGTTTGTGCGAAGTCATGCAGACTTTTGTCCAAAATTCAACAGCCATTGTTTTCCCTCGTCAAACCAGACTGTCTGTGTTTGTTGGCTTCTACGTGAATTTATTTAAAACAGGCTCATTCCTCTGCTTCTTCTTCTTCTTTTTTAACAGTTTTTCTTTCTAGCAAAGCTCTGGTGGATTCCACACTGCTGTAAGCTTGTCATACAAACAACTACAATGCATGAAACATCCAGGATTTTTATACCAGACATTGTGGTGGAGTTTTAAAATCCTAATGAGGCATCCCTCTTACTCCTCTCAGGAGTTATTTCATTCTTGGAGAACTTTGCATTCCTCACGCTGTCATCACCTGCAGTGATTCATGTCTTCGGAATGATTATTTTTCAGAGCGAGGATGAAATCTGCTTGAAAATATGAGAACGATGATGAAAATATGTGATGTTATGCACAGCGACCACCTTCAACTTGCATTTTATTGAGCATGACACCTGCTGGGCATTACTCTCGTATTTCTTTCAAAATTATTTATCTTTCTGGTGGTTTACTTTATCTGTCTTTACGTTTAGCGGGACAGTAGAGCTTCAACGGCTTTGGTTGTCATCACATACTAACGCATTGCACCGAAATAACCAGCTCAATACACTTGATGTGAAGGTTAAAGGTATTTCTGCTGCATTCTCCAACAGGAGGTTTTTTTCTAAATGTGAAAGCCGCAGACTAAATCATGCATAATGTAACTTTCTTTCGCATGTTTCACGGTTTGAGATCGTTTTGGCGCAGCAGACTGGGGAATCCACAACGAGGTGATGGAGTAGCAGCAGGCCGGCTGTGATTGACAACCTTTAAGTGGGATTTTGTGTGACTAAAAGACGGCGAGTATATTAGGAGCGGAGACATGGCGCCAAAGGCAACACCTGTAATACGAGTTGAACGTTTCAAGCGAAATTCAGTCACTTTAAATCTGCGCTCTTGCAAGAAAAGCTTAGCATGGCAGCCAGTTGAATCCTGACTCATGTAAATCTACGCTGTCATTCATGTCTCTGGCAATCCGTCTATGCCAAATGGTGAGACGGTTGGAAATGTTCATTCTATGGTTCAGTCTTTGCTGCCCTCCTTTAGGCGGAGCCCGATGGCGTCGAGAGCAGGAATGCAGGAGGGATGAGTGTATTTACTGTAATGAGAAGCAGACAGGGGGAACTCGGAGCTGCTGTTGTTGTTGTGCGCACAGGTTTGCTTATGATTCTTGTCTCAGGCCTGCAGGCTATAGGCCCATGAATATTTAAATGGGAACAGGGCCTTCTTTAAATATCAATCAAAGCCCTATCTATTCAATTACTGGCCTCAGATTTGAAATGTTCAACAAAGAGCAGCTTTTGGGGGGAAGTTCTCCCCTCTGGCAATGCCAGCCTCGTGGACAATGAGTCAATTAAAAACAGCCTCACAATAGCTGGCAGACCTTCAGGAGAGAAAATCACTGGATGTTGATTCAGAGATTCATAAGAAGTTTTAGTCGACTGAAAGAGGACCAGAACACAGGAGAAAAAAATTGCAGCTGAGAAATATAATCCACTTTTCTTTTGGAGAAAAAAAAAACCCTTGAACATTTGATGCAATTCAATATTTTCTCATAAAGATTGTTGAATACGCTCAAATTCAAAAGCACTTTCTCTCTATAAACACATTTCATCCTTGATAAATGCCAGAGGCTAACAGTTTTTGGTATGAAGAGAGAACGAGAGAGCAGTAGAGCGTGAGTGTGTGGGTGTGCGCGGGAGAGAAAGAGAGAGAGAGAGAGAGTGGTGGGGGAGGATTGAGATGGGATCAGATAGACAAACAGTTATGTAAAAAAAAAGAATCACATGAGAACAAGAACGAGGAGAAAGAAAAACAATGGCTTTGGACACCTGTTCAAAGAGGTTGTGGCAGACCCATGCCAGAGAAAAAAATGACTCACGCTGGCAGCAGATCAGTTGATTGGAGGTGTTTCACTTAGCGGCTCCAACATCTCTGTTAGTGAGTGATTGCACACAACTGATCTTTTTTAACCACAACAACACAGCTCAGCCTGCTGAGAATCTGTGCCTGACAAAAACCTATCCGCTGCTAACAAGAGCCAGACACATCAGGCAGAGTGCTATTCTTGGCAGTCAGCAGCGGCCGTCTATAGACAGACCATGCAGGGAGGCCAGAGGACTGCGAGAGGGATTTTTAAGCAACCGCTACAGCGGTTAGTTAATGCAATGTTTGCTTTTAGTATTATCTTTGCATATTGGACCTTCCTGTTCTTGATTCAGCCACACTAATTGAGTTCATCAAGGATCGGCATGTTGTGCCCCGCAGCAAATGTTTGATTTAGTCATACGAGCTTAAGAAAATGCAGGAATTAAATAGATCATCAAGTGGGTGAGACAGCTGAAACACGGCATAAAATAAACACTGTGCTTTGATTAAAGCGTTATATGACAGGAACAATACCATTATTATCAGCGTATGGTATAAGCCTGTTAATGTCCTGCTCAACTGTTTAGTCGAGAGCACATTCTGAGTCCCTATTTCTTATTGGAAAATGAATAAACCTGTTTTTAAAGAGACCCAGTGGCAGCATATATATATATATAACAATAAGGGGCCAAGGATGGAGTCCTGGGGGATACCACAAGTCAAAGGAGCCACAGAGCAGTAGGCATTAACCATGGCTATTGAGAAAGTCCTATTTGATAAGTTGGATTTTTTGTTTTGGCTGACTAAAGCATGTAAGGACTCACTAAAAGGAATTATATAACCTGATATAACCAAAAAAATTTGGGTCCAGTTTCCTAAAGAAAACAAGCTTTAGAAAAAGGTTGAGCTAATGTAATTAAAATGGACTATTTTCCTTGAAGAACAAAATTTTATGAAGAAAAGCTGCTATAAGTCAGAATGTTTTACTATTTAAAACAAGCTTGAATTAACAATTTGGCATTTTGTGGTAACTTTATAGAGTCTACAATATATATATTAAATTAATAAATGCCCCTAAAGAAATATAAAATGCAAAGAAATCATTTTCCTGTAGTTTGTTTTTCTTGGTGAAGACGTTAGAGGGTAAAAAAAACCTCAAAATCCAAAAATAGGATCATTAGCACAGAGACTGAAAGAAATTGCTGATTTGGCTCTATCTAAACTTGAGATTGGCCTTTGTTAGCTAGATTCCAGAAGTAACCAGAGGTTATGTGCATGCATAGTATATCACGTTTGCTTTATCCTGAAAAAAAAGGTCTGAAAACAAGAAGTCTATATATATATGCCAAGCTGATCAGCTGCTAGCAGTTAGCAGCTAATCAGCTGCTAGCAGTTATAATAGAGTTAGTGCACACTTGAGAGAGTGATGTCAATTTTCTGTCTTGGAAAGACTGTGAGTAGGAAAGCTTTCCAAAATTGTTGAACATTAGATCTTTCTTCGTTAATGTTATTTGTCAGACTCTGATGATGTGTTTCGTCGATTTATTTGCCAGAGCTGCACAATACCAAGACCACCAACTACAATAATGGAAGGTTGCATACATGTAATTAATTATAGTGGAAACGATGACAATAATAATGATTATTTTATGTCGTTGGTATTATTGTATTGTACCTGAGTCCAATTTCATCTACCCAGATACACACCTTCACCCATTTCAGCGTAAACTACTCCTTTACCCACTGTCGTAATATTATTGTATATTGTGACTGTCAGTGTCTGGAGATGACTCTCAGAGTGTGTCCAGAGCGGGCCACAATAAAATGTTAAAAAAAAATCAATCCTAAAAGTAACTGGAAGCCAATGAATGGAGGCTAAAACAGGAGTAGTCTGGACTGGTTTTTGGTTCTGGTTAGGAGTCTGGCTACTACAGGTTCTGTAGTTTTTGAGCATTCTCATTGACTAAAACACATTTAAGTAATCTAAATGAGTGGAGTTTATAATGACGTGACCAGAGTCCGTGACCATTTCTCACGAATTTGTTCTGCGCACTGGTTTACGTCAAACTCCAGTCACTGACACGATAGAGCAGGGAAATAAATATTAAACCGTCTATTTCGATTATGCCATTAAACAATATAATAATAATAATAATAATACATTTAATTTATAACGCACTTTACATTTTGATCAAATCTCAAAGTGCTACAAAGTAAAAGCAGGTTAATAAAAAATATAATAAGAACTAAATAAAAATCTGACCAAAAAGCAGAAACGTTAATTAAAGTTATAGGTTCTTCTAAAAAGGAAAGTTTTAAGTCCTTTTTTAAATGTGTCAGTCGTCTGTGGAGCCCTCAGATGGTCAGGGAGGGCATTCCACAGACGAGGGGTAGCAGAACAGAAGGCCCGATCACCCATGGTGCTGAGCTTAATCCGGGGAAGGAGGAGGCGGTATGAGTGGGTAGAACGGAGGGATCGTGTTGAGGTCAGTGGGGGGAGTAGTTCTTTCAGGTAGGGGGGTGCGTTACCATGGATGCACTGGTGAGTGAGGAGAGAGATCTTATAATCAATCCTGGTGGAGATGGGAAGCCAATGAAGGGAATGAAGAACGGGGGTGATGTGTTCGTGTTTACGAACTCTCATCAGGATCCTTGCAGCACTGTTTTGAACACATTGTAGTCTTTGAAGACTTTCATCAGGGGTCCCGATGAGAAGTGTGTTACAGTAATCCAGTCTGGAGGAGACGAATGTATGAACCAGCTTTTCAGCATCACTCAAGGTGAGTGAAGAACGGAGATTGGAAACATTTCTGAGATGATGAAAGGAGATCTTACAGATGTGATCATATAATATGATACAATTGCATATTAATAATATTAAAAGATTTCTGAGAGCATTGGACTAAGTGTTCATATCAACAACTCTAAGAATGAATGTCCCATTAGTCAAAATGACATCTTATCATGATAATGAGGTCATCTTCAGAATCCCCTCAATCAACATTGGTTTTTTGTCCATCATAATAAATATTCCTAATTATTTTTCTTTCGTACAGGTGTCTGCAGTATGGGGAGTCCAACACTTAATCTGTGTCCAAACAGAAATGTCTCCCTGTAAGCAGATGGAGTTAATGTGGCCCGTTTCCAAACACAACCAGACTTGAACCAACAACTTTGGAGAACGAGGGTTCATCCATGAAACCATCCAGCTTAATTTCAAAGAATTATCTATCTATGAAGTTGTCTAAATGTATTTTTTTTAAAACTGTTAAAACCTATGTAAAATGTTTAATATAATATGTATAATAATATATATGATATTTGAAAAAATAGTAAAAACAACACTATAGAAGGATATAAATAGACAATAAATAAAACAGCAAAATGCATAAAAAGTCTTGAAAAGTGAGCAAGCAGATAAACTTAAGACCAAAACCTCAGTAACCAACCAAAAACAATACATGGAAACTGGGACACAGAATTTTGTTCCAAACACGATTTCAACCAAAAATATTGGTGTCAAAAATGTATTAACTTTTTCCGGAACGTCATCCAGCTTACTGGTTGAGAGTGAGAGTGAGATTGTTTTAGTGTTGATATTCTGTTATTCAATATAATAACGTTTGTGTTGTGATTGGCGATTTAAAGGAAAAGTTTATTTCTGTCTTATCTGGAAAAGTGATCAACACATTTTGTTTAATTCTTTGTAGGGGTGAATCTATGGCAAAGGAGGAGTTGATTACATTTGAGTTAGATAGAATCTAACTCAATCTAATCTAACTCAATCTAATCTAACTCGATCTAATCTAACTCAATCTAATCTAACTCAATCTAATCTAACTCAATGTAATCTAACTTTTTCATTTTAGGGCCATTTTGTAATGCCAGTACAGTAATGCCATCACTACTACCACTAGTACTACTACTACTATAACAATTACTACCACTACTATCACAACTACTACTACTACTACTATCCCTGCTACTACAATTACAACTACTACTACTACTATCACTAATACTAATATCACTACTACTACTACTACTATCAATACTACTATCACTACTACTACTAGTACTGTCCCACTGCTTCTACTACTGCTACTTTTACTATCACTACTTAAAAACTACTACTACTACTACTACTACTACAACTATCAATACTACGATTACTATCACTACTTAAAAACTACTACTACTACTAACTACAAAAAACCCAAAGAGCGCAAAAGACTTAACACTCGCCAAGGTTCCGTTAAAAATTCATGCCGATTTCTTCGTTTATGTCAGTCATGGCCAGACATCCAAAATGTTCCACACCGCTCCGAACGAGTTCAAATTTTATTTTGTTTTAAATGCTGCGACAAAAATAATGTCACCAAAATTTAACCACCTCTAGGATACGGCAAAAACAAATTCTGGATACATTTTCATGCAAATCCTTCTTGTAGTAACAGAGGTGAAAACAGAACCTCCTCCCTTGGCGGCGGTAATAATAATGGACAGGTCATGAGGTTCCACCACTACACCCAAGTGGATCCAGATCCTGATCCTAATCCAGGGTCAAGCTCTTTTGAAATGGTTTTACGAAATTTGTCCTGTGGTAGTTCCAAGCGATGTCATCCTAGTGACATCAACATATAGCGTGTGCTATGCTCTGCTACAATGATGCAACAAATACAAAAAATGAAAAAAAGGATTGCATGTATCGTGCGCACTCAGAACAGATCTCTGTGGGAACAAACCCGAACAACTGGAAGGTTTTTTTAGGCTTTGTTACGATGGATTAGAGCAGAGGTATGAATGCCTTTTCTAGTTGTGAATGTGGTATTTCCAAAATATTACAAAACTAACAAGGTTTTTAACTGCATTAATGGAGGTTCATGTTTTCAGCGTTACAACATAACACAGTACAGTAGAGTACAGTAGTGGATCAGTACAGTACACAGTACAGTACAGTCGTGGATCAGTACAGTTCACTGTACAGTACAGTAGTGGATCAGTACAGTACACAGTACAGTACAGTCGTGGATCAGTACAGTTCACTGTACAGTACAGTCGTGGATCAGTACAGTACACTGTACAGTACAGTAGTGGATCAGTACAGTACACAGTACAGTACAGTCGTGGATCAGTACATTACACTGTACAGTACAGTCGTGGATCAGTACAGTACACTGTACAGTACAGTAGTGGATCAGTACAGTACACAGTACAGTACAGTTGTGGATCAGTACAGTTCACTGTACAGTACAGTCGTGGATCAGTACAGTACACAGTACAGTACACTGACACAGTTGTGCATCAGTGTGACCGGAGCTTGATCCATGCCAAATTCTCCAGTTTGTTTTAACACATATCGGCAACACCCGGTTGGCTGATCATGAAACAACGCGTATTCAGTTCAACTTTACGTAAGATTAATTGAAACGCCGTCCAGAGAGCCACTGTAAAGATGATGATAAAATAGTGTCAGAGCTGCAAACAGTCTGCTACGCATTAAGAAGCGTGCTCAGAGGGGCAGATGAAAAGCTGTGCCCTTTTATTAAAAGAGCTGCCGGGGAGTTGAGGCGTTCTCCTCAGGAGAAATTAAAAACACTCTTTTCCAACTGGCGCAATGACAGTAACTCACCGGGTTGTCCATCCACTTTAACCAAATTACTGTGATGTTTCAAATAGTCCATTTTGAAAGCAAAATGACATAAGCCTAACACATAGCTCGTTTCACATCATGAAAGCTGCTTTCAATCAGATCTGCACAATATTTCATTGTCTTTGGAGCTTTGCTTGAAAGGAATGCGAATATGAGAAGAGATGAGCACAGATATGACTCGAGATTGTTGGCAACGCCGTAGAGTCGCATGCGTGAGAAGAGAGGAGGCTAGTCGACATGGCATAAATCATTTGGAGGCATTGGATTGTTTTTGGAATTGCAAAGAGGAAAAAAAGAAATGTGTGTTGTTCTCACACATATGGACGTTGCCGTCAGGAATCACGAGGTGCTTTAATTGAGCCAAATGAGAACTGATGTTTCATGTTTAGAAGCATTAAACATCATGTAACAGTTAAAAACGCCTAAATATGTTAGATACTCTTCAGATGTGAGTCGAAAGGAAAGAGCAGTGAGCTGAGGAGGAACAAAAACGCTGTAGGTTCCTGTTCTAAGTGATGAAAAGCAGACTGACCCAAAATAAGTATCAGATAAGTGGCTGATAATGTTGTTTATCCCTAAGGTGGGACGTGGTTAACGGCCACTCACCATCAAAGCATGGAAAAGAAAGATCATCCGTGGTTTAGTGCGGCGTGTAAATCCTCCTAACTTACATACCATATGTTTTTTTCTTCTCCTGTGTGTCATAAACATGTTACAGGCTGCACGGGCACAGTGGCCCGTCCAGACACTGGATCACAGGATTCCCCAACTTCAAGTAAATCTCGGGTCAGCTCGACACGAAGGAAACTGCTAATGTTGCAAACAGGCTCTGAAAAGTGTACGTGAGGAGAGACTCCAGACGAGGGATTTATAATCAAGATGTCACAGTATGATGGATTTCATATTAGTCGCTACATCCTCTGGTTTGGAACTCACCTCATGCATCCTCACTGAATAAATCTGTCATTTTGGTGGGAATTTGGAAAACTTACAAAAAAGTTTTGCTGTCTTGACCTGAGATGAATACCTTCACCCTCACACAGGAAACGTTCCGCCATTAATAAGGTCGTAAACTGAAGCCAGTATTTCAAGGGCATCTTTCTTAATGATTTTTCATGAACTCGGTGATCATTCTTCTCCATCCATGAGTAATGGCACATTAATAAGAACACTGTTGGCCAGAATCAAAGGCTTATTAGAAAGTTTGGGTGACTCATTGGTACTTAAGGGTGATTCCACTACAACATCCAAGTCTCTTGGTCTTCTACTTTACTTTTGTTTTTTTGAATTATGCATTTGGGCTAGTACTCTTCTTATTGAATAGACAACTGAGGAGACATGGGAGGAAATGAGGGCAGGGTGAACTGAGGATTGATGTGTAATGTAAAGTACGCCCCCAGCCAGAAGCAGACCGGGTTCATAATTGCTGTTCATTGATGGTGGTTTGATTTCTACATGATTTAAAGAACAAGTTGAAGATTAAGTTGTGTTTTAGAAAAAACACTTGCCAATGTGGGTGTTTACATTACACGCCATTATGTTTCATTTTCTTCCACTTATCTGGGGTCGGGTCGTGTTGGCAGCAGGCTGAGGAGGGTATTCCAGATGTCACTCTCCTCAGCAACACTTCCCAGCTCGTCATGGGGGGGATCCAAAGGTGTTCCCGGAGATATTTGGGAACAGTTAGTTCCTCCAGCGAGTTCTGGCTCTACCACTGGGTCTCCTCCCGTTTGGATGTGCCTGGAAAACCTCCAAAGGCGTCCTGATCAGATCAACTGTACCTTATCACGGAGGCTGAGCTCAGACCCCCATGAAGGAAGCTTAATTCAGCTGCTTGTATCCTTGACCTTTCTTTCGATCACTAACCAGAACTCATGACCAGAGTTCAGAGTTGGATCATGTATCGAGTGGTAAATTAAGAACTTTGCCTTATTACCCAGCTCTCTCTTCACAACAGGGGACCGATACAACGCCCTCATTGCTGCAGCAAACCGCCTGTTCATCTCATGGTCCATTGTCCCATCCCTCGAAAACAAGACCGCAACATAATTGAACTCCTTCGCTTGAGGCAGCAACTCACTCCCAACTTGGAGGGGACAATCTTCTGTTCTTTGGCAGAGCACTATGGCCTCATATTCACACTTAGCTGCAAACCACTCCAGAATATCACAGACATTTGAAGCCAACAGAACACATCATCTATAAACAGCAGCTCCCAAAACCGGACTCTTCCTTCACCTCGTCAGCACCTTGAAATCCTGTCCATGAATGTCAAAATCAGAATCTGAGACAAGGGAGGAACAATTCGGGTTTTTCTTTTCCAATTTGTTCTTAGAACTCATTACTCCAGCTTTCACTGGCCAATATTTATCAGAGATAATTCTATCTTGGCCAGCTCCAACCATCCACTCTGGGAGGAATTTGTCATTCTCCCATCTGGTTGGAGAAACAGGCACTCCAAGGTGAAGAGCAATAGGTTTAACTTTTTCTGCAGCATGTCTCAAGTGCAATTAAAGCACCTAATTTGCTCTAAACCTCGACCGCACTGCTCAGCACTTTGTTATTTCTATTATCAATACGTTTTATTTCTTCAACTGTTGTTAGCGTGGCTGTCATTCTAGTTCTTTTAACGAACAAATGCATTTCTTATCTTTTGGTTGTGGCTGTTTGGTTTTGTCCCATGTCACATTGTATGGACTATTCTTACTGTTTTTACCGCTTCTGCAAATCAAATTTCTCCTTGAGGGACAATAAAGGTCTGAACTGAACTGAACTCTTATCAATAAAGATTTATTTACACTGTGAAACTAGAATTAACAGTATTTCTAAACCCTCTGTAACCCTTATTAGACTCTTATCTATTATATCAAACAGAGAAGTGGGCACCGTGGAGACATTTACTCATTTATATTGAGATTATGTAAAACATCTCTCTCACAGAGAGTCATCTTTCACCTTTAATACATTCGTTGCAGCATATTATTGCCTACAGGGTCCATCAGCCCGGCAGGTTGAACACAGTCTGAGCGGAGCTGCCGTACCCTGAGAGATGCTGACGAGCGGAGAGCGAGGGCGGTTGACTTTCACTAGTCAGGCCCTCTGTTTGACATCATGTAATGAGAGCCAGCTGCTTGCAGCATCAGCATTCAACTTCATACCAGCATAAAAAAACATGAAAGTTAGTGCTTTAAACATGTCCAGATTCCTCTGTATGCCACGGGCAGAACAAGCCTGCTCGTCAGTATTACAATCAATGGTGCCTGTGATCATCAAGAGTGGAAATGAGCTCTTAGCCTTGGAGCACACACACACGCACACGCACATGCACACACACAACACACACACACACACACACACACACACACAGACACACACACACACACACACACACACACACACACACATAGAGGGAGAAGCAGGATGAAATGCTGCATACACGGTATCTGAACATTGTGGTTTGCTCGGCCAAAATAAAAACAAGGAATCATATTATCCTGGTGCTAATTTATTTGTGGAGTCCATTCCTCTTCCCTGTGATATTTCGAGGTCCGTATAAGCTTCTTCTTTTTTCACTAGACAGCGATTGCACACATAGAAGCTATTTTCTCGCATCATAATCAATTCCCTGCCCCCTTTTCAGCTCTTGCCTCATTTTGGTTTTCTCAAGAAGACAAATGCATTTAACAGAAATTTAGAAATGAGTGTGTTCATCGTGGGGGGGGATTACTTCTGATGCTGATAATGAATGAAAGACATTAATTTGTGATAAACCAGCTGTTTTTGGAATGAACAAAATGTTCATTGATGGCAGTCCTTGGCCCAAGACTGGGGTGGCAGTTGAGTTGGTATGGCTTCTTCTAGGGGAAACAACTGCCACCCTAGGCCAAAATGCTGAGATACATTTCCAGTTAGTTTTAGACAGCGAAGATTCTCTTAAGATAAATCTGAAGTAATAAAGTTTTTTTTATAATCAAAAGAGCAAAATGGTGGGTTTTAATTTATAAATATCTTCACTGCTCTTGTCCTTGCCGCTCAGGTTCATTTCTCTATAATGAGGAAGCAGCAGTGCTGGAGCACAGTGATTACAACTCCATTTATGTTATCTTTCCCACTTGTACAGTTCCTGACACTGTGGATGGCAGATTTATCATCTCATTTACACCTCTTACACCCAAGTAAAAGTTGAAAATAACTTAACAGCCTCTGATTCTTCGCCTGCCTCGCAGAGTCTTACTTTGTCTCATTAGAGGTGAGGCAGCAGAAAAAGTGAAGGAAACACTTGACAGTAACCATTTCAACTTCCTCTGTTTGGATTTCATCTGACCCTTCCCCTTGTCCCTGAGCCTCGCTCCTGCCCTCACACAGCCGTCCATCCTCCTGGGTACAAGCTGACCTCTGACCTCTGCCTCGCCTCTGGGGCCACGGCTACTGACCCTGCACGCTGACTTCAGAGGAGAAATGAACATAAGACGGAAAGTTGCTCTTCATCACCAGTCACGCTGGGGGTGTATTGTACCGGGGAAAAGCCGACACAGCCAGGGATCCCAATTTAAAGGCGGAGGCTGATGCTTTTTTAGTTATACTCATAAATTCTGTCATTAGCAGCAGATCTTTTTCAACACAGTGGATCGATAGTGAAAGAGTGAAAAGATGACCACATACCAAACTTTGTATCTTTATTAATTAGGAAAAGGACCCTCAGGTCAACATGTGTTTATCCTCAGGAAGGGGCATTAAGGGGATTAAGCCTAATCAGAGGGGATTATAAACAGCTATTTCCCAGCTGGATGGAACTTTCCTGCCTGATCTTTTCACTTAGCACAACCATTGTGAAGGAAGTTTGGTTTGGAAAAGGGGATCAGGATAATGATCCTCTGTTGACGTTTTCTTTGTAAACAAAAACATTCTGGACCTCTTGGTTGCCTTTAACCTAACCTCCAAAGGTTGGCGAGTCCTTTGAACAAAGTGTGTTTCATTTCAGGATAAGGAACAATGAAAATTAAAGGTTTAGTTTAGTCGGTTGTAAGGGTCAGCAGACAGCTTGGGCCTCTGGAGGAAAGATGGCGATGATAGTGTGATCATCCTTGAGAATGGGTTTGATACACTGAGAAACCGGTTTGTTTGGTAAATTTAATTCACTCAGGAGAAACAACTGAATTGACTTAAAATAATGGTTTGCAGTGGATTAGATGTGATAATGATTCCGTCAGAAAATCCCAGCAAGGTAGGTCTGCCAATGGAGTCCAGACACTGGTGGTGGTGGTGGTGGCTGATGACTCTGTGGAGGCCCATTAATCGGTGAAGTTGGTGAATTTGTGATGACTGGGCAGTGAGCAGCATGAAGGAATAGATGAAAATGAAGGTGTCGTCCCTTACTCATAGATGACCTGAGATAGTAACAGCAGAAGATTAAGCCCAAGCATGCCTGCCATGTGACAAGTTGGTATGAAAATAAACAATGGCATGCATTGCAAAAACTGTCATAAGGAAGCCAGGTTTTCATAAATACCATTCAAGTGTCTTGTGTTAAGCAAAAACTTGATTCAATTCCTAAAACTAACATTAAAGTCTGGCCACTCAAAGATCATAATTAGCCTTAAAACTTCACAAAAATGGCAAAATTAAACAAAAGTGCTTATAACAACTCCAACCAATAACAACCAATAACAACTCTGTTATTTATAACTGATTCAACTCAACAAAAAAAAAAAGAGTTTTAAAATCTTGATTGAACTGACTTCAAATGAATTATTATTTTCATTATTATTTCTTGTGAAATGTAGTTCAATCTCAAATGGAATATCCAATTCACACAGATTGATGACTGGGTTTTGTTTTTTAGCTTGATACAATCCAAGACAAAATACCTGCTACAATGCTTTGATTTGATGTCACTTCCATTACATAGGATTATTGATGAAATATTCAGAATCTTAATTGAATACAAATTACTAATGCTAAAATTTTAAAATACTTATCTATAAATTTAAGGTCTGCATTCAAAATCTTATTTACCACATTACCTTTTTACGTCCCTGCACCTCATTCCTCATTGTACTTAACTACGTTTCGTGGTCATCACATCTGGGCAATTTTGGATGCCAGAGTGGCATCCATAGAACAATGTACTGATCAGTTCGAAGGTGAGATGTCGGCAAACACATTCAAGTTGTGTGATGGTAGCAGTTGAGCCAAAAGTGTAAAAAAGAAGAAAGCCAATAAAGTTTCAAAGCAAAAGATGTTGATTTGTGTTCTGTCTCAATATAGCTTGAACATTTTTGGCACTTATTAACCAAACTTATGAGTCAGCATGAAGTTAATAATGAAGTACTCACTTGAGGACATCAGTTTTGAATTGCGGAGTCTGCAAACAGAACACAACCGTTTTGCATCATTTAACACAAGCTGTAGGGAGTCGAGGCTTTTGAGTCACTAATAAAAACAGAAGAATGGATAAAAAAAAATGTGTTACTCTAACTATGCTTTCAGACCTCTTATTGTTGATGCTAAGGGAAAAAACCCACATGTAGTACACGTCAGGGGTGGATCTACTCAAATTTGTATGGGGTGTCTCTGTATACTATATGTTAATATGGATAGACATATAGTCTTGTAAAATTCCAAACAGTAGGAGCTTATCCAAATCTGAGGTGGCAGTCGGGCAACGGCCACCCTATGCTACCCGGCTAGATCCGCCCCTGGTAGACATTGAACACACCTCAGTTTTTTCTGAATCTTTAAGTCGTTTTGCGTTTGATTAAACATTTCTAAGAGAAGGAACTCACTGATTACAATTTTTCTTCTCCGCAGAAGAATAGACCCATTGACCTTTAAGGTTCCACTAATCCCAAATAGCAAGTTAATTGCACAAGTTACAATAGACAATAGAAATATTGTGTTCGAGACCATTCTGTGAAAAGCTAAGAGGAACAAAACGCAGCGGCTAAATGCATAATGTACATTTTCCGCCTTTACTTGTATAATGTGCTTGGTGTGAAGCAGAGCATATCCCATTATTGATTATACTAAGAGGTAATGTAATATTTTACCACCCACAATGCATCTTACAATAGTCTAATATATCCCTGCTACAAAATGACCACGGAGATGAATCACAGCTCTCTGCTGGAGTTATGAGATTACATATGCTTGTTGTATTGAATTGCATTTGATTGCACAGGTGTACGCTAGACGCTGGTAAGTTAGTTTCTATGCAATAATTCTTTTGATGTATGATTATAGCAACTCAGCCACAAACTTGTCCAACCCGAAATGATCTACCGCTTCATCCAAAACATACACAAAAGAAAGCTTTTCCAGGCACTGAGACTAGAAATTCAAGTTCCCCTGTGGTGAGAAAAAAAGGATTGTTGCTAGAATGAAAGGCAGCGAAAACAAACACAGTTTCTGTCTGTCTTGATCCAATGTCCCAGTGGTGCTGCTTTTTAATTGCAGGGCACACAAAAGCATAGCAAGCTTTTTCCTTTGTCATCCTTTAAAGAGCAGGAGAAAAAATATCGAGCCTATGGAGAGCATTGGATCTTCGGTGCTTGGATAATGTGTGGCATGCATGTTGTCAGGTCTGCTCATGTGTTCTGGTCCTCATTAGACTTAGACTGAACATCTTTGTGGCCTGACAGGGAGAGCCTTTCATGTGTCCCCTGCCTGGTCCCACTCACACGAGCCTAAGCAGAAACATGCCACTGCCCAGGGCAAGGTCAGATTTCTCACCACACCACAGCATTAAAGAAACATTGCCGTTCCTAATGGAGGGAGGGGTGGAACAGTGATTTCTCATCAATCTCACAGACAAAATATTCCATCTCATCATACTGAAGGAGCACCAATGTAAATGGATGTGGCGCATCTGGAACTAATCTGCCCAGCTCTGCTTGATGATCTCACTTACCTGGGTCTCACATTAGAGCATATTTTCAAGTCCTTCAGGTCACCATCAATGTCATCTGAAAAATGGAAAATTATGCCCACCCATTTTATTTATTTATTTTTTGCTTCATCCTTCAAAATGGGACTGAATCCTCTCCTCCTTTATATATTTTCTCCTTGAACTGTTACAGGGCGGCACATAAAAATGACTCGAGTTATAATGCATGAGTCATTACGATGGAAATCTACGGGTGCTACGTGCTCAAAGGGTATATCTTAGTGAACTCAACGTTCTATTCTCAATTTCTAACTGGGCCTAAGTTGTCAGCAGGAATCTGTCCTTTAAAAGCCCCCAATTTCCTGCGTTGTACAAGCAATCCCCCCGATTGAACTCCTCTAATTAAATGTGATTCATTAATAATTTCGAACAGTCCCTGTTGGCTCAAGCTCACTATTTCTATGACGTCAGCAATATGCTCTCAGATCAGATCCCATATAGACTCAATAAAGAATGTAAATATAGTTAAACATTTTTTTCAAACATGTATTTTTGCAGATACAGCCACCTCTTGTGAGGGAAATATTAGCAATTTCCCAAAAATATGACAAATATAAGATAGATCTCCAAAAAAACAAGAAAAAATCCCCCAAGTGAGTAAAATATGAGATTGATCTCCTGAGTTGACGCATATGCACCAGATTTGATCTATAGCTCCCCTAGTATGTAAAATATGAACTATTAGAGTAGAATACGACTTATTCAAGAGAGATCTCCTAGATTCAAATCATATGAATCCAATTTGAACTAAATCGAACCAACAGTTGAGAAATTTTGGAAAACTTATGGACACAAATCTGCCCTCTTGTGGTAGAATTATACAAGTGACCTTTTCCCAAAATCAATCCAGTTCTACCTCGCACTAAGGTTTGTAAAGGAATTCAATTTGAAAATGATCCATTAAATGTGTTTGAGTTATCGTTTTAACATCAAGTCTGCGGCTTCAAAGACGATTCCATAACATCCCCAAAATTTCAGGCATATAATAAAAATGAGGACTAATGCCAACAGAAGACGGGTAAATATTTAATTGATTGGGATTACTCAAAGAACCAAATGAACAATATTGGTTTCAGAAATATGTGTTTAGATTTAGATTCAATATCCCTCCCCTGACTTTCACAATATGGATGTCATGTCATGCAGAGACAATAAAGCCCTCGCTGGCCTTTCAGCAGCAGAGGCGAAGCTTTTGTGCCGACTGCTCCGTTATTTAGTTGTTGCAGGGTTTTTCTTTCTCCTTTCTTTTATGTCCTGGGAGACTTGGATGTCTTGCAACATGTCTCGAAAGCAGCTAGAGGTCTTTTGTTTGGGGGTTTTCACCCTTGAGGGCCGTGGTATTTGCTGTGTGTGAGGAGGGACAGTGACAGCCTGAAAGGCAGAGGGGCTGGACCGGCTCACACAGAAAGGAACCTCGGCTGAACACTGGCGCAGATCCTCGGAAGGAGAGAAGGATTAGCTTGCACAGACCGAGAGGAACTAATCTCCTGTGACATAATAGAATTGTACATAAACAATGTCAGTGGGAAGTGAGTAGCGGAGCAAAGACTGACCGAAGAGGCTAAGTGTGTGAAAACAAGAACTCTGAATTATTTGTCGCTTCCTGTGGAAAACGGCGAGGAGAGCTGGCTTCAAATATAAACATCTGGACAGAAAGGTCTCTTCATAAACATCGGGCAGCAAACACAAGTAAACCAACGGAACCCCCGTCACACAGACACCAACGATGTAGTAGATGCTTTCCCTGACACCAGTCTGCAGCAGAAGGATAGGAAATGATGACTTTCCTAGAACAGCATTTGAATAATATTTGTCTATTTCCGCTGGGAGGATAACTGGTGAGACAAATCATGAGAACACTCTAATACAGATGACACACTGCCCTGAGATTACCAAAAACCCACCGGTGTACGACACATCCTTCACTTCTTCTGGCGAGAACATTCTTTCCAATATATATGATATGGAAAAGAAAACTTCCAGTGACAGTGATTTCAAATTGCTATGCTGAAACATAAAAGCATAATAAAGTTAGGTGAAACTTTAATTAGCAGTTTTCGAGATAAACACCACACAAGATGACAACTGGGTAGATCCGACAACAAGGTTCTGGCCTCAAATCTACCTGCATTTCTGTGAGGAGATTTCATATTTTTCCTGAGTGTGCGTGGTTTCTCTACAGCTTCCTCCCAGAGGCCAATTACGTGCAATGTAAGAGAAATGGTGTTTCCCACGGGATCGTCTACGTTTATATGTTTATATGTTTATATGTTTATATGTTTATATGTTGGCTCTGTGATCATCTATTTTTTTTGTTTTTATTTTCTATTTCACATTTCTTTTATTTATGGTTTGATATCTTCTTCAATGTATTATTATTATTTTTTTTTTTTTTATTTTTTTTTTTTATCTTATTTTATTTTATTTCATTTTATTTTATTTTATTCTATTCTATTTTTTTAATTCTATTTTATTTTTTTATAAAAAAAAAATTTTTTATGCTATGTAAATAAATTAAAGGCTATCCCATGGTGTACAGTGACCCCGTGTCGGCTGGGATAGGCTCCAGGCCCACCACGACCTTCAATGGGACAAGTGGTTGAAGAGAATAAAAGTTTTTTTTAAAAGATGACAACATGGAAACTGCATGTCAAAAGGAACGACTACCTCTCTCTGGTTTATAGTTTGACTCTCCTCTGAAAACTTGGGGGTCAGTCAAAGTAGTAAAGTCAAGTTCAGGGAACTTGAGTTGGATCCATAGAGAGTTTGTAAGATTTTTGGTATTAGTGGCTTTGACTGCTACCTTTTTGCAGTAAAGTTTGACAAATTGCCTGTGAAGATATTTTGCTGTTGACGTCTTCATGTCTGTAGATACTCAATAGATGCTCATTTCAAAGTATGACTCTCTCAGGAGATCAGGCCTCTGAAGGATAATTCATTTCTCCACTCCGAACAAGAAGGACCAGATGATGTCATTAGGAGCACAAGTCACGGATCAAACCATTGGAAAACAATGTGGAAACAGTGATGGAATCTACATCTCTGTTGTATTCAGCTGGTTTCATGTTCTTGAAATCAGGAGATTCTAACAATTTGTCATTGTTCTGTTCATGTTCTGATGATTATTTTGGAGGGACATCTATCTATCTATCTATCTATCTATCTATCTATCTATCTACCTACCTACCTACCTACCTACCTACCTACCTCTCTCTCTCTCTCTCTCTCTCTCTCTCTCTCTCTCTCTCTCTCTCTCTCTCTCTCTCTCTCTCTCTCTCTCTCTCTCTCTCTCTCTCTCTCTCTCTCTCTCTCTCTCTCTCTCTCTCTATTTATCTATTGGGCCCATTTATTACTCTCCACTGATAGAAGAAAATAAAAAACAATCCCAGGTTTCTGTTCAGCACTGAGGGTCAGAGTTCTATTGGGCTCCTTATTCCAACAACCCTTAGTAGCAATGACTTCCTGAGTTTCCTTAATGACAAAAGTATTAGGGACAGGATCCACAACCTCCTGTCCTCAAATGTTTCTAGTTTACACCCCATGACCATCGTCTTAGAAACAACTGAGAGACCTGGCGCACATTTAGACTACTTCAGTCCTATTGATCTAGAACAATTACCTTCTCAGGGTTTCCTCATCCAAAAGGACAACCTGTCTCGTAGACCCCGTCCCAACTAGACTACTTAAAGAAAGTTCACCCTTAGTCAGCAACTCTCTATTAGAAAACATCATACTATGTACCACAATCCTTTAAAACAGCCATAATCAAACCACTGCTTAAAAAAGACACCCCTGATCCAGAGGCTTTAGCAAACTACAGGCTGATATCTAACCTTCCCTTAACTAGAAACAGATTTCTAGGACTACCTTTTTTCATCTGTGTAATATTTCTAAAATACGAAATATTCGGTCTCAAAAAGATGCAGGAATATGAGTTCATGCATTTGTTACTTCCAGGCTAGATTATATTCATCAATTCATCTATTCATCCATCCATCATCTATACATCTATTCATCTATTCATCTATTCATCCATCAATCATCTATTCATCAATTCATCCATCAATCATCTATTCATCTATTCATCCATCAATCATCTATTCATCTATTCATCCATCCATTATCTATACATCTATTCATCCATCCATCATCCATACATCTATTCATCAATTCATCCATCCATCATCTATACATCTATTCATCTATTCATCCATCCATCATCTATACATCTATTCATCCATCCATCATCCATACATCTATTCATCAATTCATCCATCCATCATCTATTCATCTATTCATCCATCCATCATCTATACATCTATTCATCCATCCATCATCTATACATCTATTCATCCATCCATCATCTATACATCTATTCATCCATATATCCATCCATCCATTATCTATACATCTATTCATCCATCCATCATCTATACATCTATTCATCCATCCATCATCCATACATCTATTCATCAATTCATCTATTCATCCATCCATCATCTATACATCTATTCATCCATCCATCATCTATTCATCATCCATCATCTATCCATCCATCCATCCATCCATCTATTCATCCATCCATCTTCTATACATCTATTCATCCATCCATCATCTATCCATCCATCCACCGTCTTTAATCTATACATCTATTCATCCACCTATCATCTAACAATCTATCCATCTATCTATCTATCTATCTATCTATCTATCTATCTATCTATCTATCTATCCATCCATCCATCCATCATCTATCCATCCATCCATCTATCTATCTTTCTATCCATCCATTCATCCATCCATCCATCCATTTCCTCTCACAGACGGGTCTGACTCTCTCAGCCTCATGTTCTTATGACTATATCAGTTTTTGAAGAGAGACGGGTGAGGAAGGTGCTGAGCAGAGGAAGGATGGAGGGATTTCATGTTCTTCAAACACACAGGCGCTCTGAGAGGCAGAGCACGATGTTGAGGGTCGTCTGACCTCGGCTCTGGTAAACTCACTCTGGCTGTTGGGATAGATGAGCTGTTTATTTGCACTTCCAGAGCGCATGTCTGAGACTCCTGGGCTGATCAGTGAATAAACTCCTCGCAGTCTGCCACGATGGTTCCTGCCGCCAAAATAAGCATCAGCCGCAGCCAAATAGCTGAGCACGGGGAGGGGAAGCGTGTCTATTTACCCCTCACAGCAGCTTCAATTAAACAAACAACAAAGGAAAATGGTTAAGGATTATTTTATTACGTAGCATTTTGTACAGATTCTACCATGGAAAAATAACATGTAACATAAGACTGTATTTACAATTCCATTTTTACAAAACATCTTTACAAGATTTTTTGCCGATTCAAAAACTTGAGACTAGAACACTCACGAAAAAAAACAAAAGAACACACACATTCACACACATCCAAACCAGAAATCGGTGATACACACATAAATAAATATAGACATTCACTGACTGTTCCACGACAAATATTTCTACAGCCAAGAACATGTACAAATCATGGTTTCACACACGTTAATAAACAGTACATATTACTCCCAATATAATTCTTTGTTAATCTGTTAATGAAATATTGCTAACATACTGAAAAGAGGTAACACAGACATTATTTCATGCCAATAGAATGCGAACGGCTGTCATGCAAGACCATTAGGAGCTTTCAATTTGAAGCTGGTAATTCATTTACAGTTCAAAATAATCAAATGTACTACATGCAACATACTATGTGACTTATTCTGGGTTAGACAAAAATGACTTTAGTTACATCATCCACCAGTACAGACTGTATGCCTAAGCGCCTCTTTCATGGGGAACACAAAATAAATACAGGAGTTTTTTATTTCTTCGGGAATAAACAATTGTTTTACAGTTTCCTACCATCCTTTCAACCATCAAACACGTTGCCAAATTGTTTTATTTATAAGCAATGACAACTTCCTTGCTGAAATGTTGCCTTGTTTGTGTGGCTGGGTCACAACAATATGAGGGGTTCATTAACGTCCTAAGGAGGTGGGGACATGTGGGGAACCTGTGGACCGACTAAGTCCACTGGATGCCGACCCGTCTAGTGGCGATATGAATCAGGAGAGAAGTTCGAAGAAGGAGGAGCTGATGTCTTGTGGGGCCGGGAGAGGATGGGCCCATATTTTCAGGAGCAGGGAGGTCAGTTCATGGTCCGGTGCGCTGAGATTCTGTTTGCTTCCACACATTCCTTCCCTGACAGACAGGAGCAGAGATCTACTCGTACTTCACCGTACTGGCTTCGACTTGCAACTCAGTGTCTCTCTGCTGATGACTTCATGTGGTGAGAGTGGTGCTGCCGGATTCTGGGTCCTGGAAAAACAAGAGATCCCACTCAGAGATTCAGACGAGTCCATATCAACTCAACCTAACTATTTCTAGGAAGTCAGCTATGTGCTCTAAGATAAGATTGTATAGTGACTAAATACTGAAGATAAATGCATTTTTTCTGAGGTCAGCTATAAAAGAAAACAGATTTCCTTCTGTCAATACCTATGAGACAGATTTAGACACAATTGGACCTATGATTGGGAAGAAAGGGAAGAAAACAACCGTAAAAATAAATATTGTATAGTATACGTAAATACAAATACAAGTTAGATCTCCTTCAGATGGTTCATATGAGGTACGTTTGGACTAAATCGGACCAATGGTTAGGAGGTTATGACCAAAGATATGTTTTTCAGAAGAAAAAAAATATGAAGTATATGAAGTACTTTACTCTCATACTTCATTTTAGTGAAAATAAATATGAAGTATGAGAGTTAAGTATTATATATATATAAGATTGATCTCCTCGAGTCAATTTATATGAACCAAATCTGGACAGAATCGGCCCAACGGTCGAGTAATTATCGCCTAAAAACTGATTCTGGAGATAAAGCTCCCTTTAGTGGCAGAAATATGTAATGTTCCCCCCTAGTGGAAGAATCCAATCCCCTCTTTGGTTCTGCGACTCTGTCCTGGTTTAACACCCAGTTGAAAATCCTATGCCATCACTTTACTTAACTATAACACAATCCACAATGACTTCATTCACTACAAATGAATCTGTTAAGTAATAATCAAAGCGGCGTCAAAAAGATCCAATAAAGTTGTCAGGTTTCACACAAAAACACCCACCATGTCCGAGCAGCCCCAGAATCTGTGGGTCGATGACCATGTTGGTCAGAAATGCCTCGCTGGAGAGCATTGCTGGTGTTTAATGTCACTGGTAAAGTAATTTTTTCTCGTTATTTAAGGAATGCAATGCAATGAATCATTTGTTTCTGACATTATTCAAACTCCCATGTAGATTATTTATCCAACCACCAAAATTCTTTATGATTGAGCTTCCTGCACAGACATGAATATTTCAGGCCACCTGTACCAGCTCCCATTGGCAACACTGTCTTTTTTTTAAATTCATGTTAAGCGGCACAATCTTCCCATGTGATTCCTTTACTGTGAGTTGTATCTAAGAGTGTTTCCATTAATGATTTCTTTGATGATTGGAGAGGCGGCTTTGAATATTCCACATGATTCCATGTGTGCAGTAACGTCCTTGTCGAAAAATCTTCGGACCCAACAAAATTAAAGCTTGAGCTTCTGAAAAGAATCTCCTCAGTATCTATCAGGAGGACTGCTGCTCTGCTATTGACAATGTCATAGTACGTCAGCTCATACTGAACCAGCTGTTCATGGTACAGAAGACTAGGAGACGGCGTCGGCAGGGGTCCACCTAAAGTGTAACAATCTGATGTTTTCCACCGGATCGCCAAGAAACATGTTCATTCAAGAGCTTAATGAATTATCACATTGGAGAGAGGCAGGCTAGAAATTCCTCCGTTGTTTCCAGTCCACCAGCTAAGCAATATTCTTCGTTCTGGATATTCCGGAACGTCACGGCCACGTGGGTCCGCAGAACCCTTTTGTTAACGCGATAACTAAAAATCTATTTCATGTATCATTTTATTACCAATTTTATACCAACACAGACTTTAGTGCAAGTAAACCCTGGGTTCATTTTGGGAAAGATCGGTTGAATATTTCAGACAATAGGGGAAGATTTATCTCCAAAAGGTTTCGGGATTTAGTCCAAATTTGATGCATATGAATCGACTTAAGGAGTTCTGTCTTGTATTTATCATATTTGACTCTAATAGTTCAGATATTACTCACTAGGAGGCCCTTTTTTTACAAAACACTTCCAACGGGGGGGTTTACGTGTACAATGCAGGGGTGTGGGGGATTTTGGGGGAAATTCACTTGCTGTAGGAGGTCAAAATCTAAGGTCTGTTTCTTTGCATTTTTATTGTTTATCAAGGAGAATCTGCAGTAAATCAATACACCCTAGGGATCAATAAAGCATACCTTACTTTTGCCAGAATTAAGGGACCAAAAAGTCTAATTGTTTAATGATATACTGAAACTTATAATGATGACAAAACAGATATATCCAGAATCCAGTTGGTCATCATTGACACTGAGCTCATTGATGAACAGCTAATTCATTCCTTGATACTTGGCGCAGCAACCCCTGAGAGCGACTTACGGTGTTGGACGACTGGTAATACGTTGGGGGTCTGGAAGGTCTTGACGGTCGCAGGACCTTCTCCTCCAGTCGTTATGACCTGCACCTCCAGTCTGTAGTAGGTGGATGGTCGCAGGTTGGACACTACGAGCAAGTTATGATCCTGCAGAGAGATGGAGGACAACATGCAATCAGTTGAAATACAACAGAGCGTGTCTTTTGTTCCGACTTGATTCTGAATGAGCTTTAAAGCGAGGGAATATCTGCAGCTTGGCTTTGAGTCTACAAGCCACAGACAAAAACACAGACTTCTTTTCACAAGGCTTGCTGTCTCTCTTTTCCGCTGCTAGCCTGATAAAAGTCTGGGGTAGGTGGTTTTATTTATAGATAAGCTCCAGAGGCTGGGAGGTGCAGATAGGCAGAGCATCAACACGTCGATGGAGCCGATTGTGTCAAAGACGCGCTTTTGTTTACAGTTCTTACGGCGGATTAAAGAGAAAGACGTGAGGACAGATGAAAGGGTGGAGGAGGAGAACCTCCAGCTGGACACAACGATTCCAGACCGAGTCTGCACGCCAACACTTATCACAACATTCAAGCCAAGACGCCACAACAGTTATCACCTCGGACAGACGCTGTCAAATGGAAGAGCACGCATTCCTGATGGAGTGATGAGTGGCGTCGCTGCGATACCAGGAAACTCAATCTGCATCATTCTGAAAACATCCCTCCGCATAAACACTGATCCCCTTTTCATGAACACACACTTACTGGAGGTAGAATTTGGGACTGGGAGATGATGCTGTTGGGTAGACTGTTTTGCCGGCTCTCGGTGGTGATCTCCGCCCAGGTGACCTGGAAGCCTGTGATTCGCTGGTGAG
Source organism: Lophius americanus (assembly GCA_037951165.1). NCBI lineage: Eukaryota > Metazoa > Chordata > Actinopteri > Lophiiformes > Lophiidae > Lophius > Lophius americanus. Next base: position 3,536,116 of record JBBDHG010000040.1, on the reverse strand, counting down.
GGGCCACCCTGGAGACGCGCCACAAGAAGTTGCCAGTGATGTTGCCCTCGTTGAGGGAGAAAGAAGCCGTCAGGTTCTCCGGCTTAGCCAAAACCTTTGGGAGCCCTGTGGCTGTCAGAGGAGAGATGAGGGAATTGAAATTAAAGGAATAGTTCAACAACATTAGTAAAAAATGATGCTTTCTAAATAAGTAAAACGAACAGCTGGTTAGTTCAGCACAAACTGGGGAAACAGCTTCCCTGACTCCGTTCAAGGAAATTAAAAATCAAGCTACCAAACCACTCCAAACCACACCAATCTACTGAAACTTCTGCTTCTCCTTAACTGTAATAACATTCCGGACACAAAACATGCCAGATTAGGGTTGGCGCTCCTGTCGCCATGATGTCAGACTCCTCAGGGTTAATTGTACAAACTAAAATGTGTAAAAACATGGCAGAGATGAGAGATTCATTTTACATAAGGACAGACGGTACAGATACATGAAGGAATCTTGGAAACCGAACCTCTCAAGTCAATGTTATGCAGGAAAAGAACGAGCATAGATCCATCTAGACTTAAGTGAGACATGATCAGAGTTTAGGAACCAGGACAAACTTTCAAATCCTCTGGTTCTTTTCTTATAGTTGTCCCATCAACCAGAACCAACCGTCTTTGTGATGCTGCTTTCAGCCACTCTGTTTCCAGAGGATCTGTGAGGAACTGAAAATGTAGATATTTTTAAACGCAAACTAAAAACTCACTAGTAACTATAATTGTTGCAATATTGTGTATTATTTTTATAGCTGTTTGATTGATTTTATGGACATATTTTTATCCCACTCTCATTGTTATACCGTACTTATAAAATAATCTATATTTTTATACAAACATTTTATTTACTTGTATTTTATTAAATATTTTTGTTTATTTCTTTAACTTCTTAATCATTTTTTCTCTATTGACATTTTAACATCTATTTAAAATTTTACTTTGTGTGGGTTGTCATCTTAATTTATCATTTTATTATTATTAATAGTAGTAGGATTCGTATTTTTATTATCTTAAAGTCTTATATAATTCATATATTATCTATACTAGACAAATTTTTCTATGCATGCCTTGATCTCCAAACTCATCTAAGTATTTTTTTATGTTAATTCAACTACTTCATTAAGCACACTGAATAACATTTGATTTGTTTTGAAAATGTGCCAGATAAATAAAGTTTGAATGATTGATAAAAACATTTTTTTTTATATTTACATGTTTAGACACGGACAAAAATAAAAATTTTATTGCACAAAAACTTGGAAAGAAAACAGATTAACACTGTCAGAGAGTTGTGATTATTGCACTTCTGAGGTCGGTTGTTATTGCACACAGCTCTAGGAAGTGTGTGATAGCCTTTCAGAAGAGACATGAATAATTTCGGGGGGTATGAGGTAGCTGATTTGGTTTTATGTACTCCTGCACTATCCTTTCCTGGCGCCTCAGCAAGTTGCCTTCAAGTTAAACGATAAATGAGAAATAACACGTCCAATATTGACTTTAGGAGCTGCTGGAATTGGGATTGTTACCTGTGGACTGAGCCAAGGTAGCTGTTTGCCACTATTTCCATTCTTGGTGCTAAGCTAGGCCAGCCCGCTGCTGCAAAGGCTTCAGGTTTTCTTGACAGACCTTTAACTAATCATCAAACTCTTGGCAAGAATGTGAATCTATGTTAATTCCAAAATTGTTGAACTCAGCTTTATTTATCCTGACTATAACTATGCTATACTCCAGTATCTGCTGAGTGTCCGTCCTAACAGAGATCGGTTTTAAGATGCCCTTTACATGACAAACGGCTGAGGACTCACCTCCCTCTCCTGGGCAGGGGATGTGTTTGTGAGTCTTGCTCCGGATGGTAGCACAGGATGGGGTGAGGAAGGTGGTGCTCTCGTCCTTGGAACGCCTCTTGGACTTCAGCATGTGAACGGTGACTTTGTACTTGCAGGAGAACAGCAGGCCTGGGAGGTTGATGTAGTTCTCCTGAGCCAAGAAACACATTATTCAGCCCTGATGACTTTGACATGTCACCCAGGTCAGGTCCCATGGAGCTTCAGAGATAATTAAATACACAGCGCCAGGGCAGATCACATTCCCACTAAGGCCTCAGGAACATGCCCCACATTACAAGAGCACTTTGAACGCTCACATGGTCGGGGTTAGACCGCTATTCTTCTATTCAACGTACGATATAAATGATTTTTTTATTGCTTCCACATGTGGCAGAACAGAAGAAGTTCATTAAGACGGAGCGACCAGAGTGAATTTATGTGCGATTTCAACGGAGAATGGCCTTTAAATCCATCTTGATGAATTCGGAGCAGTAGTCTTACGCTTTACACTCAAACTTAAATCATCTATTGACATCAACAATCTCATCTCTTTCTGAAGAAACAAAAAGAATTATGCTGACTCGCAGTTGTGAGGGAGATTCTACATTAATGGGCCGTCCCTCGAGAGCGGGTGTGTGAGTATTCTCTCTGATATGGAACAGCTTTGATTAAAAGTGAATGAGGCGCTGCTCTCACATAAAAGCACAAGCCTGGAATCCTTCCCACTGATCTATAGAAAAGGGATGTATATTTCCTAGCAACATGAACGCAGATCCTCAAAGAATGTGTTGATTTGCCAGGCCTCTGCCCTCCGGTGTCAGCCTGAACCTCAACAGTTAACCCCCCCCCCCCCCCTCTCCCAAGGCCTTCGCCGTAGTCTCCATAACATGTTAAACGAAAGCAGGATCATGGCCGGGGCCATTGGAGGTGAACGATCGCCCATTCCGGGAAACATTGTTTAAGCAAATGCGTTTTATTGGCCAAAACACCACATGCCTGACCACACGACTGACTCATAATATTCAAAACAACAGCTAGTGATGTGCCTCATGCAAATCCAACAACTTAGGGCTCCTGCTCATTCAGTGGAGTTGTTTTCTTTACCGGAGCTGTCCTCCCCGAACATAAGACACAAGGTTAGGCACGTGCTTTGAATAGCCCAGAGCTGCTGATCGATGCAATGGCTCCGTGCGCCGCACTTCGTGATCGCATCCCTAGTTGGATGCTTTGAGGAGAGGAAGCTGGAGACTAACCTGCGTGACAGATTTCTCTGGTCCTCTGGTCTCGTTGTGGCTGCAGTACTCTGGCATCCACTGGACATGGTAGCGACTCACTGCCGGGTCTGGAATGAATGGAGACTGAGGTGAGGGAGCATCACACTAAACAAAGATGAAAATCACTAATTACACCATGTGCTTTGTATTCCTTTTTCTAAAATGCATTCAAATTAAGTGAAAGTAGGCCAGTATTTTGACATCCATGTCAACCTCTTCAGATGCTCACCTGTAAGATTGCTATCTAAAAAAAAGTCTGTAGGGAAAAAAATAACTCATCTTCGAATGAAATCCTAAAGGTAGCAAATATTCACTTTATTGCAGGGGCTCACATGTCATGTCTCATGGTATTTACAACAACTGTTGCATCCACTACATTATTCTGTGTGGCACTGTCGATGCTGTAAAATCAGCATTCTTCCATTCCCAGAGGAGGCAAATCTGTATTTTCTTGTAAAAAGTCTGTTGGATTTACAGAGGGACTACAAATACAGAATATCTATACGACTTACGGTTGATCTATAAAAGCTGACGTGTGTAACCGGCAAAATGTAGATTAATATTATACATAGAGGTCTCCTTAAATCACATTGGCCCTTATTGGTGCTATACTATCAATGTTTTAGTTACTTCATTGCCACCACCAAAAAGGGCTGGAGGAGGTAACGCTCCCTGAGTCATTTGTTTCTATGTGTGCGTGTGTGTGCGTGTGTGTGTGTGTGTGAGTGTGTGTTTGAGTGTGTGTGTGAGTGTGTATGCGCCCGTGTCTGAAAGCAAGATAGCTCAAAAAGCTTTGAACAGATTTCAATTAAATCTTGATGAATAGGCCCTGCAGAGGGGAAAAGCTGATGTGATATTGATTAGATTTTCACAAATCCTACTATGGCGATACCAGGCCCCGCCCTAAACTGTCTCTGATTGGCTTGATGTTATAATGATGGTATTTATATCCCAATCATATCTGGGATATTAGGGAGTTGTTTTTTGGCTGCGTCCGCCACCACAAATCCTTCGTGTTAACAGGATGAATAATCGAATAAAACTTAATATATACAAAGAACTTATTGTGAGGAAGAACTGGATTGATTTAAGGAAAAAGCAAGCTATATATTTCCAATACTCGGTAGAGATTTATCTATATCTTAAAATTTTTCGGGCCAAGATTTTCTCAAACTTAGTCCATAATTGGTGCTATGAATCGAGTCGAGGAGATCTGTCTTCTATATATCATATTTTACTCTAATAGTTCAGATTTTACTCACTAAGGTATGGAGGGTAGGACAAGAAGATTCAAAGTGAGCTCATAGTCACTATTTGTGGTCACTATCCTCTGGTAATATATATATATATATATATATATATATATATAGAGAGAGAGAGAGAGAGAGAGAGAGAGAGAGAGAGAGAGTTCACATTCATAACATGAAGCTCTAGGACGACAACTTTCACTTCTTATTCATCATTAACTGAGCAAGTAATTAATTCCTATAATAATAAATATATCCCCCTGTTTAATCAGCAGACATCAGTGCATATCAATCACTTCATCAAGGGCAAATTAATAAAGTGTAGTTTAATCAAGCCAACAGCAAATTAAGTCATTTGAATAATCATTGTACAACACACATAAAATCTTAATCTAGAAAATAATGAGTAGCAAACATCTCTGCCTCCGTTGAAACATTCAGAATGTATTTATGTACAACCTAGTTGAGACTTCTAATGTGTCTTTTATGAAGACTCCAATCAGCTTTCCTTAAATAACTGCATGCACTTAAGTTACACTGACTTTGCACAAATGTATTAAATGATTAAACAGTCGAGCAACATTGCAGTAAATCTGTAAAAACTGCAATATAGTACAGTCATGTTGCGTCACTGCAGCCACTGAGCATCCATCCGATATCAGAGGACAGGCAGAAATGATTAACTGATGTGTATCTCACAAATTGGAACCCTCGCTCTGCCAGATCTGAGGCCACTATTTACATTTCTGACGATGGCGATAACTCTGAAGACTAAAAAGAAACAAGAAAGTACTTCCGTCCCTCTCTTTGAAACAGCTTATTGACATGATTTCCCAGTTAGTATCGCTTTTCCTTTTGTTTGCTGAAGGCTCACATCCAAAAACAAAAGTCTCTGCTTCAACTCGGGATTAGTCTCAGAAGAGCGAGGCGGCCATGGTCATACTAGGACACGCTAACTGCCTCACTCAGCTGGAGGCTGCGGCAGCAACATCAGACCCAATGCTGTACAGTAGCATTGTTTATCCACCCATCACACTCGTCTTGTGTTTCCAGATTTATTATTAATTCCACCGTCTTGCTCGCAGATGTGAAATACTTCTCCGATTAATAATTGAGCTATGCTATGTTCGCCCCGTGGGCCGGGGTTCTGGTGGGGAGATAAAAGGGGTCCTTTGAAGGCTTAGGCGCAGATCTGGAACTAGGAGCCCCTGAGGTCTTTGGAAGCAGAAGAGAGGAATTAAAGGGAACCAGGAATCAAATAAACAAGATATGCTTCGCCGGGTTTTATGGTAGAGGGGAAGTTGTATGTAAAACAAGAAATGGGACATGGGAATCAGGTGGAGAACCGAACCTCAGCGGTGTTTGATAAATCATGACTGGGACCGGGCCTCAGAAGTGCCGTCACCATCGGATGGCTGTCTATTGTCTGGGCGCTGGGTAGATAGTGATATATTATCTGAGCTGGTGCGCATTTAGGTTTTCGTCCGTCTGTTGGAGACAACCCAGAGATCCCGGCTGCTTTGGATCACGGAGACAACGGGCGAGAGTATAATCAGTTCGCTTTAACATGCTCCTTTTGTCTGTCACACAAACCAGATGTCCAGAGAGAGCAACTCTCCAGGGCATCCGTCTGTCTATATGTTTACAGTAGTGAAACTCAGGTTGTCAAGAGTCAACGCCAAGGTCATCCCTCACACTAATGAGTGGCGGTGGCACCGATTGCAGAACTGCACTGCAAACAAGAGACCGAAAAGAAGGTTTTAGGTTCAACCCTTCTTACATGCTTCGCAGCACTGCGATTCTCCACCATGCCTGATCCTCACCAGCTTTCACTCAGCTCTATAAGTCCTGGCCAACATTTGCTCACAGCTCTGGGCCAGCAGCATCTTCCCCTTCTCACTCACTCTCACTCTGATTCAGCAGTTGGTGTCTCACCAGGCCTCTCCTCCAGCCAGAGTTTGAATTCTTGACTCCGAGATGTGGAGTTTGGCTGAGGCGATGACATATATTAGTAACATAACATAGACCAGCGAATGGGACTTGACAGGTTACCCTGAGAGCATGGCTTTCAAGGTTTCCATATTTCCACTCTCGTAGGGTTGGGGAATGGATGCCGCTGGGACAGGCATTCCTGCTGGCTTTAACCCGTTGCAGCACTTCAACCCACAAGTGTTTCTGTTCCATATGACATCAGGTCTTGTAAAACAAAATGGATAGCTTCGACGCTAATGCGAGGGTGGGGATCTATTAGATACAGCTGTCAATAAATCCTATTGCAAAGCGAAGCTACGCATGTTTATTGTTCTTTGCTAAACAGTGGCTGTGTTCTACTGGTCCAGCTTCGCATCAGTTTGCCCTTCTCTCACATCACCACACTCCAATGAAAACACATTGTTCCATTTGTTCAATTTACACCATCTGATAACCCATTTATAAAAGGAATCCTGCATTGGTTAAGTGACTGAGAAGCAGTCATAACACTTTATCAGGGTACACATGTGTCATAGTGATTGATGGGAATAATGGGGTGCTAACGGAATTCTTACAAAGCCATAAATCAAGACAGTGGAGTGCATACCTCCCCGGTTCTTCCAGTAGACGCGGACCTGAAGCTGGCCATCCTGGTAGAAGGGCGTGCCCACCTCTAGAGGGCCAGAAGGGCGTTTGGCCAGGGTTGAACCAGGAGGGGATATCTCCTCCTTCTTTGACTTGAGCACCGATTTCACTGGGAAGAGAAAGGAGAAATATTTGCCGCTGTAGCTAAGACACAATGGTGACTCTGTTGTGGCAAACTCCTCAGCATGGAAACAGAAACACACACACACACACAATCATTTCTTTGTAAGATCACAGCGGCTACAACTCTTTCTTTATGCATAAAGTAAGTGTAGCGTAAGCTGATGGGCAAACATGGCAACAACACTGCCAAGGTTAGAGGTTCAATTCCCACTAGAGCCATGCATGTCTAATATGTACATACTCTTAGTATAACACTGATGCTGGGTTTGTGTTTCTTGGATACACAGGAGCTCCAAATGGATGCAGATTTGCTGTCAGTGTACCTTTGCCTTTTCTATTTTTTTTCTCAATTCTCATAAGGACCTTTTGTCTGAAGACTTTGTAATTTAAGAACATCTAAATCTGATGGAACACAAACAAACAATAAGAAAATCAGGTTCAATCGTCAAACTATGTTTAGTTCCAGCAGTAATTTGGCCTAATTCCTCACATTCACATCATCATCTTATTTTAGCATGTTAGCATTCTAGAAGAAGCAAATTGACACGTAACACAACGTGCACCGAAAGATGATGATCATTTGGATTAAGTTATAAAACAGAATTAAGCAAATATATATTTTTCAATGAGTGATTAATATTGGATGGATGTGTGTCCCAAATGTATTAATTTTCATCCATCCATTCAGAAGCTGCCTTGCCATTTCCCTAAAAAGTCAAATATGATCACTTTAAGGTGGTGCTGAGGAAAAATCAGAAGGTCAACAGACCTCGAGGATATACGTTCTGGGAATAACGAATGACTGTACCAAATTTTATGCCAAAACATCAAGTTGATGTTGAGATATCCAACCGCATAAATGAAAGAAAATGACCTTCTGGTGGTACTAGATGAAAAGTCAACGGAACACCGAAGTAATGCAGATTCATTTTCCGTGAATGATGAATGTGTGCACAAAATTTCATGGCAACAAATCCAAGAGCTGCTGAAATATTTCCATCTGCACCACTGAGCAGAATTCCATAGTGGCTAAAAACAGAACAATTCTAACAACTTGGTGACCAGGAGAACATTTAGCACCAACCTGATTCATTGTTCTGGGCGGTGCTGAAGTGGAGAGAAGCCTTGGAGCTCTTCAGGCGCACCTGCCCCCAGTATGTGACGGCCTGCAGCTCCACAGTGTAGCTGCTGTTTTGTTGCAGCCCCTCGAGATCCACCCAGTTCTGAGCCTGCGAAAACAGAAAACACTTGCATGTTGGCATTTCTGTGTTACCACGCTGTCACTGCGGGCTCCTTTCAAAGGCCTGTCGCTGTCCCAGGACTAGTTCCAGTGCAGCTCAGCTCTGGCCAACCCCAGCCTGTGGGAAAGCCCTGTTTATTAAGAACACATGTTGGGCTGAGGAAGGTATTGTGGCGAGAGCCTTTAGGGTCTTGTGAGGGAGCCATGTTATCAGAGCCTCCCAGGGTTTCCTCGCTGTGTTTGACTTGAAGCATTCCACCAACAGCGTGAGCTTGATGAGTTCTTGTTATTGACTGTGCCTGTTTTGACATTCCTCCACCAGTGGGCTGCTTTCAAAGCCCTGAGGTGCCAAAGAGGAAACCAGTAGTACATATGTCAATAGGTGTCTGGTGTCTCCCACCTTTATCTCGTCTGTGCTACATGTGTTATAAATTTCATAAACTAATTCAGGAGAAGACTCTGTAGAGGTGTGTCTGTCTGCTAGAGTCTCTGATGACTGCAGGTACGGAACCACAGGTATGTCAGGTCTCATGCTGGTGGACATAATGGGCAAATGCCTCAGAAACATCACATTCAGTAACTTCAATTCATAAGAATCCATGATTCCTTATATAATTGTTTAGGAACTATGTAATGACAAATTTGTAATATTTGTTTACCTATTTGTCTTACTTGTAATTGTTTTTATCTATGTGACATCCAAGAGAAAATACTGTGGACCTAATAGTATAGAAAAAAACTTATCCAGTATATAAATTAAAGCCATTCAGGAAACTCACATTCGCGATAAAGGGTTATAATCTTTAAATGTGACATTTATGTTGTTATTACAGATTATTAAAGTGTTTCTCCTTAGTTAAAATGCAATGCAGAATGCAATGCATTAAGTTAATATATAGAATAACAGGATGGGATGCGTAAGTTTGTAGTTATCTCACCAACTGCCTGCAGATCAGCTGAGATTTATGTTAAAAATAAGCAAGTAAATAAATAAATACAAATATGTACCTCATCAGAAGAAGATAAATTAGACAGTCCAATACTGGGTAGGGGGAAAACAAAAGCTCCAAACACAAAAATGTAAAGATTAGAAATGGTCATATTAAAGAAATATGAGGCCTGAGCTTATTTATCGCCATAAAGAGGGCTATTCATCAAACTTGATGTGTTTTTCTCTCAAACCATAACAGCGTATCTTTATCAAAACAAAGAAGAATGCATCACTCCTTTGTGTGACTGGCAAGTATTCGCTACATATAAATGAATGCATCTCCAAATCCACATTTATCCTTTTTACCACTGTGGGCCTACATGGGCATTTACGGCGACGTGTGGCGGCCAGAGGGGAAGATGTTGAGCTAATCCTGACCATAAGTGTGCGGGCTTTAAGAAAGGGAAAATAACACATTATTAGAGCAAGGTGGGAAATTACCCCGTTGGTGGTCTTTCTCCTTTTCTTCTTGGATGGCATCATGGACTTGGTGTGTACAGTCCAGCTCCAGAACACTTTGTAGTGATGTATGGGGATGTCGGGCTCCTCTGGCAGGGTCCAGTTAAGACGAGCTGTCACCAAGCCGTCATCGCCAAGTGTCAAGTTGGTGACGCGCAAACTGTTTGGGCTAGGGGGAGCGGAGGGATCTGAAGCAAAGAACGTGAAACAAAGCTGTCAGCTGTGAACGACCTCAGTACATCTGCGGACACTTAGAGACGATCACAAGGAGGTTCTGGTTCTTAAATGTGACAAATCTTGGGTCGAGGCGGTTTTCTCGCAGGTATAATTTTAGATTGAAGTCATCACAGGCCAAGACACCTTTCACCACTTGCGGTTCCGCAGTTGAGGTGGGGGACCAGTATGACACTTTGTAAAGTAATTAGTTTTCCACTGACAATCTGCCATAAGATGTTATGACAGGTGTCATGTCACATCTATGACAGCATTCAGCAGGACCCAGAGCGCAGGTGAGAGGTTAACAAACACATGCTGCTAACTTTGACTGCATTCCTATACTCTAATGTGTGTGTGTGTGTGTGCGTGTGTGTGTGTGTGTGTGTGTGTATGTACGACCAGAACAAAACGGTTCTGAAACTATTCAGATGGGCTGTGACCCCGCCTGGTGCAGGAGGAGAGGCGAGGCCATACGCCAAACTACAGGGAATAGTCCTTTAATGATGAAAACGATTCAAGCTTAAGTTCTGCTGGCCCACCCGCACCTGAAACAAATTTAACCAAGTTCAAAAATACAACTGTCTCCATTGGTTCTGCTGTTGGCTGCACAAGATAAATAAGCAGTCAGGTCCTACAAATTACCCTAACACAGTAGTGGTAGTGCAAATTGCAATCAGATGATACGGCTGTACTAAATAAATAACAATTGCATGACAGAACGGCCAGGAGCTCATCAAATCCATGACAGCTTCCATCAATGTATCAATGTTCTGGCACTGATTGGTCTGATTGGAGATCTGTTTCCATCCCTTCAGCGGAATCATTTTCCCACCTGGTGCCTGGCTGGGCCTGACAGCCATCCAGGAGTCTGGGGAGTAAATGTATGACGAAGGCTTGACAGAACAGGCGAACACACCCACACACACTTATACTTTTGGTACTGGGCATAGGTTGTGAGTGTTTAGTAGAGGATGGAAAGTACTTAGGACCAGCATTCCAATGCTAAACAAATTCTCATAAATAACACAGATTTCGTAAATCTTCTCGACACCGTGCATCACATACATTAAAATGGTTGAAAGGAGACCCACACTATTCAGCCTTATACGATTGAAGGACGCCCCACTCTTGGCTGTGCAAGGTTGGACTGACAGGCGCAATGCTTTGCCTGTATATATCACACGCTTTCGAGATTGGATCTGAGTGCAGATCAGATCGAATGTAGACACAATATTACTTTTACTACAAGCCTGTAATAAATCCCTGGGAAGCATACAACAATTGACGGCTGCTTTAACAAATGCCACCTGCAGAACACGGACATTCAACATTTAACACGCGGGGGGGGCATCAGAGGTTGTTTTCTAATCTGTGGCAAAGATCTGAAAGGGTGCTCTGGTTACGTCACACTGTCTGGAAGTAAGAAAATACTCGTATTCATCTGAAACCTGCTCTATTCTGACTAATTCAGACATTTTATACGACTGTGAAAACAGGGAAGCCCTCCATTTGAAGGAATGATGAAGAGCTGGTTCCTCGCAACCAGTACCTGCAGCATTACTGCATTCTTCTTCTTCTTGGCATTGGCAAACACTTTACTGAGTGGGAATTTAGGTTTGAAGAGGTGAAAGATACAAATTGAAGGTTAAATTCGTGAACACGTCTACTGTAGGCCTTCTGGGTGATTAGTGTAAAATGTATGTTTTTCACAGCAGACATGGGGTGGAACAGTATAGGTGTCATTCTAGACATAACCTCAGCGTTGTGAAAAGATATTTTATTCCTCATGAGAGAATAGACAGCTTTTGTTCAATCAAATAAACAGTTTCTTTGAATCTATGATTTTGTCTGTATGCAAGTAACGGTTTTGTTCCTTTTGCACACCATGTTCTTTGCACTGGGCTTTTAGCTCGTATACTCTGTTAAACGTTTATACTCTCTTTAAGCTGGGTCAATCAGATTGAAGCTTCTTGAATCGTGAATCTATTCCTGGTTCATATAGTAAAATAAGAAGCAAAATCCGGTTTTAAAACTCTTTCCCAAAGGTGCCACCTGTTCTAAGGTCTTAACCATAACAAATGGAGGGCAGTAGGTGTCAAAAAGGAACAAGGCCACACACACACGTGCATAACTGTGCGCAGACACACACACACACACACACACACACACAGACCTCTGGAGGAGCGGAAGTGTTTGCTGGGTGCAGTGAAGCCGCGGGTCCCGTGGACATTGACTGCAGCGACTCTGAACTGGTACCATCTGCTGGCTCTGATGTCGGCCAGTTGGACACGCTCATCTGCAGTCTAAGGGACAGATGGGGCAGAGGGGACAAACCACAGGGGTCAGGGTTCATGCAGGGTCACAGCCTATGTGAGTTTGTTGCCACATCCGTCATCTGTGTGTTTCTCTTTGCCAAAGTGTTCAAAGACACTGAGTGTGAGGAATGTGCCAAGGTCTGTCAGCGCAGTGCAGCAGTTTCACAGCTGGAGCATGTGGCGCGCTGGGACATGTGAATATGACATTTCTAGGTGATCGAAGCATTTTATGTGAGCTTAAGGCATGAAGTGTTGATTTTATTCAAATCTTGCATTTACAGTTTGCTGATTCCAACCTGCGCCACTGTCTGCCACTCGGTGGCATCATCCTCGCTGGGGTGGATTCCATGATTCCAGCGGCGCTGCACCACATAGAGGACAGGCTCCACAGATATGTTGAACTTGGAGGACCAGCGGATCTCCAGCTGACCTGATGGCTGCTCCAAAAACACCAGATCTTTCCTCGGCTTCAATGGGACTCCTAGAAGGAAGACAATGGCGTGACAGGAGTTAATATCGCCACGCTGTGGAACCTTGTAGGTGAACCATTCTTGGGTGGAAAATTAAATGACACTTGGACCGATTTGAAAATGAGACATGACCTCACTGCTCTAGATTTCATCCATGCTGTGGGTCAACAACATCATCTTTCTACTGTGACAGATTGTGATATTTCCCGGCTAGTTTGATGTGTTTAATTGCTTAGTTTCTGAGTAATTCTCCACACAGCTTACGTCTAGGTATGCGGGATGGCGTGTGTAACAATTCCCTCTTTAGCAGACACAGAATACACCATTGCAAACATAAACACATACATGTAAAGCTCATTCGCCTCATTGCATTTCACGTTCAGCCCTTTAGAGGAAATCGATGCGGCCGTGTGCAATAAATCAGAGCTTTATTATGTACAAGACTGTGCCAAATACTCGGCCAAGTCAGACCGAGTCTCTCAAGTGAATTTATTGCAATGGAGACATAGTGAGTTGTTGATTGAGCGCCGGGCAAAGTGATAATGAGATGGAGATTGGAAAAGCAAGTTTGGAAGTAGAGGAGAGGGCTGAATACATCCCACAGTTCCCAATAAATCACATGGCACTAAAGACCTTTGTCGCTGCTAAGCGGTGCACCACTGCTCCACATTTATCAACAGCTTTGTTTCGGTAAACAACATAATCAAGGCTGAGTTTCGTATGCAGAACACTTGATCAGCTCAGATCCCTAGTCAGTCCTCATAGAAGGGTTGTGATGGATTGAAGCGTGGAAGATGGAGGAGGGTCTTTGAGCCATGTGCATATGGAGACAGTGCTCACTTTATCCCGCTGATAGCAGCTTTCTATACGCGAACAGCTGGGGGTCATTGTGCTGTGGTTTCACAGCTTCACAGTTGTGTGCATGGGTGTGTGTATGCGTGTGTCTGTGTGTGAGGGAATACAAGTGTCACATTTCCTGCACAGTGATGAACACCAAGGTAACCACAGCATTCCTGCGCTCCCTCTGTCTTAGCTCATCTTCCCGCTAAGGCATTCAAGCTCTCAAGCACTGCACAAAAACCCACATACACCAAACTACAAACACACACACACACACACACACACACACACACACACACATACATCCTCGCTCTCTCTCTCTTCCGCCGCAATATATAGGAGGACACAGATGCACTTTCTTTCAGCTGACTGTTTCCAAAGATAACTCCTGAGTGGAGTCTGGTCCAAAAATCCTACAGGGTTCATTTTTCAATGGATACATGCTTACTCCAAAACCATGATGTAACCGCTTGCTGCGGTGGCCTGATCAAGACTGCAGCATCCATTCTTCGTCTTAATCACGCCAACAATTACACTCGCAGGAATATAATTCTCAAAACTCACGCACATACTGTCATAATGACTGCTCTAATCACAGGGGGCTGAGGAAAGATTCAGACGTTCTGCTTGCAGCACAAGGATTAAGTGCAAACTAAGGACAGCTGATGAGCTGATTGTGACAATAGGAGGAAAACTCTCACTTCATTTGGTTCTGACATCTTCATTTTTCATTTGTTGTTTGTTTTGAACCACCTCCCTCTGCCGTTTCTCCCACAGTCGGTGTAGGATTGTGCTTTACCTTTGATCAGAAAAGATGCATAACAAGTCGGGTTGCTATTTCTTAAGAGGAGAGAACCGGAGAGAGAGAGAGAAACATGAAAATCAAAGAAGTAGCAGAGGCTAATAAAGCACCCATTTCCCTACGTGCATAGCATAACTCATGTGAGTTACATGAATACGCAGTGGATGACGTGGGAAAAAAAGAAGCTTTGTCACTTATCAAAAGCCCAGTGGGGGTCCAGTTTTCCTCTATCGCGGACATACATATGGGCAGGCGACCCTAACCTTAAGACACACACACCCACACACATGCACACACATCTGAGAGTGATCTCAGTGGGGGAAACGCTCCATTTCTCCCAGCTTGTGTTTGCTAATGGCTTCCAGCATCGTGGTTCATCATGGCAAAGAGTGCACAGACACTCACGCACACACAGAAACAATTACACTCTTCCAGCCATGAGCAGCTAATTAGACCTTTAACACCGAGGACCGGGACGGGAATTCCATTGGTACTTTCACCAAAACGGTCAGAGTAATTCAGGGTAAATGCTGTGATGACGGCGACCCCTCATGTGTTTGGCGTTTGGACAGAATCAGCAGGCAGCCTACTTGATTTGAAGGTCTCACAGTGTGGCGAATGGTTCTCATTGACTCGCACACTGTATTGAAATTGTCAGGGTTATGCTTGCTTTCATCTTCCCCCCCATTAACGTACTGTTCACTTTTAGAGCGTGACATCCACCATGAAGTCCCTCCGGATCACTCCAAATCAAATATAAATACACGCCCTCTCTTCTGTGTGCACAAGCTCGCACTTGAAATCACATTCTCCTGCCTATCTCAGCAAAATACGGTTAAAACATGCTTACGCGTGCTGCATTGTGATCGAAAGCATGCACAAATATAATCTATCACTGCGCTGGTTCAAAGCTTGACTTGGTCTCTTCATGCACTGCCTCTCCCTTCAACACCAGCCCCAACTTTGTTATGGCCTCAGGCTGGTGGCGATTGTCTCCTCTTTGTGTTTATAATGTAGTTTCAGCTCCCGTCTCCGAGTTCAGAGGCTCTTGGTTTTCTCACAAAACGAGTCAGCACCCTCAGATCGTCAGGCCGCCTGGAGCAGCAGTCTTAAACTATTTTACCAGAGCAAAGATTCTTGGGTCCATCTGTGCCTGTAAAAGCCCCAAGCTTATCCTGCACATCCAAGACTGAGGATTTATTCCAATTTATAACAGCATGATGGATGTGTGGGTAAGGTTCAGCACACCGAGATGAAATGAAGACGTGTGATTCTAAGCACGCTGTCAAAAGCTGTTCAAGGTAATCTACAATTATCATCGACGAGTTGACAGACAGAAATTAATTGACTCAACACATTTTAAGAAAATTAAGCAAAATGCAACAGTTTAGTCAAATTAAAAACATGCTGTTTGAATTGGAACAATATATGAAATGTCATTACTGAATAAGATAAATAGAGGAGGGAGTGTTCATGATTCAGCTGACGAACTGTGTTAATTTGGTCCCTCTTGGAAAAATTGCTCGGCAACGAGACAGCACTCAGGGAGGGCAAACCTCCGCCAAGGCGGCTCAGTTTCCCCATTATGTCACTGCACATTAAAGCAATAGTCCCATCATAGTTTGACCCTCATCATATGACTCCTTGACCGTAAAAAACCTCCCGTAGAATTTGGAATCCCATTGATATTGTTAAGAGTTTGATAGCTATTCAAGAAAAACAGTATTTCATCAATGGCGCTTTTCTTTGGGACATGGCTCAGTAACCGTTGTCGAATTTAACAACATACCGAAACAGCATATTTAGGCCTATACATAGGCCTATACTGTTGTCGCTGCCAGCAAGGGTATATATCACTGAAAAGCCCTGATAAAATTCCTCAAATTAAAAGGCTAATTTATGTAAAAAAGTTCCCCAAGTGAGTAAAATATGAACCATTACAATAAAACGTAATTTATTTGGGAAAACTTGATATACATGTGAAAGTTAGATCCCCTCAAGACGATTCATTATGCATCCAAATTTGGACTAAATCGGACCGATGATTGGGAAGTTAGGTCCTAAAGGTAGGTTTTTTACTTCACACCCCTCTCCAACTTTCCCCTTGCTGGATTTTGACAGTATGAAAAGTATGAAAAGCTCAAACCCTTTTGTCTCAAGCAACCGCGGTATTTATGGAAGTGACATACCTCGCATAAATCCTGGCATATATATATATATATATATATATATATATATATATATATATATATATATATATATATATATATATATATATATATATTATTTCAGAGACATCAACTATATCGTGCTTAATTTGGTGGAGAATCCTTATGCATTAGATCGAAAAATTTCATTACAAGAATTAGGAAATAAAATGAGAAAACTAAGTTTAAGGCGTTTTGAAAAAGCGATCCTCAATATTTCCGAGAAACCAAACCCTGTTTTAGATTCTGTTTATGCTCAAAAGTTTTTCAGAAATTGACATTTAATACGATGACATTTTAAAATTCACTTTAGTAGCTTTTATTGTTCGTAGCAGAGCGAGTCATTCCCACACTGGATTCAAATTGCCTTCACCAGGGAATCCCTTGGAATGCATGCATGCAAGTAATCCATCTTTCTTGTGTTCCATTTCATTTAATTGCAAACAGCATATCTGTTTACTGTTTACTCCCCTACCGGTGCTGCTTCGCATTAGAATCATTCAGCTGGTAAAAACAGGAGGCTTTTATAGTTAGCCAGTCAAAGGAAATGAAATGTAGTCACCCTTACGATCTGACAGCTCTCGTTAACCAAAATGCATCTTCAAACAATGGTTTGCATGCATTTCTATACTGAAGGGAGGGAAGAAACAATTGGTGTAAATTGAAGAGTTGTAGGTCACAGGCTGCAAATATCAATCTGCAACGTAACTTACTCCCAAACACTAAGAGTGATTCCCCTGATTGAACTGCTCAATTCTGAAGGTATGTCGAGTGTTTTTTTGTAAAACGCCCCCACAGTGTACAAAGTATGTACTATTACAGTTAATATTATATATAGAAGATAGATATCTTCGTATTGATTCGCATACACCAAATATGGACTAAATCAGACCAGCAGTCAGGAAGTTATGTCCAAAAATTTGTGTCTTTTTGTAAAAAAGAGCTCCCCTTAGTCAGTAAAGTATAAACTACTAGAGTAAAAAATGATCATATCTTCCAGTCGATTCATATACACCAAATTTGGACTGAATTAAACCAACAACTGAGAAAGGACGGCCCGAGAACTTTGGAGATAAAGCTCCCCCTAGTGGGGGAAATATGAAACCAACCATTCCGAAAATGACTCCAGCTCTTCCTCACACTAAGATCTGTGTGGGTGTAAAATTTGAAAAAGATCCATGCAATTGTCTGTGAGTTATTGCGTTACACGAAGGATCTGCGGCAGCGGTAGCAGATCGACGACGACTCCATAATATCCCAGACTTTTTAGTTCTATAATAAGATCATCAGTTGCTTTCCTTTAAACAGAGCGCTAATTTTGTCTTTAACTATATTTCAGCAACTCAGGACCTGAGTATCTTGATAACACTTATAGCACAATGACAGTTCCACTTTTATCATTACCTTTGTAGAGGTTCTTGGGCAGCTGGCATGTGTGGCCACAGCCATTGGAGCAGCACTTTTTCACGGTGGAACACTCTCCATCCTCCTCACAGCTCTCCACGCAGGCCGCTGCAAAACCGCTGGCCTTCTCTGGGGCAGGGCAGTCACCTTGCTTCACTCCCTCTACTGACTTGAGGAACTCGCAACTTGTAAGACACTCATAGTGCTTCTTGGGAAAGAGAGGCTGAGGAGTTGGGGGGGGGGAGAAGGAGGAGTAGAGGAAAAATATGTGTCACATTTCTTTTTCAGACCAACCTGGCCGTTTGAAAACAGGGGTCTCTGTGAGCGAACAGGGATTGCACTGTTTACATTTCAGCTTATGATTCAGTGCAGCGGCGAGTACATTGAACAGCCTTGACTCAGAGTCTGTGTCCTCACAGTGCAGAAAGAGTTACTTCACACCCCTCTCCAACTTTCCCCTGGCTGGATTTTGCCAAAGTATGAAAAGCTCAAACCCTTGTGTCTCAAGCAACCGCGGTATTTATGGAAGTGACATACCTCGCATAAATCCTGGCACTGGTTTTCCTTCAGGTCCCAGGATTCCTTACAGGGCTCCAGGCACTGTGAAAAGAAGAAGATTGTCAGTTCTTCAAAGACTCACAGCCACATCAAAGCGCCACGGCTGTGGAGATGGCGCTCTCCCTGTGCTCGCGTGCTGGCTGCGTGACATGCACCTCACTCAGCCACTGCCCGCACATTTACAGCAAGCAGTCACACCTCTTTTTGATGCAGAGGTCCGGCATACCTTCAAATGACACATTTAGGACAAGATCTTCGTCAAAACAAACCAAGTATACTGATGCTTGAATGAGTCGGTTCCTTTTCCGCTCGCCCACAATCCTGTGTTTGCCTCCTGCTTGTCATACTCCTTCTCCTTCTCCTGATGTAATGACACTGGCACTCCGCTCCACACTGTTCAACAAGCTGAACAGAGAGCACTTAATAAATGATATGCTTAGTTTAATATTGTTGGGATTCCCTTTTTTAACACATGGCATAAATTAGCTAGACGCTTGGCATACGCACAGCCAAGTCATTTTGCCAGACATAATGGGATGATACAATTTAGAATGGATGTTGATCAAGGCTGTGCCTTAAACACTACTCAACCTGCCCGAATCGAATTCAATAAAGGCAAATGGAACATAATGGAGCAGCTCATGCATATCCAACATAATTAGGCACATGTTGACGCAGGAAAGTGAATTTGCTCCGATAGTAGGTTTGGGTAATGTGCTCCGAACTTTTAATGTTTTAAACTGGATTACAGAATCACGCAGAGCTGAACCGGCCATGAAAAACAAAACTGAGGCATCATCAACTATCAGAATCATCAGATAACGAGATCCACGCCATCATCCCAAGATAGCAAGGTTATGTGCCCGAAAAGACCCCGATCCCTTGGGTTTTACAAGCAAAGCCCCTCACTGAACTCCTCAAATTGAATGTGACATTGTGTCAGAAAAAAAGCTCCCCTTATAGACTACTAGAGAATAATTTCATGTATACACTATAAATCTCCGGAGTTGATTCATAGGGACCAAATGTGGAGGAATTGAGACCAATGGTTATGATTTTATGTACGGAAAATAGTGTTTTTGTTTAAGATAAAGCTCCCCCTAGTGAGAAAATATGAGAATTTAGAGAAAAATATGATATTACAAGTTAGGTCTCCTGGAGTGGATTCATACGCACCAACTCTGATCTAACAATTGAGAGTTTACTCAAACTTTCTGAGATAAAGCTCCCCCTAATGTCAGAAATATACAACCCAAAATAAACTAAATTCTTCCTTGTCCTAAGGTCTACTATAGTATAAACTTTGAACTTGATCCTTGACATAGTCATTGCATTAAAACAAAGGATCTAGTGCAGCAACGATGAGATCCACTACCAAGATGCAATTGGGCAATTTAATTCTTTAATTTAATAATGATCATGATTTTTGCGTCTCACAATTAAATGAATATGATCTTGACATACTGACGTTTAATACGTGCTCAGCCCAGTGGACACGACATTACATGCTCCCAAGAAACTGCGTGACCAATCACTTCTTCCCTCTGCTCTGTGCCGCCTGTACTTAATCTTTGAGGATGCAATGCAAAGGAGCGACATTAACGTAAAAAGAGTATCACTAGTAAACAACAGAGAGCAGATGGTCCAGCTTGTCCCTTGAAGCGGATCACCCATCTGTTGTTTGGAAGTATTTCAGATTTAGGTCAAGTGATGTTCACCAGGAACAAAGAGCACTTTAAAGTTGTGTCTGCTCCATGAAGAAGCACGACTAAGTTGTCCACCCTCTTGAAATCACTCCATTAACTGCTGAGTGATGAATGCATGAAGGCTAACAGCGATCCTGTACAGCTCATCACCACATACAAAGTTATACTGAAATAACCAATGCAGCTTTAGTTGGGTAAAGGTCCATGTCCAAACAGACCCAAGAGTAATGAAGGCTTCAGGAAAATGGTTTACACTGGAGGTGCACTGGTTGAAAATTTTTCTTAGCCGATCACCGATTTTGACCAATTTGTTTTTTCTTTTAAGTTTAAAACCAAAAAGAGCAGAGTAGTTTAAGTGCTTTTATTCTGAAGGAATACAGTGGAAGTAAGGTTGCTCGGCATTGTGTAAGTGTTCTGACTTGTTGTAATTAATGTACGCTCTGTCCTCCGCGCATTGGGTTTCTTAAACCAATTGTACGACATTTCGGGGTGAAAAATAAAACTTTTTAAGCCTTATTCAGTCCATTATATGTTATATGTTGGCTTTTTTCAGGGACTTCAGGGCTTGAGGCTGTCTCAGTGCTGCTGCTAGCTTTAGTCGTTCTGCCAACAGCAGCTTCTTGAAACTTGAAATGTTCCTCGGGGTGATTCTTTTTGAAATGTCTGATTAAATTGGTTGTGCTGAATGTTTTTCGGGGTTGCTATTCCACAGCTTATTTTGTACTCATTCACGGTTAAAGATTTCCAAGATTGGTGATTTGTTTTGAGCGTCATGTATGGTGTGCGGATGTCAATTATATCGGTACATGACATCATTTGTTGAGACAAGAGGGGAGGATGCTGTTTTGTATATGCCATGGATAGGATTACCACACTTCAGAGTCACCTTAAACTTATTTGTCCACTGTACTCCACAAAATACATTTTGTACAGGCAGACAATTCATAAAATCAATGAATAATTGTCATAAATAATCATTTCAGTATTGATCTAGATGATCGTTGCAAAACCCCTATTATTTAATGTGGATGGGTGGGATTTTTAGTATGTCAGAAAACCGTAGGTATGTGAGCTGCATTGTTAGGAAAATTAGAGTTTTGGTAGTAAAAACATTGTATAAACAGGTAAGCAATGCCTGTGTTTCTTCTTCTTCTTCTTTAGATAAGGCAGACTGTCACTGCAATGGTGCAGTCCTACCCTCTATTGTTATTAATGAATCAATATGAATGAAGTTTATTATGAATTTAGTCATTATTATTACATGTTAATGCACGGTCTAAACACACCAAATAGAGGTGTGGCTGAGCAAAGGTACTGACTATCCGATATCTGTATCATTTTCGGCACAAAAGTGAACTGTACCCAACCATAAAAGATGGGGCTGAAAGAATCTAGGGTCTGGCATGTTCCTCTTGCTGGCCACTGAGAGCTGGTGTGAAAGAGACAAGCGAGCTCAGTCAAACAGTCAAACCGCTGCCAGCCTGCTTCTGTGCTACACTGGAAGCAACCCAAACCACACTAACCAGAGACCTGCCAAAGTTACTCATTCAGCTCCATTTGAATCTGACTCCGGCACAAGCTACAATATCGAAACAAAGCGAAGCAATAAATTTTCGCCGCATTCGCCGACATTCTTCTTCTCGGAAAGTTCGGTATGTTAATGGGAGAAGACGACATGATCGAGTAGACGTGGAGATCTGCCAGGTTGGCCAGGAGAGAGGCTCGTGATAGAAGGGTCATCAGTACATGATGTAGTGTTATGTAAAGTGCAGCGCAGTCAGAGTGATTAAACGAGGCACCTACTTTAGCAGCTGATGTAAGTAATTTCACATCTCGGTCAGGGCCAGGCTTGTATGACTTTAATTTTCTCATTAGCTTTCTCTGTCATTACGATGCCACAGCCAGTGAAACATTTTATTTTGCTTTTCATGGAGTGCAGTGGACAGGAGCATGATGTAACATAAACCTTGCCGATGGAGGAACATGCTGCAATCAGGATGAAGCACAAGGCTGCCATTACTAAATTTCACTCAGCTCTCTGCTTTACCCGGTCTTCCTCTCGGGCAACCAAGAAGCCTTGTGTGGACAGTTTGTTGAGAGTTAAACATTCAACTCCAGAGGGTGGAATGGAAGGTCTTTTCTTAATTACTTCTCAGTGATATGGATGCCTCTCTAGTGATGATGTACAATAAAATGCGCCAGAGGAAACATTAGACACCTCAGAGAGAAATCAAGTAGTTATGACAGCTGAGAGCTCAAGAAGAAGCTAATGTGGTTTTGACTGAGCAGATGAGGGAAAACCACCTTGGAGACTTCATATGACATATGAGCTCAATTGCTCTGTCTGTGCCATGCCACCATCCAGAGAGTTGGGGCAATATTATCATAAGCTGCTATTAATAATATGCTGACCTTATTTCATTAATTCTGCTCTCAACTGTCTTTACTGAGAGCGCAACCCGCGGCAAGACGGAGAGCAGCAGCAACCTCAGCATCCTGACCTCGCTCTAGCGCCTCACTGGAACAATGAGGTGTTTAGGCAGTAACTGTGTGCTTCACCAGTATCTAAAGGACATTCTGCCAGTAGGCGCACATGTTAAAGCCCCCAAATCCCTTCTACAAATCACTGAACATACACCCATAAGCCAGGGGCTCAAGCTCATCTTACTCATTGTTAGATCTTGTGTGCACGAACCGAATGCACTCCACGGGTCCTCCTCGAGGAAAAACCTTTATCTTGCCCTTCACAATCAGAGCCTTACAAGTGAAAATAAAATCATCGTAACCCCGAGATGCTCAGGCTTGCATGCCAAGCAGCAAGAATTAACAAAGCACATTGCGTACCAGAAACATTGCAACAGACTTCAGAATGCTGGCTGTGTGTTAATTGTTGTCTCGAGTCCCAGTTTTTGTTTTTACTCGTCAGGGTAAAAGTTCACAACCAGCTAAAACACTTGTAAGGAAGCTGTGTTGTAGGACATTTGCATGAGGACAGTTTGTTTCCACTGGATGAGCAGATATATCATTAACAATGCTCTTAAAAAACAAAAAGGTCGGGCATTTGTGTTGAGGCAGTGAAAGTTTCTTGCAGGTGTGCTGAAAACTGACAGGCTGTCAGTGTTTCTCCGCGGTCACACCCACCCACCTGACGTTGAAGCAGGGAAGAGGAGGACTGATGACAGATGTCTTGCCAAAGCAAAGAGAACGTCTGTATGTAATTACAAAGGTGCTCGCATCAATCAAGGGGTCTGATTCCTATTAACATTGTTCGGGGAACATTCTAATCCATACTGCTGACGCTGCCAGAAGAGTGCTTGGAAAAGGGCCAAGACATATTTTCTATTAAGTCTTGTGAAACTTTTATTGGGACACTATCCCCACCTGAATTCCTCTCTCATCTTCTTGATCCCTGCCCTTCGGCATTTTTATGTTGAAATTGAACTTTTTAACAAATGCATTTGTATAATAGTACATACCATCTATAGAACATACTCTATGTATATATATGTATATATATATATATGTATATATATATATATATATATATATATATATATATATATATATATACACATATATATATATGAAATTACGATTACTCAAAAACTGTTTCATAGATCAATTTCAAATTTTAAAGCTACATAGACTTTACTGCGAGGAAGATCTGGATTGATTTTACAATTTTTGCCAATAAGGCGGAGTGTTATCTCCAAAGTCACAAGTTTTGGGACATAATTGCATACATTATATTTTACTTAAATAATTCATATTTTGTTTTTTTTTTTGTTTGTTTTTTTAAAACTACTGTTATTGAGACAGAACTTCCAGGTTTGGTCGGATTTAGTCAAACTTTGCTTCAAATGAATGAATCTAACTTGCATTTGTCATATTAACTGTAATTGTTCTTCGTTCACTCACATTTTTTCCAAAAACATAGTTTTTTTCACCAGTACTTCCCAATCATAAGTCCAATTGTGTCTAAATTTAGCTCATATGAATCGACACAAGGAAATCTCTTTTTCATTTTAAATAGCCAACTGTATTTATCTTCATTATTGTGTCACTATGGGATCGGATCTTAGAGCATATTCCTGACTTCATGGAAATATGTAGGTTGAGTCAAAATGGACTGTTTGCGATTATTAATGAGTCACATTTAATTTGAGGAGTTCAATCAGGGGGATTTGCGGGAAGTACTCCAGACAAAATGATGACTCTTCAGAGTCAAGTAAAACAAGATGTTTCTATGGCGAGCACACAAAAAAAATGTGTATAAATTTCAAATCAAAAGGCTGAACTATGTGATGGAAAATGTAGTTTGCTAGAAATACTTCTTATAAGATGACCACTCTTCTGACTTACCATAAAAATCACGTTTCCATGGAAACAAAAAAGAATAACAATATTTGAGAAAATGCAAATGATCTAAAAAAACTTAAATCATTACTCATGTTTAAACATAAATGTACAGTTTGATGAAGCTGTTATGTATATTTTTGCAAGATTTACTGCAAACAAAAACACTATTTTTATTGAAGGACATACGGACATTACCGTCCCATTATTTTTATGTCAGAGGGATAATAAAAATATTCAATCATCACTAAACCTTCAAAAAAAAAAAATCCCTGTATGTCTGAATGACAAAATACACCAATGTATTCTATTAGTGGGATCAAATCCAGAAACTTCTCAGCTCTTACAATCGGTAAGGGTGGAGTGTAGACCCTGTAGAGTGTAAGAGGACTAAGACGTTCTCACCCCGTCGATAGCTTGTGCTTCTTAGGTCTAATCTGGAATAACCAACCGACTATTGAACGGCATCAGAGAACATAATTGAGTTGGACATAGTGTTTCTTCACGTTGACCCTCTTACACGACTACCATCAGCTTGAACGGCGTAAGGAATGCATGCAATTTTCTATTTGATGTTAACAAACAAATTTGTTCTGGACAAATTTAACCTAAATAGACACTTTGGTTTTACTTTGAGGAGTGAGAGAGAGTGTGCAGTTGTTTCTATGGGCTTGAGCTGTTAGTCTGCACAAAAGCCTTTGAGTAGCTGATTTCCCCTTTGCCCTCTTATCTTCCTACCCACCGGTGACATATCCTGCATGGCTAAGTAGGAACATCCATGGCGCTCTTTCACTCCCCATTTCACGCTGTAATAAAACACAGCAGTTGTTGCTCTGGGGGACCCTGAGAGGCATTCTGTGGGGCCGATGCGAGTCAGGCTGAATGGCAGCCAACGCCACAGCCCATCTTCACTTTGTCATGGCTGGGATGAGGCAGAGGGGAGGTGGAGGGAGTGGAGAAGGGTACAGACAGAAAGGTTGGGGGTTGTTTAGCACAAACCGCCTTTCAAAATCCCAGAGAAAACGGTTATCTCCACCCATCGTTAAAAACAAAACAAATGCTCACAGGCTGGAGTGAGCCACCGGAGTAACATAAACAATGAAAAAAGCGCACATATAAAATGTCAAGACCGTGTTTCTGTTGGTTAATGAAGCGTCAACTGCTACCAGTCGGGATTGCCCCCCCGGCTCATAACACACGGGGTATAAAATATAAAAGAGGGACTATAAATCAGACATGCATATTATACACCAATCAGTCATAATATCATAACCACCTGTCTAAAGTTGTCTATGTCCCCATCCTGCCACTAAAATAACTCTGACCTGTCGAGGCATGGATCCTACAAGACGTCTGAAGGTGTTCTGTGGTATCTGGAACAACAAACTTACAGCAGATCCTTTAATTCCAGCAAGACTAGGCCACCGTGTTTAAGACTTTTTTTCTTTTTTTCACCTTTTTCGGTCCATAATCCTGGCTAAAGAGGCCGCTGGATCACCATTTCCATGAAGGGGTATACTTTGTCGAGAACAGTTTTAAGGTAGTTGGTAGGTATCAAAAGTAGCATCCACATGATTGGCAGGACCCAAGGTTTCCCAGCAGAACATTGCTCAAAGAATCAAATTGCTTCCCCCAGCTAGCCCTCTTCCCATAGTGCTTCATGGTTCAATCTCTTCCACAGGTAAGTGACGCACACACACCTGGCCATCTACATAATGGAAAGAGAAAATGTGGCTCATCAGACCATGCCACCTTCTTCCATCACACTCTGTGGTCCAGTTCGGATGCTGATGTTACCATTGTAGGTACTTTCTGCAGTGTACAGGTATCAGCCTGTGTGCTCTGAACAATATGTGATTTTGCAGTGACTCAAATAAACTGTGTGTAGTTTTCAGCAATTTGAGCTAGAGTAGCGGTTCTGTTGGATCAGATCAGGCTAGCCTTCACTTTCATCCCACCCATAAACCAGCCTCAGGCACCCTTGACCCTGTCGCCAGTTCAATGGTTGTTCTTACTTGGACCTCTTTTGTTAGACACTAACTACGGATTTGCAATGACTTTAGACTATTCAAATCTTTATTTTTGAACTATTTGAAATTTTCTTTATTATATTTAAAATGATTGGGATCGAAAAAAACTTTGTCACAAAAATGTTTTCCCTTATTTTTTATACCGCTGCCTGGTTTTCGTGCCATACTACTGCCAGCAGGTGGTGGTAACGTAGCTAAAGAGTGTTTGTTAACGCTTTTAACGAAAGAAAAACTGGCTATTACCACCTGTAAATGTGTATGCCACTACAGCAACAGCAGACACATGCTACAGTGGTCAAATAGTCTGGTGTGGAATTCATTTAAAGGAATTGAGGAAATGAGACACTTTTGAGAGCAGATATTCAAATAAAATTAGAATTTTTACAAGTGACTATAAAATAGTATTTTTAACTGTAATGTCAATCCCTAATACTAAACTGAAAAACCTACAATTTTGGAGATACTTAATCCCAGTTGTGGAGCCTTCAGAAATTGGCCCATGTCAATGTCTCTGAGATTCTTCAGATTCTTACACATCTAATTCAAAGAGAAGATGTCAGCAGTTCTAATGTGATGACTGCTGATGGGTGTATATTTCCAGAGAATATTTTTCCCAGTTGTGGGGAGATGAGTGAGACAGCTAGGACTGAAGCCGTTTGTAAGTCAAACTCTGCAGCCAAAAACCTGTTGTTCTCCTGCACCCTGCCACAGCTCGTGTTTACCTCCTTTTGGAGCTGACCTCTGAGACGAACGCATCAATCCCAGCATTTTTGGTAGGTTCTCTCTGTTGTTGAGCATACGGATGGTAAATCACCTCCTATCCCGTTAAGTTAGAGCTATTTTCTGCTGCACTGGCGCTTTTCACACTCACGATGACTGGACTAAATGATTGTAGCAGCTCCCAGCTCATATCTATCGACCCATCCAGAAGCGAGTCACAGGCCTGTGCCCTGTCCTCTACTGAGACAGCCACTTACTCCACGTCGTCACTCACTTCTTACTCTATTTCACTTGTCTCGCCTCCCCTGGATCTCCACTTTCTTCTCAGTTCTTATCTGCCTTTCATTCTGTCTTCCTCTCAAACCATGGCCGCTCTCGATTCTATTTGAAACTTCTGTTTCGACTTCCATCTGTGACAAGCCTTCATTATAATAACTATAACATTCTTGCTATTAAAATCCCAGCCAAACTCCACAGACTGGAAAACAACAGGCTTGTTCTGCCATGCAGGTGTACAATGAACTTTTTTGCGAGATGTATATTTTGCAAATTTAAGACAATTTCCTTTGGCTTGCCAGCAGGTTTGTGAGGCCATATTCATGCGGCCGCCATCTAAGTTTTCTTTGATCGTTTATGTGTTTGCGTGTTTTCCTGGCCGACAGCGGATCACACAACACAGGTGTTGTCACTGACACATGATTTGTGTTTGTTGTATCCTATGACTTGTAGTATTCAGATACTACAAATTTGGTGAAAAAGTGAAGAATGTTTTTGAGCAATGGTGGGACATGGCAGCAACAGTAAAACCACCACTGACATATACATACGATCTCAAACCCCACATATCTCTGACATTTCAAAAGTACAGGATTTCTTTTCAGTGCATGTGCTCATCCTACATACTTATGATGGTAAGGAGGGTTTCATGGCCTTTTGAAGAGTTCCAACAAGCTGGATATCTCACACTATCTATGCAGAGAGCACTGCACTGGCCAAGATAAGTTCTGCTAGAATAGATAACCTTGATTCACAAAGAATGTCTGAGCAATTAATTTTCAACCTCCTTTCATAATTTATTTTCACAGAACAGGGAAATATATCTCCCGCAAAAGTCCTTTTAACTGAGGCTGGCGGTCTACAGACAGAACCTTTAAACACACTGTACTTTAAATAACAAGAGTGGGTAGCAGCACTCTTGCCTCAGAAGGTTCTGGGTTCAAATCCACCTCTGGGCTTGGGGCTTCTCCCTGCGGCGAGTCCGGGAGGAGAAAGGTAGTGCCATATAGGTGAAGTGGTGATTCTAAATGGCCCATAAGTGTGAATATCTGTCTGAATATATTTTGAATTTAATGATTAGGTTTGGACTAATTAAAGTCTTTTGTTCCAGTAACTATTCACTTGTCTCCTTAGTCCACTGAACCGCCATATGAAACATAAGATAGTGTTTTATTTGAAAAAGTTAACTGCATTAATGAAGGATTTGATTATCTTAAAAGCAAAGTTCACATTTTGCTGTGTGTTTGAGAAGAGCAGATGAGGAGGAGGAGGAGGAGGAGGAGGAGGAGGAGGAGGAGGATGTGGAGGAGCGCTCTGCTCTGTAATTAACATATAGTTGCCAGCAGAGGAGAACAGCCTCTCTGCTGCGCCGTTACCTCCGAGGCAAACATTACTGTTGGAGTAGCTGAAGGAGAGCAGAAACAACAGATATTCTTCACCTTGGAGCTGATTTAAGTTGTTTCATCCTGTTGTTTGTGGCTCAGTCGGTTTACATTTTCACCGCTGGAGCTCGACTAATGCTAGTCTCTCTAAGTTCATTATTGGTCCATTAAATCAAGCCAATTGCTTTTTATGAGGATGAACTGTCGGACATCTACGTCTCGCTGCGCATCACAAATGAGCTCCTCCTCTTTCATTGCGTCAACGTCGAATCGATTTTAAGGAAGTGCCTGATACGTAAGCCAAGGAGGTTTAAGGAGAACTTTTTCACAACAAGTTAAAAATTCATCCGGATAGATATGGAGCTTTCCATCCAAACTCTTTGTTCATTCCTTCTGTAGTTGTGCAAGTTTCCCAAGAGGTACTGATAAAAATGTTACAGAGCTGTAACACCAGAACTTTAGGCCCAATACAAGCAACATACAACAAAAGTCCAGAAACAGGAAAGCACGGAAAAAAGTTAAGTAAAAAAGTAAAAGAAATGTCTTACAACATGGATTTAATGGCCTCCCAGCCCTCCTAAACACCTTCCTTCTTACCGACTACATTGTCAAAAACTCCTCAACCATCTGCATTTTTGTTGTTGGTTTAAATGTTTGATGCTTCGCTGCTGTCTTATAGACGCATCAGCGCGAATGCAAGTGACCCCTAGAAGCATTTGGGCACTGACAGATGCAACACTTGAAACAGACATAAGCTCGTAAATAGACTATGCCAATTAGCCATAACATTATAAAAGCTAACCGGCGCAGTCATTTTAATGTCTTGTTTCATTAGCAACTGTCAGTGAATGCTATATATTAGGCAGTAAATTAAAGTTTTTTTCCTCAAAGTTAATATTGATGGAACCAGGAAAAAAGGGCCGGCGTAAGGGTCTGAGAAACTTTGACAGGGGCCTATTTCGACAACAGGGTTAAAACATATCCTGAACTGCAGGTCTTGTTAGATGTTCCCAGTCTACCAAAGTGGTCAAGAAAGGACAAATGGTGAACCGTCAGCGTTGGCCGATCCTCCAGAGGAGCTGCTGGAGCACAAATTGCTGAAAAGTTAATGCTGGTTCTATTAGAACTACAGCACAAGGAGGAAGTACACAATATTAGGTAGATGGAATCAATGTTACGGCTTCCCCTTGCAATCCATCATGGAAAACCCTGTACCTCAATGCCTGTGTTGAGTTTTGGGCACAAGTATGATTTAGTGAATCTGTTATTTATTTTCTAAATTACATCAATCAAGGGCGGAATTTAAATAGGCTCCAATTGAAATGAATCATCTGCTTGATAACCGCGGTCAGCTGAGGGCAGTCACAATGGCCCACGGTGTACATCCAGCTACATTGCACTCGATGAACAATGTAATTATTGTTATTACTCAATTATATAAATTTTTCTGTTTTTCCAGTTCTATTTGGCATTTCAGTGTGAACAGCTTCCATTTCAAGGACCATCTGAAAGCACTAAGGTGGACGGAAAACTTAAGGAGTAAATAATAAACTGTCTGTTCCAGTCCTCGCCCTAAGTGATTCTGGAAAACCAAAGTAAGGACCATTATTTGTGATCCTTTTCCTTTGTTGTCTTCCTTTCTCACTCATGGAAAAGGCCTTAATTCCAGCAGCTTGAGAGAAACCAAAGTCCTTTTCAACTCCATTAGAATTTGAGTCTATTCTTTGTACACAAGAGATGACTAAACTCTTGCTGCGTGCAGAAACATATTTAATCAAGCGCTGGAGTTGTGATCTGAATTAATGTGAAATCATAAGCTGGCAAGTCTTTCTAGTACGTCCCTGATGTCCCATTATGTTTCAAGTAAATACCGTAAAAACCCCAGCAAGTAAATCAGGAAGAAGATATTCCCATTTTTCAGCTGGTAAAAAGCCGAGAAACGCTATTTCCTAAACTTTTGCGATCTTATATTTTGGTGAGTGTGCGTTGCTGTAAATCTGACAGGTGTGTGTTTAGCAGAGAGCGTATCAACTTACGTAGATCATAAAGATGAACGGCGCGCCGACTTCAGCGGCGAGGCCATAACTCTACAAACGCAGCCGACTCGCAAGTGTGTTCATAAATATAAAATGAGCTTTTCCAAGAAGCGAAAGGTTGCCTGTCTTCAAATGCAACACTAATATGGAAGGAAATTTTAATCTGTGAATGATATTAGACCTGCTGGAATAATACCCGGCCGAAGTCGGGAGTTCCATTTTCAGCTTAAGCTAACAACAAACTATACAATTAAATTATAGTGCAGTGGTTGCTGTGGGGTTTTCTACTCCACAATTACATAAGCCTCTGCAACCTGACAGTAAACCCACATGGTTTGCAGTGTCAAATGAGGACTGCAGCATTGAGAGCAAGAAGAAACAAGAATTAGAGCATATTGTCTTCTGCTGCTGCTCGATTCATCTGCTTCCACCGCTGAACTGTTTGTATGTGATGTCCGTTCAGGACACCAGTGTAACCTACGTGTTTGGAGAGAATTACTGGATGTCTGCCCTCTTTTGTCTTTCCTTGAAGGTGTCCAAAACACACACACACACACACACACACACACACAGACACATACACACACACACACTCACACAGACACACACACACGCACACAGCGTACACTGTGAACATTTCCAGTCTTGTAACACCTTCAAATCTAAGCCGGTGAACTCAAACGTGTGAAAGATTTCTGTTCTGTGTCGGCGAGACGTTGACTAGCCTAGCAGGAGGTGTCACACAGACGTACTCTGAGCACCCCTTTAATTATTAATTTAAATGCAATTGAGGGTGCAGACAACAATGAGCTGAAAAAGGAACCCGCTTGGCAGAAAGTGAGAAGAAAAAAGGGGAGGTGCAGGAGGGGCAGTGCATGAATTATACATTCAGCCCACAATCAGAGGTGCCTGCCTTATTTATGAGCCCAAACAGCTTCGCCAGAGTTGTGTTTTCTCTGCTGAGGAATTCAATAGCAGCTCATTTCATACTAAATGACTCTGAAGTTTCACCCAGACATCGCTCTCACAAACACGGACGCTCCCTCCTTCTCTCTTACGAGTCCT
This sequence comes from Lophius americanus, assembly GCA_037951165.1. Lineage (NCBI taxonomy): Eukaryota > Metazoa > Chordata > Actinopteri > Lophiiformes > Lophiidae > Lophius > Lophius americanus. Next base: position 3,503,924 of record JBBDHG010000040.1, on the reverse strand, counting down.
CTGCCGTCTCCCGATGTTTTGTTCTGAGATGACAAGAGTCAAAAACTACAGTGGCTGAAACTAGATCCTCAGTTATCGCCTACCTCTGGGCTCGGTTTACATTTCATGACAATTAGACTCAACAGGATGCATCCATCATGTGGGGTCAGATTGGTGATAAAGAGGCCGGCTGTGACGCAGCATGGGAAAGCTAAATCCCTTTACACTGCTCCCTCAAAACCCAGTCACATCTGCCCGACGCTTGATTTACTGTATTTACTCCCATACCATCACGCTGAATAATGTTATGAGTACAGGCGCATGGGAGCAGAGTTTAAAACGGCCTTGCATGATAAAACACTTCCTGAGCGGCAAAAGCCATTTACTCAAGCTTTTCATTGATTTACTGCAACAAGTTTTCAGTGCAGAGATGAAGAACGCCCCTCCGTGATGACATCAGTCATACCGAAGAGATGGTAAACAAGATGAGGGATGAGAGTCTGGCGGGCTCATCTCTGCAGTGACCACTCGAGCTCGTCACAACTGAATCGAGACCTGGAGATTCTGTCTGAATGTAGGCCATCAACATGTAGAACATGACGAGCCGTCGAGGGGAGTAAAGCTGTCCTAATCCAAGTCTGCAGTCACATTCCAACACTATCTCTACTTGTTTATTTGAGTCGCAGAAACACTTGAAATACACTTATCCTACTTGCCCTCTCCAGCCTGAGGGTCCCATCCACTCACAGTACCTTTCAGTCCAGTATATTACAGCACATACACACCAAGACATAATATGCTGCATTAATAAGAGGGATAATAATCACTCTTATTAATGCATTCTGTTTTCCTCAAGTGATGATTTATTCATCGAAAGGTTTGAGCTTTATTTATGTAGAAAACAAGAAAAAAGGCTGGATTTGTACATCGGACTCATGTAAAATCCAGAATTCTACAATTAAACAGACTCGTCTCAAGTGAACATCACCAAGTCAAAAGTTGGGAGAGGTGTCGATCAAGTTTGACACACATTCTGCTTATCCATCGTCCTGAGCCGGTCAAACCCAATCTCCAGGATAAATCTGCAGGATCAGAAGCTTTGTGTGGAGCTGGAATAAATTGATAAGCCCACATCTACTTAGTACATCAGCTTTAAGATTCTTACATTCTAATCCTCCCGTCTCGTCAATCTGACTGTTGGCGCCATGACTTCAGCGACGCCACATTGACATTAAACATAAACAGCCGCAGAATCTTTGTTGTGCTTTTGCACCTCTCGACACGGGAGCTTGGGACATCAAAGTCGACATGTAAGGAGTCCTGTAATCTATGATTCCCCCCCCCCCCCCCGAAACGTCCTCAGAATGAGAATAAACACTTGGATGACAGCAAATTGTCTGAGCTTGGCTGGTCATTATGGCTAAAAGAGGATTTCCCAGCAGATTTGATTACATTAATCCTTCAAGAAAATAAATCCCCTCTGACAGAGAGAACATGAGAAATAAGGCTATCTGTGAAAACGTTAATCATCTTAGGAAACAAATGTCTACCGCTTGAAAAGCCCCCCAGTTCTGTGGGATCAATAGAAACTAGGGCTGCATGATAATCCAGATTATATTTGATCCGTATTTAGATCAGAATGAACTATCACTATTATTCATTCATTTCCTTGATATCCTTGTTGTGACACGTTCATGATAACATCCAAACATTTGCACCAAAACACAACTGGTCCATTATTGAACGTGGTGATATCTTTGGTCAGATGGAAAGAGGTTCCATCGATGATTTCTTTGCACACCGGACGGTTGCTGTGAGTTGATGATGGAGGATTAATGTTAGCCACACGTTTCTTGCCCTTAATGTGGTCATCCTGCAGATGTTTAAGGATTGTTTTCAAGTGGCTTAAAAGGCTAGTGGTGTTGCTTTGCAGCACAAACACAACTCTAAAGCATATAATTTGTTCTTTGTAGCATCACTCGGCCTAAACCTGAAATACTCCTCACCTTGTGCTCCTGTATCTGTCCATTAAATGTTTTGCACAGGCCGTGCGAGGGCAGGGAACAGCCGTTGTTGTTCAGGTGGTGGATGAGGGAGCACTTGATTTGCCGTGCGGAGAAGCGTTCTATATGTAGAACACACACTTTTAACGTTAATATGGGAATTTAATGATATAATCTATGTTCATTCTTCATGCTGCATTTCCTCAAAAGATCATTGTTCACATATTACGGAGACAGTGTCGCAGAGAGTGTTCAACGTGTTCTTCTACTTTCACTTCTAAGGAAGTCTGAACTGCTGCTCCTTTTGCCTCCTCTTCTCTGGCCAGAACCTCTCTTTTTTTTTTTTTTTTTGCTGTGGGGGGTTTCCATTCTCTGCCACCCACCATGTGAATAATGAGCTCCACAGATAGCAGCCAATGAAGCAACCCCCCTTTAGCCAATGAAACTTAACAACCATGTCCAGATCAGGTCCTTCCTGCTGGGACTGACCAGCCCTGCTTCACACTCCTCCGCCACCCACCCACACACACAATCGAACACTCACACCGCTTCAAACTAGATAAAATACACGACAAAGGGCTTCTGATCCCACAGAGATGTCTCTTCAGGCAATATCATAAATCTTCCGCATATATGTGACGTTAGAAAATCGATTCAGTTTAAGTGTTAAAGGCTGCGTCCTCAATTTTCCACTCTGAATAGCAGCGACGCAATCCAGACACTCTGTCCGTTTGACAGATTGATTTCTAGTCCGGCTTGCTTTGAGGTGTTGGTGCTGGTAATTCGGCTGACACAGGGAGGTGAGAGCAGTGTCTGGCCTCAACATGACCAAAAGGTGCTTTGAAGTCTGTGTAAGCACCTATCAATCCCGGCCATGCCCAGCTGTAAACCCACACAATCAGCTCCCACTTCATCACATCTTTTCAGTGGCCCTCAAAATATACTACCTACCGCCAAAGAAGAGATGGCCACACAAAAGACTTGTAAACTGCAGCGACACACCCAAGACGCTTCAAGCGAAAGTGATGTTTGTTCAGAAGGACTAAAGAATGAGGCATGTGACTCAACTTTATAGCTTCAACTGACCCTGAAAAATAACAATTAATGGGAAGTTTCGCCATTTTGTTTTGGCGTGAGAAAATGTGGGGGTTGGTATGGGAAGGGGTCTGAAAGACACTTCTGAATGAGACATAGATGCATTCCAATCATTGTTATTCAGGCAAACTGTCTCAAAGCTTCAAATGTGTAAAGAGGAGGACACATGCAATCCTAAAGAGTAAACTCTTCTTCTTCTTGCGTTGGTATGTGTGATTGGTAGGAAACAAGCACGCCAAAAGAGCCAACTGGGATGTGTACGATATTTACAAAAAACGGTGATCCATTGCCACCAAATGGCGACCGGACTACATTATATTCAAAAAAAGCTTTTCCCTCGTGAAAAGCTGGATAAATAAAAACTCAGAGACGTGGCTGGTTTAGAGAAAGGGGCCAATCAACATCTCTCTGGTGAAAGCCTTTATATTAAAGATTGATTCTCCAGTCTAATTCAGTGACATCTCAATGAGGCAAACTAGTTCTTTAAAAGATAGTCAGTCTGCTTAGAAGAAGAATATTGCACTCTTCTTCCTCAGGAACATTAAACAATGGACACGTTCCAATGACTCACCACAGGGCAATTTATGCAGGCATAATGCATATGTCATTTTGTCTCTTCCTTCCCTGAGAGAGTCTGAGTGGTGAAGTGTGCCGCTGTTGTGTTCTGCATTTAGCTGCCTTAGGTCTCTCCTAGCATTTGATTTGGAGCCTGGATCAAATCCATGGGGGGAAAGCAAACACTGCTAATATCAGCCTTTTTCTGAATATGGAAAGCTTCTTGGCTGCGTCTGCACACCCTACCTTTAACACACACACACACGCACACACACACACACACACATACAGAACTGCATAAAACGAGAACACCCTTGAGTTTTTAAAACTCTCAGGGAATGCATCCAAACTCCCAAAGTGGAGGAGCCGTAAACTTAGGGAGACAAAACGACAATAGCTCATAGAAAATGCTGCTGCTGTCTGTGTTCTCCAGGCGTCTCTACCTCTGAATGGACTTTAAATGCGGGTCCGGCGTTATGGCATGATAATGAATCCACGGTTCTCCAAATGCCATATCCCTGTGCTCTGAAGGGAGAGGCAAGCAGGTTAATTACCATGACAATGGGGACACTGAGAACGGGGGCCGACTGCGGACACTGCATGCACGGTGACCGCAATGACTTTCTCTGCACGAATGCCAACACCAAGCTTTGATGTCCTAAAATGCAGAAAGATAGACGAGGTCACGGCATCGTTGACTAAACTGCATTTTCTCCAGCCCTCCGTTGCTGGTCAACAGGAATCTGTGTGCACAAGCTCTCTGCCCTAACTCACCCCCCAGGAGCCGCCGCCTTTGTCTCTCTGTTTGAGTTTGAGCTGTTCATGAAGTGAAGGGACTAATCAGTGGCTGCAGATCTATTCATCGGGAACCACTGTACAGCATGGGCCCATTTGGTACGATTGTTAAAGTGTCCACAATAGCTCCCTGTTTTGACACACTGTTCACAGGCCCCGAGTGTGCACTCCACTCACTGATGTGGATGTGAAGCGTGGTGATGTTTTCTACCAAAATATTGACTTATGACCACAAATTAAACCTCAGCAATGTGCCCTGGCCTGCTTCCTGAAAGGCTGAAGTAAGAACTGAGGATACAATTAAATTAATTTAATTCAGAGAGCCCTCGAAACTCTTGAGGCATTGGCTCGACAGCAATACAAGTAACCACATCATTATTTTTAGTGGGCTTCCATCAAATCCAGCCTCATTTATTTACAGCCTACGAGTAGGATAAATTAGTGCTAACTGACATGCTTGTTATTACATGCAAAACATGAAGTCCATTAAAGACGTTTGTAGGGTATCAGCAAAGGTAGCGGGCTGATTGTGAAAACAGTATACTATGCCTAAACTCACGGTCAGATAACATGAAAACGGCTGGAGCCGAGAGTCAGCGTTCCATCACAGTGGAAAGGAGAGGCATATCAGTCATAGCATTAAAGTGGAACATACAGAGGAGATTCCCTTCTCAAGCGCATGGACATTCATTTTTAACATGTCACAGTACATTTAAAATAAAATAAAAGATACATCATGTACTATAAATTGTGTCTAAGGGACCATCAAGCATCCTGAAATGAACTATATTCCATTTAAACGGAAGGTCACATGACAGAGCACTTGGAAAGCCAGTTCATGAATCTGGAGAGAGCACTCTTGGAAAATGTCTCTCTAAAGCACTTGTTACACAAGCAAAGCCCTCTAAGAAGGTAACATCAAATTGTTGGCGTGGATTTGGGAAGACAGAAGCTATTCGTACCCATAATTTATTTTCCCAACTGTTTCGTAATGGACCACGTATTATAACGTAGACCCGAGAACTGAGTTTTAGTTAAAAACCGCCGCTGCTCTCAAAGCAAGACGATAAATATCTACTATCTCGAATTTTATGAGTAGCAGCGGCCCTCAAGCAGAAAACAAAATGCTAATTGAAATATGGAAGAGAATGGAGAGAAGAAACAATGTATAAGAATGAACAGTAGATTGTGGTAGGAGATTAAGAAATAAAAATGAATATTGTGGGAGAATATGTAAAGAATATTACTTAAAATGATGAGGAAAATGTATTAATATCAAATTCTGTCATTCTTTTGTTGTGCATTTTGGGGTTTATATAGCTTTAAAGCATTAAAAGGCAGCCCAAAATTTAATTTCTGACAAATTATTGTCTGAAATTAAGGGATTTAGTTTTATACTGAAAAGCAAGAGACTAAATTGACTATACCTTGTCTTGAGAGACGGCAATAACCTTGAATTCTTAGCAGCAGAAAATAACAACAATTAAAAGTTCACAGTACAGATTACATGCACTCAGTGGAGTGACTGAACATGATGTTAACATTTGTTGATGAGGGGAAGGGAAATAAACGACACATTTGCCCAAGCACAATAGCTTTATGTTCTCTATCCCGGGCAAATGCAAAATTTAGAGGAAACCAGTTCAAAATCAAAAAATGGGAATTTATAAATCATACACCAGGGGTCAAACTGGGAGGCAGTTGATACTGGACACTGATTGTGATTAATATGTACACCAAATTTAAGGCCGCGTTAAGTAAGAATAAAAAGGAAAAAAACGACCACACTGCATTTTCTTGTATTTCCAATGAATCAAAATCAACGCCGTATGATGATCCGCCAAATGGCCTTAAATGCAAAACAGTGGACGGAATGTGAAAAACAGTAAATACATACATACATCCACAAAATAGAATATTTTATCTGTTATTTAGATAATGAATATACGTCGCCTTGGTCCTATTTGGAGTCTGAATGCTGTTTTCACGGTGTGTGTGAGGGGATGAGAGCCTTGGACAGCCACACAGAGCATTGTTCAGACTTCTACTTGAGCCAGTCTCAGCTAGCATATCATCCTTCTTATTCCAAGTCTTTAGTGCTCTCTGTCTACAGTCTATACAGCGCATCTCAAAGGGCCTTGTCAACAGCTCCAGGACAGTCTGATAGAGTATGTCAGCACCATTTTCCTCAGAGAAGTCTGTCAGCACCAGCTTTGTATCAACCTTTTTTTTTTGTGAGAGGGCACGAAACACAAACAAGCCCCGCGGGAGATGTAACATAAAGCATCCTATTGAAATTCCAGTTGGCAAGAGTAGAAAAACAATCATGTTTGCATTCATAAATCTGTCATAATTCTTATTTAATTGCACTTATTTGTTTCTCATCCGCAAGAGCAAATGAGTACAAATGAAAGTAGATTAAATGCGCCGAGGGCAAGCGGACGAGAAAAAGTTTCTTCCCCTGAGAGTCTTTGTCAACAGCTGGGGAAGGTTCTTTCTCTGCAGGCATGATAAAACGAGTCCTGTCGTGACTTTTGCACTAAATGTTGTATTATCCTCTGATACTGAGGCATTTATGTGGCATGCATCTCGTTCATGAAAGGGATGAAACCACACTACCTTGGAGCACTGCTTGTGATTCTGGCACCACACCAAGGACCCATTATTCTGTTGAGGAGAAGAAAATACATCGGAGATATTGTTAAAATTACAGTTACAATTATCAATTCATCACATTAAGTTGCAGCTTTCACCCTCGCCTCACTCATCATAGTTGCATCTTAAAACCACTTTTCCTTAGGTGGCTGCCTTTTTGGGCAACAAAAATGCTAATAGTGGACCTGCTTTAAAGGCTGAGTGCAGGAAAGAGGGGTCACCAGCAGCAGGGCAAACCTCTGCTCCGTCTCAACAGAGCCTGACGACCTCAGGGGGTGTTTGATCTCTCAACAGACGTCCTCAAGGTCACCGAGGAGGGAACTGATGTCAGCACTTCTGAGTAGACAGCTGATACTGCCAATTTCCCCTAATTGTTGTGGAAGTGCCACCTTCTGGGCTCCAACAAGGCCGACATTTGGTCCCTATAGTGCGGCGTATTTATAACCATCCAAGTGTAAATATGAGAGTACGAGAGCCAACGACCAGCGGTATTAAATGTCTTGAACAAGTGGTCATTTCCTGAAGTTTATTAGGACGGTGAATTATGCTGTCATCCCTGCAAACATAATAGCGCTTGGATGGCAAGTGCAACGGTAGGGCTTCAAGGTAAATGACCAGCCCATCGCCATGAGAGCGATTTAATGTTTTATTGTGATGTCTGTTGGAAAAACAGATGTGGAGGTCAACATTGAAATACTTTTTCCACTTTCAAGCAATTTAGACTACAATTATGGATAATATTTGCAACTAGGCTTTTGCTGTCGTCCCCTACAAGAAGAGTTTATCCCCTGGAGAAAAAAAAAACAGTCCCCTGCATTGTACAAGCTCCCCCTGATTGAACTCCTCATATTAGAGTGAAGATATATTCGAAAAAATGTTTTTAATTTAAAAAAACTCCCCCTGGTGAGTAAAATATGAATTATAACTGTAAAATATGGTATATATATATAATATGAGATAGATCTCCTCGAGTCAATTCTTTGGACCAATGGCTGAGAAATTATGTCCAAAAACGTTTTTTAGATTAAAAAAAGTGAGAAATTATCTATTAGAGTAAAATGTAACATATGAAAGACAGATTTCCTAAAGTCGATTCTAATTTAACAAACATGGTCTACAATGGACCAACTATCAGGAAGTTTTAACCCCAAAAATAGTGTTTTATTAAAAAAAAAAAAAAGCTCACTCTAGTGACTAAAATAGGAACCATTACAGTGAAATATGATAAATATAAGATAGATCTCCTTCTATCTTCTATCTTCACTCAGAACATTCTGGTTCTGAGCGAAACCTCGGTGGTGGGTGGAGAGGGTCCTGTTCATTATATGCAACATGCTGCAAATCCAATTGTTCACACACACACTCACACACACACGTGGGAGAAAGACCGAGTGAAGGTTCAAAGCAAAACCTTTAGAGCCAAAGATTTGACTTTGATTGATTTTTCCAACAATTCTCACACTTTTATTACACCAGGGTCCTGAACACCACATAGAACACGGCATGTAATATAGATGTGTGATGGGGAGCGCAGAGAGCACTCAAAAATGAGATTCAGGCTGAGAAAATGGTTCATTTTAATTCTAGTTAATATTGAAAACGGCTCTCATATGTCCAAACACCACAGAGGAGCTAAACACTTGCTTATTTAAACACCAGGCAGACACAGGGAATCATTAATATGGATTTGCGGTTACATTTCTGGCCATTTGATGATATTCCATATTCACTCTTAGCCTTGTTTTTTGATCTCTACCAACTCCTGGGGTATAAAAACTGGCTCTTAATCTGCTAAATGCTAATCGCTTTTTCTGTTTTCCCACAATTTGATAGAAAGGTATAGAGATTTTTTTATAGACTTTTTGCCGCAAACATCCACCTGCTGCTGAATGCAATGCCATAAGCAAAAAATCTATATTATAACATGAATACCGCTAAATCGCTGCATAGAGTCATGGTTTATCCATTGTTATCATAACAAATGTAGAATATAGCCACTTTAACTCATCCTCTACTGCTCATTTTATTCCTCTCAGGACATGTATAAAGGATTTAACACGCATATTCTCAACGGAGGCTCCTTTAGATGAGTCGATGGAACGTCAATACATCAATCTGGAAGTTAATGAAAGCAATGAAGAAGAAGGCAAACAGCAAACTTCAGGGGTCTTAAGGTCTCAAAGTCTGCTTAGGTTCAATGTCAAGTTCAAAGCCCTTTTCCAACAATGTAATCCAGAGGAAATTTCCCATGAGACCTTAGGAAAGAACTTATCATTAAAGGGTTTAATTTGACATCCAGTACCAGCAAGTGCCGTGCTTTTAGTGTCAAGGATAATGGTCAAATGGCTTCAAAGGCATCCTTGATTATATGGTCGTGTCTCAGGAGAATCTCTTCAACAGAAAAACTACAGATAGTGGTGAAAGAAAAGAGAGGATGGTATGGAAGTGGGTTCTACCCTGGCTGAGGAGGTCAGACTTGCACGTGTAAGTGTTCTAGAATTTTCTGTGATCGCTTTTGGTTGAATTTTTTATTTACTAAAAACTTTTTCACATCACGTTTCATTGACTATACTAACTAAAATGACCAATCTGGCAAAGTCAAACCCACTGTTGGCCACGCAAACCTTGACATTCCCGCTGGCAGCCGGTGTCTCAGGACAATTTACACAGATTGTCACAACTCTAAATCACGTCGTAAATCATCAATCCTGTTTTTGACACCTTTCCTCGCCCGTCATTCAAGGGAGCGGGCGACAGATCCACGGAGAAGCTAATTTTGCTGTGTGACAGCATCTCTGTAGCAAAGAAGAAGCTCAGCGGGATGTTGCCTCAGCTGTCCAGTACTGACCCCACCATGTCAGGGTCCGACGGTGGAATAATTATAGGTCAGGACTCCATCCCTTTGACTCTCCATGACATTCCTCTGCAGTCTGAACATTACGCAGTGCTGAGGACTGTCAAGGACTCTGCTGAATGAATGTTTGCCAGATATCTTCCTGTGTAACCGGGGTCAAGGAGAGGAGACCAGACAGTGGTGTACCAGTGTGTGGCGGAGGTGAAGCAGCCGCTTTGTTCGCTACACCGGTGGAGTCATGTAAACAGGGAATTCATCACAGAGATACATTATGGCTGTTGTCAGCTGAGAAGTAAGAGCAGGTGGCCAGGGGCGTGTTGTATTGTCTAGACAACCAAGGGGAACATGAACAAAAAGCCTTTTATCTCAGAAGATAGCATTCCACCTTTTGAAAAAGATAATCCTTTGTTTCTTGTGAGCCTCTGTTTTTGATCAAATGGTTCACATTGATGAATTGTTTCCGATTGCATTCAGTCTTGTCTTCATGTTTTCCAGCATTGAACTACTGGAAAAACACGGCCGCTTCAGTACGGCCTTGTACATTTATGGCCATGTTAACTTCAAAGGACAGACTGGTGTCTCTGTTTGTCACCTGACCGCCTAGTGGTCTTCAAGCAGCACCAAAATAACCACATATGCATCGACAGCGCTGAAATAATGCGCCACAGAGATTAAGCGTTTGAGTTGAGTGGGCGGGAAGGCTGTGGTCATCCTCTTCATCAATTATTAACTTTATATGAATTATTTGACAGGCTCTCTGAAAGTGAGCTAATGCGTCGGAGCGCAAATCCAAAAGGGTGTTTCAGAGATCTCAAACGCCACTTGTGTAAAGTTGTCTCCACTATACGAATGTGGGCTATTTTTCAAATGAGGTAGCTCGGGTGTAGAAACACTGCGGGCGGAGATTTACACACAGGACTGTCATGCTTTAGAAGCATTTACAGAGAGGTGAGGCCAAGCAGCATAGGCCCCTATTCATCCGCTGTCTTCACTCGTGAAAAACTCCACACATGAGACGAGCACTGGCGGAGGTTCGATTCCACCACAGGTTATTTAATATCAAAGGCAAAAACAAGGGGGGACGGAAAAACTACTTTCCAATGTTTTTCTTCCCTTCGCTTAAAACACAAATCTCTCAAGTAGGATGCTTGGATTTTACCGTACAGCACATTAGAAATGAATGAATGGATTTAAAATGTTGGATTTTTATTGCATGGGATGCAATAACAAGACCTCAGGAGCACACCTTGTTTTTGGCTTCACCGGTCCCTACATCAATAATCCACTACAAGGCTGATGCTTACAGAATACATTATTATACAGGGCTCCCAGCTCGCCGTTAACATTTGAAAGTGTCCGAGGCTAATATTTACGGTTGGGTGTTCCCCTCTGTCTATTGTACCGGGGTAACGTGTTTCCCAAATGTGAAATAAAACGTCAATAAATCTGTATTTGGAAATACTATTACATCAATAAATCTGCAGACGCAATAAATCAGACAACCAATGGACAACCCATGGGTTTCCCAACTCGACATCTCCACGCATTTTTTCCATTTCACACTGAACCATAATTGTGTAATTACAACAAGGTCGCTCGTTTGTCCTCTGATTCAACCACATTAAAAGGAAAGCGGCGTGGGTGTTCAAAACATCTGCAAGTGCTAAAATCTCTGAGAATCATTCCAAAATTTAGATTTATTTTTATTTTTTTTCGCAATTTCCAGCTGCAGAATGTGTTAGGAGTCGAAATTATCTTTTGTACCAGGACCAAAATAAGTAGTGCTCCATATAGATTACTAGATATTGCGTAGATGCAGTAAAATATTAAGAGCGAGTAAGCCACGATTCCTTTGACATGCGGCCCAGACGTTTCATTTTCATTAAAATGGAAAGTGTTGAATGTCTTGGTTTTCATATCGAGTATTAAATGACCCCTGAAGGATGTCCGAGGTGAACCAAGAGGTCTGTCGTCTCAATCATTGGAGTGGGCTCTGAGCTGCCGGTGGCGGTAATAAGATCTGTCAGAGGAAGCAGATCCACCTGTAGGCTGTGCTGACTGAGCATGCTCACGCTGTTGTGGCCACACTATATAAGGGCTTATCACATTTAGCCCAATTGGGCAGCAGCGTTTTGCAGGAAGGTGACCTCTGAGGGAACAGCATCGGTAGCTGAGCCGCTATCCTCTACATGCCTGAGAGCTGTGATGCTGGCATTTATTGGCAGGGCCATTGGGTGGTGGGGGGCTGGGGGGTCTGTTTTTGCAGCTGACCAGACCCCCCATTTTCGCATGAGAGCACTGTGGAGAACACTGCACGTAAGATAATCAACAATTGCCTTCTATTCTTAGACTCAGAGTAGGCATCTCCGGCAAAAGCTTGCTTATCACTCACCACAAAAATGCTCTTCTCTTCAGACAAATACCTTTCTCTCATTTTCCCCTCGCGGAATATACTCGCCGTAGACTCTGTGGCTCTGCATTCAATTAAATAGACTGTTCATTAGAGGTGAGACTTCCATTGCTTACTTCACTCCTCAGTCAGCTGGTGACTAATTTCATTCCCTAAACTTTCCAGCCAGGGTTTTGCCCTTGGGGTCTTCTTTGAAACACATCCCCAATAATAATTTGCACAGTTGTGAACAAATACGGTTTTTTGGTGTATCATTTTGAAGCACTGCTACTTTCTGTTGGAATGTTAATGTCATTGAAATACATTCATCCTCCCTTGATAAAATTGATTGAATTAACATTTTATTGTAGGGTGTATTAATGAGACCCTAATGATGTCAGTAGGTCTCCTTAAAGTGCTAGCCTTGATCAATAAGGGTTAACCTTAACCATAACCATAATGTGTGACAGAGAAACAAAAAAACTGTTTATTCACTAGGGTTAATTACAAATTTACCTTGTCCCACAAAGATTCCTTACAATTAAGGTTTCATTAATACACCTTGGGAAAGGCCAGCCTTGCAAATGCAAATGGTTTGAGCATAAAAGGGAGTCACCAGATAGATAGCTTGAGAAAAGGAGTAAAAGGGAGAAGGATCAGTGACCAGTCCTTTTCTCTAGACTCCTGGGGGAGAACACTGTGTCCACTGGAGGGTGAAAAACAACTTCTGAAACCAAATGAGTCAAAAACTCAACTAATTCGTAGCAGCTTCACACAAGCTCTGCAGGGATGAATACATGAGGCAGCAGATTCCTCTGAAAAAAAGTGTGCGACAGCAACATAGCAGCATAACAGGAGCTACATTCATAATTTTTTGACTTGCAGAAATCTATTTTCCAGTAATTAGCATATAATGAATGGAAAGCGGCTCCACCAAACGGCGTCCACCATCTCTGAAGGTCTTGGAGTCGCTCTCTGCACTCCGACTGACTAAAGGTGTGTGTTTGTGTTTGTGTGTGCGTGTGTGTGTGTGTGTGTGTGTCTGTGACAACTTTACAATCAGCTCACACCTTCATCCCGATGCCTACATGCTTGACACTGCTGTTCTTATTCTGCTGACACTCTTCTGTTCAGAGATGCCTAATGTGACAGGAGATAAAGTGGCGGTGACCTGCTGCTGCCTCCTCAGATACAGGTTCGACTCCTCAGGGAAGGATCGACTGCCTCAGATAAATCACACACCAGCGCGTGTCTTTCTGATTTTCTACAACCCTGCTACAAGTTGGGGAGTCTCCGTCCGCGTGCTCGTACCTGAGATTGCTTGAAGAAAGCAGAGATGCGAGTGATGTGCAGACTGAGGCATCTCGAGGCGCATCTTGCTCGGTAAATACTGGCAGTGAAGAAAGAGTCGTCCTGCTTCCTCGCGCTCACACTTCCCGGGCTCACTGTGGCCGTAATCCACAAACACAGGGTCACACACACGTTCACGCTCCTGTAAAACATGGTCCCTCCGCTGTGTATTTAATCCCTCCACGGATCGGACAACACTGCGTGTAGGATCTGCCGGAGAAACTATAGAAACTTCAATTATACACTAGGGAGGAGCCACGGGCTCAGGAGCCCTGTGATTGGACGAGCCAGTTTTGATTGAAAGCAGTGAGGAGCGTTAAAGCAGGTAGAGTGCTGCAGAGTCCTGCACACATCCCACACAGCATCCATCCATATACCCATCTATCCATCTATCTGTCTGTCTGTCTGTCTGTCTGTCTGTCTGTCTGTCTATCTTATACTGTACCCATACCTCTATATCTATCCTTACATCTATCTCTATATGAATCCTAATATCTATCCCTCTATATCTATCAGGCTGAATGGCTTTCAGTTAAAAGTCTGAAGTCTAGTCCCTAATGATGTCATCCGTCCATAATGATGTCATCATGTTTATAATCAATATCAATTCTTAATCAGGGTTAATTTCTAATTTTTCTGGAGAACTCAATTCCAGCATCCAGATGAAATGATTCTATTCTCACCGGATAAGCAGGACGTTTAAATAGCGGAAGATTCATTTAATAGATTAATTGGAGACAGTTACTTGAAAAATGTTTCTGCCCCAAAGAACATTGTAAAGAATGCATATTTTTGTTTACTATCTTTATTTCCTCTACCAGGCTGATGACGTTTTCAACCCAGATGTTGACTGGTTGGTAGACGGGATTAAACAAAAACTAATGATTAGATTTCTATGAAAATATTTGGGTTAATTTGTTTCGGACAAGAACAGAAACCCCAAAAAATGCTCAAGAAGCGAATGCAGATCCAGGACTGTTTTTCAATGCAAGACAACCCATTTTTCAAAAAAGGAAGGAGATTGATTTTGGACAGGACTTGATTGAATTAAAGGAGACTGTTGAGGTCATTCTAGTTCATATAGTCTATTCTCTTCTGCTCTTTCACGTTCTGATTTGATAGCGTTCCAGGTCTTGCCATCCTAAAATGCCCAAACAGAATGGAAAAGCTTGGCACGCACGTGTATTCTCTTAACATGCACAGGAAGGGTAGACCTCCAAAATATCTAATGATGACACAATTCCCCAGAAATGTGGATAACCCAGGTTTTCCCTATCAAACTCTCACATATGGCCTGGTGAAACTTGCCAAAAAACCCAGGGAAGCCCCTTCCATCGCTCTCACCTCCGATTTTAACAGTAGCTTGGAAAAACAATTTTTCTTGGAAACTATTAAAACTATCCTTCTTAAATTCCTCAAGATGGACTCCCAACTTCTGGCATCAGTTCATACCCTCAGGTATGGAGAAAATGTGACATGTAGGAAAAGCTTGGAGTTCTTATTGGAATTAAAGAGTGAGTATTTAATAAGACAGTTACTTCTAGGGGTTTACGAGGTAGTCCTGCTTTTGTTAGCTCATGGAGAACTTCCCTGAACCCTATTACAGCAGCAACATAATGAAAATTTAAAGACGTTGCTCTCAAACTGTGTGCAAAGTGGGAGCGAGCACACACTAACACACTTCCAATTGATTGGACTTGAGCTGCCATCTTGCCATGGGCCCATTGCAGATCGTGCAAAATAGATTGACCCATGCCTCACCGCTGAAATGGAAAATGGGCCCATATTAGCACATTGTGAACAGCATCCACCTCCAAGACAAGAGCAATGAAATCAAACCAAAGATTCCCATTAGACGCACATTCCCACTACTTTCGTAAACACACAACATCCTGTTTGATGAGCGTGAGCAAACCCTTCTGATGGAAGCTACTATAGTTTGACTGTGTATCGTCCAAATCATCTTGCATCTCTTTAAGGACAACGAGGATGCACATTTGTTTCCCTGGTGGTCCCAGACATAGAATCTAACATGGTGTGAGAGATCCCTCGCTCCTCTTAAAAAGTTTAAACACGGAAGTCTGTGTATCTAAAAAACAGCATAATGGCTTAATTTGTTGGCTTATTACAGCCATGTGTGTTTGAGGGTTTTATAGTGTTCAGTGCAGGAAGCACACAGTGTGTGTGTGTGTGTGTGTGTGTGCGTGCGTGCGTATGTGTGTGCGTGTGTGTGTGTGTGTGTGTGTGTATGTGTGTGCGTATGTGTCTTTGTGTGTGAGTGTGTGTGTGCATGTGTGTGTATGCATGTGTGTCTGTGAGAGCGTTTGCGTGTGTGCGCATGTTCGTGTGTGTGCATGTGTGTCTGTGTGTGTGCGTGTATATGTGTGTGTGTGTGAGTGTGTGTACGATTGCGTGTGTGTTCATGTTCGTGTGTCAGTGTGTGTGCAGGTGTGTATGTGTGTGTTTGTATGCATGTGTGTGTATGTGTGCATGTGTGTCTGTGGGCGCGTGTGCGCGTGTGTGCATGTTCGTGTGTCAGTGCATGTGTATATGTGTGCGTGTGTTCAAGTGAGTGTTTGTGTCTGTGTGTGCCTGTGTGTGTGTGTGGGTATGTTTGCATGTGTGCATGTGTGTGTGCGGCCCTGTTTTCTACTGCAGCCTTTGCTACACGTATCCCCTCTGACGCCATTCTTCCACTGACCTGGGACAAGCCACTGCCAATTGTTGAACTCACACCGTAAAGATATCTACAGAGGTTGTTCTGGTCTTACCGGGTTTTCTCTCAAACTCATGCCACTGCATTATTTCTTACATTCGTTCACAATGAGTCACAATAAATAGCGTGTATTTACTCACTTACACAGTACTGACGGGTATTCATGAATCGGCAAATGGCCCAATAAAACATTTCACAAAAGCTTCTAATTCTCAGAGTCAAAGGTATTCTTCAAAATTTGCTGGGAACATCGTATTATGTGTACACAAACCACTCCGTAATTGGTCCGAGCTTCTTAGTCCCTTCTCACAGAATAGCATCAACCACATCAGTTTGTAAAAAGTTATATCCCCCGGTTCAACCGATTGTTTCTAGTCAACCAAAAAAAATGATGATCTGTATGTGGGTGGTTTTGTGCAAGAGCCCTCGGGGTGTGTGGCTGCAACCCTTGATCTGGAACAAAACCATGGTGATCAGACAAAAGGCATCTGAAAGGACGACAAACCGGTATTAGTTTTCAGCCTGCATGCTCCGGAGAAAGAAGGTGAAAAGTGATCAAACACCCCAGGATCTTTGATCCTTTAAGGTGCAGGTGGACTTCCTTCACAACTTTGAAGAGAGGCCTCCGGGATCACAGGAGACCCACTTTTGTTGGGTAGAAGAGTAAAGAAAGGAGAAGATTAGGCATTAGTCCAACATGGAGTACTTATGGAGAATACATATATCATGCGTTCTGTGCTCTTCTGATAAACATGCGGGATCGTTCCATTTCCTGTCATAATGGATACAATCAGTAAGAGCTCAGATTATGAACAGGCCCATAGATGTGGCAAATATTTGCCCTTGTGAGCTGCTATACTATTTTTCCCAGATAATTTTTCACCTGATGGAGACAGGTAAATACGGCCTAACAGTCAGGAGAGAGGGAAAGTTGTAAGATCTTCCATTTGATGACTCAAACCCTTCACACAATAATTCCACCACACCCAATTCTATCAGATTTAATACGAGGTGACACACGAGGTCTAAATTACGACAGTGAAATCATTACAACACGCACCTTTCACATGTCACCCTGCAGATATCGACACGACGATATACACGACAGCCAGGTTTTATTGAAACACCTTTCATCTCAGGCCAAGTTCAGAAATCGCTATTCTTCCCCTTTTGTTCCTTTCGGGTAGCCGTACATGTTACGGCAAGGCAGAGTTCCCAGAAGCGTTCAAAGAAGGCAGCGGTTCTGTCAGCATCTGTCACATTCCTGTCATCATCTCTGAGACAAGTGGAGCGAGCTGATTTGGATGGCAACAGCGTTAATTGTTCCACACTATTGGTTTTAATTATCTGATTCGTTCACATTTAATACTCTTCTACAATGACAGCCTGTATGAAAAAGTATCAAATAAGAGCATCACAATAAAGAAACAAGGAAAAATCCAGACCCAGGACATGAACAGGACAGACAAGAAAATGCAAAAGTCTATTAATTAACCCTTTAACGCCCACACCAAGAAATAAAAAAAGTAAAATGTATTTCTTTGCATATTTCATTTCTTCTTGCCTTAGACACTCTTTTTGGTTGTATCAAGTTACATACTTTTCTCTTGTAAGTCCTCTAAAAATATCCTACTTATCGGATGGGATAAGGATATCCTATCCGAGGCATTACGATAGTCTCCTAATGCCTCCTTTGACCTGTGGGTTCCCCCAGGGCTCCTTCCTTGGCCCCTTCCTCTTTAGCCTCTTTTGTGCCCAACCAAACAGATGAGCAGGGCATTAAAGGGTTAAATGAGATTTGTTTTTCTGTGCAGGATTCTTCAAATTGGTCCAAAGATTGTTCCACATGTGCAGAGCATCTTATTTCGAGGCAAGTTTCCAGTCTAAGTCCTGACATAGTTATTTTCCAGGACAACACGGTTTGGGGACATGCAGTACAGTGTGAGGATTGATCATTAAGAAAACCAGAAAGATGTGCTTTACAGGTAAACAGGGCGCAACGGCATCCTCTTATCACTTCCAGCGATGCTCTCTAAAATCATCTCCACTCAACAGTCTGGGGGCAGAATGATAGACGGCATTTGAAGGCCGGAGAGCGAAGCGAGAACACATAAAAATCGGATTACTCCAGTCCATAAAGCGATTAACTGGACCATGTGCTTTCTGTAGTTTTGGCTAATAGATGCCATATTTCTCCAAGAAAAGACAGTTTTTGCTTTTAAGGCCTTAGTCGGCTCATTAATATGCCTTTTGAAGTGTGTGATGTAGCCAGAGATGTATTTATAAAATATTTATAAATACCTTACCGCATGCATGCAACAGAGGGGATAACATTTTTTGAATTTCTGCAGACGAGAGGGGGGGGGCGGGGCTGGTATAGATTTACAGTATTCTCTGTAATCTATTACATGTTGTTGCTCTCTTTCTCATCTGAGCTGCATCATGGGTGGATGGTTAAAGCTTCGAACTAATAAGACATAAGATGTGAAAAATGTCTCACAGATGAAAACCCTCTGTTCATAGTTTGTGGCATGTTCAAGTATCTCCAACATCCCCTGTGAAAATATTTGTTTTATATGAAGATTGAAAAACATAGTCTGCATGGATGACTTCTGAATGAGATATTTTCCCTCTTTCACCACATCCAAAAACAATGCTGCATTGTGCAACCATGGTAGTCCACGCCAAGCTTGTTATTCACATCTGAAGTTCCCACTCAGAGGTAGAGTTAGATGTTGCTTGTAGTTTTGACAGTGATGGTTGACTGACAGCTAAGTATCCCTCGGTGGCTGCTTGTAGCCTGGATGACTGCGCCGTTTTTTATGAAGTGTGCTGGTGTTTATTTTTCAGATTGGATCGAGGAGACATGGAGGAGACAGGGGAGGTCGCCGTTATGAAACAGCACTGATTTAAATTCATCTATTCACTGTGTGAAAACAGAAAACATGTTCAGAAATGGGCACGACCTCAATGATTATTTAATAGGTGCCTTATATTTCCCACCACTAGGTGGCAATGTGTCCACATGCATTTCTTTAAAGTCCTTTGAAAAGCTTTTGCAACCCCCCCTTCTCTCTCTCTCTCTTTCTCACATTACTTTTCCAGGAGATGATCCAGCATTAATACCCGACAATAGGGAATTTATCAGGAGGATTTGACTCCCTCGCCCGAGACAAACAGTTTTAACATAGAATGGAAAATTGAACACATGCTGGAACTCCTCGTAATCCCTTTGACTCTGTGTCTGTCACACACACATGCATGGCTGCACATGCATGAACACATTCAGACACTGAGACATGGTGTACACACACAGCTTCTGCGTAACGAAGGAGGTTTTATCCCTGTTTATAATCTAATTTGGAAGGTCAGCGCTCAGAGTTGGAAATTCTCCCCGAATCATTTCATTGTATATAATATAATGGGGTGACAACTGCATGTGGCCGATTTCAATCAGGATGTATGATAACACCATTTCCTGTCTGTTATACAATCTCAGCCAAATGTAATTCCCCATGCGATCATTTATTTCCAAGCGTGAAAAAACAACAACGCAGTCAACCATGTTTGCTTTATTCATAGGTCACCTCTTGAACTGGCATGTCGAGCGATATATCATAATGTTTTATTGGGTGTCTCGCTGAGTGAAGGCCTATTACGCAGCATTATGTTGCTATGACAAAGCAGGAGGTTGCAACCAGGCAGACATGCCCATCCCCCACACTCTGAGTTAAACACTACAGTACAGTGTCACTGAGAGATTACAGTTTCCGTGAGATTCTACTGGCTAAAAAAACATATGAGGAGAATGTTTTCAAATGCCCTCAGGTACTACCCTTAAATAACCCTGCTCCATTATTTCAGCAAAACTCACTCCCAGTCCTGGTTTCTATGACCTATTTTGTGTTAAAATAAATAATAAATCAAGGAAAAGAGCTGAGTTGGCACTAGTTGGTTTTGATTACCAATAAAAAGTTATAGTTGAATGCATCAGTAGGGATAATATTTCATATTGGTAAAGGAAGAGGTATTCCCCCTAGAAACTCCGTGAAGACATGTGAGCTGTAGATATCTATTCATTTTCCACGACTCACCATCAATCGTTTGACATGTCGTTTGGAAATATGCAGATTATATGATATGATATGTGATATGAGAGCGTTAAGAAGTATTTCCCCAAAACGCCCAAACCCCGTGTTGTATAAGCAACCCCTATAATTAGATGTGAAGTTTGAAATTAAATCCGAAAAACACGATATATACTTACTTGAGATAGATCTCCTCGAGCCAATTCATATGCCTCCGATTTGGACCAAATCGGACCAATGGTCAGGAAGTTATGTCCAAAAAAAACCAGCATATGTCATGAAAAAGCTCTCCCTGGTGGGTAAAATATGAACTGTTAGAGTAAAACAATAAGTATACAATATAGATCTCCTCAAGTCAATTCAAATGCACAGACTTTGGACTAAACTACTAGAGGTGTATAAAATTTGAAACTGATCTGTAAATTATGTTTGACTTAACCAGGATGATAACCAGGATTTTTCAGGATGTAATTATAGTCCTGAAACAAAATCCCAATATAGATTTATAAGAATGAAGTCATTGGGGTTAATATAATCTCATTAGCTTCCTTTAGCAGTAAGACAGAATTTAGGGAGGAACATCAAGCCTGGATCTGTCCAAATGTAAGAAATAAATCTTCCAGCACCTCATCACTGAAAAATATTACATAACCTATTTGTTTAATATGTACAGGAAGTGAAGTTTATTAATATGAAGGTTCTATTACTTGGCAGGGAGCAGTTAATAGACAACCAGGTTTCTGTACAGATGAATCAAACAAGACATAAAATGTTAATTAATGACTGTATAGGTGCTGGCAGGCGGATTTGTTACCTTTGGACTGAGTAAGGCAGGTTGTATCCACCTTCTACACTGAGCGAACGGCCGGACTTCTGCTAAATACTGTATTTATGTAATCTCCTCATCTAACTCTGCAAAGAAGTGAGTTTCATAAAATAAACTTACTTTGACACATTGTTTATATATACATTATTATCCCCCCACCACAAAGTAGGTGGGATATAAAGTATGGTTTCTGTCTCTGTATGAGTGTTGTGAATGTGTGTGAATGTGTGTGGGTAGGAGTGTGAGTTACACAGTTACACATTTTTTTCAAAAACCATTAAATGTCGACTTTAAAATTTTGTGAGAACTTTAATATGAACTGCAGCAGATTGAGGATGAGAATGATCATGAAAAAGTATTTTAACTGGATTTATGGCCCAGGTTTACGACACTTCCATTCATAAATGTTCTCTTGTTTTATAAGAGTGCAGGTTAGAAACTAGAGCGGCACTCATTAGAGTGCAGATCGCTCAACTGCTCCCTTATTCAAGTCGAGCCTTATCCAAATTACCTTTCAGCATTGCTCGGAAATGCGTGGCGTTGTCGTAGAGGCTGGATTTCTGTCTCGCCAGAGCTAAAAGGTTTGTGGACATGAACGGCTGCATTTCCACTTGAAAAGATCCCACATACACTTAGAAAGGAAAATAACATTTATTGAATTGTGTCCACTATAACCCTTATGAGATATGATAGACTGTATCAGATCTTTTAATATTAACGCGATAACTTAAATACTACTTAATGTCCAAACTCTATTCCTGGATTGAATTTGGAAAATGTCCGATGTGTATGTCTGCCACTAGGGGTGAGCTTTATCTCCAATTTTTTTTTCAGATCAAAACTTCCTATCTGTTTGTCGACTCAAGGAGAGCTTTCTTGTATATCATATTCTATTCTAATGCTTCATATTCTACTGACTTTGGGGGGATTATTTTTATTCTCAGATAAGATAAAATGAACCTTTATTAGTCCCACAACGGGGAAATTGCAGGTGGATTCATCTGAGGTATGAACCCAACCTTATATTACATCCCAGCTTTATGTCTGATTATATTGAATTACTCCCCCTCCCCCCAATGCAGTTGGATTTTAATTTCTAAACAGAAAAACGACAAATGAAGAACATAGCTTGGCTAGCTACCGATCAATATAACGTTAACCTCGAGGGAATTCAGAAAAGTGTGTAACTAAAAGATTTACATGGAACTGTCACTATAGAGTATTATAAAGTCAATGGCTGCCATTATGCTTGAGGGGGAGGAAAAGGGAAGGCGAGTCTGTTGGATAGCCAGGTCAGCAACCCTTGACCTCTGTCCTCGACCCTTTGAATTTCTGACATCTGTCTGCTTCTCCCGCCTCCTATCCCCCCTGGTCTGTTAGAGGAATTTGATTATGGCGGGGGTGGAATGCGGCTTCCTGTAGTGACCCGGTTTTAAATAAAGGTGACTTTCAAACATAACATTTCCAGAAGCTCACATGCTTGACAGTAACGAGGTACTATAAAATGCTGCATCTGTAATAAATAGTTCACCTGGAAAAGTAAGGTCCTTTTTTTTTTTTTACTATTCTCCTCTGTCTTTCTGGATAATAGGTCTGTAGGCTATGACATAACAGAAAGCCTCCTGCATCTCTTACTGGCTGCAGAGGGGGGAGGGGAGGAAGGCAGTGGGGGAGGTGTGGTACAGTGAGTACACAAGGCTTGCTTTTACTCTTCAATGCCATGAGCTCACGCGCACAGCCGCGCCCGCGCACCCACACAATAGCTACGTCTCCTCCAGACTGGCTCTAGCCCGGCCCCAATGTTCCCATTCTCTTTACAGCGTGAATAAAATAGCAGGGCTTAGAGAGCGGAATCCAGTATGTCGGTGACCACCGGTGAACTATGAGGAGGACAGACCCAACAGGATATTCCCTCCGCTCCTGGCGGCGTTTTCCACGAGCTTGCCCGCTCTAACAACTACACAACAAGAGTCGTGTGACTCGCAGCACCCTTCCCCCACCCGTGCATATTACCCTCACTCCTCAGCGCTGTCTAGAAAGGTCATGTGACCCTCATCGGCTTCCCGGGTTGGGGGAGGGGAGGAAAATTGAACCTGTTCTTTGTTAGGAGGTCAGAGCGAGCTCTATGGCAGGAAGCGCCTCTACCGTAGAGCATGGAGTAGACGCGCAGGAGGTATCTGGGGCGCATTCGAGGAGGAGAGCGCAAGGAGACATGGCGCTCATATCAGAGAGCTAAGACTGAAGATAAATGCAGCTCCGGCGGTTTTCAGAATGGCACAAGGCCCAATTTCCGTTTTTATTAGCACAGGCTCCAATGTCTGAATCTAGTTAATAAAAGCATGACATTTGAAGTGCTCTTTGTGTGAGTAGGGTGACGTCACATTGGCCAAACATAAGCAAACAAAAGCCCACTGTAAAATCTGTCTCTGTCTCAACTTACAAATGTGAGTGAGGGGGCCGCCTTGGATAAGTGAAAGAATGCATTTTAATTTCTTGTCATAGTTGTACTCCCTTTCACATTTAGACAATCTTGAACATAATTTGAAGTTGAATTAATTTGAAATTGAATAAAGAATGGAAATGGAATCAAAAGATCATATTGGTATCGTTGAAATTGGGGTTACTGAACTGGTGATGTTCAGTGAACGAATACATTTAATCAAAATGAAAGGAACCTTTGAATAGAGCTGAATTAGATTTGCAGGTTCAGAACTGAACAAATCCAAATCAACCCGATTAAGACAGAAGTTTAAGTCCCAAGGGATACTTAATTAAATTGAGACTACATAAATGTATTATTATTATTATTATTATTATATGGTGATGTTTGGATAGAATTGTACTTTTTTCAGGAAACAGAAATTTTATGCAGCCATTTTACTTGAACATCTTTTGTCATAGTGAGACAGTATAAGCATTCTAAAGAAATAAAATGATATTCATTTTACTTAACAATTGCATCCTTAAGCGAGAGCCAGCAACAGTAATAAAGTAATAAAGAAAAAGAATCCCACCAAAGGCACTGTTAAGTTAACATTACTAGGGTACACAGCTTTGTCCTTGGCACAAACTACAATCTCTTGATGTAATAATAATACACTGTACATGTGGCGAAATATGACTTTATATATACAGTACATGCTGAGATTAAGCAATAAAGGTGGCTAATCTTCCTGCTGGGAAAATTGTTTTAAAACGAATTACTTTCTAAATGGACCTTGTGCTATCTTGTCACATTTGCTGTATAAGAACGCTGGAACGCTGTATAGGACCAACCAGAATAATGTTTCGATAAATAACCATGGGTCCAGATATAATTATATCTGAGAAAAGTCGTGGTTATTACGGAATTGTCATTCCACCCGTTCGTGGATAATTTTCTGATTTTACACCCACATAGACCTTAGCACGAGGAAGAACTGGAGTGATTTTGGGAAAGGTAAGTGTCATATTTCCTCCACGAAGGGGAGCTTTATCTCAAAAATCACAATTGTGGGCCATAAGTCCAAAACTTTAGGTCTGATGTATTTAATGAAAAACAGATAATTTCATATATTATTTGAGGAGCTTATCAATGGATTTGCTTGTACAATGCAGGGGATTAAGGGTCTTCCAGGGATATACCTTTGCTGTTGGGGACGACAGAGTAGGCCTAGTTTTAGAAACGTAGTTTTTTTTTCTGTTTTACTTCTTCTCTGTGTTGCCGGCCGCGTTGCTGCTAAGTCTCAGTTATACAGCAAGGACGTCTCTGCCTGTCTGTTCAGACATTGTCAGAAAATATACCTTTCATAATTTGATAAACATTTTAATTGAGACTACCTGTAATTTAATTGTTTTGTTGCCACCAATATTAAAATGTAAATTTATTGCGTCTCTCCCTGGCTGCTTCCAGTGAGCACATATAAATTAGAGCTTTGTTTTATCCAATCAGAGACCACACTGCGGTCCTTGGGTTAAACATCCAAACTTGGGAAGGCCATTTCCAAAGTGAATACGGCTGCTGTTAAAACAAATTGCACAATTTTATTGATGGCCATAATTTTTAACCCCATGACAAATTCTAAAGTTGCCGTGCTGGATACTTTCTTTGAGATGCCAGGGTATCCCTGCCTGGAATATCTAGCCTTTTCCTTTTCAGTTTCCTCTGCTCCTGCTGAGTGGTCCTTTTCAACAATTTAAAAACCTACTAGAGAAATAGGACTGGGCAATCGTAATGTAACCGAAACTCATTAACGTCCTTTATGACTGTGTCGTTGAGTTGAAATAAGGGCGGGTGGACTTTGGTGAGTGTAAGGTGTTTTCCTGAATATTAAATAGCTCTTGATTATCTCTTACTTTAGATGGTTGCTGGTGTTGTGACGTGAATGAAGTCCAGATTCAGTGGTATGGCAGTGCCAGTGTGCCTTAAAGTGCCTTGTGTATGTTTATGCCCAGCAGCTGGACTGTGGTCAAGGAGAAAATGCTGTTGATTTTCACTTACTTTCTTGGCATTTGTGCTTCATTGGTGGTGGTATGAGTAAATGTGACTGGATATTGAGAATTTCTTATTTAGTAATGACAGGCGTGTGAGATTTGCGCAATATCTACTGCTTCAACAGCAACACCTCCGGGGCAGACAAGGGGAAAGGCAGTCTGTGTAAATTGGTTGAAGGGGCTAGATGAAGAAAGGCTTTGCTTATCTTCCTCTTGAAATGGGATCTCCAACTTTAATTAATTGCAATTAAATGTGCTTCTATTTTTCATGCTTATCTACTATTTGGCGAAACATGTAAGATGACGCTCCGAAGGGACATGTCCTCTCTAACCAATCAACAACCGGAATACAATATTGACATCGCGTCGGTCCGATGAGAATTTCCACATCTCCCCTTCAATTGTACCACTGTAAGGTGCTTGAATTTGAAGTACTGGTGGTAGTGGAGAATTAATTGCCAACTACATTCAAATATAACTAACAATATCTATTTTATTTAGACCTGGTCCTAATAAATTTGGTAAATATGTTGTTAACCTCTAGCGGTTACCTGGAAGTCAATGTTCTTTTTTTTTCACTCTTAAGAGAAGAGCATAATCAACTCCAAAAATGAGTGTTTGTCAAGTCGTGACTGATAAGGATTTTATTGTTTCCTGAATAAATGCCTTGGGAAGTAAGAGAAAGCTTTAGTTTCTGACTTATTTAAAAACATATGACCGTCCCTACCAGTATCTAACCTCCCCAAGGCGCCACTGATATGCTTGTGAAGATACTCTTAAAGTAGTAAAGATGGAGTTATTGGTTGGTCGATTTTGTGCAGACACCTACAGACTTTGCGGTTGTTCCGATGAAAACCCCATTTGGATGTGATGGACATTGAAGTATTACTCCAGGATCTGTTGAACCAATCATCCTTTATGGACATAAGATGTTGTATCTGGAATACACTTAGGAGAGCTATATTATGACTTCCAGGCAACTGCTTGAAAATACAGAAATCTACTTTTATATAGTTTTGAAGAATTAATGAGATACATATCTTGTTTACTCTTTGGAGCCTGAGGCCATTCTGGCATTAACCTTAACCGCAAGCCCTTATAAATCACATTAAATATGTATAAACATGCCAATTTTTGGTATCCTTTTTGCAGTACAGCTGCACCGCCGTGACCTGTCAGTTATTTTGTCATTCTCATTTATCATATTAGCTAACTGAATTCAAAAACGTGTAGGGTTAGAGATGGTGAGGGTTGACGCAGAGAATCGAGGTTGTTTTTAGAGGTCAATGACACAATTACTTTAATAATTTGATTAAAAATCCTGACAAATACAATACGCTTATGGAATTGTGCCCTAACATAAACAGAATTGTTGAAGCTATACATACAAATATTTTCCATTAAATTATTTAAATATTACATACATTTTATCTTCCCCCTAAATCCTATATTCCGTATAGGATTAATAAAGCAGACACATTCACATAGTATCTATCCTATATGCAATCATTCTTCTACAAGTATTTTTCTACCAAACTATCTTTCAACAAATATATCCCTGAGAAATACAATACATTATATCTGTATAAATCTACCTCTTTCCATTCTTACAGTACATTGTGAGTGAATTTGAAGCAGTGGCGACTTTGATCGTGCGCATATACTGCAGTGTGTACGGTAACCAAAGGAATGTGTCACACCAGTGTAGAGCCGTAATGATGTCAACTTGTTATTTACTTTCCAAATCTGAATGACTGAGCAAGGCGAAAGGAGAATTAATCAACCGCTGTTTGACCAGGCAGGCGAAAAATAGTGGCGCGTGGGGGAGGGGAAGTAACACTGAGGCCAGATAGACACATATGCTCGAGTCGCTCGAATGTAGCTTCTGAGACACAGCCCTCTGGCTATATAGTCAACGGTTTGTAGAAAAACAAAACATAAGAATTGTAACTATACAGTTTGTTGCGTTTTTTAAACGGAGGGTGCTTGAATTTAAAGATTTATCAAGTAGCGGTAACGTGCGTTTGAAGCCGTATTTGAGTCCCTCCGCTCCATTTTAAGCTATAGCATTGAAGCTATAGAACAAATACAGTATCCATAATTTAACATTTATTCTATCTTTCGAGGTGATACAAACAGCGCTTTTAGTGCGTCATTACTCCACTCAGAAGTAAACATACACATAAGACTATTAGTGATTTAAAAACTTGACATAATTCAGGTTTAAGGTCAGTTAGCCATCAACCCCCCCGCCACCCCTCGCGCGCGCGCTCTCTCTCCTGTTGTCTGTCTATGTCTCTCTCCCTCCGCCGACCAGCGCCTGCTGCTGTCTCTTTACATTACTGTTCACAGTCAACGCTCAAACTCCACGCACCACCGCAGCCCCAGCGACACAAACTCGGCTTTTCTCTCAACTTTACCGCCGCGTTCGCGCTACAAACTAGCCGACGGCGAGTCACACGAAACGGAGGACGGAACTCGATTAGCAAAATGGGAGGAAAGTGGCAGCTAGCTTACTGAAGTTGGAGCTTCTCCTTGTGGAAGAGGTGGCGGCGGCGGACACCACGAGTTCCCTCTCACAGTAGAAGGTGAGCATGAAAAGTCGAGTTGCGTGTTTTAAGGATGCCCTGCGTTCTATTTGTGTGGATTATACGAGAAGAGGGTAATGATTTTGGGAAGCCGGTGATTATGGCGTTTACTATGTTACAGGCACATAGCTTAGTCACCCCTGGACTCACACGTGTGCTGAAATTCATGCCCGTACCTTTTAATGTTACTCTCTGTCGGAAAACATTCTACTTCTCTGACACTTTTTGTTCACACACATCTCTCTAGCTATTGCACAGACTGCTAAATATATGAATTAAGTTTCCAATGGAAAACCTGACAACACGAAGTTGCAACAGTCTACATTGTGATCAATGATGTATGAATGATACATATTTCCAGTGTTCTGTAGACTTTGCTAAGGCGTCAGTGAGGGAAGATACTCGTCTTTGTAACCACTTTTTAATGGACAGTCAGTCACATTACTGTACAGCTACAATGGTAAGCAGTTATCTGACTGTCAGCTAGCTGCCGTAAAGCATCATAGGCACCTCGACGTCACTGTAACCTCCTTAATTTGAAGCTTTAGTCAGACCTGGAGGTTTCCCATGTCCACAGATCTCTTAGTTAAATCTGTTGAGTGTTTTGAAGAGGAGATAAAAATATGTTGTGTGACCTATATTTACCTATTTTAATGTTCCTGCATGTACAGACATAGTAAAGATTGCCTATAGGCTCTCAGCATCAATATGTTAATTATTTATATTAAAACTTGGCATGAGAAGGATCAGTACTGGTGTAATACCTAAAACACTGCTTTTAAGTTGTGTTTTAATTCAGTGACCCAAATAATTGGTAAACCCCCTCTTCTTGTTCACCTAGAAGCTGTTGTATGTTGTTTGCAGTATATTCTCAGCTGAAGACTGAGGTGCACCTACTTGACAGAAATCGAGGTCCTCCTTCAAAAAATGCAATTTCATATCATTATTCAATGCAGCTCTGACAAGATCTGTGTACAAAATGTAGAAAATGCTGCGCAAACAACACAAAAATAAAACTTTCAGAGAAGAATACAGAGACTAGCTTCAACAGGTACAGCTGGAAAAAACGTGATTTGTTCTGAATATCAGCCGATATAATCTCTAAGTAATAAGAACTGGTAAACAGATGTTTTGGCTGCCAGCTTTCTTAATATAAAAAAAAAGGTGTGTGATGGGGTATGAATTGTTTTGCCACTCAGACCGAAGCTGAGGCAGTTACAGCGGGGAATCAGACATCTCCATGTATGCAAGGTCGAAATGAAGGTAGTTACATGTATATCCCACAGCTGGAAGATTTAAAAGCTGTTAGGAGCAGTCTGCATCTAATTCAAAGTAGAATAAGCTCCTCACCTTCCCTGTAATAAGGAAGGTAAAATTCCTGTGTTTTTCCCCCTATTAATCTATTGTTAGTAAAGCGATTATTGACTAATATACGAGATTTAGTATACCACAATTTAAATTGACATAACAGCATTATCCTGTTTGGTGGCTGTTTTGTTTACGTTACAATGACAGAGGCATCTTACAAACTTTTTTACCCGTGAGTCTGTTTGGACATTAGCCGAGGAGCCACGCATGGAAGAGGGTTGTTGAGAAAATGATAGCCTATCAAAATAATTCAAACCAAAGAGATACCAAACAACTTTGCTGCACCAGGAGCAGTTAAAAGTTCACACAATTGAGCCTACATTTCACCGAAGACGCATCACAAATGTTTTTTCGCGCAGAATGTTATATCGAAGGTCATTCTCTCTCCACCACATATTCATTTTCTATATTTGGAGATATGTGGAGCTAACTCTCTGATTTATTTCTGACAGATAAATATATTTAAGAATCACAAAAAAGTGTTTGGAAAAAGTACTCCACTTTAAGTAAATATAGCAAGATGGACCACACAGGTAAGGTGTTTGTTTGGGAAACAGATAAGAGTATGACAGAGAGGGTGAGACAGTAGAACCATAATTAGCAGATCAATATGTGATGGTTCACTATCCATAAATGAATGTATGGGAAACACTGTCCTGTTTTCATCTATAAAGAAAGAGTAGTGTGCATTAGCTCATAAAAATCATCATGTTAATGTTTCTTAAAATTATGATGAGTTTTACCCGTAAACCATATTCCTAAACTACTATTCTCAATTGCTACTTACTGTTGTAACTCAACAGGTGACCGCAGATTCCAGATATTTCAGTAAGCTGATACACAGTTGTACTCAACCTTGTGTCATGAATATTTATTCGGTACAGGTCGAAATCGTCTCAGTGATGTGGCATTTTAAGTTCATGTAGTCACGCACAGTTTGAATTTTGAGCAGAATAACACAAGTTGAGCCTTTATTTCCCCTTGTTTTGACAATAAAAGGGACTTTACGATCATAAATCCATTTTATTTGCAAAAAACAGTCTCAGAAATTAACGATTGTGATTAAACTGTAGATTTATAGTAACTGATGTGATTTATATGACTGCAATGGAAGATCCTCCTAGTCTTGTTTTTGTCTCCAATGTGTAACCTAGTTTAGTTACTGTCAAGGATTTTTAGGCATCCCTAATTGCAGTAATTACAAAACGGGTGTAGTGCCACCTATTTAAAGAACCATCTAGATTTATTTTTTTAATTGCATGTGTGAAACCACTGTTTCCCTTTGATTCCCCAATATGTCAGTATGATCTTATTTTTGAGAGTAATGTGTTTCTCAATGCTCCAGACATTTAATTTAGTTTATTTAATTATTATTTAATTAATAGTTTATTTAGGACCAAATTACATTTATACTGAGTCCTCAGAGCATATAAATGAATAATATGCCACATATTGTTGCCTGTATGCCTAGTGTCTGAACTATTGTTTTCAGGGCTGTATTCCATTGGTTGAGAAAAGTTGGCCTACATTATGTGTCATACCTTCAACCGACTGAAGCCAATTCTCATTTTGCTCTAATAATGGAATTTTAAAAATTCATTCAAATGTAGGCACCCCAGAAACATCAAATTCAAGGTACGCTGACTGTGTGTTGGAAATAGAATTGTATCCTCTGCTCACAAGTAGGGCATTGAAGTCCCAGAGAAAGCCCGTGACAGCCTTGTGGGGCTGTAAAGCTCGGTATCTGGCTGTCCAAATATTTCTGTTGCAGTACTTATTTATGATACGCCATGAGGGAGGAGAACCTTTCTCTCTCTCTCTTTCTAAAAGAGCATGTGCACAGTGTACCAGCCAAGTCGCAGATCACTGTTCAACGTTTGGTATGGACTATATACTTTTAGGATACCAATTGAATAATGTTAGCACTACTAATTTACAATACTGCTTTTTCATAATGTTCCTCTTGAGAGTTCTTTTTTTAATCAGGCCAATATTGTGCTATTTCCATGTTTTTTTTACTTAGTTAAAGTTATCCTTGTTGTGTACAGAGTGCAAAGAAAGAAACACTGTCTATTGCTTCTCCAAGGTCTTTAAGTCAATACCATTGCTACAAAATATTTATCAAAGATTTATTGTTATTATATACAGAGACCAAAGGACCTTTAACGTTTGGACTAAAAATACAATTGACCGATGACTCATTAATATCAGAAAGTAAAAGAAACCATTGCTAGATCTAGTTAGCTGTTATGATAATACTGCAGTGCTTTCTTATTAAGTATATTATTTACCCCAAAATACAGTTTCTATTCATGCATCCTCAGGTTCTGGACTTACTTAAAATTTCACATGCAGTTTAAGTTATTGAATATGGTGTTTGTATGGAATTTCAGACTTTATTTTTTGAGGATGCATGTTAGCTAACGTTAGTAACAATGCTAAGCTAATGTCATTCATAATTGTGATGATGATGATAAACATGATGGTGTTAATCAAGATTTCGAGGTCTCATTCAAGATTTCATCTGCACATCTTCTGCAGAAGTGGTATCATTAGCTGCCCGGCTGTCAGGCAATCAAGCTTAATACACTGCTTTGAAATAGTAATATATCCAATATTCATGACCTTTAGCCATACACAGTACAACATAGTAAAATATTTTGAATGCTTTGAAGCACCCGTAAAGGATATTTGGGTTTAGGGCCTCGCTTAAGGACCCCAAGACCTTTAGGCTGGAACCAACAACCTACTGATCTTCTAACTGGGAGATGACCGCTCAAACCCCCTGAGCTAAATGTGCCCCAAAAATCAATGTGTTTGGATACAGTTGCCAAGTCAACATTTAAGTGGTAAATGTTTATTTTTAACCATTTGCTCCGCGGACTGGATTTATGGCCCTTTTTAGTGCTGCATCTCACATAACAGACATTCATTGATTAGTGAAATTTGTAGCCACACAAATACCGGTGACAGTTTTGATCTTGCCTATGATATAATATATGAATCAATCATTTTTGAGAAAGATTTTTAGGCTGAATGCTGTGAGGATTCAGACCGTGCAAAGAGAAATTGTTGTTCAGCGTTAGTCTCGTAGTGTATAAATGCGAGGCAAATGAACAGTCAAATGGGCTTAGAATCAAGATCAGTATCTCGCCTCACTGATCTGCCTTGTTTGTGCGACCCTTATGTCAGATGGAGGGAAAACCCAAGTAGAGGAGGGGGGTATTTAGGGTGGCATGAGCAGCTGTTGACAGAAGACAAGATCTTCTGGTCACCATAGCAACACTGTATTGCTCACTCTCTCGTCTCTCTCTGTTTACAAGATATTTGTGAAATTGTCATCTTGCTGAACAAAGAATAGCCAGGCGCTCTCAGCATCGATCGTCAAAATGTCTTACTTAAACGAATGTGGAAAAATGCATTTTCTCCATCGGATAGCTGTCCTTATTTTTTCACTCTTGTGAAAAAATAAGGACAGCAACCTATTTTTTCAACTCAGTGCAGAGTTTCCATAAAAATCTTTAATAATACATACAGTATGTTACCATAAGTTTGTAATCGTTTGAGTTCCTTTGGAGAACCCGATAGACACCAGTTGCACCTACAATGTCAACAAAGTCAAATAGTCTTTCTATTATTCCGTTGACTGTTTTTTGATCCAACGTAGAGATAATTTAGCTTGAATTTTCTGAGGGGAATTTTTGTTGGTAAGTTGGTACTTAAAAAGCAATGTATTTTGTTGTGTATTTGCTCAGGGTCTTGATAGGTTGGTACGGAAAGGTTGTGTAGATTTCCATTTGTATGCATTCATGCTAGGTAGCAGAATATTTCAAAAATGTCTTTACAAACTTGAATGAAAATCTGTAAGGGGGTTGTGTTAACATTTTGAGGCAAGACTGGATCCCATAGTATTTTGGCGGCTACAGTATATATGCTCTCACATTTTCTTATAGAGCTTTTGAAAAGAAGATTTTACTCTGTATCTATATGTGTGTCACTGTGCATTACATGAGCTTTGTATTCAACCAGCTCCTCCACATGCTGAATTGACTCGCCACCCACCCGCATACAACCATTTTCACATGCCTGCCCTAAAGCGACTGGTTTCATGTGTGCCTACATGAAACCAAAGCAGAGCGTATTACAGCACAAGACATGTTGACATGTACTACAGTCTCTGGTTAGTATAGCAACTGTCTCTACATGGGACTATTCAATAAGCATTTTATCTCTTTGAATCAAGGCCTCTTTATTTAGCACTTCAACCAGAGATAGCGTTAGCAAAGTATTTCTCTTCATTGATTTATTTTTTCCTTCAACAATGATGGGAATTCTGAAGACCACCAGTCATTATGAAAAATCAGAACAGGCAAGGAGAAAATTAAATGAAGCTTTACAAGACAGTAGTTAATTTATGCCGTCTTTCTTGTCTGACGCACATGAGGTAAATAAATCTATCAAAAGATTTTCCTCGAAGCATTTGGCAAATGTTGCACAAGGTCTTTATGAAACAATTTTTTCATAGCTGCATGACAAAAGGAGCGCCCTGGTTCTGCCAAGGTGGCTGATGTGACCATTCAAAAGACAACTTCCATAATTATCCTCTGATCTTCATAACTGTGGCTGTTTTTGAACCGCCTGTTCAAGGAAGGAATTCTGTGCTTTTATTTTGCCTTGTCATACCAAACATTCGAACATGGATACAGGGACCATGCTCCCCCTTCACAACTGTAGTGTCATGTTTCTGGTTATGGAATGCGGGCATGCTATCTAAAATCACACATCGGGGCAGCATAATGTCGGTGTTATTTGGTGTAAAAAGCAAAAGGGCTTTACACAAATGTTGCTGGATTTCTGTGTCACAGAGTGATTAATTAATCTGTAAAAGGATTTTTATTTTGTCTAATTTATTATATCTTTACATAAATGTTGGGCCAAAGCCTTGTGTGGTTCCCTGATGGAGCAAGATCGAGTGTTGTGAATCGAAAGACTTCTTTGTCACAGCCTCTGTCTCTAGTTGTTTGCTTGTAGCTGAGTGCATTAGCCAAAACCTGCATAACTGACTGTCATTGATTTAATCTTTTGTCCATTGCAAGTCTGACAGTGCAATGGACTGTTCCAGACTAAAAATATCAGTATAGTCATCAGAATAAACATAATAGCCAAGTATGTGACTTGGAAGAAATGCACGATGGAAAGCTTAACAGATAAATGGTTAATTATTCATCTTTAATCAATTATTAATCAATTAAACTTCTTCAGGTTCATAAAATGTTAGAGTACTGTTCCACTTAACTATTCTGTGGTGAGGTCGCAGTGGATCTCATTTGCACAAATTTAATTTTAATTTGAGGAGTAGCATAGACTTTTGCCTAATTATTTTTGAAAGAGGACCGCTCTGCTGCAAGTAATGATCTGTCCTCATCAAAATGATGATCACACTTATTATGTCGGGACGTCAGATGTGAGCCTTGTACACCATAAAATCATCAATCTGCAGCCTGCCATAACATATCCACTCATCCTTTATTTCCATCTATGCTCCTCAAAGTTTTTAACATCTTTAGCTTATAGAAAACCTGTCTAGTCTTATGTTATGTCTACTGAATGTGCATATAAGGATTGCGACAGTCAAACCAACCCTCACAGTCAGGACTGTAATCCATTTGCAGTCACCATTACTTCCTATTGCATCTCTAAATTCATCCTTTTGCTATGAAGTGTCTCAATTTCCGCTCCATGTGACCAGAGCCTCTGAAGCTTTAGTCATCTGTAGCCAGCACACTTATAGTTTTGGACAGAATAGAAAGCCCTAACTTTAATCATACATGCTATGACGACATAACATAGAAAAAACAAATTTCCACTCCTCTACTTTCTTTCAGTTTCGTCACTTTGTTATTACATTTTTCATTTGCTAGCCTTTTAACCTCATTTTATACCACATAAAAACATAAAAAATCTTGTCTCAAAATTATATAAACCGAGTTAATGTTCATGGAAACTTGGCTCCTAGGTGCTTTGAAATGAATGCAAAAACCTCCTATGGGAATGACACTTAATTGATGACATAATGTATCTTTAGTAATGTTAATTAATGAAAAGACGCATATTAAAGATGTGCATTGTGTTGCTAAGGAGCTAATCATGTCGTTATAATCCAATATCAAACTGCAGGAAAAAATCTTTTTAAAGTTAGCCTTGATCGTTTAGTACTGGTTAATTTAGTCCCTCAATCATTAATTAGCCCTTACATTTGAAATGCAATAAAAGACGAACTGCTGTATCGATTTAAAGTCTAACCAGGCATCTGAATAGTTTTAGGAGTTATTTGCCTAGCTGAGTTTGATGTGTGCTGCCTTTTATTTGCAACTGCTCATCTCAAACTCCTCACTTTACTCCAGGCAATACATATAACGCATCTAATGTACAAACAATTGTTTGTGGATTCAGTTTGATCAATATCCACCAGCTCTGAGAGATGAATACCTTTCACTTCGAATGAACGGTTAACAATAAAAGCCTCGTGTGTTTCAGCAGTTGAATTGTTTTAATGGGAAGCAGCAGGAGGGGAGTTAACAGGGGTGCTGTTATCAATTTGATGAAACGGAAAACAAAGATTGATTACTTGGATACATGCACTTCATGAGAATCCCTCGTGAAGGCAATTTGGATCTGGTGTGGGAATGGTAGTCTGTCACAAATCTTTGAATGTCTTCGCATCCAATGACAATTTCTGAAAAAAATAAGCATTCAAAACAGGATTAGATTGCCTAAAAATACTTCCTAGTTTGTCATCTTCTGTGGTGATGATTTTGAAAAGTTACACCGCCAACTTCTGGCCTGGCAAAAAAAACTGAAGTGTTTTTGTGGGTACCTGTAGAAGAGAAAAATTCGTTTTTTTACATTGCTGTATTCTGAACACAGAATTCTTTTTAAAACACAGTGAAAAAGTTTTTTTATTTATGCTAAAAATTTAGCAAAAATGCTGTCGTGTAAACAAAGCCCTGTGCCCTAATTGCAGAGAACTAGTATTTCCTGAGGACTCGTGATAATGTTTTGTAGTAATTATTGAGGACATTTGATATTAATCCAGTGCGAACGCATCATGCCTGTATTACCAAACAAAGAGGTCGGGTAATAATTCTAATCCCATGCAAATCGGCATGTAAGTGATTTTGGGGAGGAACTCATATTTATTGTTTCCACTGCCCACTTTTTCTGTCTCTCCCCGGTAGAACCGTAGCAGCTGCGGTGAATACAGTGAATGCTGCTTTTAACTTTGTTAGAGAGAGAAATGTCGATGATCAATGTGTCCTGCAATTCACATTCATAATCGCGGCTGGCCACGTTCTATATCAACGCACGAGCTGAGTGATCCGATTTTAAGAGTCATCTAAGGAGGAGGTTTGGTGCAACACCGACTCCAAGGCTCTCACACTAGCAATTCAGTTAGCTGTCAAATTGATGTATCTGCAGAGGTCACAAAGCCCTCACCTAAAAAAAAACACCATAAGTAAAGTATTATTTTTCTTGAAAAAATACTAGACTAATAATGATACCAACAAGGTCCCAAATTTAAGGGAGATGAGGGACAAATCCTTGCCTGCCTTGAGGTGCGGTGACTTAATTGGTGAACCGAACTGCCATGGCGGATGTTTTTGCGCTCTCTTTGAGAGCTATTTTATCTTTCTTATTTAAACAGCATGAGGGTAGATCTTTGGTTTTGACACTCCTGATGAGAAAACATTGTAATGATGCCCCTATTAGGTCCATCAGGAGACGCATCAGACTTGACTGTAGCACCTGGGAATGTGTAATTCTCTAGTGAAAGAAAAATAAGCTACCTTATAAAGGGCTAAGCCAATAGCCAGGAACATGTTTAAACCAACATTCACAACCTCTCTCAGATCTTATCTTGTGTTTGCATATTCAATCGATAAATACTTTCACTGATGCATGCCTTTGCTCAAAACAAAAGTGCACGCGAAGTGGTGTGGATAACTAAAAAAACCCACCAAGGTCTCAACCAAAGGGTAGTATTACTACAAGGACTATAGAGTCTGCTTTTTTGCCTTTTTTTGCCTTCAGAGAAGCTGAACCTTAACAAAAAGCTTTAGCAGTTCAAAATATTTACAACACAGACCTTTTTTTCCTGCGGTGTCAGATAATGTTTTATTTACTCTCATTGCTGAAATAATAATTATTACCCAGCCTTAACTTAACTAACCTGAGGCATACATCAGAGATTTAACTTATTGTGATGTGTGTGACTGACAGCGTATCAGTGAATATTAGCACTATCAGTGTCTGGCGTATCACTAATTTGCGACCCCAATGACCTTTTTCATTGTTAACAGCTGAAAGAGGCCGAGGCTTAGTTCTACTGGTTTTGGTTTTGTGTTTGTGTGTACAGGAAGAGACAGTCTGCAGGTTTTCACTGTAAATGATAATCTCTGGGGTAATTCCACACACACGTCTTTCCCTCCACTCAGAATAGTGTTTACCAGTGGGCTGCATCTCTGATTGAAGTGAAATCCTGCAGACTTCTTTCTCTCGTGGCATGCAGTTGGCCACTCATGGTAAACATTACAAGTGTTGCCACCCATAGGAAGCGTGGGAGAAGTGTTTCCCCTCAAGACTCAAGCCTTCCTTCCCCCCACTGTGCGCCGACCTACATTGGCTGACGCTAAGTGACTCATTGGGAGAAGCAGAGAATAATGCACAAATGGTTGTTGTGATTACCTCTGTGGAGATCATTATTTATCACCCCCTTCTCCTATCCCACCACCCCCCCTCTCTGGTTCCCCTCCCCCTCTCTCTTTCACTCCCCTCCCCCCCAAAGACTGCAGCCCAACCAGAAGCTTCAAAGGCGGGTTTTACTCAGCAGAGCAGTTCAAGAGAAAATGGCTGCTGTTTCCAGGTCTTGTTTGCACATCTGTCAGAAGGTGACTGTTCAGGAGAAAATGGGGTCCCCGGGTGTGCTGGTTTTTAACAGCTTTCTCTTCTAAAGCTGCATCTGTAGGAGATTGCCCTCTTCTTTAAATAGAATATTAACATTCAAAAAGCCTTTCAATTGATTTTATTGAAGAATAGCTGCCCTATTTAGAGGTCTGTTGATTTCCGTCAAGCCATAATATTGTAGTAAAGGTTAAATAAATATTCCCACCTTGTTAAATATTTATTTTAAATAAATATTTATTCTTAGATATTAAAACACAAAACATTAGTTTAATAAAAATAGTTTTATTGTTCTGCAAATGTCATTGTGTTGCAATACAATTACTAATTGTATTAATCCTGATATTTGTAAAATTTGGCTTAGATGTCTGTTTTTCTACAATGAAAACACTCAGACGCAACTAAAATATGTTATATAGTTTGTATGTATATAATTATTGACAAACATTTTGAAATACTGAAACCATTTGACTGAGGTAAATTGAGTTGATGATACATGTACAGTATCGTAATATTTGTTATGATATGCGATGGAGCAGTAGTGCCACAAAAGAAACTTCCTCTGTGCAGCCGTTATTCAATTTTATTTACGCTGAACAAAGAAATAGTGCCAGAACAGCGCCATCGTTTTGACTTTCAGCAAGATAAAAGAAGCGTGATGCGTTTCACAGCAGCGCAAGCTTCAAGTGTGACATTTAACATGCGTCCAGCAGCACTTTGTAAACAATTAGATACCATGGCAACAACAATATTTGCTGGTTGATCGGGTCTTTTACTCAGAGTTAGAATCTCCTGGATCTCATCCTGTCTCCTTGGTTTTACTGTTCTTCAAACATATAACATATATAAAAACATATTAATCTACTAGAAGAGCTGGAAATTATATTATTGTTGTGACAGTGTTTGTCTCCCAAAATAAGTAGATCATTTCTGGCGTTTTCAAGAATGTGTGAAAGCCATTTGTGTAATTTGACCCGTTCATGTGGTGAAAGTGTTCAATATGAAATTACAGAGCGATGCAAGTGGTCAAAGGAAGACAAATAAAACATTAATTTAAATGGAGAGCCCATTTTTTTTATTGGGATAAAATGAGCTGATAAACAGGAGGCAGCACAGAGTTGTTGTTTCTCATATTAGTTTTAAAAGAATTATGAATTGACCCATATTTGCTGTCTTACCACTGTAGAGCTGGGTGGATGTGTAATGTTGTACAGCTCCTGCATGCTCCTTTGCCTCAAAACACACAGAGAAAGATGATCGTGTCTTGCTGCGGATGGGATTGGAACAATATGGTTTCATGTATTATCATTCCAGAGACATATCGACACTATGTCAGAACTCTTTTTGAGGACTTTTAACAATTCGACTTTCAAAGTATGTTTTTTTTTAAATTTTTCTTCAAATATCACAAAAGAATACATTTCAATTGGACACACAAATTGCTGTGAGATGAAGGGAGCTGAGACGCTCACACTAGCATCCAGCGTGGGCGGTGATATCCATCTGTGTGGTTGAAACGTCTTTAACTTTAGTACAGTCTGTACGTGCTACATGGTATTTGATATCTTTGCTTTTGACTGCTACTATACACATAGATATTGCTATCTTAGTTTCCTAACAGCTTCCTCTGGTCTTCAACAAAATGCTCATCCTCCCACAACAACTTTACGTCCTTAATTGCGCAAATTTCATCGTGAACAACGTAAAATTGCCCGCTAGGTTTACCGATGGGTGACGTGAGAATGCACTACATACATACAATACGTACATACATACAATACGTACATACTGTATTCAGCCCTCTGCTGTATTAAAAGGAAAACTACAGCAAAACTAGATTTCTATAGTATAAGTGTTTTCATAGAACACATGACATTATACAGTATTTGAAAACTTTACAGAAGAGGGAAAAACCTCATTTTATAAGGGGAAACTAAAAAATCTACCGTCTAAATAGTGTTTTGCCATTTGCCATGAAACTATAATAATTTCTGAAATAGTTATTTTGCTATGTATCTCATACTACTGGAAATCTACTTTAAGTTTGAATCGGAACACCTCATAACTTCCTGAGTAACTTAAACCCTATTTGCCAATAAAAGTTGGTAGTGTTATTTGGTTTATTGTCTTATTATTATTAGTATTTGTATTTTTACATGAGTGTGTTTTTGATGCAGCTCAAACACATTCGTTTTCTATTTTGTTTTTTTCTGTTGTCCATACAGTTTATGGAATGATCCTTATTGTATAAGCAAACTAGGAGTATATGTTGTGTTGGGCTTAGTGGCTACCTATATTATGTCCAGGGTTCCTTTTTGATTGTATTTGCATGGTACAGAAAAATTTACTAATAATCTAAGCTAGCTACTCTTTTTAGCTTTATCTATGCAACAGTACAGTATAATGACTATACTATATAGTGAAAATGTCCGGAAAAAGATTGTATGTTTTTGAAAGTTTCATTTTCTGTCATCATTTTTCATTCTTTAGATTATGATTATTTTGCTGTTGATTTTGTATCATATATTATATTTTTTTTAATCAGCTTTTTTTGCTCAGAGATTGCTCTATTGGGCCATAATGAAATATGCTGCTTCATTTACAAATCGCAAAAAAACCTAATCGTAACGCCACCTTCGTTTGTCATATATAGCATGCGTGTTCTCTGCAATCAAAAGAACTTTGACCTATAATAGAGCCTCGGACATCATCCAGTGTAAGCTTTTACATTTACATTGATTTACCACTGTGTAAATAATGACATTATATAGCTGTTGATTGGTTTCCTTAAACGCCAAATGGCATCTGTGCTACTCAGAGTAAGGAGCTCCGCGACCCGCTCTCATATACATTTTTGATTGATTTTCTTTTCTTCTTTTTTTAACCTCTAACTGCTGCTTTTTAAAGTCCAGTTGTGAATTGCGTCTGCACCCTGTCCCTCCGCTGGTGCTCCCACCTCAGGGTAGAGATAACATTTGAAATGCCTGTTATTATCGCATAATTATAAATCATGTTTACTGTAATATGACATCATTGCATTAGTGATACTAATGAACGTGTGTACTATACGCGCTGCTGTGTCTCCCTCCTCTGTGTCGTAGATCTGTACTGTGTAGAACTATCAACCATTACTGAAGAGTTTTTTTCCCCCTTTTGATGCTTTAATTTTTCAGAGGTATCAACGTTTTATACGCTTCACTCCACTTAGTTTGGTGGATAAAGAGCTAAGGTTAGCTATTTGTCTGGTCTTTCATCATTGTCATACTTTGGACAAAGAAGGCCTGGATACCCAGGGAGTAGCGTAATGAATGGTGGCATCATGGTCCCATCTGATAGAGAGATTACTGCATCTGCCCTGTACCGATGGGACAAGAGCCCCCAGGCTGCCTGCTAATTATGTTCCCAGTTGTTTGGTATGTAGATGGAGCTGCTTTGGGAAGAAGGTCTGTCCTGCTTTGATGTCCCAACCCCTCTCTAGTTTGTAGTGTGTATATAACCCAAAGACAAACACGGTGCTGACTGTCATCACAGGCCACATTGGCCCGGGTAGAGGAGCTTTTAGTGTTTTCGTCAGAGCGTCGAGCCTTTGGTTGTGATGAGATTGTTGAAAATTAGGATGAGACACAACACAGTGGTATAAAACCAGGATTTGAAGGTTACTACCTTGACACTAGTTTTTTGCAAATTTGTAGTTTTGACAGTTTTCCAACCAGGGACGGCAAAAATGTATTGCGCTATGTTCCCCTTATCTGATCTGTGTGAATCTTTTAAAACCATCGTCTTTCACAAATATCTTATTCTCTGAACTAGCCAGTACAAAGGCGCGTTAATAGTAACAAAAACTAGCGTGCAGCAATACATTATACTTCTGTTGTGCGCAGTTTGGAACTCACTAAAAATGCCTCGCACTGTTTTAGCAAAATCCGTATTACATACAGTTTTCCTGCTGTCTGCTGTACGGCCACTGACTCTAAGGCCATCAATATGGTACACTCCTCAGCTCTCAGGTATATTTATTGTTCCCTTAGGTGTTCTGGTCGGGTCGGATGTTCTGCTCTTGGAAGGATCTATTCAATATGTTTTCCTCAGCTCGTGCACTCAGATGGTTCTGGGGAATGTCAGTGAATGCAGACTTGCTCCTTTATGATAAAACTCCCCACACTAAGAGCACCGGGCAAATACAAAAGAAACTCCATTTTGCGGCTGCATCAGGTTGTTTATATTTCCAGCTCTATAAAGCCAGAGTCCATCTGAAAGAATAAACCAAGGTGAAAGTGTGAATAATTCATGTTGAGTAACATGTTCAACCCTTCTGGCTGGATGCCCACTGGTAATTGGGACAACACCATTCTCTGTCTATTTTGCTGGATCTCTTGTTGCTATGCTACCACAGGGGAACTTGAGTGGGCCTGGTCGGTGTTTGGAATGAAAGCTCGACAGCCACACAGTCTTCATACCTGACACCTACCCGTTTATTTAATTTGTTATCTCTGTAAAATTTGGTCCCCATCTTCGCCCAGTGTGAAAAATTGGTTATATAAATATAGTTAGTACATTTTGTCATTGTTCATTCTTAGGTTGCAGTTAATGTCTCGTTTTCATGCATTTTTCCCAATGGCTTATAAGCTATTCACAATTTATGTACATACTGTACATTTCTGTGTGCTCGCGTTGTTGTATGTGGGCGTATAAGCAGTGTTGTTCTAGTTTCATTCAGCCTGCTTTGAGCAGCAGATTCAGGAGCTATTTGTAGAATATGAACTCCAGAGTATTCTTGCAGTGTTCATAAGCCTGAGGACAAGAAAAGGGTGGAATTAAAATTGTAATTGCTTTTTATTTTGCTTCTTCAGCTGCCTCCAGTTCTCAGACGGTCTTAATCGAAACGTTGTTAACACCGGCTCTGTTTAGTACATTCGTTGGTTGAAATTAACTCTTAATGGAGGCTCAGACTGGCATCTATGAAGAATTCACCTCTTGCACTCTTCTGTAATTTACTAAATGGGCAGTAGCCAGTCAGTTCATATCTTTATGGCTCTTTAAGGACTCTTTCTGTTGAGATGGTATGCCTGGTCACTAATATGAACAAGCCTTTAGTTTAATGGATAAAGATGATTCCATTAGACCTGAGAAAAGTGGCTGGAAAAACCTGATAAGATTGACAGGTGAAGTGACCAAACTATTGACGATATCCAAAATTGTGCAATTTTGTCAGATGGGTGTGACAAGCGTCAGACAGAGGCTGGATTTCAGTGCCGTCCTGTGCTTGATTGAATGTGTGTTTTTCCATCATGTTTTTCCGCATGACTTTAACACTGTACCCAGATGGAAAGATTTGTGTAGAATATGTGATTTCTATCTCATACTTCCTCCATCATGAGGTGGGGGAAGTAATGTGATTGTCTGTGCGTGAATGTATTACAATGAAATTAGATGAAAATGTGGTTTATGTGTGGGGAGCAGATGATTAGAGTTTCAGGCCAATCTGAAATAGGATATGGACCCAAGATATTTTTTTATGCCAACACCATAATGGTGACCTGCCCTGCCTCCGATGGCTTCATGTGATTGTGTTTGACATGTTTTCAAAGCTTTTCTCAGTGAAAAATGTAGCGATGCCAAGCCTATCAGAGATATCGTAGGCGGGTAATGAAGTCTACAATTGTGGTATGTGCTTTCCGAGTGCGCTTTAGTTAAGGGAACATGATATAGACATCATTTATCAGAATGTGTTGCAGATTGACCACAGTCCTACTTCGTAGGTGTTAAAGCATTTTTGATTCTGTTTTCAGGAGTGAGCACAGCCTTCCAGCGTAGCTCCTCCCATTGGTTGGGCTAAGATGAGTATTACCAGTGACGAAGTGAACTTCTTGGTCTACAGATACCTCCAAGAATCAGGTCTGTCCCACTTATGTCTGCTTTGGCGTCGATGCTGCTTTTTTTTTGTCAAAGTTTTTATTTCAATT
Source organism: Lophius americanus (assembly GCA_037951165.1). Taxonomy (NCBI): domain Eukaryota; kingdom Metazoa; phylum Chordata; class Actinopteri; order Lophiiformes; family Lophiidae; genus Lophius; species Lophius americanus. Next base: position 3,459,266 of record JBBDHG010000040.1, on the reverse strand, counting down.
GACACTTATCTAGAGTTGCAAACATAAACAACTTTCTGACAACAAAAAAATGTTTATGTTCTGTTAACATTGCAGGTTCACTAACATGAAGATATATTGTCCTCCGTTCATAGTGGATTGTAATAACACAAAGTGGATTTACATGGACAGCCTAATTCCGAATAGATTAGGAAAAGACACCTAATCGGAAAGAAAATGTTGCATGTAAACACCCCTTCCCGAAAGAATAGCCCCTTTCCGAATGAGATATCATTCCCTTGAAGGGGGGAGTCTAAGTCCTTTTGGAAAGCCTTTCCGATAGCTGCATGTAAACACTGTTTTGGAAAGATTTCTGTTTGAGTTATATCTGCGCATCCCCAGCGTCGTGTTGTAATGCTCTGGCAACATTTTTCAGCGCATACACAGCGCTAAATATGGAGACTTAAAAACAGTAACGGTCTACACCGGAGAGTCATTTACTCATTGCAACCTTGAAAGAGTTTAAAATAGTTGGCGGTAAGATGGACGAAATGTTACTTCCGCGCTTATCAGATGAGGTGCTTCTGGGTGCATGTTTACGGATGGCACCCAGCTCATCGTAGCATTATTGCCACATTATGAACTTGAGTATGGATCATCTGCACATGTCAGAAAGCTGTTTCCAATTAGATCCCTCGATGCATGTAAACATCACCTCGGAAAAGATCAATGGTCATGTAAACAGACCAATGACATTGCAATACGGAAAGGTTTAATTCGCAGTAGAGAAAAATGTCCCATGTAAAAAAACTACTTTCACTTTATCTGACAACATTCTTCATTGATAGGATTTACATCAATGACTTAAATACTGTTTACTTGGACTGGTTCTGAAGCCGTCTAATAGAATCCAAGCAGCCAGTCGCCCTGAGAGGTCAGCTTTGATAGGGGCCTCAATGCACTTTTGAACGTCATACTTGTAATACCGCTGTGTTTGTGTTTTATATTAATGTTGTCTGTGATTGGAACAGACAAGACTTTTCTTTGCTTAATTTTCTTGCTTTGCGTGTACACATCGTGTGATGTGCCCTCTTCCGTTAATCAGAGCGACGGCCGTTTGGTTTTCAGGTTTCTCCCACTCAGCATTCACCTTTGGCATAGAGAGCCATATCAGCCAGTCCAACATTAATGGAACACTAGTGCCCCCTGCAGCTCTCATCTCCATCCTGCAGAAAGGGCTTCAGTACGTGGAGGCAGAAATCAGCATCAACGAGGTGAGGACAGGCACCTGCTGCAAATGATTCGCCCAAAAGCATTATTACATAGTAATATATCATTAATAACATATCTCATTATTACTTCATGATTTCATTTCATACTGGAAGAAATTATGATGAATGTGTGTCTAGTAGAGGAATACCAATTAGGAAACACTTATCACCTCTTAAATTGATCATTAGCAGCAAACATGACACATCGATAATTAATTACCACCTCATGATGCTTTATTAATTGACATGGTCCTTACAGGATGGAACCGTATTTGATGGTCGGCCAATTGAGTCGCTATCACTCATTGACGCAGTCATGCCAGACGTGGTGCAGACAAGGCAGCAAGCCTTTCGTGATAAGTTAGCCCAGCAGCAGGCGGCCTGCGCCACCACAGCCTCCTCCTCTGGGAACCAGTCCAACGCTCCAAAGAACGGAGAGGCCACCTTCAACGGGGAGGAGAACGGCACTCACAACATGAGTAAGTACAATCTTAAATGCTGATATAGGATGTGGCGCGGTCCCAGGTTAAAGAGGAGGACTAAAAATAATGTCTGTATTCCATAAACGTCTTTAAAATGACTGCTAGTCTTACATTGAAATGTAAGATAATAATTTTCACAGCATAAATGGTTAATAATGGAACTATTTTCTAAAACTTCTGTTTTGTTTCTTTACCCTAACTATTGTTGCCATAGCTGAATTGTAATGCTGATATATTGATTCCGACTATGCATTTGCTGCACTATAGCGTCAAAACACTGTTCCCCCTTATTTGGAACAGAGTCAGGAACCTTATATTTAAATGAATTAAGTTCTCATCGACTGAATTATTCCAAGATGTTTATTCATGCTGGGCTCTATATATATATATATATATCTATATATATATATCTATATATATCTATATCTATATATATATATCTATATATATCTATATCTATATATCTATATATATCTATATCTATCTATCTATCTCTATCTATCTCTATCTATCTATCTAGAGATATATATGAGCGTTCACATGCATATGTTTATGCATATGTTTATGCACATATAAATATGTGTGTGGGGTATGTGCGATTATGTCCCACTCTTTGTGTCGCCCCACTTTCCTCAGATAACCACAGTGAGCCCATGGATATGGATGTAGATGTGGAGATTCCAGCCAGTAAAGCCACGGTGCTCCGAGGCCATGAATCTGAAGTGTTCATCTGTGCCTGGAACCCTGTCAGCGATCTGCTGGCCTCAGGGTGAGCCTCTGTCCGCGCCAAAACTTGCACGCTCTGCCTTATAAGATCCACCACTGACAGCTTATATCCCATCAACCTTTTGACCCATTCTTGTCTTCTGCTCAGCTCTGGAGACTCAACTGCCAGAATCTGGAACCTGAACGAGAATAATAACTCCAATTCCACCCAGCTGGTGTTACGCCACTGTATCCGAGAAGGTGGCCAAGATGTCCCCAGCAACAAAGATGTCACCTCACTAGACTGGAATGTAGGTTCCTCATCACCCATCCACATTGCTCCCCTTATACTTTTGCCACATGGTAGATAGAGCGTACAGCTGTAGATGTTTATGTAACGGGTCTGCTTCTTTTCCATCCAACAGAGCGATGGGACTCTCCTGGCTACGGGCTCGTATGATGGATTTGCCAGGATATGGACAAAGGATGGTATGTCCTCAATCATTCTTTTACGGTGTTGTGTCTTCAAGTCATTAGGATTATGACGTGGTTATTTTGACAAATGTGACCAATTGTTAAAGGGTGTTGTCTAACTCAAATTGATCTTATCCATTAGGAAATCTGGCAAGCACCTTGGGGCAGCACAAAGGGCCCATATTTGCACTCAAGTGGAACAAGAAGGGGAACTCCATTCTCAGTGCTGGTGTAGATAAGGTACACAACACAAGTGGTGTTTTTAAAAAAAAAAATATATGCTCCCGTTTTTGTTTTTTTCTTCATCATTCTTGAGGCTTGAAATGAGCTTCTGTCTATCCATGATCTCAAGTGGAAGCATACTTTTTTTCCCAGTGTCTATGAACTACAAAGTAAGCCGCATCCCCATGCACTGTGTGGCGTATTAATACACTGCTCAAAAAAAAAAGAGGAACACTTAAACATCACGGTCAATATCACAGAGGCAATTAAAGTCCTGGGATATAGATCTGTCCAGCTAGGAACCGGCTGTGAATCCGTTTTACATGCTTTGGAGCAAATAAAAGCAACATGAGGTGGACGGGAGAGGGAACAGCAAGACGACTCCCAAAATGGTTCTGCATGTGTTTGCCGCAGACCACTTCTCCCTCCTCTAAAGAGAATCCACATTTTATTTTAATTACAAGAGTTCTTAGTGCTTCATTTGACATCAGATACAGATATGCTTTATGGTTATTTGTCCTTTGCGCTTTGGAAATACTTGACCTCAATTGACAAAGACACAAATCGAGTATTAGTAATGTTTTTATTCATCCCGTCGACCTATTTGATTGAAACCAAGTGTTCATTTTCCAGACGACAATCATTTGGGACGCGCACACAGGAGAAGCAAAGCAGCAGTTCCCCTTTCACTCAGGTGAGGAATCCCCTGCGCAACCAGGACAATTAAAGCTTCCTGTTGATATTTTTGTTCTCGGTTGTTGTTGTATTATGCGCTCATAAACCTCCACATGATTTAACTAGCACGGGCGCGTGCATTTGAAAATTCCACAGCTCCAGCACTGGATGTTGACTGGCAGAACAACACCACCTTTGCCTCCTGCAGCACAGACATGTGCATCCATGTATGTCGCCTTGGCAGCGACCGGCCCCTCAAGACTTTCCAGGGCCACACGGTAAACAGCTTTCTCCCTGTTGCTCATCTGACCTTATTCCACACTCGCTCCCTTGAAACAGGCCTAACAAGTTTTTGTTTTGCAGAACGAAGTTAATGCCATTAAATGGGATCCGTCGGGCATGCTCCTCGCCTCATGCTCAGACGACATGACCTTAAAGGTGAGACTCGTCCTCAGAGGATAGAGACAGCACACCTGAGAGGCGATGTGTGTTAAAATCATATTCTGCTGTTTCCCTCCCTCACAGATCTGGAGTATGAAGCAGGAGTCATGTTTTCACGACCTGCAGGCTCATAGCAAAGAGATCTACACGATTAAGTGGAGCCCCACAGGCCCTGGCACAAGCAACCCCAACTCCAACATCATGCTCGCCAGGTGGGGAATCTCTCACAGTTGTCGCTCACGGGAAAATCCGTCCGATTTTATTTCTTTTTTCCTATTTATCTCTTTATTTGACACCATTGATACAACAGATGAAAAGGAAATCTAAAGGGGGATTAAAAATTGTGTGACAGCGTGAAGAAACCTATTAAGCCTATAAAAACCAGCCAAAGAAGACACTACAAAATAACCAATACATCTCAAAAGGCAAACTCAAATTTCACATTAAAATTAAAAAAATGCAGACGTAATAGCAGTCAATACAAATGTAAGATTTTTTTATATTCAATTCTGATAAGAGTTCCTAAGAAAAGTATGTGTCCTCGTATGAACGGGAGTTGGATTTTTGTCTGAGCCTGTCTGTTGTTGGCAAAATTCCACTGTAAATTATTGTGAGCGGCCCGCAGGCCTAAACTTCGACCCAGATGTGCAGGCATGTGTAACAGTTGAAATTCAAATGCCACAGGGATTTGAAGCCCTCACCAACAAAGCAGGGCACACCCATGAGTAAAAAGCTCCTCATCAACGCTGCCAGGAAGGAGTTTGATCATTTTAATTGCCGCCATTGAACATGCAGACCATGAGCATTATATTTTTAATTGTCTTCAGTTGTACCGACACACAAAGAGGCTTATTTACCTTCTTGTTAATTACACCATCTTCCTTTGTGTCATTTGTTTTAGATAGATAGAAACTTGAATAATCCCCAAATGGGAAATTAAGTACCTTTTAGTTTTCAGACGTTTTTCCATTTCATAGTCAAAGACGAACCAAGCAGCAGTTCTACATCCTGATGTTCCGTTGTTTGTCGTCCCAGCATAGTGAAATTGATCAGGAGATGTTCCCATGCTAAAACAAAAACTGGCATGATGATAATCTGTGACTTCTGAAGTTCCGTTTATAATGTTTTTTAGTGCATTCACTACACCAGAATCCTTTGATATGATGATCTATGCTGTTGGAGGGAATCTTGTTGGCACTAAACAAAGCAGTAAATAAGCAAATATGTTTTCTAAATGGGTCAATCTTTTCTGTTATAAATACATAATTTGATCGATTTTTGGAATCATCTGTGTACTCTTACTCTCCGCCCCGCCCGCAGTGCCTCTTTCGACTCAACGGTGCGACTTTGGGATGTGGAGCGAGGGGTATGCATTCACACGCTGACCAAACACCAGGAGCCCGTCTACAGCGTGGCCTTTAGTCCCGACGGCAAGCATCTGGCCAGCGGCTCCTTCGATAAGTGTGTCCACATCTGGAACACGACGGTAAGCTTCTGCATTAAGATGGAAAGAATTCTTGTCATCGCCACTTTGTCTTACATGTTTGTTTGCACTGATGTTCAGACCGGCGCCTTGGTGCACAGCTACAGGGGCACAGGTGGTATATTCGAGGTGTGCTGGAACAGCACTGGGGACAAAGTTGGTGCCAGTGCGTCGGATGGCTCGGTAAGCAATGAAGAAGTTATTTACAACACTCTGAACCACCTTTGTCTATTTAGTTATATCGCCGAAAAGTCAGGGTTATTATGGAATATAGTCATTGCTGCGTCTGCCGCAGATCCTTCATGGATCATTTTCAAATTTTATACCTTTATAGACCTTACTGCAAGGAAGAACTGGATTGATTTTGGGAATGGTTAGTTGCATATTTCCAACGCTAGGCAGAGCTTGGTCTCCAAAAGTTTTCAGGCCATGATTTCTCAACATTTTGTCCGATTTAGTCCAAATCTGAATGGCTTCAAGGACACTTAACCGTTTTATACCATATTTTACTTGAAAAGTACATTTTTATGCACCCGGGGGATCTTTTAATTTTTTATTAATTTTTTAACAAGAAATACAGTTTGACATAACCTCCTAGCCGTTGGTTGTATTTTGGCCAAATTTGGTGCATACGAACCGCCTCACAGAGATCTTATTCCCGTCTTATTTGACTTTAATTGTTCATATCTCACTCAACAGGGGGGGGCGTTATTATGTATTATATTATTATTATATATGTCCAAATTGGTTCATATAGATCTACAAGAGGACATTTGTCTTGGAGATAGGTTATTTCCATTAAAAGTTCATATTTTACTCATTAGGGGGAGCTATTTGTGGATTGAGGGCTTTTGCGAGGATATACCCTTGCTGTCCGGGACGACAGTGTAAGCTTAGTGTTTGGAACAAAGAAAAAGTGTGGTAATAATGTAAAAATAATAATGTAATAGTTATATTTGTATTATTAATGCTACTTTATTATTTATCTTTTAGGTATGCGTTCTTGATCTCCGAAAATAGCAGGCGTGAGACCTTTTGATGAATCCTGGAATGTGCAGCAAATTGCCTTCTTCCGACACCAACAAACTGACGGCCGTTGCTCTTGAAAAGCTGCAAGGTGGAGCGAAAAACAATTTCTCTCCCAGGAGTAAAAAAAAAAAACAGTCGACCGTAGTAGCATCTGAGGAGCCAACACCAACTGACGTCAGCGCACCTTAAAGTTTGTTGAAGTGTGTGTTTTTTTAACGATAGGCCTGTTTGAAACTCAATGGAATCCGGCTCGAGATGTCCAAGACTGGACAAAATCCAACTCCCTGGGTGCATCCATGTTTTAAAAGGTTTCTAATGAGGAAGTGCTGGAATCCCTCCGGGCCACAGGCCCAGCTGTTACCGGGTTGAGGGGTGGAAACACAAAGTTGAGTTTCATATGAAGAGAAAAGTGTTAATGAGACGTGTTTGGCTGTGACGAGGTAAGAAATGATGGAAGAAAGGTGGTTTTAAAATTCCTCTGGGCGGGAGTTACTTCACGTGCAGATGAACTCACCGGGAGGACCTGATGAAAGTAACATCAGTACTGATGCTTGGGTGTTGTGTTCTCGACAGGGTGCTGAACTTCTTCTAAATGGAGAATTGTTGTTTCAAGAGTACTTCTTGCTTTTTTTGGTCTATTTTCCACAGATGGACGTTCCAATATGCCGCTAAAGGATTAGTTCTTAGCTCGCGCTTAACAACAAAAGTAAACTAATAAAAAAAAGTCACCCTAACCTCCTGTAACGACCTGCTCAGCTCACTCAAGATTAGAAAATGTCATCTTGTAGACAAGATGTGAAAGTGTCAGTTACAAAGAGAATTTTTTCTCCCTTTTTTTGGATGTAAATTTAAGAATGTAAAGATATGTAAATTAGATTAATACACAGACTTATATACTGTGTATATATGTTTATATACAGTACATTTTATTGCCATCCTGAAGGGGCTCATTAATGGCTCGAGCTGCCACACCTGCGCTGACGATACAAGAGGAGAGCGCTCTTAAACCAAGTACACGTCTCATTCCCTTCTTTTTACTGGAGTTTGCTTCTCCGGGGCCGAGCATGTCTGACACGCGAGATGTTTTGATCTTTACTGAGTCACAGACGCCGTAGATTTGCTACTGATCCCTGAAACCGTGTAAGAATTGTTCCCCTATCTTACCTACATTCAGGGACTTGTCTCGTCAACAAATGTCCAAACGTGGGAGGGAAGCATCATCGCAGTTTTCTGCTTGGTCTCAGGACCAGGACGTGTTGGAACCAGTGCTCGGAGTATCACACCGTTGAATTAACGTTACTCCGCTTTCTTTTTGGCCCCTTTCTCTGAACAATCTTCTAAAAATTTGGTTGTGTGTTTTGTCTCAAGGATCAAAAGTCCTGCGTCGCTTCAGACGAAGCTCTGAAGGTGTTTTAGTCCCACCAATTGTTGCAGGCTGATCAGATTTAACTGAAGCTTCGACAAAGTGCTGTAAGTCTGCCTTCCTCAGCTCAGTGGGAACTCGTGAGAAAAGACGGCGCCTCTCTCTCACTCTTAACTCACCCCCGCATTGACTTTTGTTCTGGTCCTTTTCGTTGAGCTTCTGCTAGAGCGATGTGGAGGCCACTTTTTGTAATGGGTGAAATGGCAAATGTTGCTGAAAGTGAAGGGTCAACATTTTCATTTTTGCCTCCCCCGCCCCCAATTTTTTTCTGCGTTTTGCTTTTATATCACAATTGGATGTTAACGGTCCAGTGTATAGGATTAAAGTGGATCCATTGTTCGAAATTTGTGTTTTGGAAAATAATAATAGTGTTTTTGTTACCTTGGAATGAGCCTTTTATATCCACAGAGGGTGCGGGTCCTCTTGCACAAAGTCTGATCTGTTTCTAGACACAAAACCAACAAATGCTTCTACAGCGTTTAGGTTCTCCTACACCTTCGGTTGCGTTCTCCAACCTCAGCGCCACAGGATCCTAAACACTGGACCTTTTTTAGGGGTGTTTCATTGTTTCCTGACTCTTTCTTTCAAGAGCCATTATTGTCTGTGTCAGACTGAGATTCGGTGGCCTTTCTTGGCACACTAAGGACCCCAGGATGGAATAAGTGCTGTGACAGCTACTGTCTCTTTTGCGCCCCGGTTCAGGGTGCGGTCACCCATTTTCCAAGACAAAACATTGAAGTCATTCAGTGTCTCAAATAAATCACTCTATTTTGATATCAGATACAAAGACTGTGTCTGGAATTCTTTCCCTCAGCACATTGGCAACCACTCACAGACATTACAAAAGTGTCACCAACACTTAATGAAATAATATGCGTATTTAATGTATAAAAAATACAAGACGGACAGATAAAATACATTAGTCTTACATCACATTCTGAGTTTATGTAGCTTAATGGCAAGAGCCAGCATCTGATTCCATGAGTGTACCAGAAGAAACCTCTCCTTCATGCTCCTCTTAAAAGCCAGCCATGGAGTAAATCAGAAAAAGTCGTGTCTGCTGACTACACGAGCGTTCGAGGAGGAAATGAAAGGCTTTTCATGAAGAATTAAAACTTTTGTACCAGTTAATGAAATCTCCTGACCTGTTAATGTCTGGGAAAACCTCAGTGGGAGAGTAGAGGCTAAGATGGGACAATCTAAAACATTACCAATGAGAAAAATGTCACTCCCTCCTATTTTGTCAAGACAAATAGGAGGGAGGCGGGTTTGTTGATCACCCCGGCTACTGCCTCAGAGAGTTCTCCAAGGATTCTCCATCAGCGTCTACATCCTCATAGCCTCGGAGCTCGCTGGAAATGTGGATTTCAACTGTACTAGAGTCTGAACCTAGCAAGACAAAATAAGGGTAGATTACTAACACCTTCACAGTTGGACATCCCTTCTTTGTTTCACTCAGTCATATACATCCTGCAATGTAGAATCAGCCACACTCTCTTTACCCATATCTTCATTCAACCGAAAAACAAACCAATTAAAGGCAAAAACGTAAATGGACTGATGACACTTTATTTCTAGAAAGACAACACATAGAGCAGCTTTCATACATGATCCACATGATGCACAAACACGACTTCAAATTGTATAAAAGGGTATAAAAAGCATCACAAATCAACCCAAAATACTTAGAATACTATCTTATTGTATCACAGTTGGAATATCACTAATGTATGTACCTGGTCCTGAAGCAGCTAACTGGAATGCAGCCATCAGTAAGTAAGTAGTTCAATGCGTGTTTGTTCTAATGTGCCACCTCATAATATGCTGTGTGTAAAAATCACCAGAAAGAAAGTATGAATATGGATGTTTATCAGTGCTCATAAAACACATCACTTAGTGTTTATTAGGGACGTGTAACTCCACCTCAGTGCAACAATCCTGCAGGAACTAAGTAACTTCACTACCAAGTTAAGTACTGGGGGAATTTCCATCCACTGCTCTTATTTACTACAGTCCAGAGGCGACTTGTAAACTTCTGACCCCTCTTTTCATTTATTTAACAAATTTAGTTTAGAAATCAAAGTATCACGGCAAATAAATTATAATGTAATATAATTAGTAATAAATAGAAGTACGGTTGCTGATCTAAATCACGAGCCATTACACAGTAATACTCTTTCTGTATTATTCTGGAATAAGCCATTCAGAGTAATACACTTCGCAAGCAAGTATTTAAATACATGACTTTTATTTGTATCATAGTACTTCTGCTCACGGTATCACAATGCTTCTCCTACTTCCACCTCACAAAGGTTATAGTGAGCCGTGTCTCCAGAATGAAGGACGACAAACTCAACATCAGGAAACTTCTCGGTGTTTATATGCTACTAATTTTTACATTATTTTTTTTAAACCAACGTAAGGGTGGGTAGCTTACATTTGGATGATAACTTTGCCTTCATCTTTTGTAGATTATTTAATGTCTGATTTATGCAGCTGTGAAGAAAAGAAATAGGAAAGATTCTCAGTGTCATACGCTTAACCAATTCAACAGCAGAACAAAGTTCTGCCTCTAAAGTGATTATAAAGTTGGATCGAATATCTTTTGAATCAAGCACTACACATAACCTCCATGACGAATCGATGCAGCACCGGTTCAGACTGGTTTAGATTTAGGCTGGTGTAACCAATAAACTGGAAACTACACTTGTTTAAGCAGATCCATCTCTTTATTGGGGATGCCTTTTAAGAGGTTTATGGTATGTACTGGCGCTGGTAACGCTTTAATTCCCTCGGAAGAATAAAAACAGTGATGGAAAAATGATTTATTTGTATATTATAAATCTTTGGGACGTTTATTGTTTTAATATCTCCGACTAAATTTACCATAAAAGGAGATTGTTTTGGCAATCGTGCATCATTGTTAGAAAATGTTCTCAAGAAATGATTTCATGATGGAATAATATTAAATGTGTCATAAAGAGAATAAAGATTTATGAGGGATGACGTACGACAGGAAGAACCGTCCGTTTTAATTTGATTAGCTCACCGATACAACCCCAGCCGTTTGGTGAAGCATGTTTTTAGGAAATGATTCAGACTTTTCTGGTTGTATTGAGTAACATTATTCTTCTTATCTACTTTTTAAGATTTTAACCAAAGACAAAATGTCTCAAGCTCTATTTTTCTGTCTCTTCTGACACACAATTATATAATGTTTTTCTGTTTTTTTTCCTGCACAGAATGGCTCTCACAGGCTTCATCACATTTTCCAATTAGAAAGAGTGACCCAAAAAGTTCTCTACCAAACACCTGAGCAGGACTTTAAGGGGTTTTTTAACGGAATGGCAGAATTTTTTTTCAGACAATTTTATGTCCCACAGTGAACAAGCCTCTCCTGCTGGTGGATTAACCAAAAACATGGCGAGCCGTGGTAACGTGATCGTCATCTGTGACAAATATAACTTAGCGCAGTGTGATGTCACGCTGCTACAATTCAGTGCACATGGTTCTGCAGCAAAAACTCACAACAATAAATAACTTTTCTCAGTGGGCGAGGTCATAAACCCTTAAAGAAGTACTTTGCACAAAGAGCCGGCCCTCCGGCCGCAGGATCAGGAGACACCATGAGCTAAAAAGGAGGCTGATGCTCTGGAGCGTCACCAGCCCTGATAGACAGGTGAGCCGTTGCTGCCACTGAAAGCCCAATTACCTTCTGAGAGGACACTGATGCCGTCCGAGTGTTGCTGCCCGTTGCCCACTTTGTTCTTTTTGGCTTCCTGGACGTGACTCTGGTAGAGCAGAGTGGATCCCACGACGGGGTTATGGCCCGCGGCGTTGGGCCCTGACGTGGTGATGGAGTCCCAGGCCAGCTCCCTCCTCCACTGCAGGCTGAAGTCCACATGGAAGCCTGTCCAGCCGTGGAAGGCCAGAGTGTTGAGGAAAGCATGCATTGGGTTCAGGATTCCCTAAAAGGAGTAAAGTTGAAATAAAAAAAATAAAAAAGGAGGATAATTAAGACAAAATGAGCGTCCTCCATTTTGTTTGTAGTTTCTTCACCCACCATGATAAACCAGGTGATGAGGGCTGCGTTTCTGAAATCCCTCAAGATGCTGTCGTTGATGTCTTTCTGCGTCTCCAAGTAAAAGAGGAGACCCTCGTTGATGATGTTAGGAATCCAGCTAAACATCAGAGACGAAAAACAAGATATCAGTAACACATACTGTAAAAAAATAAAATAATCAAATGAATTCGCCCTGGCTGAAATAGAGCGGTGTGAAATATCCCCTAAACTGCATGAACTGGTTGCAGCAGGTTTAGACACACCCAAACCGGATTACTATTAGATCTATTCAATCACTTAATTAACCATTCTCAGGAAGTGGTCTCGTACGCCTCACCAGTAGCACACTATGCCCAAATCAAAAGGATTTCCAGGAGCCATGAGCAAGTTGGTAATTGAAATCTATCAGTCTGTGATGGTCTACAACGCTGTTTCTAAAGTTCTGGGACTCCACAGACCCAAAGTGAGACACATCATCTACTCCTGTAGAAGACTTGGAACAATAGTGAACCCTTCTCAGACGTGAGCGACCATTCCTCCGTTAGCATGCCGAAGCTCAGGAGGCTCAATTACTCAAAGTAACCGGGCAAAGATGGCATCATGGGAAGGGTGGCGAGGAGAAAGCCAAAGCTGACCCATGAACCTTAAGGAAACCTCTGGGAGAACATTCTCTCCACCGATGAGTGGAGAGATGAACTATTTGGAAGACAAGGGTCCTGTTAGGTGGGGCGTGAACCAAACACAGCATTCCACAAAGCCTGCCAAGCATGGAGGTGGCAGTGTGATGAAGTGAGGAGGCGTCGCTGCTTCAGGAGGACTTGCTGCAATCGAGGGAAACATTCTTACAGTATCTCTAGCAGAACCTTCTGAAAGAGAAGGTCATCACTCTATGATCAGAAACTTGAGTGCAACTGGGTCTTGAAGCAAGACAATGATCCCAAACGGAGGATTAGGTTCACCGCTGTGTAAGTGGCTTCAGTAACACACCTGCATAGATGAGTGGGCCGAAATCCCCCAGAGGACATCAGATACAGATAAATAGTTCTATTTTTATATAGTTCTTCTAACTGTTTGGTTACAGTTGTTCTTGCTTCAGTTGAATATTTTCCCATAGTTGTGATTTAGGTACAGGGATAATTGTTTCGCTTGCTTGAACGAAAGGATCATTTAAAACTTGCATTTTGTATTTATTCATGTTTTCTTTGATGAATTCCGTCTGAGGATCTGACGCGGTTTTGAATGAGACACACAAAAATAAAAGGAACAGGGAGGCGTCTATGTCTTTGTCACAACACGGTCTGTGGAGGAAAACAAAACAATATCGGCAGAAAACGGGAGAGGCCTATGAAAGACAAAGAAGAGAAATACAGGTTGGATCTCTTTGACGTGGTTCTAGTGAGGAACATTTGGACTAAATCGGACCAACAGTTGGGAAGTTATTAAAAGAAATCCTCCCCCAGTGAGTAAAACATGAAGTATTCCAATAAAACGTGATGTGTATACACGAGAGATCTCCTCGAGTCGATTCATGTGCATCACATTTGGACTAAACCGGACCAACAGTTGAGTGATTATAGTCCCACAGCTTTGATTTTGGAGATAAAGCTTCCTTAAGTGGTAGAAATATGCAACTGACCTTCCCCCAAAACCTCTCCAGTTTGTCTATGTGGGTATGGACGTAATATCCTCTTTTAACTATATTTGTAGTTGATGAACGAAAACTTTAAAACAGTTTTCAAGAAGTATAGAGACACATATTGAGGGATAAGCTCATTAATAAACTGAGTGTAAAAACAAAATGCTTCAGTTTCACAGTGGCTCACGCTGCTTTAGTTCTTGTCCGGCTCCACGAGTCTCGCTGTCATGTAACCAGCGAAACAAGGCCACAGTAATAATTAACTGAGTCTGGTGAGAAACAATCTGGAGCATGACTCCCAATAAAAGCACAACATGTTGTTTTTACACATTTTGCGTGTATTAAAGACACAGGGCGTTCACTAGTGGGCTGTGGAGGTGCTGGTATTTGGATGAGAAAAGGAGGAAAACCACCCCTTTAATTACATAAATATGAAACAAAAAGCAACATACCAAATAAAGAAGACCAGCATGATTTTAAAGAAGCGTATTTTTATCTCATTGGCCAGCCGCCTCTCGTTTTCTGTGTAGATTCCCTGTCGTCCTTTGAGTAATGACGTCACTGCGATGGAGGGGATGAGACAGGTGTGAATTTCAGCGGGAAACAGAAGTTGAAATAGAGGAGTTTGACAACTGACCTGCGGAAATGGTCCGACTAAAGAAGATGGGGTTGGCCAACAGGACGAGCAGCATCGGCGCGTAGGTGGTGACGTAGTGAGGGATGGCGTGCTCAAGGCCCTGCTCACAACTGCACCCAGTAACAAGGAAATCAGCATTTTTACAGTGACGTACAAATAGGCAGGGATGCGGATGGAAACAGGGGCCAAAACAACAGGGATGCTGACTGGAACAAAAACAATTCTTCACGGCCAATAGTTCTGACTGGATTCTTTAGGCGCGGTCACGTGGCCTTCTGGATCTTAAACGATCCACGGTGCTTTCTGATAACTCGCGAGAGACACTGATGCACAAAACGTAGAAAGCGTTTATCTCGTGACAAAGGCAGCAGAGCCGGAAGGTGCTTGGTGATTTATGTAAGGACACAACAAAGGGTCTTACTCTGAGATTGATGGGTAGTAAAGCATGGTCACTCCTTCGATGCACAACAGCACAGCCAGACCCCATGTGATCATGTGGTAGAGGATGATGGTGCTGGTAGGGAGAGGAAGTCATGAGACTCAGATCACAACACATGCTGCTGCTCTGATCTTTGCTACGAGTGTAGCACACGGGCGGGGGAGGATTTACGCAAATCTGACTTATAGAGACACATATTATCAAGGGTGTATCCCCCAAAAGTCCCCAATCCCCCTGATTGAACCCTTCAAATAAAATGTGACTCATTAATAATCTCAAACAGTCCAAATTGAGGCAATATATTTCTATGAAGTCAGCAATACGCTCTTTAGATCAGATCCCATAACGACTCAATAATGAAGATAAATACAGTTAACCATTTTTCCTGAACTCAGTAATAAAATACAGATTTCCTTGAGTCGATTCTTCTGAGCTAAATTTAGACGCAGCTGTACAAACGGTTGGGAATTCACGGACGAGAAAATGTGTTTTCCACCCAAAGCTCCTCCTAATGTGTAAAATAGAAATATTATAGTAAATGAATATACAAACAAGGAGATGTTTACAAGATCTCCTTGTTGTAAAGATTCATATGAGCCAATTTGGACATAATGAGACATATTGCAAAGTTGCAAGAATTTAAAAAAAAACTTGTGTTTTTTGCAAATAAGTTCCCTGGTGAATGAAATATGAACAATTAAAAGTTAAATCTCCGGGATGCGGTTCATATGAGGTCAATTAGGACGAAATCGGGTAAACAATAATGTCCAAGAAATACATTTTTTATAAAAAGAGCTCCCATTAGAGAGTAAAATCTGAACTGTTAGAGTAAAATGTGATATATAGAGGATATATAATAATAATAATAATAATACATTTAATTTATAATGCACTTTACATTTGGATCTCCTGGAGTCAATTCATTTCAACCAAATTATCGGGGTATGAAATTTGAAAATGATCAATGAAATAGATTTAGAGTTATGGCGTCAGACTTTTGGGGGATATGATTAACTGCGACAAGAAACAACAACGTGATAATGACTTAGTGATGAGTGACGGAGCTTCGGAGCACCTGATCCCTGCAGATGTTTTCACCACCAGGAAAACGTCAACGGCGTAACAAAAGGTCCACCAGAAAGAAGCGCTGAAAAACAACTGGATCCACATCTGGAAGACATACGAGGGATAGAATCAATGGCAGGCGGCACGAGGAGAACGATTGCGTCGCGTCTCCGAGGTTGATCTGGTTTATTGATGGAGCATTAAATCAAATGGGATCAGGGATCATTTTTTGGATGTCTACTTGATTGTCGAACAAGGTGAGGCTTCGTCACCCACCGAGCTGCCGACGCAGAAGACGTCTGGCCAGACGTCGGTGCTGTTGGCCACTGAGATGCGCTGTGTGATGTTTGGCAGGCCCAACCAGACAGATGACCTCACGATGATACCTGAGAGAGGAAAAACAACACATGACCTCTTGCTGCCCTGGGAAAAAGACAATTCCTACTTTTCTAGGAGAGCGGATGTGAAATTTATGTTCTTTTTTTTTAGTCATTAAATAATTAAATTCAAACCTGGAGTCCTTTTAATAGCAGATTTATATCATGGAAACACAAACCCCCTCCAGGTGGGTTTTATAAGGGTGTTTCCATTTCCTATGACTTCACCGTGGAATGGAAAAGTGGGAGCTCCCCCACAATCTTAATGCGGTGCAGACGCCACTCTGCTGCCTGCTTTAATGGAAATGGAGCTCCAGGCTGTGAGGTTGAAGCGTTAAATAAATCTCACTTGGCTGTAATCACACCTGACACATGACTTTATCTGCCTTCAACAGCAGCAGAAGACGTGAACACGGGCCGTGAAGCAGCAACACGCGTGTTCTGCCGCACGAAACCTTTTTTTTTTTTGTTTCACGCATTTTTCATGTACAACTATTGTAAATTAAATAAGATGCAGATGTTAACTCTAGATATTAAATGTTGAATCTAAATGTGAATTTGCATATTAGCTGAATATTTTGTTTTTTTTGGTTTAGCATTTAATGATCAGCCATAACATTAAAACCACCCAAACAGCTCTCTGATACAATGTGACACCTTTCTATCAGAACCAGCATTTGCTTTTATTCAACAGTTTATGGTTCAGAAACTCTTTTGGCTCTTCTGTGAGCGGAAAACACACTGAAAAAAATCCAAAACCTCAGCAAGTATGTTTGTCTAATTTCTAGTCAAAACATCTCATTGCACTTCTTACGAGACACATTCAACTTAAAATGTTTAAATATTACTTTATAATGTTGATCCAATACAAAATATATGTAAACACACTATAAACTACTTTTAAAGGGAAAATCACAATTTTTTTTTATCACTACCATCTTATTCTGAGACACAGCTCTTACTTTTTCTTCTTTTTATTAATACTAATAAAATGAAATTCAAAATAATATTTCCCAGCTTTCAAGATCTAAATATATCATCTGATTTTAAGAAGCAGATTTCTACTTGTTCTATTGGCAGATTGTTTTTTTTAAACTTATTACAACCTAAAAACTTCTTGTATCCTTGTATACATTATTACTTTACTTATTTTTGAAAGGGTGATTGTTTTTCCAGTGCACAGGCTGGACGTCCCTCCCATGACCCTGTCCCCGGTTCACCAGTTGTCCTTTCTTGACCCACAACAACGGTGGCTTGTAACCGCTGCAGACCAGGAACACTCCACAAGACCTGCAGACCTTGAGATGCTCTTATTCAATTGTCTGGTCATCACATTTTGATGTTTGGCAAAATCGCTCAGATCTTTACCTTGTCCCATTTTACATGCCTCCACCACGTCAGCTTTAAGGTCAAAACGTTCCACGCTGTCTATGATAAACAACCCACTGAGAGGTAACCATGGTGACAAGATAATCAGGGTTATTCAGATTTCACCTGTTACTGGTTATATTGTTATGGCTAAACGGTTTATTTATCATTTAGACATTATTAATTCACATTATTATTCGTGATCTGAATATAATTAGTCGATTTAATCTATATTTTCTGACAAGAGAAAAATTTCTGTGACATTTTATGAATACTTTATCAAATGTAGTTAAAAAATGAACATCAAACATTGTCCGGCACTAAATGTTGTTGTTAAATGTTCCGTATGTGTTGAATTATCGCTCTAGGAACAATCCTGCATATGGGTAGATATTATCTTCATTCACACAAGAGGAGCATGATCCATTCTTTTGTTCTGATGTCTGCTGATTCTGAACCGATTATCCTAAATGCAGCAAATTCAAAACTTTTGCTCGTCTGATTCTCAGGCTGAGAGTTTAAAAAAGATAGAAAACCCATATAATTTACTGCGAAGCAGCTGGTAGTTGCTAAATTGTTAAAAATGGTTATTTATATATTTCCTGCCGGCACAATCTGTAATTGTAGTAATTATTTTACACTAAAGACTTGCTTCTAACATATTTTTCCATCATTTTTGTCTGCATATTAACCCTCTCAATGGTTGAGCTCACTTTGAGTCACTATTTCTTATATGACTCATGGTCAGCATGTATATGCAAACGAGCAAGGGGCCGAGGATGGAGCCTTGGGGGACGTCGTATGACAAAGGGTCCACCGACGATGAGGCCTTATCCCTATTTATTTATAAAGTTATATTTGGTAAGTAGGAGTTTTCTGGCATGTTATTATTAATTGTTTTACTGTTTAAAAATATGCTTGAGAAAACAATTTGTCATTTTTGAACCAAATCCATAAAAGCCCCCAGGTTTTCTTCATTAAACACCGTATGATCAACTATATATGATCCAATGCTTCGTTATATAGTTCTGCAGTATCAAAGAGTACATGCAGTATTTCCTGGCTGAATACTTTACGTTTAAATGAGTGTGTACGGATGAGGGGAGCTGAACAGAAAATATACTTTTAAGGGTTAAAACAGAATTCTGGCGCGGATAATAGAGACCAGAAGTCGGAACCAGTCCGTAAAAACGACTCGCCCTAGTTTATTCGCCTCATCCATGATTAAAAACGTTTCTTCTTGCAGCGGGGGTTCGATCGTACCTGCGCAGCCCAGGAGGTCACACACGCTGATGATGAGGAGGATCCTGGAGGAGGACGCCGGTCTTGAGAGGGGGTACGATCCCAGCCTCCGGTAACCTTTCCGTTTGGGCAGAAGCTGCACAACAGCGAACAGGAGGCTCAGAGCTGCGCTCCCCAAAGTCAGAGCCCCGAACAGAACCGGCTGGAAGCCGATGACGAGCTCCGTGGCCGGGTCTCTGTTCGGACAACAGAAGGTCTCCAGCCGGGGGGAGGCCATGACTGGACGAGGGGGAGAGAAGGAGAAGCAGGGAGAGGGAGAGAGTCAGCTCTGTGGAGAGAAGAGAAAGACAAGAGAAGCAGAGGAAATGATCGGGTCCACGGCCTCAGTCTGAGAAATCACGGGATTCAATCATCATGTGCTTCCATTTAATCCCTCCGGTTGTCGTTTAACTCTGACACAATGCCAGAACAAAACAACTACAAAAGGAGTTTTGTGTTTGGGCCTGGTGAGATCACTGACGACTTTATCCTACAGCATGAAACACGCGGGCATCCAAAGACACGAGAGGTTAGTCCTAAATCTGAAGGATGTAGGACTAATGTACATGCAGTAAATGGAAAGATTGAATATTCATGAATCAGAATCAGTGTGGAACCGATCCTGTGAAGGTTTTCTACTCAAACGCAAAAGGTCCAACAAAGTCCTGATGTGTGACAATGACTTACGTCATTAATCAGTGTAGAATAAAAACAGATGAAACAGGTTTGGTAGGCCTACACTGTAAAATATTTGAAATAAGCGCAAAAAGCCCTCAAAGGACTGAGAATGCCCCCCCCCCATAAAAAATAATAAAATAAGTAAATTAATGAAACGAATGAAAAAGAAAAAACTATGAGAGTAATGAATGAGTTGTTTTATTCCTAAAAATGTAGAATAAAAATGAAAGCGGTCAAAGAGCTTCACATGGGAGGATCAATACGTCACTTATCTTCTTCACCAGTCAGACATGGGAGCCGTGTTTATTTACCGTACATCCTGACAACGGATCACATTCATCACCTCACATATGACAGACGGACTCTGTTCTGTAACTAGAATATAAAATGACACCTCCTGTAAGGGGCTTTAATCAGGGGGCGTTTCTGCTGAGCGGCAGAAGTGAAATAACAGACGCTGAGGTGATTTTATTCTAATGCTGCAGGGATGATTGTCTAAAGAGGATTTACGTTTCATGAATCGTTATGACTACAGATTAATAACAGATTACACATATTTGATACCGTGAAATTTACACACACTCACACACACACCCCTAAATGTTTAGTTTAATAACGTAAAGCTTCTCCATCTGATCTTATCCCACCAGTTCTAAGTAAGTGGTCACGTTCATCCCACTATGTTTTTTTCCTAAGAATGTGAAAAGAGAAAGAAAGAAGGAAGTTCAGCCCACAGAAGAGAGTTGTGTCAGAGTGAAGTCATCGCAGCGAGCTTTGTGAAAACACCATGCTCATTGAATTAGAATGAAAAACATTCAGATCAAAAAACAAATAAGACACGACGATGAGACTTACCCACAAAAGAAAAGAAGATTTAAAGATCAGAAGTTGTTTAATACCATAAATGTACTTACAGCTGATTTAATTAATAAGTATGTGTTTGCTTTTTAAACTCAAGCCGTTTTGAGGTTTTCCTTCCAATTAAAACTTGTTGGACCAACAATATGACTGATTTGTCCCAAATGAATTATACAATTAAAACTGTAAAATAAAACGTAAGATGTCACTTTTGTTCCACTGTTTTTCTATCTTTTCTATCTTTTATTTTCTGTCTCCTATAATCACTAATGTTCAAATGATGTAATGTACTGACACAAACTTAGTAAAAACCTTTCATTAAATGGGACATTTTACATTGTTATTGTGTAATGAAGCAAGATTGGGAAATTTATGTGTAATTAAAAACCTTAGTTCCAATGTTTTGGCTCCTTTGAGTATCGCTGGCAGCAGATTTGCCTGCGTGATGTTCATCAATGAGTTCTTGGAAGTTCACGACTCAAGACTTTCCCACTGCGTTCATAAATGACCGTGTATTCAAACGGTTTGGTGTATGATAAGTGAAGAATGGTTCATTGATACTACAACAACAATGCTGTTGTTCTAGTTGGACCGACCTTTCTAGGCTCTTTACAACATTAACCCACATTCACACATTCACCTATGGGATGGAATGGAGCTGACAATGGGAGACGTTTTTGGGCTCAGGACCCACTGACATGTATTCTGCAGCGACCAGGAATTGAACCACTGACCTACTCTACCTCCTGAGTCACAGCCGCCAATACTGATCTACTAAACTTCTTAGTGTAAGTAATGGAATTAATCCTGTTTTTATTGTTTTATTCCACCCAGACTGCCTTTGAGCTGACAGCATTACAATTAATAATATTATTCTGTAAATTTAAAGGAAAAGTTTTACAGTGTCCTGTGCAACTGTACACTGTTTTATTACAGCCATACCATAAATCAATAGATTATTCACCCAAGCATGGCAAAAGAACATGGATGCGAAAGAAAAGGGGAGTAGAATTATAGCATGATTCGTGATTTACTGTTATAAAGACACGTTGGCGTGACTTATTCCACACAGTTCAGTTGCAGGACTGAAAAGGTTTTAAGACCTGCTTGTTTTGGCCGCTCTCAGCATTCCAGAGTAAAAAAAGGGGTCAATCGTTGAAATGTTGAGAGACCTGTATGATGGCCTGAGAGGAAAACCTGGAATCAGAACCGGTGACTCAGATATCCTGGAGGAAAATCTCTCATCATATGAGAAGCTGAAGGCGTCTTTGGACATTCCATCCCAACTAGTCCTCAGCGTCCACCGAGGCTGGATTCAAGAAGTCCTGGAGCATTCTTGAGCGGCAGCAGTCACCTGACACGATCGCATAGAAAATCTGTGGTGGTATTTTAAGAAGGAGGCCGCGATATGGGAACACCGGAATGTTACAGAACTGTCGGAAATGTCGTAGGAGAAATAGGATTAGCTTTTGCGAAAGCTTACGCTGGCTGCTGTCAGTGATCAGTAGCCAAACATGTTCCAATAGATGAGGGGGCTATTATCAATGAGGGGGCTATTATCTTTGCAAAAACTTTTTTTTACATGTTTCGCCTCACTTATAAATAATTAATTTGTTATTTGGGGCTTTTTTCCCTTGATGTTCCTTTGGGGGCAGTTGGGGGTTATGTGCCTCCTCGTAATCCTTTGATGTTCCTTTTGTTGGTGGGGGGACAGGGAGAGGAAAAGGAAATGATGCAAACTGAAGAGGAACAAGGAATGACACAAGACTCATCATGAAGAATACAGTTCTGTGAACTCTGTACGGACGGACACCCGGAGAGTTTGTGGTCTGTGTCATTAGATTTAGAAGCTGGCAGTGACTCGGACATTAATGGACAGATCTTCATGAATGTTGATCTAAACCTTGGCTACTGGTGTTCCTTTGATGTTCTATACTGGAAAGGATGAAAAACTAAATGTCCGTTTAGTGTAAGTTCAGAGGTGGGTTCTGGTCCCTGTTGGAGGTTTACGCTCTCTTTGCTTTCTCCAGTTGTATCAGACTTTAAATTGGTTGATTTTCACATGAACTCACAAATCTAATGTTGATGAGGAAAAGACAACTTACGATAATGTGTGTCGTTGTTCTCGTTGTGATGTGAAACCTGTGACACACTGAATCAAAAGTAAATCCTTAGTAAATAAATGGAAAGCCCAAGAATAAATTTGGCTCGGCGCCATCCTTATATTCATGAGGACAAGGGTGACATTTGGCCCACGTGGCTTTTACAGGTTATCAGAGTTTTGCTCTGACATTAAGAGTAAATACCTGAAATAATTGTCACTCCAAATACGTATGCATCACACGTTCACCTCATCCGGACCCGGGAGAGGTCAGGGAAGCTGCTGGATCTGCTTTCTTGGACAGAGATTAGAGAAAATGTGAGTGAGGACACATGAGGCTGATTTAATGGGAAACAAAGCATCAAGGGTTTTGGTTATTCAGTACAGAGGCTATTCACAGAATTTGCACAATTCCACGCTAATCCACATGCACATTCTCTGACAAGACATTCAATCAACTGTATGGCAAGCTGCAAGCCCACTGCCAGGGATTAGCAGCACCCTGAGGAGAACAGTCTGTGTTAAACACTTCCTCTCTGTTGCTGCCCTCTGTTGGCCACTACACAAATGTTATAGCCTGCAAAGCAGCAAATAAACTTTTTAGCTCCAAGTTATAGCTGATTGATCCCACCTTCATCGTGAAGAGGTTAGTGATGGCCGTTCTGCTTGATGTTGATTCCGACAGTGATGTCAGAGGTGCGGTTTATTGCTGAAGGTGCAAGGATTCACCATTTTGCTCAGATCCACTGAACCTGAAGACATTTCTTTAAACAAACAAACCACAGGTTTCTTTCATTTAGATCATTTTTGAATTTAAAAAATGTAAAAATCAAAATGAATATGTTGCCTCAGCACAAAGACTTTATTTCCCATCCAAAATGCACCTAGATCCAAACCCCCACAAATACCACATTCCACTTGTGCAAGTTTCGCATTTCATATTATGATTGGCTCCTCACTGGCAGTGATGTCAGAGACTCATCAGATCTAAGGGGAACTTTTTCCCCCTCAGTGGATGAGGTTGAATGCATAATGAGGATCAAACATCCACGAGCAGCAACAATGAGCAAAATGTCACTTTCTTTTACAGTGAAGTTGGCAGCCAGGACAAACACACTCTCCTGAAGCACTCTGAAATAGTCTAGAGCAGCTTTGTTCACCATTTTATTCATTCGCTATAACCAGGTTTCATTTGCAGGCTGGTAGGGAGTCTGGAGCCCGTAACAGCTGTCATTGGGTTGGAGGCAGGGTATAACTGGACGGACCACCAGAACATCACAAGGCTACAAAAAGGAAGAATTTCAAAATCATTATAAAGCTGTATTCCTGACAAATGACTCATATTTCTCTCTTAAAATAATCCTTATATCATCAAACCTACCTCAGGAAGATATTCCAGCTAATACTGAGCTGGATTAAACTAGTAACAAAATGCTAAACAGTTTGGCCGCTTCCATGACTCCTCAATTTAAGATTCTTAGGAAATGACGACAATTGAAGTTTGTTCATCTATTTACATTTCTGGTCAAACAAACATCCACTCACACCTACACTATTGGGCAATTTAGAGTCATGGGATGACCCAGAGGAGGTGTGGGAAGAAGCTGCAGCACCCAGAGGGAACCCATGCAGACGGGGGTCAGACAATCTAAACTCCACACAGAGTCCCACATCGGTTGGGATTCAGACTCCAACCTTCTTGTGTGGTGACAGAGTGGACCGGTGCACCAATCTGCCGCCCTGAGCAAATAACTGCATCACCGCTGGTTAGAACTATTTAAATGGGGAGAAATTTCTCCTATTTTAACTCATGCTCCACCAATGCCCTCCCTGAACACCGCCCATCTCCTCCTGGAGAGGATGGGTGTGGACGCTCAGAGTCAAATTACACACAGAAATTACAGACTTGTTCGACAGGCCCCTCTTCTCGTGACATTCAACCAGCCTATTTCCTGCAGGGCAACTTTTTTTCTTTGTGCATGAGAGGAAATTACATCACAGCACAAAGACCTACATTGAAAACAGATGAGGACTCAGCGTCTTTCAGACACAATGTTCCGCTGCAAGAAGCTGGCAATAAAAACAATCAGGTGAATGTGTCTCCGATTCATGATGCTGCTTTTAACGGACGAGTGCTCGCCCTGCAGAGTCTCATTGCGCAGGTAAAGTAAGAACACTGCACAAAGAGGTCACTGTATCCGGCGCTTTATGCTTTATGAAAGGCTTTTCTGTTTGAAGATCATCACTTGTGTAGAAAAACTCTCCTTTAACGCTGTCTTACTTTGTTGTGCATATGTGTTACAGTGCATCTACTGTCCACAGGGCACATGTGTGAATTTGAACACACTGGACAGGGTTTCTCCCCTCCATGGAGCGAGTATACAAGGCCATCTGGCTTGCACCAAACTTCTGGTGGAAAATGGAGCAAATGTCAGTAAGGCCACATCTTTTATTTCTTTAAAAAAAAAATCCTATTAAGTACAAGCTGATCAATAATGATATGTTTTGTCCCTTTCTTTGAGCGAACCTCCTCCTACTCCCGTTGCAACCGTATAAATGATTGTTTGGTTTGACTCGCATGTTAGTAAGAGATTTACAAAGTGATCATGCAGAACACATCCATGCATGTCACACATTAACAAAAGGATCGAACTCCTCAAATCAAATGTGACTCATTAATAACCTCAAAACAGAGCATTTGAACTCAACCTAACTACTTCTATGAAGTCGACAATATGCTCTAAGCTTAGATTCCTTAGTGACTCAATAATGAAGATGAATACAGTTAAATATTCCCTTTAGCTCAGTAATATAAACAAGAAAGATATCCTGTGTCAATTCATATGAGCTAAATTTACACACAATTGGACCACTGATTTTTGCACAAAAAACCCCTTTGTGAGTGAAATATGACAAATAGTTAGTTAGATCTCCTCGAGGCATTTTAAATGGGTAAATATGGACAATGTCAGTTCAACGGCGAGGAAGTTAGATCTTAAAAACTGTTTTTCCCATAAAAGAGCTCCCCCTAGTGAGTGACGTATGAGATGTTAGAGTTAAATATGGTATATGTAAGATAAACCTCCTTTAGTTTATTCATATACACCAAATGTGGGCTAAATCAGACCAAAGGTTGAGAAATTATGGCCCGAAAATTTTTTGGAGATAAAGCTCTTTCTAGTGGCGGAAATATGCAACTGACCTTTCCCAAAACCAGTCCAGTTCTTTCCATGATATCCCCGACTTATGCAAATACAAAGTCTGACCCGTCACCACACTCACGTCAGGCCACCACAGAAAATCTACAGTATACGTTGAATGTAATGTCAACAGATAGATTTAGAGCTCGTCACATGTCAGAGTTCTTTCTCTTTAAAATGTCATTTAAATGTCAATGAGTGACTCAGTCGCCGTAGTGACACTTAGGCTACAATCACACTGCAGGCAGAAGTGACCCAATATGACTCAGATGATTCTCAGATCTTTTTGCATGACAGTTCACACTCATGATGGTACTGAATCCCTAACAGATCTGCACCATGACCACACATTCAAAAAAGATAATCTTGATGGTGAGAATTCTCTTCTTTCTCACTATCAAACCAAAAGTGATGCAATCGTTCATGTCATGCATTCTGTTCTGTGGTGAATGTAGTGATGTAATGGTGTGTTCAGGCTGAGGGTAGAATAGGTTCCTGTTTTATTCATTTTCCTATTTATTTATTACATTTTGCGGCCTTGTGTTTCCCACAAGTCATTGCTGCAGTCCACTATTTTTGTTGTTGTTATAAGTTAAATGTAAGACAGAAAATGTACAATGAAATTTAGATCCCTTTCATATTCGCCAGATTCTTGCAAAGTTCATTAATTTACTTACAGAAACGTGGGCAAAATAGTGTGTTATAACATTTGTAGCGCAGTAGATATTGATATATTAAAGACCAAGTAAGCAGATTAGACTTCTTTAACCTCTTTCATATGCATATCAAATAAAGTCTAAATTATTTTTACAGTTTATATCTGTAGAGATATAAATAAAAATTGCTACAAATTTCAGACTTTTTATGACCTAAAATTCAGATCATTACATTTTTGACTTTATAAGACCTGAAAAAAAAAACCCTGTCCGTCCAAAACATTGACCTGAGGGTGGTCAGTGGGAGAGAAGCCACATGGTTATCAGACTGTTCACACTGCTGTCAGATCAGCAAGAATAAGACACATTTTTGATTTAATACCATACGAAAATGTGGCCACATAATTTAAAACATCAAATTCCATATGGTTTGTGCCTTTTATCCTGCTATTAAAAAATAAAATAAAACACATTTCAGCACATCTTATTTGGGCAACATTATTCCTGCAGTTTGAAGGTAGCCTCAGATGTGAACGGCACAAACCACATAGAATTCTGATACGGGGTCCTAAATCAGATGGTACCTGATTCCTGTTGTGTTGCAGTCGCGTAAGAAGACCTCAAACTTTCCTCCTGCTGAGCATGCAATGGAGGGTAGAGCCACATCTAGAGGATCATGACATGTGGTTATATGGGAAGTGGGAAAAATGCTTACATTGACATTCTGTTTTTGCATTCTTGCTCTCAGCATCAAAAGCTGGGGGAATGTCACCAAAGCAAACGGTTCAAGAAATGAATCCCTGCTTCACTCTTTTGTTCTTTTTGATAATGAGAGGTGTTGCTGGTGACATTTTCTGTTGTTAATCAGCAGACCCTTTGTAATTGTGGAATCAAATTTACTGTTCACACTGAGGATATCACGTAGAGACGTTGTGAACAGTCAAGGTAGTATGATCAGATCTGAGGGAAAAGCAGAAGTTTGTCCTTGTCAAACTCAGGGTGAAGGTAGCCTTCGCTCAAGCTCATCCCTCCCCTTTGTCATGATTGTTCTTTATTCTCATTTTTTACAAAAACTTAAGGAGAACGGCTGATCTATTGTCTCAAAATATACTCACCCGTCAGGTAAACAGTTCCACGGTGGATGGAAAGACTCCTCTATCAGAAGCATGCGCCCGCGGCCATGTGGCCTGCACATCACTGCTCCTTCAACACGGAGCGACTCCATTAGGGACCAGCCACGCCTACTCACCAATACACAAGGCTGCGGAAAAAGGTTAGAGGTCACATTTCACTGTGCACAGATAATATATAGCACAAAATGCTCAAAAAGTGCCCATGTTCTGTGTTGTAGTACTCTTAGAAGTAAAATCAATGCAAGTTGTTCACCCAGGATTCAAGGCTCGAGCAGATTCGAGCACGTCATTTCACATGGTGGTGTAATTCCAGGTTACCCAGAGTGCGTAGAGCGTCTTGTTCAGTATGGCGCAGATGTGGATCAGTACAATGAGCACTCAGGTTTCCCTCTACATATTGCCTGCTCCAATCAGCATCCGAGGACTGTGAAGAAGCTGCTTCAGCTGGGTGAGAAGAATGTTTGACCTGTCCAGTAAACACGTCTGTTTCAGGCTCAGGAAGGGACTATAACCTGGAGTAACACTGGAGTTTCCAATCTGTCTTTATCTTTATCTGACTTTTTAGGCAAACAAATGGAACTCTTATATTTCTTGCATCACTCAAATTGCGCAAAACATCCTAAGTTCCTCATTAGAGTTATTATATTAACTTCGATATTTTGATAATTCCATCAAAGCTCAAAGGGAGCGTTTGTACTCCAATGTATCTCCATCTATTTGATTTTAACTGGGTCAGACGGAAACAATTGTCTTGTATTGTCCAATCACGTTTCTCATTTATAAGGGCTAGTGCTTTCAATTCTTATGTTGGAGTAAAGCGACTTTTTCCGCTGTAGAAACTTTAACCATCTCTTGCAGAAGAATTAGCCTATTCTGTGTTTTGAGGGCAGACCTTTGTCTGCCAGATAATCGGTCCAACGTGGAACAGAAGTGGACTATAAATAAGCATCAAAAGAAAGAGTTAGGACGAGTCCCACGGGTGTAAGAGGACTTGTGCAACTGTACCGTTTCCTGTGTAAATAATTTGACTGGTTCGTCTATGTTATCAAGTAATGAGGAGAAATATCAACATGGCCTTCCGGGATTATTGGCACCCTTTAAAAGATTAATAAAATGAGATGCAAAATTGTCTTTATTGTCTACAAGATGACATCATTGCTCCACACAAAACAACTCCCAACTCCTTCAGATACTGAGGTCCACGCTGATTGACGGGTTAATATTGACGTGTGCCTTTAAAGCGTCCTGACAGAGAGTTTTAGGTTTCAGCCAATATCTGCTGATATTCGATGAGTCCATGGAACCTTGTGTTTTAACAAGATGTCCAGTTGTTTTTGAAGTAGAACAGTCCCGCAGCATCAGAGATCCACCACCAGACTGCACAGTGGGTACGAGGGGCTTTTCTATATGGCTTTCTACTGGCTATGTCACCTCCATCTTAATTGTTTGTTGCCAAAAGGCTCTACTTTGGTCTCATCTGACCTATGACCTTATTCCGTTCCATGGATGACAGCAGAGGTTTTTTTCAGCTACCATCCAAACATCCTGTGTTGGCGCTATATGATGTTGGTTAGGGAGACTTTTTGACCCAAAGATTTAACAGAACTCTGTGATTCTCTAGCTGTAATCCTGAGAGAGGCAAACCATCCTCCTCAGTGCTTGGGGTCAGTTTAGGACATGTCCTCTTCCAGGACATCTCCAGTCTATTTAAACTTCTTAATCATTGGTCAAACTGTTGAAACTGACATTTTTTAACTGTTGGGCCTTTTTTTTTGTATCCATAGCAGAACGGCACATAGCAGTTATTGCAACTTTTTATTTGCACATCATTGCTGTGCTCTCTGGTCTTCCCCATTGTTAACAACGAAAAATACAATTAGGCCGAAGTCACTTCTCATTTTTATCCCAGTAGAACAGAAGTTAACCACTTCCTTCTCAAACAAGTGAACCTAAAAATATCAAATATGATTCAGTATTCTCTTAATCACAGAGTTTACGAGGGATGATAACAAATGTGACACGTTTCCGAGAAAAATATAGACAATAAAAAAATTTTTGCATCTCATTTAACTAATTTATTCTAAAGAGTGCCCATTATTTTGGAAGGCACCATACAAGACCAGTTTGACTGTATCGCCAAATGTTCTTCTCACCGGTTGTGTACCATGAAAACCTTGTACCTCATTAATCCCCCTGCTCTTTCAGGTGCCAGTGTGAACAATAGTGTGTCTGGCAATTCTCCACTGCATATAGCTGCTCGTCTTTCCAGCCCTGAGCTGGTGTCTGTGCTGCTTGACCACGGGGCCAATCACTCCCTGAGGAATTCAGAGGGCAGGCAGCCACTGGACCTGGCACCTCCTGACAGCCTTGTGGAGAGGCTGTTGAGAAAAGCAGGAGGTATTCAAGCCAAACTCGCCGATTAGCATTGCTGTGGGGATTTAATGACCTTTTAGATTAATCAAAACATCTGTCTATCATAACTGCACCTGCTGCTTCTCCCCTGACACCCCCGCCAGGAGTGTCGCCACTGATGCAGCTGTGTCGGCTGCACGTCAGGAAAACTTTGGGAAAGCAGAGGTTGGGTGTGATTCAACAGCTTCACCTTCCTGTAGAGGTGAAACGCTATCTCCTCTACCAATCAGACCCAGGAGGACTATATGCACTGAGGGACTCAGGTGTGGAGCATTACACCTCTGTGGCAGCAGGGGGCGGACTTGCATAGATCTACTAGAGAAAAGAGTATTGTGATTGTAATTAAGTGTAATTCAGATTGTCAACATGGATATGAACTTTTATTGGAACACTTGCAGCCAGTGTTTATTAAATATTTAAAAACATTAAAAGATGCATATCCCAAACGAGAATATGGACTCATAGGGTTTAATAAACTTGGCAAAATGAATGTTTAATAGTGTAACGGTCTCTCAGAGTGCTTTCTTGAGTAGTTTTACATCAGCAACAAAACTTTTTATCAATCTGCTGTTGCTATAAAACCAGCTGCTCTCATACTCGGTCTGCCGCTCCTCATCCTTGCAGAGCCTATATCCATTTTTGTCCATGCTTTTGTCCATGACAAATAAAATAAAAAAATTAAAAATCACAGATATCATCTCTATTGCATCTCTCATGGTGAAAATGATTCAGAAAATTCTAACCAAAAAATGGAGAGGCTGGATTATTAAGTACGGTGGATTGCACAGATGGATTTGTTTACATTAAAATGATCATGAGGGGATAAATACTGTCTCAAGCTTAATGGTTCACATATCAGAGGGTTATTTAACTGGAAGACTATTCATTTCCAATTAATACTTGTATGAGTATATTTCAGATTCAAACAGGTTTTTTTTGATAATAGATCACACAGTCTTATTAAATACTGATCAAATTGTAAATGTCTAATTTAAGAACTCAAAGAAAACTGAAAAATATAATGCTGTGTATTTTTATTGGTACACAAGATTTGTTGAGATATAAGGCCAATCTTTGCATATTACTATGAGAAATATGTTGTTTCTAAGGAGTTTACTTACATAAACAGCGCAAGATCAAACAAAACAAATGTACGTAGAAAAATCGCCGCTGAAGTATTCGTTTGGTTTATTGTTATATCCCAGTTTTCCCTTCCAGTGCATAATACAGTCGCACATCGGAGAAACTGAGCTTTGCAGATGTTTTTCGTGAAGAATGTGTTTTTATTAGCTGATGGTTTTCATTTAAGTGAAAAAAACTTTTAATGCAAACCTGAAACAGGAAGTAGTTATCTGTACGTTTTTCATTCTCCATACTTCACATAAATAGAAACCAAAGAAGACACTATTTTATTTTGTTTTCCAGTTCTTAGTAATATCCTCATTTACGATGAGCGAGCTGATTTCAAGCTACTCATATGCTTATCGACTGCCTGAAGCAGGAATATCAAAATGCAAAATGGATTTTTTTGTCTTCTGTAATGCTCTTTGAGGGAGGCATCCTTGTATCTTCATCCTCCTTCAGAAAGCTTCTAACAGCCAGTCAGCTTTCACCAATGCCCACCCAAACATCTTCTTCGGTCTTAATGACCTCTGACCTGTGTGTTTGCTCTTACAGCCAATCGGTGAGACTGACGGGTAGACAGTTTTAGGTTGGTTGTATAACAGGCATTGATTTCTTTAAGTTATCCAGACGCGTGGAGGGCAGTGTGCGTCTCAGTGGTGACAGAAGCAACAGTTTCTTGAACCACCCACACACCTCTTATTAAACGCAGCACTCATTAACCATCATCGCCGTCCCTGGAGCATCAGATGAGCGCCCGGGGCCAGCCACCCATTCAACCATGCTTCGATCCAACTGCTGTTTAATGCTAAATCAATAGTGTAGAGGAGTGTTGCACATTTTACACAAAATATCCTGTAAAGTGTGAAACATCGACCATAAAATGAGTAATGTCTGCCTGGTAATCAGTGTCGAATGACTAACCAGCTGCAGCCATCATTCCATCACTGACAGTGCAGTCCGGTCCTGTGCAGCACTTAGAATCAACCCATCTATGTGCCACACCAAAGCTTTTACTTTATTCTCTGGAGGAAATCCCTCCATTAACCTTCATTCTTTTCAAGCAAAGACCACAAAGCGGAGTGGAAGTACCTAATGCAGGTTTTGCAACCAGCGTACATTCTCCAAACTATTTTATTCCTGCTACAAACATCTATTAATAGAGACATCAGTTATTTTAATTGCCTTTCTAGCAAGAGCGGCCACTACCTCTTGAAAGTGGATGCGAACGTGCTCGCATTGAAAAAGAACTATGCGATCGCTCCATGTGTCCATGGCTCACATTCCAAAAGCTCAAAGCTGGATCTTCTTAAAGATCACGGTGCAAAGCTACAAGTGGCCTGTGGGACGTCCTTGGACCCGCAGTAATTGCCTTGGTATTTTTTGTCAGGCAATGTTGGGGTAATTAAAACAAATAGGAGAGATAGCGGAGACAGCGCGCTCCCTTGGCTCTTTGTGGGAGCATGGAGTGGTTTACCGAGGTCAGACATGTCAATGTTTTTAACTCAAGGCCCACGTACGAATGAGTATTTATTATAGAGCACAAAATGGGACCAAATTTTCTATTGCCATCCCAGGATAAAGATTTTGTGGAGATCCAGACAAAAGCATTGTGATATTTAACAAAATGAGGTAAATTGACAAGTGTTTATTTTATATTGTGTGGATTTATACAATATTAAAAAAATTATACATTATGATCACAGAGTATCTAACTTCTACTAATGAAATAAATACTTTTATTTATCCATACTGCATCTTAAAAAAAATCACATTACTGATTTGATCTCCGTCGTTAAAAGCGTCTCTGTTCTATTTACTCTGAAGTGCTTCAGACAAAGAGACAATCTGTTTCTATGGCAACTCCACAACAACTCACATGTCCCTAAAGTCAGCCTTCCTTGCCTCCATGGCAGCAGCCTGTGAGGAGGGCTGGAAAGAGGGGGAGGAGGAAGAGAGCGTTCTAGACGACCTTCCCTCAGGTGGTTGTCGGTTGGCACCCCACTGGAGCCGTCTGCGACGCACAGATGCAGGCGGTTGGAGACGGGGCGGGTCACGATGGCTGCTGGGAAGCATTCAGCCGGGATAGACACAGCAGGTTGAGCATCACGAGGATCAGAACCAACCCAACAAGAACCTTCTGCACCCACAAACAAGCCTCCACTTTCTGCTCCAGTCGGTAGTTGCAGGCCGTCACTCGCATCAGCTGGTCAGATATAGAAAAACAAACAACAAAAAACTAGTTCAGCGACCTGGTTTATCAATACTGGTTTAGTGAAATCGTAGAAACGTAACAGGCTAACAGAGCTATACAGTAAATTAAAGAGTTGTGCGCTTATTTGTTTTCTTGTCAAAACTTTGATGAGAGACCCGATATCGTTTCCATGTCTGTGCCATCAGTATGGGGCTTCAGCAGGAAGGCAATTAAGTTTTCCTTCACATGCAGACTGGGTATAACAACTATACCTACGAATGTGTATTTTGTTTGCACATAAACAGAAATAAACTGACAATAAGTAGTTTTTAGGGGAGTTAGTTGCTTTAACTTGTCTCTAGGTTTCAGGTTGTGAGAGGTAAAAAAGGTAAAAGAGTAATAGTCCTGCAAAGGCACTGAAGCAAGTGACTCCCACAAAATACACAAATTGTCATTTTTATACCACAGGGGCTGGAAAATTTACATCTGAGATGGGTACTTTAATATGCGACGAGGCACATTTTAGTCTTACACAGTGACATACTCTTGACTTGGACTAAACATTTGGGACCTGTGAACAACCTTTATTCTGTTTTTGACACCTCAACATTAAGGATGAGTCTGAGGTGATGATTTCTTCTAATAATAAATCTGCTGCGGTATCAATCATAGCGTGTACACCTGCAGCTTGTCATGACCTTCTAGTGCGGAAACTCCCAACTAGGTTAAACGGAAGAAATGCTTACATAAACAATCTGCTGTATCAGCAAACAGGATGCTGGGTGAACCATATAATACTTCGCAGGCCACTTGTAAACATTCTGCATAGCTAACATTACTTTGTAATGTAAAAGGTAAGATAAGATAGTACCCACATGAACATGTCTGATTTCTGACTAAAAGTTTTTTTGTTTTTTTTTACATAAATACATGAGCAGGGTTCCAGCTTTCTAAGTTAAATTTGTGACATTCCAAGATCTTTTTAAGATCATTACGATGAAATCCAAAACATATTTCATGTCCATACACACTTAATGTATTCACAGACTTTTGTGTATGTATGCGAGTGCGGTCTCCAAACAACACAAACAATAAATAAATTTGACGCAGTATGGAAGCATTTAACTGACCATTGTTGAATTAAACATTGAAATACTAAAATCTCTACCAATATATATTAAAGCTCTCATGCATAACATCAAAAAGGACTAAATTCAGATTATCAGACTATGGACTGAGACCTGTTTACATGCAGGTGTGATTTTCTTGTTAGTCTTACTTACTTGTATCTTACAGGATTGCCTGTTTTTTTTAAATATGATTTTTCCCCCATATTACTTAATGAGTATTTCATCAGCTTGATTCATATCATATGATTTGGCTGTGCTGTGCACTATTGAGGTTTTCTGATGCAACACCAATTACTAGTCACGCAGAGTCCTGGGACAAACATTGCATTGCAGAAGCTTATGTAAAGTCCTCATACACCAAACAATAAAGCAACACTAATTCTGTTTGTGTGAAATTCAAAACACGATGACAGAACTGTAACCATCACTCCTTTATCCAACAAATAGTTCTGTATTGCTCGTAGCAGATGACAGGAGTCTCTTTAAAACCATCAGAGATGCGAGACATGAGTCGGACTCGCAATAGATCTCTTGCAAGTTTCTTTTTTCTTTTTCTCAACTTACTCTCTGCAAGTAAGTGAATTAACATTATTTGGACTCTCCCTTTTCAGTGTAATATAACAGTAGATGGACCTAATGCTATATATTCAATTTTAAGTTGTCCTCCCTCGTCTGGGTGTATTCTTAGGTGGTAAGCAGTTAAAATCTAAAAAAGTATACTCAGTACTCAGATTTGGATGAAAGGAAAGATTGTGGAATTGTCCCCGCTAAATGATGGAGTACCATAAAACTTTGTGGAGGAGTGGAGATTTTCTACATAAGGAACAAGTGAACTGGAGATCCAGATAGAGGGGTGGGTCGGTAATTGATTTCTATCACCGCAAGAATCCCGAGGGTACACATTTTTGTGACACACACGCCTTGACAGTTAGGCTATGTTACTCTAACAAGACCCTTGTAGTTGCAGTATTATTTGTGCTTTTCAAGTTTTACAGTCCATGAATGGATTGATCCATTCAGTAAATATG
Organism: Lophius americanus; assembly: GCA_037951165.1. Lineage (NCBI taxonomy): Eukaryota > Metazoa > Chordata > Actinopteri > Lophiiformes > Lophiidae > Lophius > Lophius americanus. The sequence continues at coordinate 3,423,725 of JBBDHG010000040.1, read as the reverse complement.
ACCGTGTGTTTATTTAAGTCATTTCAGTGTAGATAATTTAAAATCTGGTCAAAAGCATCTAAATGAACAAATACCTTGAATGTATTTCAGAGGAGCAAGGCTTCTCTGCCATGAGGACTCACCGCTGTGCTTAATTCCTGCTGACCGCTGGTCTCCATATCCATAGAACTGTCTCTGAGAGGACTCAGAGTGGGTTTGAATTGAAAGCTCTCTAGAACATTACAGCGCAATCTGAGGGAAAAGACACAGATGACTGGAGGCCTACAGGATTTATATGCAGCCTAAAATTTTGCTTTTTTTTGCCTTTCACAACTATCTAAAACTTGGCAGCAGGCGATCACAAATAGTAAACTCATTCTTTCAACCAATTATCGTCACATATAAATGGCATAAATACCTGTGTTCCATGACCTTGGATTTCAGTACTTCTTTCCAGAACTGTGCAAGTTCTTGTGTTGCAACATTATCCATCTCGGCAGCCATAACCAAAAATCGGTCCTGTGGAGACGCTTGAGAGCCTAGAAAAAAACGACATACCAAAAAAATCAATAGAAGCCAAAACACTGCCTACCATGTTTTCAACCTTTGATGGATATCCACGTTTTCAATAAAACATTGTTGTTTTCAATACTATTACATAACCAAAAACAGAAAGAAGGAACATTTTTAAGAAATAAAACTATTTTAGTAACTGTGTGAATCAATTTTAATAACTGTTTAGTAACAGACACAGAAGGATAAGAATCTAGTGTTAGGCATGACCGTACTGAGGAAAAAAACACCACAGAAAGCTGTGGGCAAAAAAGAGGCCCTGATAAAGGTGCTACTGATTCCAGAGATATAACGCAGCATATCGTAGTCAACAGCTAACATTTCAGCATTTTGAAGGAAACACTGGGTTTTAAGTCTTGCATTTAGTCGTGCGACATAGTCAGGTGGCGGATGACTCCTATTGGGGAGATTATTCTTCTCTAACTTTTAAAATATATGCCTACAGCTAAGAAAAGCCATAGTAAAGTCTAGTAGACTCCACTAAAAGTCTAGTTTCCTTTTAGTGGAGTGCAGAGCTGAAGTTCAGTACCTCCATGTAAAGACACAACTATTTCTACCGAAGCCCCCGATTCACAACGGCTGCTGCTGGGCTTCACCCTATACTTCTCAGGTGCTGTGGTCCGTACCTGTGGAGAAACCAGAAATATTCTTAGACCATGAGAATGTCAGATTTGAGGAAAAAAATCGCATCATTGAGGAACTTGTTTGGTACACACTCTAAACCCAAATCATCACAATAGAGAATCATGAAGCACTAGTGCTGAACATTTTATCCAAACAAATAAAAATCACTCGATATCTACCTAGAATGCCACCACCAATTTATTGCAGCAGTAAGTCAGTTTTAATTTAATGGCAAACTCGGGCAGCACACACACCGCTGTGAGAAGCAGCACGCTCACCTTAAAGGCCACTTGATTTTTGGTCACATTGCTCAGGATAATGAGGCTTTTTTTCTCTGTCTCCCCCGAGCCGAAGCTGAGCTCCTCTGCAGGGCTGGAGTGAAAAGTATAGGCACATTAAAACAGGAGACGCCTTAGAAATCTGTCAGAGTAGAATCCAGTGACCCAGGTCCTGAGAAATACAGTTATTTGGCTCCATGTGTTCACATATGAACTCCCCATTTGTTTAAAACACGCTTTTTTTCTCGTTTCATTATTGTGCACCTCATTAACACAGATTAGGCTGTTCCAATCTCGTGTGCTACCGTTTCTTCAGGGACGTATCGGTTTCTCTGTCACACATCCCTCTCCATCTGCCTCACTGGGTCTATCCTGAAGGTAATGGCGGCAGCATTTTGTGGCTATTGACAACCTGTAGTAGTAATATGATTTTCTTCAACTAATAAAGAACAATACCCCAGAAAAAATTGACCAAATGAACATGTAGAGGATAAGCAGATCAGACAGGTAAGAATTCTTGCCTTGATGTCTTTATCTATTTAGAGGAAAATAAGGTTTGGATTATCAGCATAACCCAACAGATATAAAAATATTCGAGATAAAATTAATTTAATCGATTTCTTGATCAACCTACAATGCTTATTTCAAGATCACATCACAGCTCTTGGCTACATTTAATTGAATAAACAAACCAAAAAAACAACAACAACCAATGAAGTAAACATCTTCTCAAAGTCGCTGATCTGCTGAGCTGCTTTTTCTTCACTTGTAAAGATCACTCAAAGACTTTAAATTGGCTTGAGGCTGAATCTTTGTGTTCTTACAGGGGAGGGGATGAATTCCTTTAAATCCTTAGTTAGTCCTTTTTTTTTTTTGCAGGTGTATGATGGATACAAGCAAAACTTGGCAGGCCAGAGTTGTCAAGCCGAACATCAGCGGAAGGAAAGAGACCAAAAGGGAGCAAAAATGCCTTTACTGCAGCTTATAAGACTTGGGTACAGAACATTTTATTAGTGGCGTGGAACACAACAGTAACATTTGCAGGCTTGTTTAAATACTGCTGCGGCCGACAAGCTAGTTAATCAACTATCCAGGCAAACTGACATTAACTGCCAGACCTCTCCCCGGTCAAAGTTTGCTTTGTAAGAAATGTGTTCTTGCTTGTTATTCAATTAAAAAGGAGAAGTGTGCATTTTAGTGCAAGAAGAAACAAGCAATTGGAAACTAATTTTTGCTTCATTTGTGTAAAGCCATAGATTTCTGGCTATATTTCATGGATTAAAATGGTAAGAACAAAGATACATTTTATTCACTCTATTTGATTCCTTCATGTGTCATTTCTCCAGTGAAACAGTGGTGGAGTCCTGCGCCTGACATCAACAGTTATTCTAGGGGCTCTGGAAACCTCTGGCTGACATGAGCTCAAAGTCCCCCCACTGGTCCTTAAAGCTCTCAATCTGTAAAATGAGGCTCAGAAACATTGCAGACTCGTTTAAATCTGTTTATCACTATAATTCACAGACCAGAGGTGCTAGAATCCTTACATTAAAGCTTTGACTGTGGGAAAACACAACTCAGTGGTTATTATTCATGAGAATGAGGGTTGGTATCATCCGGTGTGCGAGTGTACTACTGAATATTTAGCCAACCCAATTATTATCATAATTATTATGTTATTGGTGTGCTAATTTGCAGTGGGCTGTTTTTGATGTAGTTAATTAATGCTAATTCAAAATCTGTTTGACAACTAGACACGTGCAGGAAGGGATGAGTATTCCTTTCTTAAAATTAATTTGATTATTTAGCAGCGTCTCTCACGGAACGCTTGATTGGGAGCATCCTTAAATCCTCCCAAACGTTGACAGATTAACCAGGTGAAGATACAAACTCATGAATGCAGGCTTTAGGCTCCGAGCAGTCCATTTTTGTCAATATGTACACAAGGCAATCAAAATGAGCCTCACACATGCATTCAGTAGAAAGTTCCTTAGCTACACAGAAAGGCAAAATTATTCAGTCTTAATTCTGCAATCCTAAAAAAAAGATTCATCATGACCTCAAACCATCATGATGTTGTTTTTTTATTGTTTGAGCTAGGACGATGACTGACAACCTATATACTCAGGATCCCCGGCCACTGGAGTATTTCATTGATTTAAAAAAAAGGAGATAGAGAGATGTTGTTTAAAAAAATGCTTCACAGGAGTGTGTATACGTGTACAAGTAGTTTCTATTTATTTTTAAATATCAAAGTCTCTTCTGAGACATAACAGTTCCAGATTGAGCCTCTTTTCAAAATTGTAACCATGGAAACAAGACAAACAGACAAAAAAGAAGAAGAAAAGAATAGAGACAAATGTTCCTGAATAGCAAACAGCAGCACTTGAGTAGATGATTGTTTTATGGAGTAAGTTCCAAGAATAAATTTGAAACAGTTTTTTTTGCTCTGCTCAGGAGACAAAACCAACCACCAGGATACACGGATGGAACCCATTCCTGTATCCCCCTCCTCCCTCTCTTTGTGGCGGGGGACAACAAGAGGGAAGACGGCATAAAGTCAAATACAGTTCAACAACTTGCTCAAAGGCCCAACATTTAGGAGGAGAGAACGAAAAAATAAATCTGTACAACAATTTAAAACCTTTCACCTAATATAACTGGTATTGGAGTATTCTAGAAACAGCTTATCATTTAACAGGTGTGTTATCTGTCTACATCATCGACATGTGAGACAGCAACACAAGCAGCAAGTTGGTAAAGACGGTGACGAAATTGCAAAAAAAAAAAAAGGAATTTTTTTTATTTTTTTGAGAAAGTCACGTCAACGAACGACTGGAATTTGGACTCATCTTTAATGTTTTGGTTTCTGGTTGAATTATGCTTCAGGTGAGTGATGTCACCAGTATTTATTTACCTACACGAGTCCCCGCAGTGATGAAGACGCATTATGACAGTTGCCACATGTGAAAACTTTGACCACAGGTGTGAAAGGAACCTAAAGAGTCCAAAGCTGCATTAGTAGCTATTATAGTCGGGTCACCCAAAGGTGCTTTAAGTTAAATGCTATGATCAACCTATTGGCACACTCAGAATGGCACAGTCACCATGGGGATACAAAGCAGGTTTTATAATAGCCTTCCGGACCATCATAGTCTCACGTGATGTCATGCTGCCATTTGATAACTGGCAACAAATACAAGCAACAGCCGAGGCTGATTGGGATTTCATGACCGTTTGTTTTCAATTATGATGATGTAACGGACACATTTGAGCAATGGGGTTTCTACCTGACCGGTCAGGTCGATGCACATGCATTCTGAAGGCGTCATGAAAAGTGACCTAAATTGCGGAGACTCACTTTCATGAGAACTTCAGAATGTCAGCACAAGATGTGAAGTAAATCCATGCAAAGTTTGTCAAGACTCTAAAAGGTGCAGCGGTGAACATGTTGGTGGACTAGAGGACAGTCTGGAGTACAACACAGAAGTACAGATGGATTGATCATCTGGGGCCATGAGATCAGTCAGGACAAGAATGGTTGGTTGATCAAGTAACAGACAGGCTGAGGGTCTCGTCAAAAGAGCCATGTGTAATCGCATTACTAAAAAAAAGCCATCAGAACATGGTCTATCCCACACCCATAGCAAACAGTTTTCCCCCATAGCCCTTTTTACTGATGAGATACTGCTTTACCTTTCATAAGTACGTGTGTTATAAAGGTGTGAAAGAGCCAAATTTCAATGTCATTGTCAATACATGAAAAACACTACACAACGTAACAAAAACTCAAAGTAGCGAACTGAAGTCTCATTAACATTCTATTTACTGAATGTTTTACGAGTTATGCCCTGCAAACACACGAGACTAAGACATTTACCCACTCTTGTGTGGAATCCGAAGGAAATGGAGAAGTTCTCTGCAAACTGACAGTTACATGCTCCAGAGAAACTTCTGCTTTCTCTTTCTAAGTGTATGATCAGCTATTCATGAATCAAAGTCATCAGACAACATGACACGTCAAGACCTACCTTACATTCAGCAGGAGGCCTTGGAAGGTTGTCAGTGGCTTCCTAGCACCTTTAGTCCGGGCGCTTGCATCTCCTTTATCAGTGTCTTCTGACCTCATGCTGTCTTCCAGGAAATTCACCTGAAACAAAAGAGAACTTTATTATGGAAGGGACTCCGAACGCTGATAATGTAATCCCTTATCGGGTTCCTTCTCTGAAAATGAAATGTCAATCAATTACTGAGGCTCTTTACAGTCATGATTAATGAGAATCTCTTTTTAAATAATGATAAAGGTATTATGTTATCAAAATAGGGTCTTTCCGAAAAATGTACTTTGCTTTCACAGCAAAACCTCTGATGTCGCCGGCCAGTAACGCCAATTGTCTCCAAACGGGAGGACAGAACAAGCACTATGTCCCATTAAGACTACCACCAAATAACTCAAAAACTCATGACTTTTCTACCAAAAAAGCTTATCAAGCAAGATTTCACAGATTTGCTCATTGATGAATAGTTGGCTTCAGCAAAGCCCCCCACAAACATTGACCCAAATCCACTGCAGATCAGAAGATCATATACCGGCTGACAGGATGGGTATTGTGAAATGTCTGCAACAATGCTCAAGATTTTAAAGAAGTTAACTTTGGGTAAAGGATAATTTCAGTGTTTCTGGCATCACATATTGTATGAACAGATGGTTGGAGAGAAACACATTGTAGGACTGGGGTGGAGGGGTGGAGGGGCAAAGGTGAGTGGATTCAGAGTGTGATGGGAACATTTGTGAATCAGAGGGGAAGTGTGTCATTTAATGTGATAAGCAACCAAACACGTCATCTTCATTCAAAGGCCGACTGTCATGCAACTGCCACAATGAAGACATCAAGAGATAATCAGCTGCTGAGGAAATGTCTCTATTTATTCATCATTTTAAAGAGCAAGGTCAACACAAGTAGGTGATTATATCACTAGAAAGAACAATTTATCACACTCAATAATTAATCTAAAAAATGATTTATCAAATAGCAGATTTTACAATTAAAAGTACAGTATTTAGCGAGAACTTCATGGAGTGCCGATTTGCCATGATGTAGAAATAAAATTCCATTATAAATGATCAAAGAACAAATTAAAAGGCTACTTTGAAAAAAACAAATAAAACATGCACAAAGAATTAACATGGTTCATTTTAAAGTCAAGAACTGTTTCTACACATTCTGTGTAATATATGAAATTCCAAGACCAAAAAAAAATTAAAAATTCATTGAAAAACTTAATCCTAACTGAAGGATTAGTGAAATGCTCATTCACATACTTATCCTAAATCATTAGAACTCTAAAAAGCCACAGACATGGTACAAACACAAGGCACAGGGGAACCAGGTTAATAAAAGTTACTTCAAAGGCGCGCATGTTAATACATTAGTTGACTATTTGATAAAATAGTAATTTTCTTAGCAGCACTAATTTACAGTTAGAAGATAAAACTGTTAAAAAGCTGGAGTGACTGCTCTAGCTGCTCTGAAGTGATAAGAAAGTGACTCATGTGCATGTGTTTACATGGCATGGGTGGAAAAAGGTAGGCTACATCATTTAGCCTTGAGGAAAATGGCAGAATTTTTGCGGATATGAAATGCAATAAAATTTTGGGTAAGCGTGTCAAATTTAAATGTGAGTTCCAAGACAGGTTGAGGGATGTGCATGTCATGGTGTGGTGGTGACGACATCAGATGAGAGAGAGAGGGAGGTGCACTCACTGTTACTCAGTCATGTGAGTGCACCTGCCTTTCCAGTTTGTAGAAATCTTCTGGACTCTGTGCTCCATGTATGGTTGTGATCCTACACTGTTACCATCTCCAGCCCTTGTTTCAAAACAGAGAGAGAGGAAATTAGCTTCCAGAAGCCATGAAATAGTCAGCAGCAGTGCTGCCTATAACCCAAAAAATGCGATAGGAGAACGTTGCTAGCAGTAAAGATGAAGAGGTGGGACGGGGAAGGTGGCTTAACACCAGTAATGTGGAATGCACTCAGACAAGCTTGAAGTGCCAGTAGTCAGGTGATTTATTAGCAATAAGGCAATTTTTCAGAACTGATGGAAAAAAAGAAGCCTTGTTCAAAATGCCAGATGGATTACATCACTGTGCGCAAGCAGAGGTACTGCCTATTTGAAAACAAATTCAGAGCCTTCGCTGATTAACTTGTGATGACGATATCAACTTCACTTCTCATCCTCATTCGTTCCAAACTTTGCCTTTTTTTTTTTTTACTGCATCCACTTTGCACATAAATAAGTAAACATAAGTAAGGACAGAATGCACTCGTCTGTGTGTTCCTTGACCGATCCATTGAACAATGATGTTTCACAAAGTGGTGAACTTTTGAGCTCCATCTTTGCTTATGAAAGATTGAGGCTTTCCAGGATGCCCCATTCCAACCCAATCTTGATACTCTTATCTGTTACTGATTGAATTGAATGAACATTCCAGGTGTTTTTGAGCATTCACAGTCTTTCCAAGGATAGAATTGTTTGAAATGTGTTACTAGCATCAATGTTACACAGTATTTCAATATCTGAGGAATAGGGTGTATTTTCTGCCTCCATTTATTTTTGTAAACATTAATTTACATTAACATTAAAGCCATGACTAGAGGAGTAAATTCTTGTACAAACACGCCAAACAGATTAAAGACTTCACCTATCTTAAGCGAGTGACCTCCAGACGGTGGCACATGAATGAACATGAACATTGAAAAAAAGATCTTTCATATATTACCATCTTCTCACTATGAATATGCTTCAACAACCCCTGACCCCTGATCAGAATTGGATACATCTGGACCCATATTTATTGCAAAACATACCAGGTGTCATTACTGGCTTGTTGCTTAACTCGTTTCTCCAGCTAAACTGAGTACCTTAGTTATCCACTGATCTACTTCCTCAATGCAACACATCGCACAGATATTCAAAGGGTTTTGCAATCAATGACGGTAACAATGCTCTAATAACATTAGAAGATCTCAGTTATGTGAGATTGAGCCATTATCATATTTTAAAGCCAGAGCATTAACAAATGTTGGCCTCTAGATTATAACCGAGGCTACAATAGAAATATATATGCTTTGCATGTCAATGCTTGATAATTTGAATCTGTTGGGCCTGATCAATCTGCGGTTGCCTTAGGAGTTTCACAGGAACCGAGTTCGGTGATACAACATGAGCTTTAGTTTGTGTCTTATAGGCAGCAGGTTCCAAAAGAACCTTCAGGAGCTTCTAGAAACTGCAGCACAATAGGTTTGAGTCCCAATTCTCACACATAATGTAGGTTAAGCCCAAGTCTGCTGCTCCCTAACTGTGGTAAAACAAAAAAAAAATCCAAGTACATAATAGCTGCAAGGCTTGACAACCACGCAGAATACAACTTGCATAAAAATCTTCAGAAGCATTCCCTAAAACGACCCCCTGATTCTCGTCATCTATTTCCATGCAGCTTTTGTCTGTTTGCTGCCAGCAAGAGAAGAGAAAAATAGATTATAAAGCCAGGGGTGGATTGTCCTGTGGGGTGCGAGTACAATATGTCACATAAGCTGCAGCTTTGACTGCAGGGAGGTAACATTTGGTGACACCACAGTGAGTGATTGAGTGAGTGAGTGAGTGAGAAAGAATTAGTGACAGCACTACTGTGCTGCTATTTGGCAGCAACAGGAAACTAGCTAGATCAGTGGAGAGCTTAAATGATTGACGTCCTCTGTGGCCCACATGATGAGCTGAGAGGACGAGAGAGGCAGAATGCTGCTTTGTTGGCAGAGTTTAAACATTAATCGAAGACATCAGCGGTCACCTTTACACAGACAATGAACAAGAGCTTAACATCTTTAAATCAGGACCACTTCATTCAGGGTTCTCTCCACAGTGCTCTGATTAAACGCCGTCAGGCTCAACATTAAGCAAGTAAGTGAAAGAGAAAAAAAGAAGAACATCTCACCATAGGGGTTTCTATTTTGATTGGTAGCACAATGAAATGCTTAAAACGCCATAATCAAAACAGCCATTCCTGCCAAGCATGACCTTTAATATCAGTAAATATATAATGGCACCATATGCAAATTCATTCAAAGAATAGTATTTAATCAGTGAGATTTAATAAGCACACCCCACATCCTGTGGAGACTTTCACAATGAACAACGAAGTGTCCTTTTGATATTGAGGTAAAATTAAAAATGTTTTTTGTCTTTTTTAAGTTAAGGTTTCGTGGCACGTCTGAATTCTGAATAGACTGACAATAACTGGATTTAAGCCGGAGAGAAAATGTACCTGTTTGGGTTTTACTGCAACCTCAGAGTTGAAGCTGGACTCGAGTGCATCTTTGCCCTCGGTTTCACCCTCTTTGCTCTCCGTTTCATCCTCACTGAGGATGGGTCCGTTTTCACAGATGGGTGTTTGAAAGTCGTCATCAGGAAGAGGAGGGTAGCTATATTTGAAGGGGTCCTGGAATGTGGTCAGAAAGAATACCATTGCAAAGATGGCTTTTAAAGTCATGACTTGAAGTGACATTTACTGTATTGATGAAGTTACTCTTGTCTACTGGACCGCTACAACCTGATGTACACGATGATTAAATCCTTATGAACCCGATTTTGTATTATATCATTACATGATAGATAATAGATTGTACTTCATTTGTGACTAGTGATGTGACCTCCTGCTTCTCCTTCCAACTTTCTGGTTTAAAATTATTACCACACAACAAAGAGAAACACATAATTCCATACCGTCCCACCGAGGGAAGGCGGCAGATACTCGACGTCTATGAAAGTCTGGATCTCAGTTCTTGATGCAAACTTGAGCTTACTGATCGCCTCAGGGCCCAACCATGACTTCACAATCTTCCACGCAGCTGAAACAGAGTCATGTTTGCACTCAAGATCACTTTGACATTTAGATATGTCACAGATGGGGGTGAAATTATTAAACTTTGAATGGGCTGCTAAGAGAAGGCAAGCTCATACTCACCATTCATGATCCAAGGCATATCCACAATGATCATTTTGGCTGAAAAGGACAACGTATTTATTAGAGAATTGAGTAAATAACATTTGTTAAGTATCTGAAATAGCTATTAATGAATGCATATAATGTGGGATGTTTGTTCTATGATTAGGTTTTTGATACTTACATAAAAACTTTGGATAATATATTTTGAAGCAATTAATAATGTACTTCACAAACTCCATGTCCTGAAACATAAAAATGGACACAAATAAATTGCTGTAAAAACAGAATTACACAGTTTAAGCTCCTTCAGCTACATAAAATGTTTTAAACATTTAACTATTTAATCAGTCATCTGACAGACAGATCCACGGATCCAGCCCTATTGCATTGGCTCGGCTCCATAATTGGCTAGATGTCTCATTGCTATGCTGGAGGCTCCCTTCAGTCTTTTAATGGGCCCATACTGGCTACCCTTGCTTCGGCTCATACCGTCATTCAACAAGCCACGATGAGGCTTGTTGCCAAAATGATTTGTCAAATCTATTCATTTCGTATTTAGTTGTTGTTTTTATGTTAATTTTGTATTTAATTGAGACATTTCTCCAGAAGAGATCTGAGCCAGTGAAATACATTTGTCTGCAGAGAGTTTCATCAAGTAGCTAATGCCTGTGACACTGGGCCTTACAGATTGGACGGTCCACTGAAATTGACCACTGGATTTAAAGGTTACTTTTATCTCTTAGGTGTAAAAATTATTGAGGAGCATCAGTTCCTGTAAGAGCTCAGCTCAGCGGGAAAGAAATGAGAATCTGTAACAGAGCTTAAATGAAAGCCACGGTACGAAAATGTTATTCTATGGCCTAAGTGTACAACTTTTCTTACAAGGAAAAAGATGAAAGATGTTTTTTGGATATGTGGCTACGCAGCTATACAAAATTTACCAAAATACAGCTTGGATTACACCATGACACAAAAAAAGGTGCTCCCCTTTGAAATACTATCAACAAAAACTTACTATATTACTGAGGCCAGACTCTGCCATGTCAAACACAACAGTGAGTGGCATTCCGGGTTCCTTCTTTGCATACTGCTCCAACCAGAATGCAACATACTTCTTCTTGTCCGGAATTGTTTTTGCATCCTTGACGTGTAGCTTTACTTTGAACCAGACTTAGCACAGCAAACACAGATCAAATCCGATTAAATATTAAATATTACTTATAATTATTAACTATTAGTTATGCATTTGTGTAGAACACATTTCATGTTATAGAAAAAAAAAGAAAGAAAGCATAAGATGAGAGTAGAGTTTCACTGGATCTGTCATAGAATGTGTACGTACAGAGCTTGTTCCCCTCCTTGTCATAACCGTGGAGGTAAACAGCACCTGTCTCGAACATCCATTTGGGAATCACGCTTTCAGTGAGATCTTAAACATGCAGAAAGACAAACATTACTTGTTAACTGGTATGTGTTATAATCCAACAATAGGCTATACAAATGAGCATGACATTGCAGTGAAAGGACTTTAGCGCTCGAGAGGACTTTAGCACTTTGAGATTTGATCCAAATGTTAAGTGCATTATAAATTAAATGTATTATTATTATTGTTATAATAAAGGGCTAATGTTGCTTGTGAGGTTCTAACAGGAAGCCTATGTAGATTTAATTTAACCACTTTAAAAAGACATACAATATATTGAATAAGACAATTTCCTTTATGTATCATAATGTTTATCATTTCAAGCTGATTCTCAGCAAGGCCATGTTGTTTTTCCTTCATCTTTAGTCATCACAAGCCCAGAAATAACAAACATTAGTAATCAGCTACTGTAACATTAAGAAACTTACATGTGGGGAATCGCAACTGGATGGCTTTACTTTCCTGCGTTACTATACGCTCCAATTTACCATTACTACATATTACATATAATCTATCTGTTTCCGGTTTCCCTAAAACGTGAAACTGCTTGAGTTGATAGAGAAAAAAAAACTTGCCCTTAACACTGGTCAATAGATTTAAAAGAAAACAACTAACAACACATGGCCCCATGATACATAATACGTCAATATATCAACTTTTCTTAAAAAAAAACAATTGTTGAAATCAAATTCGTTGGACTGAAGACAAGAAAAAACTGTAACATCAAATCCCTCAGAGAACAGAAACAATGGGGAATATTCTTGGGGCTAGTTAATGCAGAGATATGGGTGGTATAACACACAACGACACTCTTGTCTTGGTTCATCCCAGAACAGCACAAACCAGCTACTGATCTGTTTCACACACTGGTACACACTTATATATGGCAATATCAACATCTCTTATTTTGGGTAGGCTGGATATTGACCTCTGAAATGTGTTTGGTATGGAGAGAATTGTACCTATGGTCCAGTTGGCATCTGGACCAACTGGACTGATTCATTATCTTGTTTACTTAGTTTCTGATCATGTAGTTCACAATTTAATTCAAAATTTGACCAATATGAACAAATGTTAATAAGACAAAGTTCCTTGATATTAACCTTTTAATTTTAGTTTAGTGGACAATAACAAAACTTTTTGTCAAAATATGAATTTTAAAATGTTTTGGTATCAGTTTGTTATAAAAATCAATGCCCATACTTACTTTTTGGTAGCGTGGAAGTGTGGTATATATATATTTGTTATGTATGTATCATATTACAAATCATTCAACATGACTTCCTACCATTCACACCAAACTCCTTTCTCCACTGAAGACTTTCATCGATCATTTTCAAGGCATCATCCACAACATAAAGTCTCCATGTCAAGTAACCCTCCACCAGTGCATCATCACGTTGAAGCCTTTCCACATCTCTGGAGTCATATTTTTCTGTTGTATCTGTAAACACCATAAAGGCTGAATCACATGACGTCCAACAAACAGAGAGAAGAGTGGGCACAATATTTCCCTTTGAGCCACAAACATCTCCTGCTTAACAATGATAAAACCACGATTACAAAATAGTACTGTTAACTCATATAAAGTACATCCGGAGGTTATACCAGCCTAATGCACTCTGTTGCACTTGGTGAAAAAGAGCTAACGTTAGCTGCTCAACTGTTGGGAGCTTATCTAGGCTCTGAACATTTGGGTCATGTCATCAACGCGATTAAATTAAGTATCGATGACTGTTCCACAATTTTTCTATTACTATCTTTACCATTTCTAGTTTACAATAACCCGAAGTTGATACGAAAGAAAAGTGACAGAGCAAGGACAGGAGAAAGTTACAGGCAGCTTACTTATAATAAATGCGTTACCTTGGATGAATTCATTTTTAAATCTCTGCCTCGTCTCCTCAATTTTCTTCTCAATGTCCTGCCAAAATAGTTCAGTTTCAGAAACACATTGGTTGACTTCAATGATAGCTAAAAGTGCTTTCCAAAGGACGCTTAAGATACCTGCTCCCCTTCGTGTTGATTTGTATCAGCCATATTCAACTGTCACCGGCTTCCCTTCTCTCCCTATTAAGCTAAATACTAGCTACCCAACGTTCAGCTGTAGGAATCGGTGCAAAAGGGGAAACTGGCGTCCTGTCGTTGCCATTTTGGTGCCCTCTGTGGCCACACCTCTTCCTGTGTGTATCTTTGGAGATAAAGGATTGACAGGCTATTCGAGATACGGCGAAATACGTTTATTTTATCACCTCTACCTTTGATTAGCTCAAAAGCTTCCCGCGAACTCAAAACCTCAGCTTTTATGACTCTGCTGTTCACTCAGTTTTACCCACAATGCACTTGGACTAACAGGAAGTGTTTAATCTGTGGTCGCGCGTTGAGCTCATTCACAACGATACAATAAATATGTCTAAAATTAAGCTTTAACAAGTTAGTTTGGTCTTGATTTATACATTTGATAGACGTCTGCAATGGACGTGATTGCTCTTAACTAACAAATAAGTTTGAGCTAACTATCTGAAGTTTGCAGCAACTTGTATCCTTGCTCTGTTCGTGGCAAAATGGATAATTTGCTCCTAGAAGACTTGTATCAAAATTCTCACAGGGTTTCAATCTCCGGAAATTTGATATTTTTCAACTGCAAACGAACGGCAGAAACAGCTGTCGGCGAAAGAAGCGAGTCGGTGCTCACATTCGGTAGACTTTCTTTTAAACGGGAAGATAGCGCGTTCGTGAAGGCAACATCTGGATGGGCTTCAATCAGCAGGAAAAGATCCTCGTATGTGGATATTATAAAATGTGAATGTGCCGTGAATGTTCAGACGAGACTCACCACACCTTGTGTTTTAGTGATGAAGAAGGGCAAGAAAGAAGGAGGTAGCTGTCATTATAGTCTCTTCACTTTGGCCAGCTCAGACAAGCTTGAACTCTGTTTTGAGTTTAATCTCCCCTATCACATGCATGAGAGTGTGTGGATCCTCAGGGGACCCACAGTGCTTTGGGGCCATACTGGTGGGGTCTTTTACACGTCTATGCAGTCCCGAGAGGTACTGCAAATACCCATCCAGTTGTCGCACACTGTTGTAGGAGAACTTCCCCTCGACAGGGGAGAGGTATTTGTTCTTGGACTGCAAACCCTTTGTTCGAGCTATCAGTCCACAGGTCAGATCCAGGGCTGTTTTGTTCAGAATGGACATATGTTTGATGGAACCACGATGTTTCCTTGTCCTTACATTTTCATCATAAAATGTATCTTGGTGCTGTCAGCTGAAAAGATGGATGGTGATGGGTTGCTGAAATCTGTTGTGGTTGCAGCCACTTCTCTTCAGCAACTGGTTTATTTTGAGAATGGCATCGTTAAAGACATGTGTCAGCTCCCGTTTGAGCAGCCTGAGAATATTCAGCTGGTTCACACAGGAAGAAATGGCTCCCTGTTTGTCATATCCTTTCTCCAGGACCATGCATGTGCTGTATGGAAGGAAACATTTCAGGCATGTAAATATGTTTACTTGTCAAAGGATTTTGTTGGGTATAACTATACTTGCACCTGCTTCAAAAGTTTTTGACCCTGTTTGTTAAAATATGTCCCTCAGATAGCCGCCCACTGGTCAGATGTAAGCTCAGTCCACGTGGACGACTTCTTGGGATGTGGATCAGACCAGATGCTGTTGATTTTTAAGGATCAAAGCATGACAGGACCGCCACTCAACAGATTCCTCCTTACGGATCTCTGTGGCATCTCATATGATGTAATTGTGATTGATTTTCCATCAGAGTTACAATGGTTTCTTACAGATGTCAGAGTTATTAATAGGGAATACCTGTATTAGTGTTGCCAGGATGATGGACCACCAAAGTCGGAGCCTCCTCCACCAGAGAATTATCTCCTCACTCTTCAAGCATTGAAGTCAAGACTACAGGTGAGTATCTACCAAGTTTAACAACGCTCCTTCAATTTTTGTCTTTGTGCTGGAGAATTCGACCATAAATCAAAGCCTTTTTGTGTGTTTTTTTTATTTAAATAAGTCCTGGTAATATGTTATGATTTTACCAAAATTAAAGCAAGTAAAGCGAAAGGGAAGCAATCAAGCCATTAATATATTTAATTTACATACGTGTAGATATAACTCATGTAATGTGTAACAACTTGATACTATAGGTTAAAAGCATGAACATAGAAACAGATATAGCTTTTTTATTCCCAGTATTGAATGCAGGGCAACTATTCTGCACTTCTGTTTGTCTATTCATTTATTTGTAGATATGCTGTATACAACATCAATCTGGATGTTTTATGTTGGTTGACATAGCTTAGCTGTATAATGATGCCCAAAGTGTGTGTGTTATGTCAAAAAAACTATGATGTCTCATTTAGAGGGGAATGAGTGTGCTGCAAGAGCTTCAGAGTGAAGTGAGAGTCAAGGAAAGAGTTCTACAGCAGGCGGTCCAAGCCCTTACTGATTTTGTCTTGGAAAGAGAGCCTACAATCCCGCAGCCTGAGCAGGTACTGTTTATGTTCTGTAAGAACATAATCAACCACAACCTTCTCCAAAAAACAGCCTGTGATCTTTAAATAATAGATATTAAAGATATACAACCTTTCTTCCCATAAAATGGCAAGCTATATTTCCTGCCAGTCCCGCCCTCCCCTCCTCAGTTAGGTTTAGCTCCATCACCTGTCACTAATATTTAGTTGTAATGTTTGTGCCAGCTCATATGAGGGTGATTGCTTCTAATGCTGATACTGGTATTGAAGAAGCAGTCACAGCAAGCCCACTGCAGGCATGAAATCAAATGCCACAAAAATAGTTTTCTTGTATATTTTTTCCTTTTATCATGGTTTCATTCTTTGGTCTGTTTAGAGCCATTATCACTTAGGGCAAGGAACCTTTACCTTTAAAGCCATAACCCATCTAGCTGCTGTCCTTCCTAAAGCATCATCATGAACTGTTTTGAAAATCAAATATCAAATCCTATTTGTAATTCTATTGCATTTTGACAAAGTATCACAGCAGTATCTCTGTTTTTAGAAAATAGGATTTTCGAAATCCTTTGCTTATGTACCGGATGAGCTACCATTCAAAATGAAACATCTGACATCAACTGCTATTGCTGTCAAAGCTGTCAGCACACACTTGTCACTGCTAATAGGCTTTTCACTTTCTGTCCAGGAAGGCCTTATTGCTCTGTGGGACGGTGATGATGAGTCAAAGCAAGATGCCGTAGATGACAAGACAAAAGACATGCCAGCAGTGTCTTCAAAACCTCAAGTTGAAAAGCTGTGGCGGCACAACGCTGAGGACCGAATGGTTGTAGGAGTGATACTAACTACTGACCACTCTGTGTAAATATTATTTTGTTTTTCAAATAAATGGATTGTAATCTGTATATATTATCTAAACTCTTGGTTAGGACCTGTCTATTATACTCATACATAGTTCTCAGTTCATCCGGTGGAGTAGATCAATGTGTGGATGCTAAAGATATGGGCAAAATTAATAAGCACTCACTGTGAGAAGTACTACTGTCCAGCTGTCGCAGGGTACCATTGATGCCTGATAAAATATGCTAGAAATAATATTTTATGATGCCTTTTGTAGAGTGGACAGATAACTTCAAGGAAATCACATTTGTCAGGTAAAACATACAACTCTATTTTGCTAGTGCAATCAAATCAATGGGGAAGTCTTTGGATACGTTCACACTTGCAGTTATGCCATTTTAATTCTGACCAAAGCAGACATTTCTTAGATATTTTACAGGAATACAAAAGTTTAACTTGCAGTGAACTGTAATAACTGCGTAATTAATTGATAATTGGCATACAAGAATGAAAACAGCCTGACTGGACAGATTTTGTGGTGTAAATTGAGCAACACGACGTGCCACCTTCCAAAACAATGCTGTGTGCTGGGCTTAATGTTTTTCTTGGGTTTACACTGGCTTAGAATTCCCACAGGGTTTATAAAGTGCTTAATGAGAACTAGATGGGATTTGTTCGGGTTGAATCTTGCAAAATCACATCCGATTTTTGGTCTTTAGTCCGTGCTGCGTTTATATTTCAGGGCAACCTACAATTAGGGCCATCTAAAACAATGGTCACAAGACTAAGCCTGTCATTGAGATTTTGATAAAAGCCTTCGCAAAGGGACCCTGCTGTCAAGAGTATCGAGATCAGAAGAAATAGAAAAGGTGGGAGGATGTCTGATGGGTGAGGGTTTTATCGTTTGACCCTGGAATGTTTGAGGTGAAATTGCATCAGTCTGCCCAGAGGCGGCCTGCATTTGTTGTATGTGGACAATAACTCAATTTATGCTATAATACAATTAGTTATAAGACAAGGACTTCACAGTGGAGGTGTAAAGGACAGTTCAGTAGTATAACAACCAGTCCCTTTTTCATTGCAAAACTCACTCCAGATAGTTTGGAAGCAGATTGCTTGTTTGGGAGGCAACCAACAACCAAACCAAGGTTGGTCAATCAAACCAAACTTTTCAAATGTAAACACACTCTTATCTAACACATTGCAAAAACTGATTAAGGATATATTTCCTCCTCCGTAAAATATGTTATGTCTTTTGCCAGTGTTCCTTTTTTTATATCTGCAGTATTATGATATTACTAGTCAAAAGTCTCTAAATGGATAATAATATCTGCCGCAGGTCCAAAACAAACGACATAAAGTATTTTTTGAATCCAAGTAATATTCCAGACCTTGTGATCCAGAATGTGTAAGTCATCTGTCTCATTACTAAACTCCTTGCTAAATAATGTTACCCATGTGATTCCAAAATCAGGGTGTAGGTTTTCATGTTTGTGATGAAAACCTATCATCACAAACATGAAAACCTACACCCAACCTACATATGATTGGAAAACTGGGCCAAGATCAACGGAGCTCTTGAGTTCTGTCTGGTTGCCTCTTTGATTTGTTGCCTCTTTGATTTGTTCCTGGATATGAATTTTACCCTGGAAATGTGTTGATAACAACACTCCAAGCTCCTTCCTCGGAACAGTATCCGATCCCCACCTGCTCCTGTTTTTCCTATTATTTGCCGAGGACATTTGGAGGGAAACTACATACATGTGGCATGGTTTCCTGAAGAGCCCATATGTTGTTTGTTTTGACTTGTGCGCTTTTCCAGTTGAATACTATGTATTCTGTTCTTCATGAGCAGTTACACGCTCTGTGTTTAATATCTGATTATCTACTCTCCCTGCGATATCTGATCGCTGGTGATGTGTTATTTTTGTTCCAGACCAGTGGCCAGTGTGAGCTTATCCATCCTGACAGAGACGGGCCGGAGCTCAACGCCGGCAGTCATACAAACTCGGAGCCAAGTGTTCTGGCTCCCTGCACCCTGCTCCTCATCATCCTCATCCTCCTCATCTGCCTCCATGTTCCCAGAGCCTGCAGCCAAAAGAAGCAAGCAGCACAATGATCTCAACACATGCAGACTGGCTGTGGCTGCTGTGACCAGACTTACACCTCTGTTGAACTCTGGCTGTGTCAAGTGCTGTGTCATGCTTCATTACATCCAGAGACAAAATGCTTTTGCCTTTGTGAGCAACCCAACACCGACCACGCTGCATTGTGGTCAATTTACTTTAGACATCCGCAGTGATTTCCAAACCCGACTGTTGGAAAACCCCAAACTCAAAACAGGTAAAAATCACCTCATGTCTGGAGGTTTAAATGTTGACACAGATCTTCATTATCGTCTGCTTGCTCTCTGTGTCCAGATGAGATGAGCGAGAACTTGCTGAGTCTATTGGCTGTACTGGACCACTGGGTCTTCCACATAGACTCTCCAGATCACAGCTTAGGTGATGTAGAAGGCTGGATTCAGAAAAGAATGGCTTGTAAGAGAGTAGAAGTGAGCCCCCAGTATCTCCTGTGTGATTCTTCAGGACCAACTGCTCTCATGCTTCTGCACTGGCACCAGATAACTCCTTTCCAGGGGGAGCTTTCTGTCCACTCCAGGTAAATACATTTTATTCACAGATACCTATAAAGATGGCTGTATAACTGATCTCAGTTATGGTTTCGATGTTATTTAGTTTAAAGTAGGCCATAAAGTAAACAGGTTTCGTGTATCCTATGGAATGTTACTGCAGGAAAATATTCTGCTTTCATGGAGTGTTATATACCAAAACACAAAGAGAGTAAACTCATCTCCATCCTTATAAATCATTTTTAACTTATTGTTTTTTACGTTGATATTTACTTGCACACTTTTTATTCTGCGTCCCTGCTTGAACGTTGCACAGTTACAGTAATCTGTAGATGTTATTACTTGAACCCATCGGGTGAAGTGTGTGTTGCGTCAGCCATGTGCACGTGCTTATTCATCTGATGCATGTGAGCTATGAGTCCTCGTGCATGAGAACAAACACAACAGGGACCCTTGATGCCTTTCAGTGAACAGCCCCCTTAGTTCTGCTAGTGTTATAACACACAGCTCAAATCATGAATCATGGTTAAAATATAATAAGGGAACACAAAATAATGTATCTAAAGGCGAGACTTTCCTTTAATTTGCTAACTCGGATGTCACTGTTCTGTTTATTTGTTCAAACTCAAACCCACTTAAATTAAACAGATTTATTTAAACGAGCTTAGGACAAGTGAACCAAGATCAATTTGAATGAAGGAATTCAACAGCATTTTGAAGTTGAGCAGGAGGAATGTCTGTGTAAATTTCTCATGATATCAATGTGATTAGGCTAGCAAATTCCTTAATTCTGGAAAATAAACTCTTAATATGTTGGTTGGTTTAAAGCAGCCGAGGAATGGCTGAAAAGAAAGATATCGATGAACACCAGTAGTGTGGAAAATCTCTTGGTCTTAAAACGTAAATATTTCGCTATTGTCAAAGAGGACATCTTCATGCAGCTCCAGGATAAATATGGAAAGTATATGACATCCCTGAGATCTGGTTAAAGGAACCTTCATTCTCTCCTTATTTATATTGAACTATATAATTCACGTTTTATTTATTTCTTCTTCATCCTTCGCCCTTTGCTGCACTCTCTCTGTACATACAGTAGTAGTCCAGTTACCTAGTTTTCAGACTTTGAAACAGAAATATAAAGATTTAAAGGACCATAAAGCGAAAATACAATATTTCTGGAATAAGAGGCTTATTAGTTTTGTTACTACATATGTCAAAATTTATATTAATGTTTATGTTTTTACTTTGTCTGCTCTTTGGTGAAACTTCTTTTTTTTAAATTCAATTTCAATCATGTTTTAATTGAACAACATCTTTAATCACATGATAACTGTGACTCTGTTGTTCATTTACAGGGAGTTCCAAATGCTTCAATTCCTGGACTCTCTTCTGGCTCACCTACCCGTGTCCTGCTCCATCCACCCTGTCAAGGGTAGAAGAGGACAGGGTGCTGAAGCTCAAACCTTTTCTTCGGCATTGGAGAAAGAATTGGCGTCACTCAGGGAATGTGTGTCATTGCCACTCTGTGGAGGAGAGAAGGATGAGGAGGAGAAGAGCTTTGGACACGAGGAGCAGCCTGAGCCAGCTACTGAAGAGGGACTTCAGATGTGTAGAGAGGTGTGGCAGCAGGACGTGGAGAGGACTAGGAGGAGGCTGAGCCCTCTGGTGGATCTGGGAAGGTATCGTTGGCTGACCCAACGCTTGTCTGAAGTCCAGCTGGATGTGGATTTGGCTGCTCTCATAGACACTCAGAGAACGTTGCATAACTGATAGGCTTCACACATTAAGTGCTGAACAACACATCACTGAGTCTGAGTTTCCTGGACAAGCAGTTTGTATTAGTAGGGAAGAAAGCTGTCTGCTCTCTCGTGGGCCTCTTTGGGTTTACACCTGTGTCTGTTTTTGTGCAGTCCCTCCGCCTATTTCTGCAGGATTACTTACTGGGTTTTAGAGCCTTAAAATGAAAAACTTTTACTTCCGTCAATTTAGACTGTTGGTATTTATAAGCACTCAGTGATGGCCTCTGCTCCTGTTTGCTTTTCAGCAGCAGCCGGAGACGGCGTTCATCCCGGAGTGAGAAAGTGTTTGCTTTATGAATAAAGACAACAGGTGATGGTAGAAAAAGAGGTTAGAGATCTGCCTAATGGCTGGAAGTTGACGGAAAGCTTTTAGTGGCACTTTGCCCTCATGGTTCAGTTATTTTCCTATGAAACGATGTAAATAAATAAGAAAGTGCTATGTTGTTGTTTCACCTATGTACGCTGTTAAGATGAAAAACCATTTGTCCACATACACTTCAAACCCCTCTTAAATGCATCTATTTTGCTGGAAACATAAGGTTATTTGGAACCTGACCTGTAGTGATGCAAAACTGCTCATTAGGAATTTTTCTCTTTCAGCAGGGTGCTGCAAAACGTGAATGTGCATTTTGTTTGTGCTTGTAGCTACAAAAAGTGTTTGTAGTGTGATAAACTCCCTGTTTTACACTTTATTGTCTCAGTTTGATTCTATTAACACAAGACTAACTGCCACAGCACTTTAAATATGACTAATTTTGAAGTTGCTCCAGAGCTTCCTGTTTGTTTAGTAATTCCTAATGTCTTTCTTTACGGTGGTGATGCTTCTGTGAGTAATAATTTTACGGAATAAGTGGAAATGAAGCCCATGGTAGGTAGATAAAGTTGTCGCTTCCGAAATCCTCTCCGATGCTTGTTCATTCATTCAATCGTTATGTGTAACCGCTTATCCTGTTCTTGACAGGCAAATGGACAAGTGATGGTTAACGCTTTCTTTTGAGATCTTTGAGGCGGTCCACCACTCACTGTCTTTTTACGGTGGCAGTCTATTTCCAAAAAGTCTGTTAGTTAAGTCATCAGACTCACAAGCTCATTTACGCTATTACTTACATTTCTTTGTTTTATTTTGATTATTACAGACTCGCCGTAAATATTTTTATTTCTTCTTCTCCTCTGTTGGTTTCATTTCCTGGACTGGATGGACGGCCACACTATTGTATGAAATACAATTATATCATATAGTGTTTGAATGCACAGTACGACACGTCTGCTGTTAAGGGTCTCGTAACTCCTAAGTTCAGCATTTAGATCTTTCAGAATATATATTTATTAACAGTAGCAATTAAACAAATGTCAGTCCAAATAATCAATTATAAATGAGACAAAAATCTCACAAACAAGATAAATATCTACACTAACACAAACGCAAAACATCTGCATCTTCCCATCATGCTCAATCATAAAGTAGAAAACCTTTTAAGTTGGATAAAAGTAGGCATGCATAAAACTTGTAATATTTTGTTTTGTTTTTTAGTGCCCTCATCTTGTACCATATAAAATCTTCAAATAACCATTTCTCAAATTATGATCAATCAAAAATAGGGTCATCAATTCACTAACTCCATATCGTGACAGAAAAAAGCAATAAAGAAAACAAAATCTGTCATTCTCTTCCTTTTTGTTTTGCTCAAAGATGCATAATTTATCTCCATATTCTTTCATATTGAAGCAATTACTTTTTTGTTTCACTGGCAATAGTCAGATAAAAAAAACATTTATTTGGGTTTAAAAAAAGGATCGCTCATGGGTTTTCAGTCTTTCAGTCTTTTCTTTGCATAATTGAGGAAAAAATGATAATCCAGCTTTGTGGGTGTTTTACGGCGTGCTCTAACAGGAAATATACTGGATATATACAAATTGATGAATTTCAACTAAATAGAAATATGTGACAGCCAGCGTTCCAGCTCTAACCGAATCCTCTTGAATCACAGTTTTACCTTTTAACAGCGTCACAACGAGACATCAATAATGATGAATGGTGCTGCTAAACTATGTTGTATTGATGGTGCGTGGTGAGCGCACTGGTCTGCTCTCAGCCTGCAGTACACTGTTAATTGATCCGAATCAGAGGGTTTCCTCTCCTTTGGACCTCGGAGCTCAGTGGGTCAAACAACCAAGGAAGGATGGCATTGATTATATCTACAACCTACTGAATAGTGCACGGCCCTATTACCGTACAGCAGTGTACATTATTCTCTGCAGAGAGCTGCCATGTGTACCACTTGTTTACTCAGAAACATCTCATTTGAATATTTCCACATGTGAAAGGATTTCACCCATTAGATGACTTGATTCAGGAGCTCTCACCCAAAAATGGACACAGTGAGATCGGTCTGTCCATTTCTTTTATTAGATCATTTGCTTTGATGGATATTAAACGATGGATAAGCTCCCTGTAACTCTGAAAACCAGCAATGATTCCAGACTTTCTTACATGAGGTTTACAAGAAAATCAGCATTAATTCTGCCTCAAGACAATGTTTTTTAATCCTTTTCAATGCATAAATGTATTTTTAGATTTTGAACCTCGTGTCTCCTGTGACAGGTGTTGGAATGTTCCTGTGTTTTGTTGTTTAGCAGGTAGCGAAATCTGGTGAAAAGTGTATTAATGCATGTTCTCTAATAAACCAGGTTAATAAATAATATAATCTTAGCGATGTAGGCTGTTGTCGTCAGAATAAAATTGTCGTCAGAATTATTCTAATGTATTTAAGGATATATTACTAAAGCATTAGGTTTCTTAAATAGATTAAAACTTACATTTGGAAATAAAAACCAAGTTGACAAATTCACACTTCATGTCAACCATATAACGAAATAAAAAAAATTCTGAGTAGCTATAACAAGAAAAAAATAGAATAGATAAAACATAAATAATAAGCTCCTAGATATAAATTAAATTAAGAAGGACTCCATCAAAATATAAGATAAGAAATTGACAGTCTGAAGGGAATCTGCTATTAAAATAATTTTCAAAGGCAGCAAAACTCGGAGCAACTTTGAGAAATACCTTTATGTATAGAAAGTTTACCAGATTGAAATTGTTTGTGACACTTGTGTTCCCATGGTTTCTTAGAAGGTGGACACACCTGGACACAAACACTTAAGAAGCAGTTCAAGTGCATACACACTATCATGAACCAGTGACACTTTAAAACTACATTACTCCACTTCTCAGACATACATAGGTTTTCGGGTGTATGGATAACAGATCAGAACAGATCCTTGTAGAAAGATGTTATAATACATTTGGCATATTATTACAGAGATGAAACATGGAAGGAAGGCTTATATCTTCTCTCACAGGGTGTAAAGCTCTTCAATATGTTCTTTTTCATTAAGTCCACTTTTCTATTATGACATTCTATGTTTGTTTTGACCTGTTTACACATGATGTGTGGCAGTACACACACTCTCATGCGCACACACTTTCTGTGTGGCAGTTTGAAGAGAGCAAGAAGCATAATCCTCTGCAGAATTTGCTTTGGACTAGTCGTCCATCTCAGGCAAAAGAGACAGTTCTGGCAAAGTCATGCATCAGTCTTCTTAATTTCCCGCTTTTCTCTAACACTGGTCCTCTCTATAGCTATGCAGTTGCTATGGCAACCCTTTTTCCTTTCTTTTCTCTCTCTCTCTCTCTCTCTCTCTCTCTCTCGCTCTCAGAGCTCACAAAACAGTCTCCCTTAACCTTAAAGAACGAGGAGAAGTTGTTTCCATCTTGAACCCAATTATAAGCTGCAAATCATTTTCCTTTCATATGTTGTCGCACCGAACTGATTGCTCGCAGGCCTCTTGAACGGTCGTGTATTCAAATGATGATAATAGTGGAGGGAGATGCAAGTCTGCGCCGTTGAAGAGGGTGGTATTTACTTGTGAGGATTAGTGTTATTGATTAGTTCCAAAGCTTTCTGTGTTGAGAATTTTAACAAGCAATTGGATGACTCATGTAACCCTAAATTATTACTTGCCATGTGTTCATATTTAGGATGAACGTAATGCTGACAGATGGTGTCATTATCTTGCTATCCATCAACCTATCTATCAGGCATTAATAGAAACCCACTGTTAGATCCTATTCATGTCACCCCGGGCAGCCAAGCCACCCATGATCTATGTCATCACCATCGTCGTTTTCTTTGATGACTGTGCACATGACTGTGCAAAGTGATGACTTTTCTTTTCTGTTTTCATCCGTCTCTTCATTTCTTGAATGAGAAGAAAGCCATCGAAACAGTAATCTCAGCAGCAAATGCTTGAGAATGATATCATCAGAGTCATCCTCCACCTTAAACACGACAGGAGAGCTGGATATAAAGTAAACGTGGTGCACAGTCGATTTTATTGATGTACAGACCGATAAATAATCTTCTTCAGGAACAAGGGACAAATGAGTTTTTCACCACAGCATATCAGGGGTGTGAGGGCATTTAGCTGCTCTGTGCCGGATCTGTCCCTCACATCTGCCAACACAGACCACCATCCAGATGACAAACATGATTAGTGAAGGGAAACAGTTCCAAGGCATAGATTGAAGAAGTATATATTTTATAAACATAACCTTTCCTCCATTACAATAAATATATTAGAATAATAATACAGACTAAATCTACATTTCTCAAACTCTAAAAATCATATCTAAGATACTTGGAGTGTAAACCCTGGAAAGAGATTAATTCATGTGGTTGTGGGAAAGTCATATTCACAATTTATTGGCTTACGTATAGACTTGCTCAAAATGGACCAAAATACCTTTATGGACCTAAAAAGTGAAATATATAACAGTTTTTCTAGAATAGAAAAAGGAATGAGTGAACACATTCTTTTTCTTTTTTTTAGATATCATGCTTGAAAAAACGGATAAACAAACGTGGGTGATCATATAAGCTTCCCAAGCTCTTGTTGGAAGAGGCGCCTGGAGAAGCACGCCGCTTCATCTCACCAGATCTTTGAAATCTAAGGCCTCGGGTATTTCATAAAAATCCAGTATCAGATTCAGATTTCCATCTGCTCATGTCTAAAAATGTGCTGCTGCCCAATATATCCAGAGGATGTATCTGAATGTGCTTTATGCCTGTACTTTATGTGTTTGTTGCTTTATAAACAGAGGGATGGTGCCATGACACAGGTGATACAGTATAAAACAGTCCTTCATCTTTGATAAGAAATACCCTTTTGACAATCACAGAAAGTCTCAGAGGGTCTGACCTAGCTACAAATCCAAATGGAATGTTTCTTTATTCATAATGTAAATTCATTCAAATAGAAATTCTCTAAATCTTCTCCAGCATGTCACTCATTCTCAAACCATTTTTCCACATTTGTTGGAGATATTATTCAGAGGGACAAGGACAAAAAAGCCTCATGATACATAATCCCTGAAAGATCACTGCCATCATGACCGTGGCGCTCATCAATGTCTCTCGACTCTTCGTCTGTGTTGTCCGAGCATTTCTCAATCTGAGAAAGCAAAGTGAGTAAGTCCAGGAGTAAAAGTCTTCAGTTCTTATGGATGTCCTCATGCCTGATGATCTTGTAGGTGACCCAGTAGAAGACGTTGAAGATGAGGAAGGCCAGAGGAAAGGCGGCTCTGGAGATAGTGTCTATCCTCTTTGCTCTGTCCACAAACTTCTTCTTCATGGTGTCCACATCTCTAGGGACCGCTGGTTGAGAGTTTGGAGCCGGGACGGCATTCTTAACAGCTGAGCCATCTTTCTTTGGCAGACACTGGCTCATTTTGTAGCCAGCAAAATTAAAACGGCCCTCACGCATGTCATCATCCTGAAAGACACACGCACATGAGGACAAAAGGAATTCACTTGGTGATTTGAAAACAGTGCAGCTCAAATGTTATCGGCTTCACTAATCGATAATAGCATATGACTCAGTGATCAAAAACAATAACCTTTATAACAACTGTATTCAAATAAGGCTTTATCCGGGTGGCACAGGGCGTCAATGTAACATCAGAGAAATGTTTGTGAGATGTCGCCTATCGGTTTGGAAATGAATGTTGGGCAGATGTTGAATCTAGATTGGAATTTAAGCTATGTTGTTAAAAAGCAACATCCACTCATTAATTTTGGTGACAGTAATGCAAATGTAGTAACACAGAAATAGCCGTTTATACAGCTATAGCAAAACTGTCCTTTATCATAGTACAATGATAAAGGACTAATCAGGAGTTTTTAAACGAGTTAAAAGCCCATTTCAGTTATAATATAAATGTAATAAGATATTGATAACAGTTTAATAAAAGTATAGTAAAAACACAGTAATTACAGTTTATCACACAAAAATAGCTTATTATAATAAAGTTTAAACCCAATCGGCTACAGGATAGAGTCTGGGACCTGATCATCCTGTAGGGCTGCCTTGGGGGGAGGGTGTCTTATAATAATAAGCCAAAACACCTGCTGATCCTGAGGTATACAACTGATGATGTATCCTGAAATTTAGAATATGTAAGCCTCTTAATCCAAACTGGATTGGGTGACTTAAAACCAGATGTAAACCCAAATAGGTACAAAACCAAATCAAACTTAATTAAACCTATATAAGGCTAGGGAGATCTCCATTTCCCCATTCTAATCAGACTGCCAACATCAAGAGTATCAACTTTCCACAGGGATTGAAACATCAAGTCCTATTAGCACTACTAATACTTTAATAATGCTAATAATTATTGATAATAATAGTAATGATTTTCAACTCATTAGCCTGGTGCTACCGTGACTGGATCCTATTTAAGTGGAAGAAATGAATGATTATATTAATGAATTTTCAACTCAGTCAGATCAGAAAAACAAACTATTCTTACAGTCATTCTCCTAATTCGTACTTCATTAAACAAAGCTTGTTATTAATTAATTGGTGACTCCAAATTGCCTGTGGGAGTGACTGTGAGCGTGAATGGTTGTCTGTCTCTGTATGTCGGTCCTGTAATGAACCGGTACCTCATGCAGGGTGTAACCCACCTCACAAGCCCAATGTCAGCTGGGATTGGGTCCAGCCCCTGTGACCCTGAACAGGATAAGTGGTTACGAATAATGAATGAATGAAAGTTAGATTACCTGTTTTATTCAATTTTTTGTTCTTTTATTTATTCCCTAAAGCTCTCAAGTCTTTAAAATGTCTGGAATTGTATTCAAATGTTTTTTGTCAATCACCAAACGTTATCTTATGTCATCTCACAGCCAGAAGTATCTGGCTTTGAATCGCTGAGGGGACTGTGCACGGTGTTTGAATTTTCTCTCGCTGAATAAGTGATTCAGGGACTTAAATATTGCTCTTTAACTCCCTGAAGTAGCTACAGAAAATGGAACCTGATCTTCATCGCCAACTAAAATCGTATGTCTGTTTGACGATAACAATTCTATCATCTTATTTTTTTATTCTAGTGGGTTTCTTCGACTAAAGTTATAGCCACAATGGTGCTTTGAGCTAACGGCAGCGCCGGCTACCGCCATCCTAAAAGTGATGCTAATATGCTAATAGAGACAACTCTAACTGTTAGCATGCTAACAGTTTCTTCTTCTTCTTCTTTTTCTTTCAGTGGTTCCCTTAAGGCATCGCCAAAGCAGATCTTCTTTTTCGATCTTGCCCTGTCATCTGCATCTTCCTGTGTCACACCAACCAACTTTATGTCCTCTCTCCCCACATCCAGAAATCTCCCCTTTTGTCTTGCCCTTTTTCTCCTGCCTGGCAGCGCCATCTCCACCATCCTTCTACCACTAAATCCACTGTTCCTCCTTCACATATGTCCAAACCGAAGATTTTAACACAAACTGTTAGCATGCAGTTGCTAATTACTGCTACACTAAACAGAGCTTACGCTGATGTGAAGGGTGTTTGAAGCGAGAGAATCACTAAAGGTAAAACGATAACTTGACCAAAGTCATTACTTTTCATGTAGTCTTTTATTTAGAGTTCTGTACAGCTAACACTGTTGCTGTTCTTCTTGTTTATTTCTGTTTTATTCCCTGAGTCAGTTGTTGTAAGCTGCACGGAATCCAAAGTCCTTTGACATAATTTTGTGGTTATGCTCTATATAAATAAAACTGGCATTAAAATGAATCTTGATGGGGAGATGAATGTTTTTACAACATTTAATGGTAACACCTCCTATAGATTTGGAAACATTAGTTCGTTCATTCATTTTCTGTAACGGCTTATCCTGTTCGGAGTAGCAGGTGAACTGGAGCCTTTCCAAGCTGACATTTGGGACGAAAAGGCGGAATACACCGCAGACAAGTTGATGATTCATTAGAGGCACGTACGGGAACACATTTAACTGAAAATATCATGTAGAAGTTAGATATTACTAAAGTTATTAGGATGCATAATTTAGCAGGAGTTCTATGCCCATTTGTCACATAGATGTTGGTTTACTTCACTGCACAGGTGAAAACCTTGACATATCGGTCGCTCTAGTCTAGGGGATCAACAAAGTCATTAGGTTTCATCCTGAGGAATACCGTGAATGTCTGTACAAAATGTAATGGCCATCCATCCAATAGTTGGCGAGATATTTCCTGCCAAAGTGGCGACTGAGCTGACCGATCGACATTGGCATCCCTTGAGCCACGCCGCCAGAGTGGCAAATAAGTGTGATGACCAAACTGTGACCTTGCGGAGACTTTGAAAACCTACCTTTGGAGTTCTTCTTTGTCTTCGCCTCAGGCGAAGGAACTCTTTCTGTTGCCTGGAGACAAAATTAACTCCAGCGTATTCTAGCAATGCAGCAAAAACAAAGAGAAGACACACAGCCATCCAGATATCAATGGCTTTGACGTAAGAGACCTGAGAGAGAGAACACACACCCGCGTTAGATAGAATCACACAGTTGAAATGTAAAATGAGTTTGTGCTTTGACTTCAGTCCTAGGTCTATTAGACCAACCTGGTGATTTGATTTTCTCCCTTTTCCTACCTCACTATGTCAATAATCTGAGTTTTCTAAATGGCAGTGATTATGGGTAATGTTTGCCAACAAATACATCAGAGCTGCCGGTGCTGTTGGTGATTGCACGGCCGTAAACGATGGGAAACAATCGGTGCCTGTGGTATTAGTTTGCTCTTTTAGAGCTATTTAACAATTTATTTCCTTTGAGAGGGCCGAACGTCTTCAATGCTGACGTCATGACAGCTGATTAGCATGTGGGGAAAACAACTCAGCTTTTGGAGGCACTTAAGGCGTATTGAGTTATTGTTTTCTTCACTTGGAGCTCTTGAAGGCTCCTCTTTAAATATTCATCAGCATACATGTCTTTCATGTAGCAGCCTCTGACGTAGCCGAGGCCTTCGGTGCCGATGTTTGAAGTGATTGATCCTCAAGAACCGACTCCCAGTGCCCGGAGAACCCCCCCAGAACATATGCATAGCAATTTAATATCCTGATAAGAAACACGGATAAACGCTGCTGTCAATAATGTACGCATGCTTTAGATGACAAGGTCTTCACCGGAGTGGAAACAGTGTTCAACGCTGTACATTACACAGATATGAGATGCAGCGATTATCTCTTTAATAATGTATTTAAACAAAGAAACTGTCTGAGAAGTAACAGCGGTTAGGAATGAATACTTGATTTATTTTATTCATGAATGAATAAAGGAATGCTGAATTAAATTATGCATATAATATGTATGTTGTATATATTATTCTCATGACATTCCTATGCAAATGTTTGTGTTCAATTCACTCTCCTTTATCCTTATGAAAAGTGAAAGTTTTCAAATGCATCGCATCTGTATATTTAGACATTTTTTCTGCCAATGGGAAGTTTAAACCACTACTAAGAAGGGTGGTGAATAGTTTGAACGATTTAACTTTTAACCAAGAAATGAGTCATTGTATCGTGTAAGTTTCAGTAACTGCCACTATTGGATTTCATTGAAACCCTTCAGATTTCATAGAATCAACTCAAAATATGTTCATTATGAAAACAAATTTAATCAGTTAAAACATTGGTACAAGACTTAAATATGTCTCGTTGTTGGTTAAAATGCATGAGATTCATTTACATGAATGTTTCATTCATGTCTAAATTATTATATATTCATCAAATTAAGTTTATTAGTTCACTTTAAAATGATGCAATACATACGTATTGACATTTTACATGTAATTGAAAAACTTACATCTTAAATCAGGCTTTGATTTGTTTTTTAAGTACGCTTTTGGCACTAATTCAATCTTCTTTACACTGCGTATAATAACTTTACTCTGAGTTGTTCTTATGGAACACGACATGTTTCATGTTCAAATCGCTCAGTTGGTTAACGCAGAAACATCCCTCGTACCCCAAACAACTGCTCCTTCTGTACAGCTTATCAGTATTAGTGTTTGGCACACCGACTATGAATTTTTCTTCAACTCTGACTCTCCAAAGAAAAGTGCTTTTAAATTGAAAGAATTTGCCACCTTCCCTCAGATCTACGACCTCCTTCTGGATTTATTGAAGTCATATCTGTTTACTCCTTTCAAACAACTTGCTCCTGCTTCTAACCAGCCCTGAGATTTAGAAATACTACTGGAGTCGTGTTCCTACACTGTTGTATGAGTATGTGTACTTGTATACAAACATGTGTCACCCCTAGGGGGAATGAGTGGGTGGGGGTGTAGCTGGGCCTGGGGGAGGTTGTGTTTGTGATAAATACATGCAATTACTTGTATTTTTGTTTTCACTTGTGTATTGACAACTTTTTTAAACACGAGAGGGGATTTATCAATTAATGATAAACATCCAACCGTTTACAGTATATTAACTAAATGCAACTTGAACATTTTGGAAACCATTGTTAGAAGAAAACCCAGTTGGTTACAACATCTACATTGCAATGACAGTGAAGACTAACATGCAAAGCTCAAGCCATTTTGCCAACAACCCCCAAACATGCATTTGCATAGAAATCATCTGAGAGTGGAACTTTTAAGGTGCTTTAGTCGGATGAGCCGACATTCCAGATAGTTTTTGGAAATCATGGATGATGATTAGAGGGACCATCAAGATTCATCATGGCACAAAGTCCAGAAACCAGAGAGGGTATGGGGGGGTGTTAGTGCCCCTGACACAGCTGACAAGGCGCCATTATTGCTGAGATTTGCTGAGATACATGCTGTTATTGGAGCAGCATTTGTTGTCAATTAGGTGACATCTTTTTCTCTATTTATACTAGGAAGACTATGAAGCCACATTCTGCAGCCTCACAAAAGCAGAGTGATGGAGCCCGGGTACGAGATCGGCTACAGACTTGTCCCCCATTACGAAAAAGTATGGTACATTATGAAGCGCCAAATACGACAAGGCAGAACTTTCAAATCATCACCAATTAGGTGTCCTCACGAACCAAGTGAAAGGAAAGATGATGTAACGCGATGGTGAACATGAAGCCGCTGCAACTTATTTCAAAGATGCTGCTGGCTTCAAATTCAGATTGAGTATATATTTATAAAAAGTTCATCATTTTGAACAGTTAATATCTTTCCTTGCATGAAGATAAAGGGTTTGAAAACCATTGTATTCTGCTTTTATAGATCCATTTTTTTTTTTTTGGACTTGGGTTTGAATGTTTAAACATGTTTAACGAACTCTATAACATAATTAAGAAATACATTTATGATTTAGCTTTCCAGCTTCTGAAACAAATACATGAGGTTCACCTTTGGAAGAGAAGCTCTGGAGCCTGAACTTTGGGTGGTCATGGTGAGCACGGTGGTGATGCCCAGCGCCACCCTGGCAGGAGCAGCATCCATATTGATCCAGAAGGACACCCAAGAGAGGATGACGATGAGGAGGGACGGAATGTACATCTGGATCAGGTAGTATCCCATCTGTCGCTCCAGGTGAAACTTGACTTCTATGCAGGTGAATTTACCTGTAGGACATGAAATGGAACAGAATGCAAGTCAGCCATGAAACCATGAGAAACAGAAGAGGCTGTGTAACGTGTGATTTATTTCTGACCAGTGTTGTAGTGTTTGGTGCAGTAGCCCAGCTCCTTTTCCTCCCTCATTATGAACTGCGGCAGTGTGAGTCCATCTGACACCTGTACCGAGCCATTCTTCAGCCACTCGAAGATCAAGTCGTTCATGGTGTATCCGACTGGAGACGGCAAACAAAGAGAGGACGTGTTAAGATTTAGAAATATAGTTGATGCTCAGCAGCACATCGGTAGGAATTCTGTGCTTACAACTTTCCAGCTGCATCGTACAGGTTTGAACATCCATGGGAAAGTTCTTCAGATCCATTGGGCAGGACAGAATGAGAGTCAACCTGTGGAGCGAGGACGTATGGTAAGAAAAAAATTATTTTAACATTATTACATTAAATGCATATTATGAAAATGTCCTGGTTGCCTTTTTTTTTTTATTGGAAACCTCAGTACTGTTTTGCTTCTTTCTCCCGTGTGACAGGGGGTTTCATGTTGGATTCCTTTCAGCAGGTTCCTATCACACTTTCATTACTTTAAACATTACTGTCTCTGTGATGCATTATGGGCCTTATTCCTTTCATTCTGTCATGTGCTCATGAAAGGAGAGAGTGGCTAACCACTTTCCATCTATCCCGTTGTCTCGCTCTACCTCCACACCTGAGCGATGCTTAGTCTCCACCTGCTCCTTGAATGGACTCCAAATCGATCCGCTTGAAGTGGCATGATCGCAGAGAGAATCCAGTAGTCCGTGTGTGTGTATTGAAATGAAACGAAAGATTTTTTCATGTCATTTATTTAGTTTTGCTCAAATTTTGGGCTTTGCAATGGCGTTTATTCTGACAGGGCTTCATATTTCATAATCTCTGCAAAGCTCTCATTTAAAATAATCTGGCATGTTGAGTTGAAAGGTAAATAAGGATTCCCTTATTTTTCTTCATTCCAGATTCTTTATGATACTCCTTGAGATTAGCCTGCCCTCATTCAACCAGTGTTCTCTATTACAAATCTATATGGCCCAGGAGGAGCTGCAGTAGCTGAGGGAATTATGCCATTTCAAAGGATCCATCACAATAAGAAAAAAATCTATTTAAAACTGTAGCTTTTATTCTAAAAGTCTTTGATGTGAATGTAAAGGAAAGAAACGAGAGAACGTATCCCGAGGTTATCTACGAAACAGAGCTCTCCCTCTCTACAGAATCATTTTTCGCTCACTGCTGGTTCTCATTTCAGCAACAGACCAATGTTACCTAATGGAATTTCTTCTATTATTTTCTCATGTAACCGTTCGTCCTGTGTACCAGCAGCACAAACAATGACTATCACAGTCTATACTTTTTAATTAATTTTTTTTTTTTAATTTACTGCCAGCTCTTCCTGCGGCTTAAGCATCTAATCTTTAGTTTTAAGATGTTTAGATGTCACCTGATACTGTACAGGACATTGCCATTCTTGAAGATCCGCAGCAGCTTGTTGTCTGTGGTGACATCATGGAAGTTGGCTCCTTTCTCGTTGGCAAAAAAGAGATCTGGCTTCCAGATGGAGTCCAACATGGACGGGTCCAGATCCAGGGAGGAGTCTGGGTATTTACTGTACGCCAGCCGAGGGTCATTCCACGTCTGCCGCAGGAAGATGTTCACCCTGTAATCCTGCAGAGATTAAAAAACGATTTATTTGATGCGTTGAATGGGATTATGAGGAAGATATCGGTTTCTATTTAAATATTATTCAATAATAATATTAATATTAATATTGTTGATCCTCCTTATGATGAGATTAATTCAAAAATTGTGTTGGTTATTCTGATGAATTAAATTAATTGAATAAAATTTGAAAAAATAAGCATCTATAGTACAAATATTGTTAGATGCTACCATGCTGCTTTTAGAGTAGTAGAAAAAGATGTCCATTAACTCAAATACTGTGCCTAAGTACAGTTCTGAGTATTTTAAGAATTTTGGAATTTATATTATATCTCAAAGGAAAAAATGCTAAATAGCCTTTTATACTACACTATATTTATCTGACCTCCTGTTGCTTTAGTTGCCAGACAACACTTTAATTCAGTATTTAAATGTTTAATATAATTAAATGCACTCAAAGAGGCCATTCTGCATAATAAATACTTTTACGTTAACAACTGAGGTACATTGTACCGATATTCCTAATTTCCCTTCCACCTCTGATTACTTAGTACATTCATATCGTGACACTCCCCCAATGACAACAGTTCAGTACAACAGCAACAAGTAACAAATAATAAAATGTATGATGAGTGAGAAAGGAGTTTCAATGCACACTAGGCAAAATCTATATTTTCCAGTAGTATCATCATGTAGGTGCATGAACTGTTTAACCTAGAAGGATTCACATCAGTTATCAAGTATTGCAAGTTGCGTTCACAAAGCACAGACCTTATAATAACTTCCCATTAAGCATATTATTGTAAGAGTGATTACAGAGGCTAATGATGGATTTATTAGATGAGGCAAAATTTTGACGGTGCATTTAGATGTAAACAAGAGCAGCAAAAAGCGAATTTGCTCAGGATAATTGATATGTCATGATGATGAGAAACCCTTATGCTGTTTGACATTTCTTCAGCATATTGGCGGTTCCAAAATATTTGCACGCTCGTCTAAAGCTGTCTAAATCTCTGGCAATCTCCTAAAATCAACGTCACGCACAAATTAGCATCCTTCTTTCATGATTTAAGTAGTTATTATCACCCATTATGGATCCTTTGATCAGGATACATCTCAATGTAGTCTCGCAGGTTTTACATTTCACCCATACGGCAGTCGGACGCCTCTACAAGTGACAAATTGTTGATCAGCTTTTGCGAAAGCCTCAACCTCCCCTCCCTCCCACAGTTACTGCTAACTGCTTGTGTATAAAAGGCAGAAATAAATAAATTATAAGTAATTAACAAACTGCTAATGTCCGCATGCCTCAAGTACCCGCCAATACTCTCCAATGGCAAAAAATAAGGTATTTCTCTGAATGCAAAGACACAGCAATGATAAATGTTTAAAATGAAGGTAGATAAGGTAGGTAAGAAAAAAAAACAAAAAAACAGGATGATTCAGTCGTAACTCCGGAGCGGGGGTCAGCGCTCGACTCACCATTGTAGTTTCTGCTATAGAACCAAAGCTGTTGATAAATATGTTGCAGGTAACATTAACTGGTGGACCTGTAGGTTGAGGGATAGATAACACATTGACATATTGCCGACATCAATCAGAAATGCCAGAAGAACTCACCATGGTTGTCTCTGTGACAGAGCCGAAACTGTTGATAAAAATATTGCATGTAACGTTTACGGGAGGACCTGTGAAATGGAATGACAACGACACGACAGGAGAAAGCCTTAAACCATTGCAGCAAGGATGAGTGGGTTTGGAGATATTTAGGTTGGTTCGCAAGCCACTGTCTCACCGTGTCTGTCAACATGCATGAATACCAGCGAGGGCTGTTATTTTTTTTTTTAGCGTTTCACATGAGCGCCTGGATTGGATTGTGACATATTGCATGCACCAAAGATCAAGAGAGGATCCTTGTTTGACTTTGGATGAGGCTGACAGTTTACAGAATTTAGCTGATTGATTGCAATTAAATTCAAATATACAATTAATGTAATAATCAATAGTAAACTCCAGCTGTGTCTGCTTGTTATAACTGTGTAATAACCTCTTGTATGGCAATCTTTGGTGGATTAGTGGAACCAATTCTTTTACCAAACCTTGTCTTTACCAAATTACATGCAAACAACCACACGTATACTCACACACACACACACACACACACACACGTATGCACACATACTCTTAATTAGGCGAGCAACAATTACTGCATAATCAATGTTCTTTGAGAGAAATGAACCGACAATATTTAACCAGTAAATTCACTGGTTCCATCTCTTCTTCTATGGCATTAAGCTGCATATTTTTGAGTTTTTGGAATGTTGTTTGGAAAAGGTATCCGGATTTCTAAAGTTGAGCTTTTCAAAACCCTTTTCTAGTATTTAGAAATGCATCATTCAATCTTGAAGGTACCTGGAGACCACTTTTAAAGTTATAACCCTACAAAATTAAATCAGAACATTTTCCATCCGACTCTGAGAGTTCAAAGTGTCTCACACGCTCTAATGAGGAGTGTCATTTTTACTCCACAGAGTGGCTCCAGCTGAAATCTCTTTGCAAGGCTTGGCAGGTTTTACCATTTAAAGTAACAACAAATCTTTTCCCTCCGTCTCTATCTGATAAGTGACGCTGTGAGCCATTCACGCTGCCCTTCCCTTGTGCTTTCTACATCAATATTGCACGACGTTTGGTATTAATATTTGCTTCGGTTTGTCATCAGTTGGCTACATTTAACAGTAGCACAGGCTGGAACGTAGAGTGGCACCCCCTCACAACAAACTCAGCACGGAAAACTAGGTCAACCTTCAGAAATACAGTTGAACCCTCTCCTCAAGGTGGTTTGCAACCCAAATCATCTGTTTGCATTCATTGGGTTCATGCAGACATGTTTGTGTTCTAGCTAAAAGATGGTAAGAGAAAGGCAGGTCGCTTAATCTGCTCTAAAATACAGAAAAAATATATATATCTACACCTTTATGCTCGTCCTCTGTTTATTAGCTAAGAACAGATGCCTTCACTTCATCCCTCCCCCAGAAGACGCCAACTGGTGTTAAACAGGCTGTCCTCCTCCCACCTGAAGTCCATCTCAGCATCTTGTCAACATTCTCTATTTTGAGTGGAGAGGAAAGGATCTGGGACACGTCTCCTGCCGATCAACTCATGCGCTGCGCTGTTTGGCTGCGTCAACAAACTGGAATGCCCAAATTTAAACAAATCTCAGCCCACCCGAGCCAGCCTGGAGCGGGCCAGAGCCCCAGCGGGGCGGCCTCGTCCTTTCCCAGCTCAGTTTTAGTGACAGATGCTGTGTCCTGGGCTCAGTTCACAGCAACAACAACAGAGGAAGTAAGTAACCTGCAGCTCTGCCATGGGGTCTCAGTCCTTCACTGGGCTTGTCATGCTGGCATCTCTGTCTGCAACTGTGGCTGGGCTTTTTTTTAGTTTCTCCATTAATGGAGATTTGGATTTTGCCTGAAATAATTTGAGCAAATAAAATTCCAGTGTGAATTTAACCATGAGAACTTTAGTTAATGAGCAAGGACGACCCTGTAAGTGTCAACTGAAGTGATTGATTGTTGTCACCAAAGGACAGGAAACAGAATCCTGGCATCATATAACAATCAGTGGATCTCTAGAGAAGTGAGTCTGGGTTGCAGTTACAATTGTGCAATGTTTTTTTGCATGCAAAAACATTTAGAGTGCATACATGCAGACCAAAGCAGGTGTTCATGAGGTTTTGGGTGAGTTGCATGAATATTTCCATAAGACAGCGAGAAAACAAACCTTTGAAACTGGGTCTTATTCTTGCATCATACCCGGACGTGCGACCCATGAGTGAGTCCAGAAAGTCTGATGGAGACATGTTGGAGGAGGATCTGGAATCGTGCTCCTTGGCATTTACAACTCTGTAACGTACACAAACACACAAACACACACACACACAAACACACACACACACACACACACACCCGAACACAAACCAACAAACAAAAATCACTTTATCAGAAAGAAGTCGGGGCTGGAAAGTAGGAGTTAAAGCTTATCTGTCGCCTAGCAGCTGGTGTGGAGTGATGGCCAGGCACAATGCGTAATCAGATGGATCTCGTGTGATTTTGTGGTGGTGGGCATAGCCTTTAAACGAGAAAAAGCTATATTCCTGTCACGTTATATCACGTTATATCAGATTACTGAACAAGGATCACAGAATTCTGCAATTTCACATTTGTAATATTGTTATAGTGCAACAAGAGAATCAAAGAAGCATTATTACGCACTTCAATATACCTATTTTAATAATATTCTAGGGCTCAAATTGTACTTTTTATTTCAACTTCCATAAGTCTTATTCAAAGCAGCGCTCAATCAATCACCAATCTCCTCTGTGCGGCGACTTAATCGTCTTCTTTCGCGACGAGGAGTAGAATTAGAATAAGTTTATTTTTTTATCCAAACGTATAAAAAGCGTTGAGTAAATAAATTGGCCTACCTGAAGTTGTTTGCCTCCATGAAATATGTACATAAAGCTGCCAAAACATTCACGAAGGAGCGAGTCATTCCTGGAGGCTTTCCCATGTGTTCACTTTTTTATTTCTTCCATATGTTCATGTTGGTTCAGACACATAATCCACATCTCTTCCTCAGCGGCTCATGCGCGTTTGGATGTTCTGGTGCCGCACAAAAATCCAGGTGACATTCCTCAACGCAGCCGGAGATCATAGTTCCATCAAACTCTGACTCTGGAAGACAGATCTGCGTGGAGAAACACGAGCGCCGTGGATGGACGCAGAGGAGCTTCAAACTCCAGCGACACGCAGGAAGAATTCAGATTTTTCCTCGCAGCTCGATGAAGATGCGGAGATAGAACCAGTGGTGATGCGCATGGAGTGAGATCTCTCACAGGCTGGAGAACAGTCCTCCCTGGAGGAATGGGAGTGGAACGCCTTTTCTAATTTCAGCACTTTCCAGACTGATCGCGGCTCCG
Organism: Lophius americanus; assembly: GCA_037951165.1. NCBI lineage: Eukaryota > Metazoa > Chordata > Actinopteri > Lophiiformes > Lophiidae > Lophius > Lophius americanus. The sequence continues at coordinate 3,383,482 of JBBDHG010000040.1, read as the reverse complement.
TTGCGCGCACGCGCGAGCCTTAAAAGTGACGGACGTGAGTTGGTTTTCAATAAATCCAATAGAAGAGGGAGCAAATTATGAGAAACAGATACAAACATTATCTCCAGTTGTGTTACATAACGACTGGTGTCCGTTTTATTAAATGGCACTTTTTTTTTTTTGGATTTGCGCACCACATGCGAATCCATCAGGACGAACCGCCTCTGCCTTCATGTTTTCAAGCGGTGAGGATGAGTAGAAAACTGTTTAAGGGATGATGAATGGAGTATAAAATAAAAACTATCCATGTCAAAAAAAATGGTAAGGGACCCAACATAGTAATAAAGCGTTATTACCCGCCCACCCCACCCGGATTTTGCTGAAAACGTTATCAAACACATGATTGACTGATGACATAACACATAATCATTGGACGTACGCACTTGTTTATCTTTGTTTGTTTAGCAGCCTACATCCTCAAAGAGATGTGAAGAGTGTAAACAAAAGACTCATCAGCGAGAATCCTCTGGGAGAGTATTTGGTACCCCAGTTGCCCTGGAAACAGATTTCCACAGGCATATCTTTGGAAATACTGAAAGGTTGGCCTCCCAGAGCGAGACTGACAGACACAGACAGGAAATATGCTACAGGCTGGCTAAAGCCCAAAGGTGGTGAGAGAGAGGTTCAGTAGACCACCTCACAGATTCCCTCATTATCATTCCATGTATATATGTATATAAGGTATTGGTATTGATACAGATGCATCATGGGAGCCCGGCAGTGTGAAGATGTGAGTGGGCTGAGAGCCTCCATGGACCCCAGGCAAGAATGACTCATTCCACACGAACACAGAGGCATGTGCTGTGGAGGAAACCGCTAAACTTAAAAAGTACTTTCATTCACACCAGACGTGGTGTTGTGAGATTCCCCTCAGCATATCACATGCCTCACTGCTGTGACACGCTCCGGGCCATATTACACCTTAGTCTGACACTTGGTTACTGACCAGCTCCCAGATCATCTTGGCCTGACTCAGCCTGAGGTCCAGTCCTCCTTATTCTATTTTGAAGCTAAAGTCCGATGTGTCACATTGTATTTCATGGTGAGGAGTGTGTGTCTCTCTTTAGCTCAGATCTTGAATACAGCGATCATGGACAAGACTTTATCGTAGAAAACAAAAAAACAGATATACTGTAAACCTCTTTATAACAATATTAAATAAAATGGCAGTAAAAAACAAAAAAATTCACATGACAGTATTTCACAAATAAACACCGTATTTCAAACGTCTCACTTCTTTAGAAATGTTGACAATGTTCTGTTATTGTTTTATTATTTCATCAAATGTTTGTATTTCCACTGTAAAATTCAGTTTTCGACTTATTCTGTATGACTTTAAAAAATAATCTTCTGTTTTGAAACAGTTTACAGAAGCAACATTTTAAAAAGAGTTTATTTCAGAATATATTATAATTTACGTGTTAGACTGAATTTATTGTAGTTTACTGTTGTTTTATGTAATATCTTAGTAAACAGGTTCACGTTATATATCTTTTGGTATTTTGCTATAATTGCTTGAACATGGTCACTTTGTCTTTTACGGTAACACGGCTGCCGGTATTTTACCGTGAATTATTCAGAATTTTTTTTGTGTGGTGTTTTTTTACTGCATGTCGGCTTCCATAAATACTGAATAACTCTTGTGAATTATTTACCAGCAGCTACATGTACCGAATATCCATATTTAGTTTATTATTAACAAAGGGAAAAACAAACAAAATCTTGCTTATCTCACGATCATCCGGTCTAATGTCACTTTGATCCCAGGCAAAAAATCCCCGTCTGAAGTAGCCTGTGTTATGTGACCGGGTTTTAATGAACACATCTCCAAGTGATAAAAAGCACACAAAAAAAATCCTCTTTGCAGTCGAGTCATTTCTATCTCTTTTGGAGACAGCTGCGGTCTGCTTGTGTGTGTGATGACAGCCAACCAGAACCTGGATTGGCCATTAGTTTCAATGAAGCAAAGACTGTGGGCCAGGTCACATAATTAAAGAAGGGCAAGTCAAATCTGGGTGGCATTAGGGGTCCAGACAGATGTAGTTCACCTCCCTCTCCATGGGAGGAGAGAATAAAACAGAACAATTCCTTTGAGTAGAGCTGTCTGCCTTCCTCATTTATCCAGCAGTTTCCACACGGCCATTAAAATCACAGGCTCAAGACTGGCGAGTGGCACTATTTTAAGCTGCCCACACACGACAAAGATGCGTTGCTTCTTATTCCGTGGGGAATTACAGGTTTTGTCATCTGGTTTTATTTCGCTCTCCGAGGGGAACAGCTCAATTTATAACTTTAAAATAAATTCATAATATCTATTATGAGTTTTATAATATACATTCCAGCTCAGCCCGTTGGAATATTTATGCCTTTATTTGTATGCAGAGGCCGTTTTAAGAAGGATACGATGAAAAGGAGATGATTCAGTGTGGATAGGCTGTTTTCATTGATCCCCCCGCCTCAATAACTGAGGAGTAGTGGACGGGCTGGACAGCTCACCTCCAAACAGCAAGCAGGCTTTCCCACCCCAATGCTCATGTGCACTGGAGCGGAGACAATTGAGAGCTGCACCGTATCTATAGCACCATCGATTCCTTGTATCTTTATCCCGCTTATTGACTTTTCCACTCTATAATTCAACTCATGGAGCTGATCCGGATCCTGGCAGGGACACACAGAGGTAGCTACTTTGATGAGACAACACGCCGGAGGAGGAGTGTAAAGGATTTAATGAGTGGATTCTTGAGGAGAAGGAAGGGTTTCTCAACTCTCCTGTGCCAAAACACCCAACTTACCAGCTTATCATAATTCAGCAGTTATAACAAGCTGAAGGTATTTTAAGGGCCTTTGTAACAGCGTGTTCAGCATGTGGACACCCCAGCGGTGACAGACACACGGACTACTGTTGTAGGTAGAGTTAAACAGCTATCTGAACCATGGGTGCAGAAGCAGCCCATGAGAATGCTGCTCCATAGGTGATGCTATTACTCATGCCAGTGAAGACAGCAGCTCTGGTCTTCCCCTGGACTCATCTGTCAATCACAGCTCTCCTCCATCAGTGGGAGCGACCTGACAGCCAGGGAGCCTTTCTCCATCATCGAGCAGTGAAAACCCGCTGATCCCCAGTCTAGACCTCTATACACACTCCACGGTCACTCGTTCTCCGCAACCGGCGGAATCAAAATTGCTTTCCCTGGCTGTATGCATCATATTAAACACTTAAGACTGCTTGCAGTTTGTTAAGCAATTGCTCTCTGAGCGAACAACGAATCCATCATGCTTTGCTTCAGATCTGCATGTCAGGATGTCTCCCCTGAGTTCCAGTTCATGTGCAATCCTCCATAGCCTAAATAGCACACACACACACAGATACTTCTCCCTGGCCAGTGTCTGCTCAAAGTTGATACTGGCTTACAATCTATCTCTTGCAGGCTTCTCCCACTTGGCGCTGTAGCTGGAGTTGTGCGGTTGTCAGAGTGATGCACGAATAGATTGAAGAGTCAATGCAATTATAACTGGTTTCCAGTGGTTTCATTGCTTCCAGTGCAGCTTACATTTATGTTCTGGGACCAATTACCCACAGGAGAGACACTGGCAGAGCGGTGATGTTGCTTTTCTAGACATTCATGCCTCCAAACTAATCTTTTATTATCCGAGGACTTATGTTGACAATTATTGTGTGTTGATATTTCACCCTGATGTGAGAATTTTAAAAGTGTGCTTGCTGAATTCTTGTGGCAGTGATGGCTGCACAATTCAGAGATCGGCATCTTCTGTGAAGGTACGTGGTTAAAGGCCCACAGTTAGAACAGCAGACATGATGTGCTTGCACAAACATGGCTTTGTAAAAGTGACTAGCGTGCAGCCTGTCAAATGGAGGAACATATTAAAGTTGACTGACTGTCAGTCTGAAAATGAATCCAGTTCAAAAGAAGCGTGCCGCATTCTGCACTAAAAGAAGCTTCTCCATGCAGTTTATTATCCCAGCGGTGCATTTAAACTCAAATACCACCTTCAGTAGAACATTACATGTTTAGTTTGCGGCTTGAGCTCCTTTGCGGGTTCCCTTCAAGTAAAGGATGGATGGCTGGCAGCCCACAGGAACACAGCTCTCTATTAGCGAGCATCAGTGTCTACGTGAATGAACGCTCGCCATATCTCGTTTCATCATCACCTTGCCCTGATGCTCACTTCCACACAACTGTCACAAAGTATTGAAGGTTTGCCGTATTTTTACAGCTGTGGGTGGTAGATCTCCGGCTTCCTCTTTCATTTTCCCTCCATGCCGAAACTCTATTTTAAATTTTATTTAAAGAAAAAAGAAAGTTTTTTTTAAAGCTTACATCAAAACACTGTATGTTTTGGGTTTTTTATGGCTTTCAGACCTTAGTTTCTGTTTTTATTGAGATTCATCTTTTCAACAAATAAAGGATGGAATACTGGCAGCCATCTATCATTTGGACATCGTATTCTTACGGTAATGACTGGCATGTGATAAAACACTATTTCTCCATCAATTTAAAAAAAAAAGGGTTTTCAAAGTAAAATTTCATGTTTTCCACATATTTTGACCACAAACAATAAAGTAAAAAAATATATGCTGTTGCCATTTGACACTTAACTTGACACTTAACTTAAACCGACAACTTTTAAAGACATTTTTTTACAAGGTAGAAAATGTATATAAACGGACAGACAGACATATAGACACAAATAATTAAACTGTGAGTAATACAAATTTCCAAGTGCATAAAACAGTTAAAACTGTATAAGAGAATGGGATGAGGGAGAAACCCAAAATTAAAAAATTGTTAAAAGGACTTAAAACATGTAAACATGTAAAAATATAGTGTTTAATATGGTCCACACATTAAAAAGAGAGTATTTGATGAAAAATGATTCAACAGGTATCATGTAATTATATTAAGTATCTGCATATGAATTACTTTTGCTTAATTTTATTTATGTCACTCGGTTTTTTTGAGTTAATCAAAAACTCTCTTTTTGCAGTGTTATGTATATACATTAATATATAAGTAACTCATTTTTACATTGCATGATTAGACCACAAAAGCATAAAGCAGTGATATTCCAGCATCTGAAATTCATCAAATCTCTTTCAAAAAAGTTATTTTTTTTTTTATTACACTATCTTGACCTTCAAAAAACCTAAAATATCAATCAGTAAATAAATATTTGTTTAGTCTTGGTGCACAAATTTGACATTATTTTATACCTTCAGCAGTTAAAAAGACAAATATTACACTGTAAACTATAAAAAGAAAATTGTTTTTCATTATTATTTAGTTAGTTATAGTTAAATGAAGTACTTTCAACTCGATAATACTTAATTAAATTTTGTAACCAGGGAACAAATGATTTTTTTACAGTGTTACATGAAATGTGCTCTGCTATATATATATATATATATATAAAATCAATAATATTTCACACGATCCTATTACGTATGTATATTTTTTAATTAAAATGAGAAAAAAAGACTGAAACTGAGAGATTGTAAATAGAAGACAGTTTGTGAAATACATTTTGAAACAAACAAACCCTCGGTATACATCTTTCTTCTAAACATACTTTTCAGCTGTAATAAAATCAGCTTTTTTCTAATGCACTAACAATAATTAATCACATGAGCTCCGTGGCAATTTCATAGAAGCATTATCTATCAATTCAGCGGCTGTTGTAACTTCTAACAAAACAAAATAAAACCAGACGACAGACTTGTGCATCCAGTAGAAGTTTAATTAACTACAGAGTGCAGAAAAAAAGCTCATTATCACCAAAGCATACAAAAAGAATTAAAGACATCCCTGCCATTGAGATCATTTGCTTTATTAGTGGGAAGACGCATTCTCATGATTAAAACAAAATATCAAAGCTCTGCAGAAGCCCAAGTCTCCCCCAGTGGTAGCCAAATCCTACTTGATGAATGCAAAGTTATTTCCGCCAAACCAATTGCCATGGGAGCAGAGAAGCAACCGTCTCCTCCATCCAAGAGAGCTAATAACTGTCTTCTTCAAAACACATCTGATCGTATTCATGGAGCGAGGAAAGACCGGCATAATAATGCAGCACAGTAATGGCTAAATGATAGTGATAAAAGAGTTTTGTTTATGGGACTTCTCTCTCATCTCTTTAAAAAGCAAATTCACATTGAACATTTCAATCATGTCCTTCACCTTCAAGGGGGAGCACAGATGGGGAGTAATCCGTCGATTGGGTTGAGGAGGACGCAGTCACAGCTGTAGACGGAGACACATAATCAGACTCAAAAGAGATCGGACGGATGCAACAACATTAGAAGGAGAAGAAAGAGAAATAATGGCATTAGTTAGTCTTTTTAATTCCACCGCACGGATCAGAGACTGGCGCAAGGTCAATATCAATCTCAGAATTTGCCTAAATCTAAATTGTGCTCATTAGTCAACAGATTCAGAACCTCTTTAGAGCTGCCTGCAAGACTTATGGAGAGAGTTTGAAGAAAACAAAGAGTGGAGAAGCAGAGGTCTTTATATTTCACTTTTATTTCAAGCTTTAAGCCCTTAGAACTCTGCAGCAGAGGATTAGGGTCACATAATCTCCATGATTTTTCTTTGGAAGTCTTACTTTAGTCGGAGAATATAGAAAAAGGTTTGGCTTGGTCCTATTCTGACAGGGAAATCTGAATTCTGAGAATGAAGTCAGAATTCCAAAAAAGTTTCATGGAGCCCTATTCTGACAGTAGAGCGGTACTCTGAGAATAAAGTCAGGATTCTGAGAACGAAGTCAGGATTCTGAGAATAAAGTCAGGATTCTGAGAATAAAGTCAGGATTCTGAGAACGAAGTCCGGATTCTGAGAATAAAGTCAGGATTCTGAGAACAAACTCAGGATTCTGAGAATAAAGTCAGGATTCTGAGAATAAATTCAGGATTCTGAGAATAAAGTCAATATTCTGAGAATAAAGTCAATATTCTTGGAATAAAATCAGTATTCTGGGAATAAAGTCGGTATTCTTAGAATAAAGTCAGGATTACAAAAAAGTTTCATGGAGCCCTAATCTGACAGTGGAGTCAGAATTCTGATAATAAAAAGTCAAAATTCTGACTTAAATCTAGGAATCCTGAACAAACTCAGAATTCTGAGAATAAAGCAGAATTCCGAAAAAAGTTTCATGTAGCTGTATTCTAACTTTAAAGTCAGAATTCTGAGAATGAAGTCAGAATTCTTGGAATAAAAACAAAATTTGAAAGAAATTAAAAAATGAAAAACTCCCTAATCCTAAGCCTCTTCTGTAATACCCAGAGCCAATTCCCCTAAAATCAAATAGTATGGGGACACAAAGTAGACCATATTGAAGGGATTAAAAATATTTGTGGAATTACTTTTGAAATTCTGCCCATCAGAGATCTGTAATGCAGCAAAAATGTTAAATCAGTGTTTTTTTTCCTCAATAGAGAATCAACCACTTTGTCTTGGGAAGAATATTTACATTTTTCATTTCTAGTTCCTAATCATGCCTTCATATCAAAATCTTTAATCTTTTGACAGTTGTATTTGAATTCAATCACAGTATGTGTTTCAAATAGATTAAATCTAATACAGGACATGTTATTAAAACACTGGCATTGTTAAATGGAATGAAAAATTTCATTTAGTAACAAAAACAAGCAGAAAATGAACTAAATTAATGATTTAGCAGTTCAAAATCAGGACCAGAGTTGCAAACGGAGATTCAAACAGACAACATGGTTTCGTGGGTGGGTTAAAAACATAAGTAAATTTGAATAAAAAGTTTGGTGACTAAATTCCAGTTAAATAAAAAATATATCTGAAGTTGTTGAACATACTGTTTGCTATGATTTATACATGTTACAGGCTTAGGTTGTTAATCCTTGTTAATGACATTGTACGTCACATATTTGCACTGCCTTCCTTTGTCTGGCACTGTTCTCACTTCGGAACCATTTTTAGAACACCGAGGGGCAGTAAACACAGTTTCCATGGAAACATCACCAAGACACACTTTGATAAGCGGATTGGAACAGCTGTATTTCTGTGGCGATGAATGAAACCTCGAAAACTGGAAGGGTTTGAGGTTTCATTCAGGAGACCATAAAATGCTGCCATTATATTCAGAAAGAGCGATCCAGATAGGTAAACCAATCTTTTTGACTCCTCATCGTGAGAAAAATAAAATGTTTTTTCCTGCCGAGGGCACCCTTTGGCTCTGGCTGTCTGCGGGTCTGCTGCCGGGAGTAATTGCAAAAGGGCAACAATTTCCAATGAGATTTTACTTTACAAAGGGATATATTGATCTGAGATAGCTGCTCTCATCAAGCGGCTGGGGTGGGGAGTCCTGCACAGTTTAATTTGGCACCAGTTAATTCTCTTAGGCAGCTGAGGGAGAAGACATATTTTTTTGACAACTAATGCCAAGAGCTCTACCGTTTATTGGAAGATAAAAGAATCAAAGTAGCAAATATAGGTCCATAATATCCCCTTGCAGGGTCTATAATAATTCATTTTCACATCTTAAAAACATGTGGATTCCAAAAAAAAGTCATGAACCACAATGGACCCACACAGGGTTTGTGAGCAGTATTACCACCTAGAATAAGATCTTTACTCCTTTATAACGGGAACATCTCAGCAGGAGCATATAATCCCAAAGTGTCCCAAGTCTTGCCGGGTTACTGCCTGACATAGAGCAACTGGAACCCTCTCAGACTAATGGTGTGGTGTCAGTTCGATACTTTGCTGGAGAGCAGCACACCTCCCCTCTGTGGCTGTCTAGCTCCCAAAAGGTCTGCACAGAAATAACAAGAGCACTGACCTAAAGCAGACCTTTACCCTACAAAGATCTGAAAGTGGACAGCTTCAGCAGAACCACGCTGATATACGGTGGAATAAATGCTGATATACCGCGTCAAAAACCATTGACCATGATTGTTTGTGTATTTGTTTGTGTTGTTTACCACACCAGTTGTTCAGTCTAAGAAGGCGTTTATGTATTTTTCATTCTTTTGCTGTGCAGAGTTGAGATCGATGTGGATGAAGCTCAGTGGAACTCTGATGAGTCTGTTCTCTAATGAAACACTACCTCAGGGGGAAATGACACTCTGTCAGAGAGACGCTCGGTCACGTTCCTCTCTCCTTGGACATGATCTAGTGGGTGGTGTAATCAGAACATGCACCCTTATTTAATGACACGCTGGTGCAAATATTTTACAATGTCAGTCCACACTGCTAGAAAATTAAACATGGAGGTCGTTTGAAACACACGCACACATCTTTGGGAGTTAAAACAAGAGAGCTTCTTTGAATAAATGTAAGAGTCGAGGATTCCACATCATTTTGTTTGTTATGTTCAACATAATTATATAACGTAGCACTTAATCAAGCGGGTTCGTTTATTTTCTCATCTTTTTCCCATTTGTTCAACCTAGTTTCGTGGGACCAGTTAACATTATTTAATCAAAGAAATGTGATTTTTCTTTTCTCAGAGAATACTCGGCAAAAATGAGAGGTAAAATGAGCTCATTCGCTTTTTTCCCTTATCCTGAATTGCCATATCTAAAGCAAAGACACCTGGGTCAAAACAATCCTGTGTGACACAGAGATCAGCACAGCGTCCAAAGGTTTCTTTGGTAAAAGAAGTGAAAATGATAATGAATTCTTGCTGTTACCAGTTCTGTAAGACACAATCAACAGAGCTCATAATACAAAAAAGACCAATTTCCCTTGATAGAAAAGAGCCGTAGGCACGGATCCATAAACAGTGGCACCACTATAAACGGCATATTACAGCAAAAAATGGAAGTGCGTGTGGGAGCACAATTCACAGTCATGAAGAAAAAGTCCGCAGCACTGTAACATAAACGTGATCAGACCCCTACTCCACTGCCCTCACCAGTTCTCACAGAGAAAAGAAGGGGAGCCGTGACAACAGCAGGCAGAGCATGCAGATAAAATCCATTTGGCAAATAAGTAATTACTCAAAACAATGCAAGGAGCCTGCAATCAGCGGTGTATTAATGTGCAGCTACTAATGGCTTCATGAGATTCATGTCCCTCGTTAGTCAAAGCCAGCACAAAACCACATTCAACCAGCGCCATTTGGAGGTCATCAAAGCTCTAAATGAAAAAAAGCTATAAGCAGATGCATTTATCTGTAATTAGTATTAGCGTTGTGTCCAGGAGTGACACAGCGGGGAAATTAAACACAAGCCCGGTGGAGAGTAATCAACCAGCTGATATAGATGCTATGATTCACGGCTTGAATATAAACCTGGAGTCCTGCTGCTATTCAGTTTGACACGAGTGCCTTCAGGAACCGGAGCGGTTTCATAGATAAGAAATATTTACATCAGATCCATCGAGGGTTGACCTTTTACATAAAACTGTTAAATGCACTGATTTGGTGACTATATGTCTGGATAGACGTCCCCATGCAGAAAGGACATTTCTTTTAATGCTATGCTAGCAAATCTGAGCGGCTGTAGTTTGTCTTACGTGGTTTTGGATTAATAACAGAAAATTGTCAATTATTGTTAATGATAAGCAATGGTTTCCATAGTGACCGTGTTCGTTCAGCAAGTTTGCATATTGACATTGGCTAATATAACATATTTTAGTGATATTTATTGGATTTTTTGCTAATATTTGTCCCTCATGTTCCAATTTCTCTGTGATATTTGACACAGTTCTTTATTTAGTTACTAAAAGTTTTTTTGTTTTTTTTCACATTTTTGTAAAGATTACATTTCAACTGATTTTTTCAGATATTTGACTTTTGTTTGTGTGCAGTTTTATAATTTTCTATTCATATTTTACCAATAATTTTAATATATTTTCGATGCAATATTTGCAGATTTGCCGTGATATTTTTTTTATAACAATATTTGCCTCATTTATGAAAATCTCTCTCAAACCATCAGTAAAATCGTATAAAAAATATTGTTCAAATATTGGATAATAAACAATTATTGATAAAAAGATCCGTAAAGTTTGATGAATTTAGATAACATATCAGATAAGAGAGCAGCTGGTCGGACGTGATACCATTGAAAAAAAAGTCAGTCGTCTGTCATCCAATGAGTTGATAATTTCCCTCAGGTAAACTCCAGTGCACCACCTTCTTAATCTGTCATGTAACATAACAGGAGTCCTCTGGAGAAAAGTAGCTTTCAACACCGGTGGTATGAAGGAAGAAATCACATTTAAGGCATCTGTTTAATGAAAACGTCTCCTAATCTGCAAACAAATGGACAGAATAGGACTGTGTGAGTCATTTGTGCCCACAGCTGTCGACTTCTACCAGGGCCAATCCAAAACCGACTGATGTGTGATTTTTGCTCAGAGAGGCATCAGCTCCTGATTAAAGTGCAATTAAAACAAGTTCTATCGAGCAGAACAAGTACAACTCTTATTAGAGGCCGTTCCTGTGGTGCATGAGAAATTGATTCGGACTCTATGAGCATTAGCAAATATTAAATCATCCAAATAATATGCTGGCCTTGACAGACAAAATGCATAATCAAATCAAGATCAGCGGCAGTTTTAGAGTGCTTCGTTAAACCCAAAGGGTTGCTGCAGTAAATTCACACATGAATCATAAAATAGAATAGAGCTGAAACTAAAACCATACTGTGAACATGTATTCACTGATGACACCTGATAGAACCAGGAAACTGTTCAGTATATTCAATGTTATCAACGGAACCAGTCAATAAGAAGATTTATAACGGCATTCCAACGACACGTGTTTAAGCACACAGCCTATAGCTGACACAAACACAATCACATTTGAAAACTGACAAACTATTTTTTCTTTGGACCTTTGGTGATTTCCCTCTCATGCCTGTGGTGATGTCATCACAGATCGGATCCGCGACCTCCATGAGTAAACAAGGATGTGAGTTTGTAAACTTGATTAATCAATCAATCAATCAATCTTTATTTATGTATCGCCAATTCACAACAACAGTTGTCTCAAGGTGTATTCCAGAAAGAGCAGGTCTAGACAAAACTCTTTATATAATTATCTACAGGACACAACAAATTCCTCCGTGAGCAGCACTTGGCGACAATGGCGAGAAAAAACTGCCCGTTAACGGGCAGAAACCTCAAGCAGATCCAAGACTCAGGGTGGACGGCCTACTGCCATGACCGGTCGGGTTTGAAATAAAAGAGATTGAGAGAGAGAGAGAGACAAAGAGAGAGACACAGGTGAGGAGAGATACAGACGGGGGAAAAAGCAGCAAAGATATCAGCTATAATCCACTTTCTGAGGATTATAGCTGGTCGGGCTCCATGGTCGGGCCGCGGCAGCAGCAGGGATCCCAGGTTGATAATAACATTAATATTAATGTAACATATAGTGATAGCTTATGGGGAAATACTATACAATAATAATAATAATAATAATGATAACAACAATAATCATCATCATGAGCATCTTGTGATCAGTGGACATTGAGCAGGTCCACAGCAGCAGATTTACTTACCAACCATGTGACCTTACAGGGCGAGAAAACACAAAGACTCCAAGGTAGATGTCAAGTTAGTAACATGCATTTAATCCATTAAAGTGCATTAATCCATTAAACATGCATTAAACCATTTAACATAAATTAATCCAGTAACATGCATTAATCCAGTAACATGTATTAATCCAGTAACATGCATTAAACCAGTAACATACATTAATCCAGTAACATGTATTAATCCAGTAACATGCATTTAACCAGTAACATACATTAAACCACTAACATGCATTAATTGAGTGACATGCATTAAAGGGAGAGGGATGTACAAAGAGGGACAGTGAGAGAGGAAGAGAGAAAAGCTCAGTGCATCATGGGAGATCCCCTAGCTGTCTAAACCTATAGCAGCATAGCTAAGAGCTAGCTTATGCCAGCTTTAAATATAAACTTTATCATAAAAGAATCTCACTTAATCTTTTCCTCTGAGGAATGGAAGATATTTTGGAATATGAACAGTTGATAATTTAGCACTTTGAGATTTGATCCAAATGTAAAGTGTGTTATAAATTAAATGTATTATTATTATTTATTATTATATTCTCAGCTCGGCTGTAGTAAGGTCTGATCTTCATTTTATCACATGAAACACGCCTAATACATCATCATATGTCCACACATGCATGCTCTTTCTTTTGCTCATTATTCTCACTTCTCTTCAGTCTCTTTAATCAAACAGTTGGTTTCTGTCTTTTTAGGGAGGGTTTTCCACCATTACACACTATAAAACAATCTTTAAAATCACAGTAATCCTATTCAGTGACCGTTAATTTCTACACTATGGGATTTTAACTGCCGGTGGTACATTATGTTTATTGAGATATTTAAACGTAGTGACTTATTACTGTGATTTTCACAGCAACGCTTTGATAAATTTAATTTAAGGTGATCTTTAAAAGTAGTGAATTATTACGAATCAAAGAGTTATGTTATTTTCTTACCAACTCTTTGATTCATATACTTCCTGACTGAAAACACAGTTACATAGTATACATTCATTTTCTATAGATAAACATTTGGAACACTGATTGTAAAAAAGTGAATGCTGACATTAACAATAATGTGTCTGCCACAGATATGGTATATTATAATTAAATATTAAATTTAAACTTAAATGTTAAATCAAAATACGAAATTGTAAATCTAAATTCAAATGTTTCATTAAACGTTGACGGTGAAATACAAACATGAATATAAATATTTACCCAATATGTAAATTCCTACTACAGGTCAGAGTTTTGGGACTTTTTCACCTTGGGGCCACCATAGAATGAGCCACAAGGTGGCAGCAGAGTATATATTTTGTTAAACTGTGCTCTGCATTCAATTCAGTTGTTTAAACCATCAATGAAAATGTTTTTTTCTTATTTTAATTCTCATTTATCTGTGAAAACCTTCAAAAAAACATCCAAAATGACAGCCAAAATACAACTTTGAGTGTGAGAGGTGTGGGAAAAGAGGGGATTATTTACTGTAACTGTGTGATGGTCACTGCTGCCAACCAGCACTTACTGGGAGCCGTGGAGGAGTTCACCTATTCTTTACATCATTATCAGGGTAAGATTAGCTTGACTATCCTCGGAATAAAACAGCTTTCGCAATATTACAGAGAGCTGACGGTTTCATCACTATCCATGATGCATCCGGTAAACAAAGCTGCAGTGACCCAGTTGTCTCTTGAGTCAGAGTCATGTGGGTGTTAATAGCTGCTCTTTGTTGAGTTTTTTTTTTTATTCTTGTTTTCCCCCACAGTCCAGTTTGTCTGGAGAGTTCTCCAAATCCAATCACTCCCCAACGCTGAACACAGTTTATACCAAATGGTAGACGAAGCAACAACGCCTGTGGCACTATGACACAAAATGAAACTCACTCTTTCCATTTGTTTGTCTAGTTTATCTCACTCAGGAATTTTTTCTTTTCACACAGGAGCCTAAGGAGATCTGGCCCTTAGGTTACTTCTTGCTCGGCCCCCCAGCTGTGCGTGGAGCAGTTCAGGGGCTGCTCTCTGCCTGGGCCCTTAGGGACGATACATTACATGAGCATGAACAACAGTTGTTGGAGTCAGAGTCCCAATCGCTTCACTACGGCCTGTTTTCACTCAGAAGCTCTGGTGATGCGCTCCGTTTGCAGAACCTCCTGTAGGCAACGACATAAATACAAAACCCTCCCAAGATGTGACATTTATTTTTTTTTTGACCCCGTCAAGTCTCACTGGAGCAGAAGGAGAATAGACGGGAAAAAGTTTAGAAAAGTCATTATTTTTCATTATCTTTACGCAACCAAAACATCTGAATTTAGTAAATAACGGTATTTTTCCTTTACTTAACGATATTATGTTCCATGTACTAAACAATTATGTTGAATTCACTGAACACAACTAGGCCGTCTCTGTGGTCCCTAATCCCCTGCATTGTAAAAACATCCCCCCTGATTGAACTCTTCAAATAAAATATGACTCATTAATAATCTCAAACCGTCTATATTGATTCGACCTAACTATTTCTATGAAGTCAGCAATACGTTCTTAGATAAGATCCCATAGTGCTCAATAATGAAGATAAAACTATTTTTTCTGAGATAAGCAATAAAAAAAAGACAGTTTTCCTTTTCTCAATTCATATGAGCTGAATTTAGACACAATTGTTTTCCACAAAAACCTCTGCCAATAAGTAAAAATTAACTATTTAAGAGAAGAAATAAAAAAATAATAATTTATAATGTTGTATTCTATAAATTTATTTTGTTTTGTAGATTCATATGAGCCAATTTGGAAATAATCGGCCATATGGTAGCGAAATAAATGTTAAAAAAAAATTAGTTTTGAAAAAAAAACCCAAATGGACTAAATCAGAAAACAGTTGAGAAAAATGACTGGAAGACGTTTGTAGATAGAGCTCCTTCTAGTGGTGGAAATATAAGACTGTCTTTTCCCCAAATCAATCCAGTTCCTCCTGGCACCAAAGTCTATAAGGATATAAATTTCTACGATTCCATGATAACCCCGACTTTTCCGGGATATAATTATGTATTCCTGAAAACTTTTACAATTTCACTATTCTAATTTTTCTCCCCTTTTATTGTCTTACATACAACTATTTAGTTCTTCCAACATAAAAAGGTAATGCTGAACAACATTACCTTTTATTGCCCTGAGATGGCAATAAAGAACTATTTTCCACTTCCTCTCAAATACTAAACCAGATGTTAATTCCACTCTAAACACTGTATGCTGCTCATGTCGGAGTCTGAGCAACAGTCTCATTTTCTCTCAAAGGGATTTCCTTACAGTGCCTTATATTCTATACTGAACTGTCTGCTTAATTTTGTTCAGTTGTGACAAAGTTTTATGAAGTAAGAGGACGATAAACCCTTCAAGAAAACTCCAGAATGAAGGTAATGTTGGAGGTACAGTCTGAATTCACGTCCTCTTGTCGTCAACATCACTGCAACCAAGCTACTTACATCACTAATATCTATATAAGAATAGTTTATTTGGAAATGTTCTTTGCTGAGTCATGGTTTTTATTTGCTGAACCATGGCCATTCTGGGAAAAAACCGTCCCATGTGTTAACAATGATCACCCTCAGATCCACAAAACACAACGCACTGGATGTTTGCTGATCAATACCTCAACATCTGCTTACACAGAGAAAGGTATTTGGACAGAATTGGAAGTTAGTTTCTTGTATTTTGAAACAGTTTCAGTATCAAAATGGGTAGAGAGTTTTTAGCTTTTCAATCTGATGCCAACTCCACTCTGAATTTGTTTGACATCCCCTCACTTGTCTCCCTCTCTGCTCTTTTCCCAGTGTTCAGTAACCATAGAGGCTCATGTGTTGGCTGCAACTTTTTTCTAATATACATTTAGATGCTGCAGAATGATCTCAATCGTCTCGTACCAACTGCTTCCATCCCTGTTTCAATGAGTCGGTTCTTAATTAGAAACACAACTTGAATTAGAACAGAAAAATTAGCCTCATGGAATGGCCGATCTTCAGCTGGAAGTGTTTTTATTTTTCCTCTCAGCTAAGAACGACAGACAATATCACTGATTCTCTTCCCACATGTGATATTTGTGATATTAGTTTATGCCGATCAATCACTCAGTGAATCATTGGGCTAACAGCTCCATCCATCCATCCACCGCAGATCCTTCCTGTTGACGCCATAACTCAAGAACTATGCCATTGATCATTTTCCAATTGTATAACCACATAGACCTTAGTGTGAGAAAGAACTGGATGGATTAGTGAATAGGTCAGTTGTAAATTTACAACAGTAGGGGAAATATAGTGTTCATTATTTGTTTTTGTTTTTAATTTTTTATGGTAGAGTCATTTATTGTTCATGCTTTTGTTCCTTTGATTCAAAGAGATCTTTCTTGTATATTTCATATTCTTCTCTAATGGATACTATCTCACTCATTAGGAGGAGTTTACAATACTTTGGCCATAACCTCAAATTTCATTCGAAGAGTTGAGCCAGGGGCTTGTACAACGCAGAGGATTGGGGACTTTTCAGGGATAAACCCTGGCTGTTTGGAATGACGACATAGTTTTAGTTTTCATTCACAGAAAGTAATTCAAATAGAGTTTTGAAGCATTTTAATTCACCAATTAATATCTTAGGTGGCTTTACAATCACAAAACTAGACGAAAGTTAGAGAGCGGCTCATTTTTCTCCTCGTGCATTGGCTCCCCTTTAAAAGCAGTATAACAATAATAGCTCTATGATAACTTTGGAATTACATCGTATCGTTATTAGCTTTGATAGTTATTCAAGAAAGAAATAATATCTCACTGATGGATTTTTCAGGATCTATTTAAGTACATTCCTCAGGTTTGACACCAAACTGAGTCAGCTCGCTTAAACATTATTATGTAGTTGCAAATTTACTGTAACACCATCATTTAGGGGAATTAGGGGATACCATGATAACAATTTAGTATTGTATTTTAAGTTTCACCAATGAAGCTAGAAGCAAAAGCAAAAGAAGGCATGAAAAAAAAATCTGGATTAGGATGATGATTTAAATAACGACCAAGTTTTGATGGATAACCTACTTCCCCTAGTGATGTAGTCAAAATCTGTCAACAAACAACTGTTTACTCAAAGTCCTTTCCAGAAAGAGCAGGTCTAGACCATATTTTTTATTCTACAGAGACCCAACGACTCCCAAATGACGGCCTGGCGACGAGAAGAACCTACCTTTTAACAGGCAAAAACCTCGAGCAGAACCCGACTCAAGGTGGTCGCCCGTCTGCTTTGTCCTGTTGGGTTGAGAGAGAGATCGACAGACAGAGAGAGAGAGAAAGAGAGAGCGAGAGAGAGAACGAGAGAGAGAGAGAGAGAGAGAGAGAGAGAGAGAGAGAGAGAGAGAGAGAGAGAGAGAGAGCGAGAGAGAGAACGAGAGAGAGAGAGAGAGAGAGCGAGAGAGAGAGAGAGAGAGAGAGAGAGAGAGAGAGAGAGAGAGAGAGAGAGAGAGAGAGAGAAAGAGAGAGATAACAGTTGCATGCCTGCTGCCTGCCGGCTGCCGTGTCTGCTGTAACAGCCAGGTCGGTGCTGGAATGTTCCCATGCAGATCCACGTTTCCCTCACAGTGACAGGCAGCTGATGCACCCAGAGAGAGAAAAAAAACCCCTCTGTACACCTCATGTAATGTGTCTCTTACCTTTTTGCAGTAAGTGGTTTATGACATATTGTAAATTTGCAGGTTTAAATTCACATTGAGTATGGATGATAAGTGGTGAATTGTCTGTATTGTTGCTGTTTTGCACCCATACGGCCAATTTAAAGATAGAAGAAACACAACTTTGAAAATATTGATAGAAGAAAATTCCTGTTTTGAAACTTGTACATCTCAGAAATGACATGGAAAGTTTTTCCAGTGGGTTCAGAACGTGTTTAGGAAAAAAAATACTATGTTTGTTGCGCTGAAGTTGACCAGTTAAATGTTTGCCTTTCAGTGGCTTTTGTGTTTGCCACGATGAGCAGTCAACATGTTTGGCCATGAGACAAACCACAGAGAGTTGGCCACCAGTGAAAAGGCTGGACTAGAGAAGGAGGTGCTCAGACTCCTTGGTTACTGGGTTCCAGCAAAGATTTTCACTGGTATTGTTTCTGTGAAGGCCTCATATTTGCCAAAGAGTGTGATTAATTCCATATGAGAAAGGTTAAAAATTATATTTAAAATCGGACCTTTTGCACATATGACCGTACAGAACAATGCATTTGTAAAAGACGCAAAACTCTTCAAATCATTTAAACTTTCTTCAGTCCCCCAGAGGACAAGCACAATTACTCAGTCTCTTTTTACTCGTCATTAGCTACTATTAGATTAAGTAAGTGAAGCATCTGTGATTTTTAGGATCTCTGAACACCTATAAGATCAACCAAAATTTTTAAATGTTCTGAAGATATACACAGTATTTTGAGTGTGGTTTGATTAAATCAAAGGCAGGAGGAAAATAGTGGGTGGGGTTCAGTCTAATTAGCACAGATGTTTTGTGTTGAAACAAGTCACTCTCTTTGATGGACCTGACAAAGAGGCTGTCTGTGACTAGCACCGGAGAAGGTTGTGGGCTGAAGAGCTCCGTATTGAGTAAAGATAGTGTGTGAGAATAAGTAAAGACTGCTACCTGTGAGCTATCAGCCTGCAAGGCATCGTCCCACAGCAAAATAAATGCATCCAATTGACAGATATATTCCATTTGTCGCACACTTTCAGTACATTTAAAAATTTCAGTTGTCTTATTCTGTAAAATCAGCATTGGATGTTCAGTAAACCTTTGGATTTCAGAGATCAATGCGGTTCTTCAGTTTTTTCTGACCTCTTATCTGGTAATTACACCATATCTGTCTGTTGTCCGTTTGTCACCACTGAGCCGTTAACGCTTTAATCTTAACATTATGTGTTAGTGCTGAACATTAGAACAGAGGATCTTTGCATGGATTGCATTTGATTGATTGGAAACAGTTCATTTGATAGACTTTCTGATAGAGCGGATGATAATTCAGGCAATTGATCTGACGTCATTGGGGGACTTTGAACGCAGTGTTGCAGCAATGCTTCATGATAACGTATGTAACGAGTCTAATAACATTAACCACATTCCTGATACTCCCTATTCCACCAAAAGCTAAAAGTAACTCTCTTTAAAAGATGTTTTAATGATTTTTATCCTTGTAACAAGTTCCAGAGAAAAAAGGTTGTACTCTGACAAGAACCACTGTGTGTTTTGTGACTCTTTTGTGACATTATAACATAATTTCAATATATATTTATCCATCCATATTTTATTCAGCAGTAGGTTTTGGCATTTCCTAATGGTGATTAAATTTTGGTGATGTAATGCATTTAAAAATAATAAAATAAACAATAGGCTGCAGCCCCCAGTGACCGTAAAGAGGATAAGCGGTTGATAGTGATAGTCTTTTCTTGTGAGGGGATTCAGGAATGTCACATTAATTTTAAGTAAAAACAACAACAACCTCAGAACACAGCGAATATGATCATCATTTTATATAATGTCAACTTTGAAGTTTTTGTTTAAACTGTTTTCTTTTGGATTCTTTTGATGTGAGATGTGATTTTTCAATTGAAAAGAGTATATCACTATAAATAGTAAAAAAAAGAAAACTTTTCTTAGGATCATGGAGGATACAAAGTTGGGATAGATAAATAATTAGATAAAGAAATGCAGAAATTAAAGACTAAATACATACATGTTTATAGGAATATAGGAATACAGAAAAATAATTAATGAATGTAGACATAAATGATTGAATAAATTAAAGAAATGTAAACGTAAAGGAATAAAGTAAGAAAAATAGTTACTTTGAGAGTAAGTATGTTTCTTTCAAAATATTGAGAGAAAAAATAAGGCATTTTTAATTACACACTGTTTTTTAAATCTCTTTCTTTATTTTTATTTATTCATTTCTGCTTTTATCTGTCCATGTGTCATATTTTGTCCTCCACATATGATTAAAAAGGGCGTTCACTGGAGGCCATTGAGGGGGGCGCTCCCTCCTCCCATCAGTAATCCCCTCAACTGTGACGTCACGACGGCTGTCTCCTAAGGGACGCAGCACTGAGTGCTGGAGCAGCCAGGCGGTCAGTGTGCATCCCAGGACGCAACATCAGCGCAGCCGGGCTCAACTTCCAGCTGATCTTTAACTTCGGACGCTTTGGAAAAACTTTCAATAATGGGTGAGTTTTTTAAATGTTCATTAAAAACTCTCAGTGCGGCTGAATGAGGGATTGGAATGAAGTTTTCTGCTTCATGACGGCTGCGTCATTCTTTGTGTTTGTCTTTGCAACTTTCGGGTCGGTCCACATTGAGCTGAGCTGGTAGTGTCGGTGTGTTCCTGCAGTGACATTCTGTGTACCTGACCCGGTTCCATGAGATGAAGTCGGCATTAGAGCAGTCCGCCGCAGCTCCTCGAGGAAAGCGATTAGTGAGATTAAGTCTATCAGGATTCCTGCAGTCAACTCTGTTGTGTGCGGAGGCGTTAAATCCAGATCAACTTGTTGCATGCGCTGCTTTCTGCAGGTCTGAAAATGTTTGCATCTCTCCCTCCTTCATCACAAGCCATTATTATCGGTGATCTCAGCAGTGAAAGATAATCTAGAGGCATTTTTCAACCATATTGCACAAAGTTTTGCATCTGTGTAAAAAAAAAAAAAAAATCACATTTCTTTGCTGACACCATCATCATCCTCCGTTATGCTAGATCTTCTTGATTCCATCTGAAGCTCTGAGCTGGGGCTGTTCGACCTTTAAATCTGCCACAAGTGTTGGCCATCTGTGCTCCCGACTTGTGGGGGATGCATGAGAGAGCTGAGGCACTCATCCACATGCATGTTTAGAAACTTTTTCATGACTTCAAGTCTTCCCAACAGATGGAATAGTGCAAAGCGTAAACTTCTGACTGTCCAGTGGAAGAGATATTTGACGGTGAAACGACAAAGAATCAGCACAGAAGTTTTTAATAAACAATTATTTATTGGCCTAATCAAGTTTTGTCTTGGTTTCAGGGCATCAATTATTGGTTTGTATTGTTTGCTGCCATGCGGCTGAGGCCGGGGAAGAACAGTGTGTGTGCGAATGTTTATCAATGCTCATTAATTCACTTCTCATAGAGGCATCTTTGTGCTCCTAATTTGGATCTACTCCTTTGTGCGACTTCAGTGGCTCTGAATGTACAGAAAGGAGCTCATACACACACACACACAGACACACACACAGATAGAAGTTCTGCACAGATACTGGGTGAACTATTTGACAATGTTAATCTGAAAGAGTATTCAAATTAAGTCTACGCTGTTGTTTATCAAATAAGTTGTACAAGCAACCCCCGGTGAAACTCCTCAAATTAAATGTTAGTTATATCTTCAAAGGCATTTTTTCAGAGTTATTCGTAGCAAAGTGCCCTCTAGTGAGTAAAATATGAATTGTTAGAGTAAAAACATTATATATACAAGATACGTGACATGTCTGGATTCACTTGAGCCAATTTGGATGAAATTGGATAAACAGTTATGAAGTTATTTTCTGAAAAACAGGGTTTTCGTAAACAATTTTTTTTTTAAAAGACGTCTCCTAGAGAGCAAAATATGATAATTGCTCAATACATCTCTACAAGTAGATACATTTTCAGTAAATTTGGAATAAATTAGTCAAATCCTGAAAACTGTTTTTTTTATAAATAAAAAAGCTCCCTCTAGTGGGTAGAATGTGTACTAGTAGTGTAAATAACAATATATTCAAAGATAGGTCTCCCCTGAGACGATTCATATGCACATAATTGGGACTAAATCGGACCAACAGTTGAGAAATTATGGAGATGTGAGACATGGGGATAAAACTCCCTCTAGTGGCAGAAATATGCAACTGACCTTTCTCAAGATGAACCAACTTTTTCCTCACCGTAAGGAGGTATAAAATTAGAAAATGATCCATGAAATGTGTTTTGAGTTATCGCGTTAACACGGACGTCCTGCGGCGGCTGCTATTACGAATCCACAATATCCTCGATTTAATGTTGATGGAGACTTGAGTCGCTGTAAATGTCGTATTTTGCTTTGGCGGACAAATTAAATAATGGATCAGCTTTCACTTGTGTTGGTGAGCTGTTTAGCCTTAAAATAAACAGGATTCCTTGGAAGCTGGTTTTGTGCGGAGTCGCTAAGTGACGATGCCATTCAGAGGTTATATAACTTCTGTCTGATTAGATTTTTCGGCGACCTTCACCTCGCTGAGGGGCCACATGTTTTCCAAAGAGATTTCCCTCTGTCCTTGCGGTTGAACGCTTCAACAGTGCGTTGGCCTGTGAGAAGGATGTGGGAGGACAACTTGGCATCAGTCTGCTGAACTCAATTCAGAGAGAGACAGCGAGCCGTTTTCAACAAATACCCTGTTAGACTCTTGGTTCTAGTCCTGTGACAATTACCCACCGAGCAGCTCCGCCAAACACCCAGGAGAAAACTGCGGTTTCACTTGCACTTTCCCCGAGCCACACAGCTGCAAAGAGAGCGTTGGCCTGAGGATAAAAGATCTCGCATGTGAGGATCATAGTCCTTTTAGGAAGAACAAAGCATGACAGGGAACCGTTTTGAAAGTTTGATTAATTTCCTCGCTGCAGTTTGCCCTCGTGCCAACGAGAGGAAATCTTTCAGAGGGGAGGTTTTCAGGCACATTTGGAAAGAAGCTCTCTAGAAAACAAACCATCGTTGCAATGTGGTATTTTTCGGCGAATACAGTTGATTTATGTCTTCTGATCAAATGCAGCAAAGTATGGTTCTCGAAGCCCGATCTGATCGCAAGGAAAAAAGGGACAGATGGTTTTTCCTACTGGAAACTGCTGAACCTTCTAGTCGGTGTGTTTTGCGTTTAGCGTGATGGTCTTGTGGAAAAGGCTACAGAGGATCCAAGTGTTACATCATTGTTTTTGAATAGCTGAAAAAGAAGGGTAATTCCCAATTTACGCTGGTGAACGTGTCTTTAATTAAACTTCTTGTCGTGGATTCACACCTCAGCGGTGTAAATAGTCCTAAATTTGGTGTCAAAGGAAGCTTTTAGCCGATTATTCTGATCGATCCTGATCCTCAGTGACTCACAAAAGTGGAAGACAGTTCATAATGATTTCTGCATATGTATCATGTCTGAATTCATTACTCCTCCATCTGAGTTAGGATGTCTGGAAAGTGTCTGATTGTGTAGCTCACATATCCACGGGGATCGCTGTCACACACATGCGTGTGCTGTGACCCCGCATCCTGACTCTGAGGGGAGGAAAGACCCATGACAGTAAAGGCTGTGCCAGCGGAGGTGGTTTGCACTTTCACATCAACAAGTTGTCAACCGATATCAGAGCAATAACAAAGACCCAGATAGTCCCCCCATCCCCCAGATAGACCCCCCCCCTCCCTCTGAGGCAAACTGCAGTTCATCCTCCTGTTTCCATGAGAAAACCTCATGACTGCGAGGATGAGTCACTGATGGTCAAAGGTTACTCTGAATGAATTTCAACCTTCACTGTTTTGTGTTTGTTTCTCTGAGTTATAGGCCTACGCTGTCGTCCTCCACAGCGAGGGTATATCCCGAAAAGACCCCAATCCTTTGCAATGTCTCACTCAAACTATTTGTTGAAGTCAGAATAACGTTTTTTTCATGAAAAGCTCCCCCTTGTGTGTGAAATATGAACTCTTAGCAGAAAATACAAGAGAGGAAGTTATGTCTTGAAAAGCAGTTTAAAAAAAAAGAAAAAAGAAGCTTCCCCTAGTGGATAAAATATATGTTATGATATATACAAGATGGATCTGCTTGAATCGATTCATATGCACCTTTATATGGATTAAAGTGGACCAATGTTTGAGAAATTATGGCCTGAAAACCTTTTTTAGGTAAATCTCCCCCTAGTGGCAGAAATATGCAATTGTCCTTTCCCAAATCAATCGAGTTCTTCCTCACACTTAGGTCTATGAAGGTAGGAAATTTGAAAATGATTAATGATTTAGTCATTGATATAGCGAAGGAAAGATCTGCGGCGGCGGTGATGATGATTCTATAATATACCCACATTTTTGGGGATATGTTAAAAAATATTCTTTGTGTAAATGAATAAGCTTGATCCTTTGAAGAGATATGGCCACAATATTAGATTTCTCTTCGTCTTAAGTTTTCTGTCTTTAATTACCCTGAATATCCCGCGTAATGAGGTTGCAACTGCCAGAGTTACATGATTTCTGGGCTTCTCTCCAGTTGGCGAAGGATATGACCGAACAACATTGGTAATTATACAGCAGCTGAGGCTCCCACAGTTCTCTTCGCAACTCCAAAACAGCTCCAGAACTTCTTTGCAACTCAAAAAAAGAGAGAGGGAATGAAACCCCATTTATGTGTTTAACTCAAGACTTCATTTATCTCCTGCTTCCCTTCCTGCTTCACTCTGTTTCCTCTGAAATCTCTCTCAGGGTCTCCCTTCCTCTCTCCTCTTCTCTGCCTCTCTGACTTTTGTTCCACTCTAGCTCTGCAGGTCTGGCGGAGCAGACGCATTCATCTGTTGAGCTTAATAACGCCTCGGAAAACAAAGAGGCTTTGAGTATTGCGACATGAAATTGTAGGAATCGATTCTCCTAAATCGGGATTCGACCTGGACCGCTCACTTAAACTAGAAGCCTATTCACATTGGAGCAGAAGGGTTGTATGTACGTGCGTGCAAGTTAGTCCTCGCTGCAGCATGGTAGAATCTGGATGGCTTTTAAATATCGGAAAATATCCAAAAACCACAGAATTTCAGATATGCACAGGCAGCTGACCCCTGGTTTTGCATAAAAAAAATGCAAAATACACAATCTGGCCTTTATCTTCTCTGTAAGACTTCAGAGCACCACCCTTGATTTTCAAGGTTAAACTGCCAAATATGTGCATAATTAGGTCTATTTTTCCCTCCACTTTTACGGCACGACAGCATGAGTGCACATACATGGAGTTCAGAGGTGGTGTTTGCCAGCGGAGCACGAATCTGCATCCGTTTTGTTCACAGTCAGATGATTGTTCTAGAAGGTATCTGAGAAATAATAGATTCACTACAGCGGCTGATGAACATGTACTCACTCATTCAACAGGCATTCAGGACCACTGTAGTATTGTCTGCTATGTACAGTTAACCACATTACAACTCTCTCTATGAGCGGCACCGACTACACTTTATATATACCGCAATTCGCTCGATAACTTGAAACGGGAAAATTGATTTAATAGTCAATATAGTTTCCCTGAATGACCTACTTTCTCGGCCAGCGAGCAAGTAGATGGATCAAAATGGAGTTGTTGAGGCTCTAAACAATATCAAGCCTGTGGCGTAGAGACCAGTGCTACATGCAGCTAATGACTCTGGTCTGTGATGGCCAGGATCTGGGCCAGGATCTGGGCCGGGATCTGGGCCAGAAAACACCCAGGGTTAAATGGTGAAGCCAGTTGTTGAAGTAGGACTCCTCAGATTAAAATTCACACCAACTTCAGGGCTGCCCTAAAACAAAAGTAAGCCTCTGCATCTTTTGAATGATGTCAATCCAACGGCATAAACCTAGTTGTGCTAATGCAGAGGGCCCAGAAAAAAGCACAGGGTCTTTTATTGGAAACCTGAACTGTTTTGGCATCTGAGAAGCCGTCAGACTCACAAACCTGTTGCACGTGATTCACTTGTCACATCTCACAGTGCTTTTTGTAGCTTGAATGCCTGCTTAAGGAATCCATAAGCTTCTTAAAGTGTTTTGTTAAATAAACGAGATTTCTGCTGAAGCCTTTGAAAGGGCAGGTTTGACTATTTTCTGAAACTAGATGAGGCGTTGCATGCATGTGTTTGCAGACTGAGGTCTGTCCTTCTACAAGAAATGAGTGCAAACTTATGAGTCTCATTATAGCATCCCACCTCTTTCTGCAGAACTCTGGCCTTTCAGTCGGTGTTTTGTTTTCTGATTGTTGAAATTTTTGGGCAAAGTCACAAATGACGGCTTCAGAGTCACTCTTCAGAAAACTGCTGGAGTTGTTAAGGCTGTCGGGTTAATATCGTTCTACACTCCACACTGCAAAAAGTATTATTTAACGAAAAGAAAATTAGGATTCCTAAGTATCAACAACTGAAATGAATAACTAAGTCTCAAAACTACTTCATTTAATTTACTGCTACTAGCTGAAGTAATTTCTTCATCAAAAAAAACATTTTTTACAGTGCATGATCAGACCCCAGAGACAGAAAAAAAAAACTTTTTTTTTTCATTTAATGAATGACTCAGACATTACTTTATCCCTGTGTTAAATCTATCCTGGTGTTTGAAAACAAATATCACACACTAAAAGGAGAACTCTTCGTGGTTTAAAAAAAAACAAAAAAAACTTCCTCTGGTTACATTTAAATAAGTAATTTCAACTTATTTTTTTTACAGTGTATAATCCGACGTGAACGGGAAGAGGTGCGTCCGCTATGTTCTGTTATTAAGATTTGGCTTCAATGAGAATAATGTTTTAGCCAAATGTTATTATTATTGTTCAGAGCTTGAAGTGACCCCAAATCAGATATAATAGTGGGAGAAATTGGACCAAATAATTGGACTCCAAATAATTTCCCTGCAAGATGATGTGTGAGGGTAGAATATATCAGACTGCTTTTCGAGTGTGGGAGCCCGAAGGATTGAGCTGTTGGCTGAGAGCCCACCGAGTGCATTCAACCCTCCACAGATAGGTCTTTGTCCTCTGCGCTTTTACGCAGCTGCTAAACAACCGTGAGACAAAAGCATCCGGGGTACCCCAGCGCACCAGTGAGAAATGTTTGCTATATGAAGAGCCGTTCCAGACAGTCAGAGAGCATTTGGATGCTGCTGGTGGGGAATAAAATGAATGCAGATGTAACCCTGACTTTTTTTCCCCTCTATAGTCAGCATTGTGTGTCTCTTTAAATATTAAAAGATGTTTGGATATATTTTTTTCCACAGCTTGTTGAGTTGCTCTTCTCTGATTTGGTAGGGAGTGCACCGCCGTCCTGCGCTCGTCCTGCTGTGATGTGGTTTTTCATGTGAACCGCAGAAACAAGACTTGGAGGCCAGTTGACTCGCACTCACCCCTTTTGCCAGGAATCACTTTCCTACCCAATTACAACGGGAGAGCTTTCATTGTCTGCTTATTATTCTCCAGAGAACGGCTCGATAGGCAGGAAGAGGCACTTCTCTGCCAAGCAGATGAAAATCTGCAATAGCTGAGCTTTAATAAAGCAACAGCTGCAGGAAACCAAAGAGCTGAGGGAGAGCGTTCTGGGGGGCGGGGGGCTGTTTGGAGCTTTGAGAAGATGGATTTGAGCTCCGAATGCTGTAAACAGACATGGCTACATCTTTCCCTTCAGTCTGATGCTTTTACTATTTCCATGGTTTGAAGGCTTTCGTGTCACTAAATGTTGGTTTACGTTGGAGGAAAGGAGAAAATACCAGTGGCAGTTTCATGGGAGAGGAAATCACAGATGTTTCTGTCTGTAAAACAGCTTAACCCTGTAACCACATACAGAGCAGGGGGGAGATCAGTTTGCCGTGTTGATATCACAGCTACGCCACTGAGAGGCCTCATAAGTCATCTTAGCTTTTGACCCGCACTCTATGGGAAAACAGTCCCGTAAGAGTCAAGTGGCCACAGCTGAAAATTGGTAACGGCGAGAGAGAATGAAACATCTGGATTTTGCAGAGAAGGTGTGAATAGCATGTGTGAAAGCCCGTGGATGTGTTCGCAAGTCTGCACGCTTGTGTTGACAGTACACGTTGGCTCAAAGGTTCCTTTGGATCGCCTCCTGTTGCTAAGCTTAAGCAACGTGTCCCTTTTCTTCAACCATCTGTGGGTTCACCGTTGGGACATTTTGAAATATTACAAATGGCTTTCATCACTTTCAAAGGGGTCTGAAGACATTCTAGGATAAAAATACAATCACTTGCATTTTTGTTCCTGCAAAATGAAGAAAAAAGCCCTTTTCTTTTTAGCCTATTATCCATGTAGTGGTGATTCTTTGTTTCCATCTACGGAGACATCCACATTGTTTGAATGATGGATTTTGTGGGGAAAACATTCCTGCGAGTGTAAATGTTTAGACATCGATAGTGATGCAGTGACTGCGTGTCATAAATAGGACTCTGCGTTGCACAATAGATGCCTCATCACGTCCAGCGTGGTCTTCATTAAAGTCTCTGTTGGAAAACTGTGTTTAAAGTAATAAAGGGACGGGCTGAAACCCACTCCGGCTGAGGGGAGGAGGGGTCATACAGCAACCCCAGGAAAGATTAGCATCCATTTTTCATGTTTGATTAACTCTTTTCCCCTCCTATAAGCACATAGTTCACATCTTCACAGCTTCCATTGTGAATCGGAGGACAAACTCAGTGTCAGGTTCAGGTTACGTCTAACTCTGGCCCCCTCCAGGAGGCAGCCACGGGACCCACGAGAGGAGAGCTCTGTGGAAAAATGGCATTAAAGTGATCTCCGAGTCCTCTGTTCTGTTGTCATAGAGCTGACGATGAATCCTGACACGCTGGGGTCCGTCTGGCTGCTCCGCTGAGCGCCACCGGCTGGGGCTAAAAGGAGAAGGAGGTGGTTTCAGCTCCTCCAAATGAGAGTTGTAATAATAATGGAGGGTTTGAAAAAGGGTGTAGTTGTGGGTCAGAGGGTGGCGGCGTGAGGACAATGGGACCAGCGGGAGCGACACAGAGAAAGAAATCCCAGCAGCTGGGAGAGAAACAGAGGAAAGTGGGGGGCTGTTCATGGGAAGCAACCCCAAGATTAGCTGGGGAGTCTTGTCTGGTGTCTCCGGGTCTCTGCACCATTATGTCTCTATTATGTGTGTGTGCGTGAGCGTGTGTTCACATCCCGGCAGCTGAAGTGTGAGAATGAGATGAGGAGATCCTCATCTATGAAAGAGTGACACGTGTGTGTGAGACATAAAATTAAAGATCTGTCACTCTCACACATTTTTACACCACTAAACTGTAAAGAGAGAATTATTAAAGAAAAATGCTTCACTCAGTTAAATTAAGTAGGCCTAATTCAACATTAAATTAATAAATTAGATTCACTAATATTACTTAATTCAATGGTTTGTTACTGAAGTACTTTAATATTGAAGTCCAGTTCTCTTTGTAACAGTGAATATTGGACTAATATTTATTATGAGTTAAGTGCTAACTTGAGTTTTATGTCTCATGTCAGGTACTTAATACAAACTCCAACCATACACAGTAAAACCAGCCGCTGTCACATATGTGTCGGCTGCAGAGACTTTATTTAATGCAAAAAACTGTTTCATGGATCACTTTCAAATTTTGAAAACTGTTAGAGCTTAAAAGAACTGGATTGATTTTTGGAAATGTCAGATGTGTATTTCCTGAATGAACTTCCTAACCGTTTGTCCGGACTAGTCCAGATCTACCTCTCGCCTCAGGGAGATCGACCTTGGATTTGTTATATTTTTGTTCAGTTATTTCAGCCGGTAGGGGCACTATGCAGGGGACTGAGGGCATTTGGGGGATAAGCCCTTGTAAGCCTTGTAAGCCTAGTCTTATTTTTCTCTCCGGTTATCATGAACTGCACCAAAATGCTTTTGTTGCTTAATTTGCCAGACAGAATGCTCTTAATACAAGAAACTTTTTCTTAAACTGATTGCTGTCTGACTACTTACATAAAAGAGAGGGCGGCTCTTTATGTGGAGCTAAATATAAAACCGTTTACAGGTATACGTGTTGTATTTAAAGGATTATCACGGCGGAGGGGAGACCCCGTGGGTGTTATTAACTCTCAGCGCAGTTTAATGAACAATCCTACATGTCACATCGTTTTGGGAGGCGATTGCTGTCTAAATGACAGCATGGCGGGTGAATTAGGGCTTGCAGAGAGAGACAGGAAGATCGTAGAGATTAAATCAGACAAGAAGGACGTCCACACTGTAGGAGGGTGTAATTATAATATAATGAAGGTCTTATAATTGGTTACAATTACTATAACCAATACTTCAAATTAACAATAGATCATGTGACTGCTTTTGTGTTTCAGTCACTAAAACACAGCAGGAAATGATCATGTGACTTTGCTTTTCCACATATCACATATCCTTTCAGATGATTGTTTCGGAGTACATCAGCTGACACTTCTTTTCCAGCACTGAATGATGGAGGAAATCATTTTTTCTACTAGCTGTTATTACATTGTTATATACAGTACATAAAGCAATTTACCATCCTTCATCTTCTGATATCTGCCTGTTTCAGAGAAACCGCTGGATGATATGTTTTAAACCTCTAAAGTTTCCTTCCATGTTTTTGACAAACAAATCTTTTTTTTTTTACTTGCAGTATCTTTCGGCTGATTCATTAAAGCCGAAATTTAGACATGGTCGACCGCGTAGGCATTTAAGCTTCTACTTCCAGATCGGTATCCTTCAAACTTTTAGTACATGTTGAAAGAAAACAATCATTTATGCACAGACTTGTTTTACATTTATTTTAAACTGCAGACGACCACGGCCTGAGTGAAGGGTTGTAGGATATAACTATTATAAATGACTCCTTTATTTCAACTTCCCTCTGTGTGACTTTTTCTTTCATTATCTTCTAGCTTTCTGTTTCCTTGCACAGATCTTCAAGTTTTAACATCGGTTTGTTTTTTTGTTTTGTCCGTCGAGGCTGGAGAGGCAGCTCCTAAGGTGCTGAGAGCTGATACCAAGCATCTGCGTCTCGCCCCTCCTGAACCACAGGCGATGTGGAAATGCCAGGGGAGTCAGGGTTGGGAAACACTTTTTGAGGAGAGTCATGGCTGCCAGGCATCCCTGCTTAAAAGTTTCTCCATTTCCATACCTAGAATGATAGTAACACAAACATATAATTAGAGTAGCTCTGAGTCAGGGGATTGCTTGGTCAACTCTTGTAATAGCAGTATGGAGAAAATAAGTGTCTAGAAATTGTACAATGTAAGAAATGTCAAACCAAAGGATATCTCTATTAGAAATGCTTGGAATTCAATTACAGGGTTGGAGTTTCACTTTTCTGCTACTGAATTCTTCATCACAAAGAGCAGTCAGTCCATGAGATTATATGTGGAATGAAAACAAACAAATGCAAGGCTATAAGATTTGACGTTGTTAGTTTGAGTCCTTTGAGTGAAGAATCTTTCACCCACTATTGGAGGTGCACAAATCAATGGGCCGGCTGAATGATTGGCGCCGGGAGACCCACAACCCGATGATTCATGTCGCACGCACACACACACACACACACACACCGAAGCATTATCGCCACCTTATGAATGGGAATGTGGATTGTCTGCGCATGTGTGAAAGCGTTTCCGATTAGGTGAGTTGATGCATGTAAACACCGGGTCGGAAAAGATCACAACTCATGTAAACAGGTGACCGACATTGCAATTCGGAAAGATTTAATTTGGAAAGGAGAAAAGTTTCCCATGTAAACCCACCTATTGTTGAAACCAGTTTGGATTTCAAGCTTTTATTTTGTATCATGGGGTAGTGAACCTAAGATCTTTCAGTATAAGACTGTTGGTCATAGACTGCCTTTTATTTAAAAAATCTGCTTTGTCCTCTTGAAATTATTACTGTGAATTTTTTAACATTTGAATTTTTTAAACACGCCCTTTAAAGCTATTTATACTCCAGCTGCATGATGCTCTGGTTCAAACTTTGTGTCCAGTAGCACCCAAGTACTTCCACTTGCTACACCTTGGTGTTGAAACAACCATAAGATGGAGGTGAAGAGTCAAACAGTTTTGACGACAGGCAAAGGGCCTCAGGTGGAATCGAATCTAGCGCTAGGTGGATGTAGCGTCCGTTCTTGGGG
Organism: Lophius americanus; assembly: GCA_037951165.1. Lineage (NCBI taxonomy): Eukaryota > Metazoa > Chordata > Actinopteri > Lophiiformes > Lophiidae > Lophius > Lophius americanus. Next base: position 3,351,025 of record JBBDHG010000040.1, on the reverse strand, counting down.
CGCCCGCTCAACATCTTTAACCTTGAGAGTCAGTAGGGTGGCATTGTGGGTAATTTAGTGGAGCGGAAGGGTTGATTTTATTGGGTTGAGCTGTCCTTTTAGACATGGTTGTTGGAGCGACCTCTCCGACAGGCCCCAAACCTCTCATCCTTAAAGTAAATTTTTTTAAAGTAGAAAGATTCCTTTATTAGTCACATAGTCATACAGTACAACATAGTGAAATTACTTCTCTGCATTTGACCAATCCCTGAGGGAGCAGTGGGCAGCCCCTCGTGGAGCGCCCGGGGAGCTAAGGATTCAGGGTCTTGCTCAAGGACCCTACGACAAGTAGACCCTGGTGGGATTTGAACCGGCTACCTTCCGATCGGGAGACGGCCGCTCTACCCACTGAGCCACAGCCGCCCAGCAAGTAGAAAACATTCTTACTATTTCTCACCCTATACTTTACTCAAATGTTATTGTTTTCCTTTTGCACATACTGTAAAAAAAAAAGAAAGATTTTTATTAGTTCACAGCTTTTTTGACCGAGCCAAAAGAAAGCAAGGGGCTTGGTTTAATTCAACCCACTGTGGTTTCCCTCTGTGGCCACATCTTTCCCTATAATGAATGAAGACAGATAGCATGTTCACTTTTTCCACTGCAGAGTTCTTTTTCTCTTAGGAAAAAGAAGTGCAGCTGAAAGGCTGAAAGTTGGTTGCTGGATTGTTTCACTTATTTGTCACATGGGGTTATTAAATGCTCTTACAGGGTGAGTGTGATGCACTCGCAGTTATTATATATCATATGTTGAGCAGACGTCATACAGACAGAGGCATACATTTGTTGCTCTGGTTGACTTGCAGAAGAAAATGGGTCAGCGAACAAGGGAATGGATCTGTTTAATTGGTTTAGAGTGCGGTGCTTTTGTAAACCAATCAATGACTTGGATTCGGCCTGCCATTCATAAAAGTTGACAAATGGAGCGGACCGACCTACGAAGATGTCCTGCATGTGAATCTAGGTTGGGATACCAAGACAGAACATCGGAATGATTCACCGACAAAACTTTGTTTTACAGGAATCTCTCTCACGATACAGAAAATGTGACGGTTTTCTTTTCTGTGAGGGCTGAAAAGACATTCAGGATTACTTCCTTGTTTTAGCTTTTTCCCCCTTTCAGTCAGGCTTTGGCCTTCACAGCCAGTCATGGGGGCCGCTTCACCCACCCATCAGGTGTCACCGGGTCTCAGTGGCTCTGGTTCTGTGAGACTGCTTTCTCAGGCTGTTGTTAGGATCTATAAGTGGTACTTGGTTCTGGAAGCCCTTCCTCAGTGTGAATCGAGCTGGGTGCAGGTCTTCATGGGTGACTGAACACTGAGGAGCATTTAAGGGCCCCCGGTCTCCCAGTGTAAAAGGTTGACCCACAACGAAGCCTCCATTTGTACGAGCTTCATCATCATTCAAATTGTGTGCTCAACTATGGGAGTGTCGGTGTCAAGCATGCAGCACCCTGGCTTTACTTCCTCCGCTCACATGACCATTCCCACAGCTACTCCGCCTGTCACAGAATTTTCTTTATCATCCAAATGTAGGTTTTCATGACATTTAAGCTTTTTTTTTGGCCCATCGTTTTGATAAAAAGGCTCCGACATTTACTTCATTGTTCAGTGTCTCTGCTCAAAACACACTTATATAAACAGCAAAAAGACGCTTTTTATCTCTATAGTACTGTAAGATTTGGATCTACTTCATGAAATTTGTGACGGCTAATTATCTTACCCACTAATAGTTAAGTTTGGAAAGTTTTGATATTTCTTTTGCGTGCAGACTGACGGCATATTTCTAACTGTTGTGAAGCATTTCACTCACTCATTCATCAGCTGTTCGGCTACCAGTTAGTCTTATAATGTGCAGTACAGTAATAATTACTCTACTGATACCTTCACACAAATGACTTTAATATGTGTTAAAACAGTGGTTTCTTTTTATTTGTTCTTCTCGACAGGTTCAAATTATTTTTTTTACATTTTTTTTTTGCACAATACTAGATTTAATATAAACATTGAGTTATATGACAGTCGAACCATTTAGTATGTGCACATTATACCCCCCCACTGGTGGTATAATGCTGCCAAAATCCCTCTCTGGGGTCAAAATCCTGTTTTTGGCTCATTTAAAGTACATTGACTATCCAACTGTGCAGAAAAGGGAGTCGTACTGTTCCTTTCCCACAAAACTGTGTAGAGTAACATGAATTTTATGTTTTTTTTTAATATATTGTTCCTATTTATTTTGTTTAAATTAATCATGGCCTCTGAGATATGTCTTTTTGTGCCAATTTAACTAATAATAATAAATCTGATTTCTGTAAATAACTTGCCTCTTTTTAAAAGTTCTTAACATTTTTCCTGGAAGTTAAAAGCAAGTTTTGAGAACTTTATCATCCCAAATCTTCTGATATCCCCTCGGTGGCAAAAAAAAAAGAAGAAGCAGTCACTCTTGCTGAAATGAAAAGGCTCAGTATTGTAACATTTTTTTTCGGCAAGTATTTTTAGTTTGGGACGTTTTACATTTTTTCGCTGATACAAAGCATGTGACTGTTTGAACATTAATAGATTTTACTCTTGTCTAAAAATCTTACAGGGCCTGATCACATGTTTTCTATTTTCGTTCAAATGTCCGCAATGAACTCAAGCATTTTGTTGTCCCTAAACTTTTACTAGCCTGCAGATGGACAGCTGGACTGTTTTTGATGTTTTCGGTGTGCTCTCAAGTGCACATATTTTTAAGCCTCACCTTGAGCACCTACGTTTCATTTACAGGGGAATCACTAGCACATTTAAAGTCGGCCGCATTCCAATGGACAAAAGTTTTCCGACAAACATCACTCCTCCAGACGGACCTGAATCTCCGCTCCTCTCTTCACAAGGATGTCAGTTCTCCTGGTGTTTTACAGGCCTGACGGTGGAAAAGCTTGAAGATTAGTGCAGCATTTGTTGTTGTGGGATCCCTGCTAAGTTCACTTCCCTGACCCCTGAGGCTCCCCTCCCCTGCTGATCCGCCTCCTCTCCGAGGTCTGGTATCCGTGAGAAGACCCTACTCAAGCTCGCACACACACTGCTGAAAGGCCTTTCTCTCATTAGCATGCCCCTGGGGCTCCTTGGCCTGCTGTTGCCAAACAAACACGGCCAAGATCTTCCTCCTCGTCTCCCTCACTGGCCAATCTCTCACCATCCATATTCCTCTATCTATCTCTGCTGATTCTCTTTGCTTCGTCCGTTGATCGTTCTCCGATTTCCCCTCCTTTATCAGATTCTTCACCCATTTTATGGTCTTGATTCGACCGTATAATTCTGCTTTCCCCATTTTCACATGCCGCTTCCTCTGTTATTTTTATCGGCCCAGAGGACGTTTTGGTTCTATGTTTTGGAAATGTAGACCTTGTGTCATTTTAATGAGTTAGAAGCCAACAGATGGACGGTGGGGTGGGGGTGGGGTGGGGGACCGGTCAGAGGTTGCTAATGGCTAATGTATGCTGTAGAAGCAGAGGGCATATGGTGATAATCAGAAGATGAAGGGATATCCCCTCCCCTCCACACTACAAACTGCACGCTCACACTGCCCTTTTCCCGGAAGGAGGCGTTTGTGTCCCTACGCTCTTTCTGAGAAAAGCCTATAGAGCCTGGCTAAGGGGTCTCTATGCTGCCATCTGCTCCCCCTCTCTCTGACAGGACACACCTGTTGCCGGCAGGCAGGTTGTTCTGATATGTTATTAAATATTCTCCCACAGTGGCACCTGAGAGGAGAGAAAATGCATGGATTTGAGTGTGTCATTAGGATGACAAATTAATAATATACTCAAAAAGTTGGGGATATTATGGGATCGTCATCGATGCCGCATCCTGCTACAGATATTTTTCAGGTTAATGTAATAACTCAAAAACTACAACATGGATCGTTTTCACATTTTATTCCTCTATACGCATTAGTGTGAAGGAGGCATAGATTGATTTTGGGAACGTTTAGTTGCATATTTTTGACATTAGGAGGAGCTTTATCTCCAAAGGTTTTCATGCCATAATTTCTCAACCGTTGGTCCGATGTAGTCAAAAATGTTTGCATAGGAATCGACTCCAGAAGATTTCTTTTGCATATAACATATTTAACTCACTAGAGGGAGCTTTTTTTATGAAAATATTTTTTTTGGACATAACTTCCCAACTGTTGGTCTGATTTAGTCTAAGTTTGGTGCCCATGAATCGACTCCTGGTGGTCTATCATCATATTTTACTCTGGAATAGTCAGTTTAGTCACTAGGGGGCACTTTTTCTTCACAAATAGCATTTTCCCCCCCAACCATTTATGCAATTATGTCCACATTGGCTCATATGAATGTACACAAGGAGATCCATCTTGTATATATATTATTTCACTATAATAGTTCATATGTCACTCATCGAGGGTACTTTTTGCGGAAAATACATTTTCTTATCGGAAGAAATAGCTTGAGTCATTTTGGATTGTTTGAGATGATTCATGAGTCATATTTAATTTGAGTAGTTCAAACAGTGGGATTGCTTGTAAGACACAGGGGATTTGGGTTTTTGCGGGGATATAACTTTACTGTCAGGGACAACAGCATACTTTTAAACCAACTCCTATAAAAATGAATGCATTGAGAGAAGATAAAGATTTTGCCTGGAATCATGAGGAGAACGGAATAAACTCCGCCAAATCCTTTACAACATGTCCTCTGCATTTAGAAAGCATCTGTGATGTATGGAGCAGCGCCTTTGTCGAGCAGGGCGAGAAGAGAAGAGCGAATGTGGAAACGAGGGCAGGAGCAAGGGAGAGAGAGTACAGGAAGAAGGGCGAGTGAGGGATCAGGAGAGGAGAGAGTGAGGGGAGAAAGGAAGAGGGATTTTGCTGAAAGGCAGCATTTTTGTTGCATGGGAGAAAAACAACCATGGAAACTCCTTCAGAGGAAAACCAAGAGCAGAAGCTGGACAAAGGAGGTACCGATGAGCACTCACAAAGAGCCGGTTCACTTCTATCACTACTGTGTTTACTGGGGCTTTAACCGACTCCAGAATGCTTGGTTTCACTCCTCACAATGGTCGGGTAGATTCTGCACAGCAGGGTTGTTTTTAATGTCTGCGCATCATCTTTGTTTTATTGTTGGCATGCATGTAATTGTTGATATTCCAGGTGCAAATTCATATCCTCCATCATGCTTTCCCTGTTTTCTTTATTGTGCATGCAGTGTTTTGCTTGTGCTCGTTTTCTGATCTAATTAGTTGAAAGTATGTGTGATGTTTCCTGCAGATGCAGGAGTGAGATGAATTGCCGTCGGTCATCATCGTGCTCTAGTGTCACTTTTAAGGACACGAAGCCCGTTTGAAAAATCCACAGCCCATCAATCAAACCTCAGGGTGCATCTGAGTTTATATTTCACAGGGTGACTGATGATGAAGGAGGTGGATGAGGGGTTAGCATGGACAGAAATAAATAAAGTAGACATAACACGTCTAACAAATGGACAGCCTTTAAGAGTGTGTACACTAAAGAGAGAAAGTCATCAACTTGCTCGCCCTATTCTTGTAGGAAGCAGCAGGAAACATTGATTTTTTTCTATCGCTCTTTGTTTGGCACTTCCATTTCAAGAAAAAAATCATGCTTCAGACGAGCGTAAAAAAAAATGTAAAGTTTGGTAAATTGCCTATTGGAAGAAAATGTAAAGACAAATGGTCAAACTAAACAATTTGGGGTTTTGACTCAAGATAGCCTTTATTGATTTGTAATTTTTTTTCAGGGCTATAATAAAAATCCTAAATATTTAAAATTTTAAATGAAAATCGACGTGAAGCTGTTGTTTAAAAGGTGGCTTTTTTTTGCTTGATGAATAACTTTAATGATTAACCTAGAAGAACTGATGTTGATGAATATTCTGCTGACTCTGCATTTAATGCCTACCTGTGTGGCTCATAGTGAGCTTGAGAGATCAGATTTTTTATTTATTTTTTTTAGCTCCGCTGTCCCTTAATTTACCTACATTGCTTGAAAATTTCCGAATCACTGAAGTACACGCCTTTACTATAGAGATACTCCAATACCATTGTTTCCTCTCTGATACCCGAACTTGTAGGCCTGTACCAATTATTACATAATCGTCTGATTAAGAATTGTTTGAATTAATCTCAGTTATTTTTGCTCAATCATGATAATATTCTCCAGTCATCTGTGTGAAATGGTTTGACATAACCGAAATGTCATATTTCCTCACCTTTTCCATGTTGTTCTCTGCTGTTTGATATTTATCTGGTTAATTTAGGTTATTTATGACAATATCCCATGAAGCCGAACTTTTGAATAAGTGCGTACGTATGGTTGGTAATGGTAAGTAAATAGTATTTCACTTATTGGTATTAATGGAAAAACAGGGTCAAATTTAATAACTTTCCACTTTACTAGATGTTATTTTTTTTTGTAAAAACACTTCTTGCTTCTCCGTAAAACTTCTGCTGGGCCTTTTAAAACCCATTTAGGCGCTAAACTGGACACCGGTTTACTCATATAGCCTCTACTCCCTTATTTGTTTCGCTTCTATACCCAAAATACATCATTTATGAGCCATTATAGCTGCCATTACCTATAATACATCCACACATGTCCCTCCTTCACACACATGAGCGTGATGAGCTGCGGTTCATAGCTATTAGCTCACTTAGTATAAGTTTCCATTGTTAGATAAGTAAACAGAGAAACCACTTTTGTCGAGTTTGCAGGCTCAGTTCTCTCCGGTGCCTGGAGGATGGCCATTATGGCCATTATGGCATTTTAAAGTATCGCTCCTCTCAAAGTGGCGAGTGTGGAAAATGACTGTTTCTCATAAATGGTGCTTTGGCAGCTTGCCCCAGTGCAGCAACAAACAACAACACGCAGCATTAGCTGTAAACACACACACATCTGGTTTCAATGAGGTTGCATTAAATCTGGATGGTGTTTTTGGCGCCGCTAGAAGCCAGTGTGTTGTCCGGGGCTCAGGGATGAAAGGGAAAAGATGCAATGTCTTCATCATAGATTGTTTGTGTCCAAGCATGTGAGAGGAGTTTGAATGTGACATACACATCTCTTAATCCACTTATTGCATGCCTCTCTTGTCCTTGAGAGAATGTGTGTGTGTCTGTGTGTTTGGTATGGAGGTCAAATTAAGTAATGTTTTTCGAGGTGAGCCCGTCACTACACTGTCAGTGGTGACGTTAGACTTTTTTTTTTTTCCTCTGAGGGTCCAAGCTGTTGAAGGATGTTAGCTTTGTGATCTTGGCACATGGCGTCTATTGTCGAAGGATGAGGATGGTGATAAAGCGGATCCAGCTGTAGGTGATGATGAGTCCATGCACAAGCAGACTTTAATGATGCCTGGGTGGATTTGCCTGTTTGGATACAGCGGGGCAAAACTTTGGCAGTTTATTACAAAATAGATGATAGCTTTCTGATACTTTGCCGGGAAAACCCCTGCGGTTGTTAGCAGTCTTCATTTTGTCCCCGAACAGTCGGGGAGGTTATGGAATCATGTTCGCTGCCACGTCTGCGTCTGCTGCAGATCCATTATGTTGACGCCAAAGCTGTTTAATGGATCATTTTCAAATTATACATTTTCATAGACCTTAGTACGAGGAGGAACTGGGTTGATTTGGGAAAGGTCAGTTGCATATTTTGACCACTAGGGGTAATTTATCTCCAGCAGTTTTTGGCCCTAAATTTCTCAACCTGATTTTGTCTAAATTGGTGCAAATAAATCGACTTGAAGAGATCTATCTTACATTTGTCATATTTCATCCACTAGTGGGAGTTTCTATTTTTTTTATTTTATTTTACAAATTAATAAATGTGCAAATAATCCCACTGACAGTAAACCTAGTGGTCTGGGGTCCTGCATTGTGAGGGTTAAGATAAGAATCCTTATTTTCTTGGTCTGTCTGTCTAGCTGTGCCTCGTCCTGTCTGTCCATCGCTAGGATGTTGACAACCCATCTAATTCACATACTGGACGATGTGAGCGCTGCTTTGGTAAACAGTACCCTATGAAGAGCAAAGGGACCGCTATGGCCCATTGTGGCTGAGCTATGTGCATTGCTGGACTGGCTCTCAGGATGGAGCTCAGCAGTTGGCTCATCCGGACCACCAGCCTGTGGGCCGGAGGAACTGGCCGTGGTTCACTGCAATTCTGACTGGCCCTTGCGAGTCCAGTGTGATGGACAGCCCAGGGTTGCACACACACTGGCTCTTTGTATCCGGCTTTCTCGGACTCCATCTGCCTCAATTTTATTTTCTCTCGCACAAGGTTTTACATGCAGAGACACAGACAAACAAACAAGCGTCTTCTTTTCCGCTCTTCCCTCGTGATCCTGATGTGGTGAATGGAGACTAGGCATGACATTGTTATCACAAACTGTGACTAACTTGGCTGTGTCTCACTCTGTCAGCCTCAATCTGGATTCAATCTTAATGTTCTGTAGCCATGACTGGTCCAGTCTTGAAGTGGTTGGAGGTCTAACCAGGAGTGTAGGTCAGAGTCTAGTTTGGAGCATGTGAAAGTAATCAGAGGGAAATCATCCAGAATGATTTTCATTTATGGTGCCCCACTCAGAACAAGCCAGTATAATGCCCTTAGTAAAAGCCTGAATGTTTAAAGCTATGGCTCTTAAACTTTTTGGAGGTTTTTACCCCGCGATTGAAAAAAATATCGCAATAAAAAAAAAATAGTTTATTGTTATGTTGCAACCATGAATTTCGTTGATTTTAGTCTGTCAATCAATAGCCAGACATCCTGCTCATAGTAAACACGGCCACGTTGTTTGTTTGCACTTTACAGCAGTAAACAGAGGCACGTAAGATGGAAATACTGAATGTATAATTGGGTATATTGGACTTATATTTGCATTTTTCATTCAGCTCATTATCAGAAAATTATTTTATGCAGATGGTTGTCAAACATTTTGAAAAAATAAATCTCACCAGTAGCCTGCAGTACCCCAAAAGTATCCCCGGGGATGCCCCTATTTGAGAAACAATGTTGTATCCCTGTGGAGGAGGATGAGTTGAGCTGATCTCTGTCCTGAATATCCTCTACACCACAGAACCACACATAGTCCATTCAGTGATGTACCTTGCTGGATACTACAGTCACTGATACTAAGTCTCAGATTAATATTACAACGTCCTTCATGACATTTTGTGTCTTATATCCCACTATCTGAGTATTAGCTGAAAAAACAAATATACATCTCTTCATCGTGAATAAATTCACTACTCCAAAAGCAAAATCCCTCTCCGGAAGTCTATGCAAACATGGCGGCCTCCATATGGACTGACTCCATAGAGATAAAAAGGAAATCGTCTAAACAAACATAAAAAAAAAAAAGATTTCAACTGAAAATACACACAATGGAACATAATTCTGAATTTCATATTCCATTTATTCAAAAAGATGCCCCTAAATACCCCCTAGATTTTACAGATTGGACCTTTGAAATTAAGGCAAACGTGCAGCCTTCTAAAAGGTTTAAGATTTCCTTACAAATGATGCACGTTATATAACATCGAGCCCATGGTTACTTCCAAATCCCAGTTGAGCTTTGATTTCATCCAGTGAATAAAACTGATTTTACCATGACTTCTTAAAAGTGGCGTAAGAGCATTGATGATTCGGTCTCCACTGACGTCTCTTACAAACACTGTCAAAGAGGTCCTTTGTGAACCGGGTCATGTTCCTGAGACTGTTAATAGTTGAACCACATGACTGGGTCTGTCGCTGCGCCAGCAGTCAGCCAGAACCAACTTATACTAACCTGCCAACATGTCCAGTCCAGCTGTGACAACAACACCTTGGATTTATTGTTGCATTAAGCATTTGGCATTTCTCCGCTGAGAGGGAGCTGTCAAACAAACACTAATCAAAAGTAGGTCGTCCAAGACAGCAAGGGTATATCCCTGAAAAGCCCCCAATCCCCCTCCCTGAATCGCATAAACAATCCCCCTGATTGAACTCCTCAAATTAATTGTGATTCATTAATAAACTCAAACAGTCCATATTGAGTTAACCTTATTATTTCTATGAAGTCAGCAATAGGTTCTAAGATCAGATCCCATAGTTACTTAATAATGAAAATAAAAACAGTGAACTGTTTCTTCTGAGCTCAGTAATAATAAAACAAAATTGGACTTACGGTTGGGAAGTTACGGACGAGAAACTGTTTTCCAGAAAAGGCTCCCCCTGCTGGGTTAAATATGAACATATAGTGAAAAAATATAAATACAATATAGATTTTTTTGGGCAGATTCATATGTGTCGATATGGATATAATCGGACATATGGTTGGGGAGTAACGGTCAAAAAACTGTAGTTTGCAAAAAAGCCCCCCTAGTGAGTTAAATCTGAACAAATACAGCAAAGTATGACAAATACAAGATAAACCTCCTTGAAGCTGTTCATATGAAGTCAATTTGGACGAAATCGGTCAGGAAGTTATGTCACAAAAACTTTGTTTTTTGTTAAAAAAAAAAGCTTCCCCTAGTGAGTAAAGTGTGAATTATTGGATTAAGATATTATATATGCGAGATACATTTCCTCAAGTCGATTCATATGTACCAATTTCGGACCAAATCAGACCAAACGATTGAGGTATTTTAAGATGCCCCTTGCGGCAGACATACGCAACTGACCTCTCCCAAAGTCAATCCTGTTCTTTCTCGCACTAAGGTCAATGGTGGAATAGAATTTGAAAATGATCTATTAAATAGATTTTGAGTTATCGCATTAACATGAAGGATCTTTGGCTGATGTGGCGCCGACGATGATTCCATAAAATCCCCGACTTTTCAGCCTGATAGAGATCTCTATCTAATTAAAGCATGTGGATTGGATTGGTGGCTTTCGAACACAGAGAGTAAGACCGATGTAGACGTGTCAGTCTGACCTCCTCCATTAGAGGCTCCAGGTCGGATGGTTAGGTGGTCAATGAGATCTCCATCACACGCCGCTCTTATCGCTTTTGACATTCCAATCCGTGCTCACACATTTTTGTATCTCATTTTCTGATGAAGGGATATTCAGAAAATCCAAGCAGCCTGGCTGCGACGATGATCTAGTGGTCCGCAGCATCATGCTATCAGCTTTTAGACGGGCGGTCTAATGGGAACAGCGACCCGTTTTTCTACGAGGGGGTTTCTAAAACGATTAGATACTTAAGAGTTGGGCGTTCATGTTGAATTATATTTCACATTTCATTACGATCAAATCAAGTCATCATAAAGAAATGTGACTCTTGTGACTGGCTTCATCAGCGTGTGCACATTTAATCAGAGGGATTAGATAATGGAGATAAATCCTAACCACTCTTCTCATATGGAAAATTATTCTCTTCAGGGGTTGAACTTAACAGCCGATTCACATCAAATACATTTATTCTGCTGTTGCATCAAAACAACCTCAAAGTGATCTCCACCTCCAGAGTGGCTTTTTCCTTTAAACGGAATGCGTTTACTCTCCACCTGGGCTCAATATCCTGTGGAGCGCTGCAGCTCACTCATCCTTCCCAACGTTATCATCAGAGACACGAGGCCTGCGGTAGAAGTTAGCGACTCTGCTGAGAGCGTCCTCATTGAGTTGTGGTTAACGTGCTGCCATGGAAACTCCTGCTCCCCCACCACGGGACAAAAATGTATTGTATGTATGTATGGTCTCGGCAGGAATATATCTGTTTTGATTTCCTTTCTCAGGACAGGAAACACAAACACGGAGGAACTTCTGGAATTCCTGTCTCACAGTATGAAGAAAATTATTTTTGTGTGTTCAAGGAAAAACTCATTTACTTTGAAGAGAACAAGCTTGCCATGTTTTTTTTTGTCCAGCCATATACAAGCGATAGCCAGAATAAAACAACAAAATAGACAAAATGTGAGAGATTATAGAGATTAACTATTATTTATATATATATATATATATATATATATATATATATATATATATATACTTTTAGTAATATGTCCATATGCATTAAATGATTTGTCGACCGTATGCCTCTGAATGTTGACAGATCTTTATATAAAGATTATAACTCTTTTACTATCATTTAAGGGTCTTATTTCTGTTAAGTAGGTTGTGCTTAGGTAATGAAAATATATGGTAAAGGAAGATGACTTATAATGAACGTATGCATAACTTCCTGTAAGAAGGATTGATGAATTCATTCGTGTAATAAATACCTCAGAGCTCAGATGATTGAATAAAGAGAGAGTCTGCCTTTATTTGAACTGTCATGGTGATGAATGGGCTACAAGGAGATCTTATTTCACAGTCATAACACAATTGATCTTGAGTTCCTATTAGTTTAACAGATCAGGCACCACCTCGTATGCAGAGCAACAAATATGAACCCCCTGCATGTTTCATATGTGCACTGCTGTGGTCCGTCGGTGTTTTTTGGATTGTCCCTTTAACTGCAGGCTTGCTTATGAAGAAATCCTGACTGGAATATCGTACTGTTTTCATTGATTGACATTGTTGTTGATTAGGTCAGGCATGAGATCATATTGATACATACAGCTTTCAGTACATCACTGATTTCACTACATCACATCACTGATTGTTCGTATGTATGACATAAATGAAGGCATAAATAAATGCAAGCGCTTCCATGCAAGATTTCATGGCATTTCCCAATAATTGATGTTTTGGCCACCTGGGACCAGTGCAAATAGCTAAAATGGTAAATAAGTTCATCAATTATACATTTGTAGTAGAGGAGGAGGAGCAACATTACTGCGCTTTGGAGATGTGGCCTTTGTTGCTATTGTGTCTTAATTGTCTCATGAATATACTCAAGGAGATCCATCTTGTTTTATTACTGAGCTCAGAAAATAGATCTGTATTTATCTTCATCATTGAGTCACTATGGGATGTTATCTTAGAGCATATCGCTTACTTCATAGAAATAGGTGGAGTCAATATGGACTGCTAGAGATTATAAATGAGTCACATTTGATTTGTGGAGTTCAATCGGGGGGGATTGCTTGTACAACGGAGGGGATGGGGGGATTTTCTGGGAAATACTTTTGATGTGAGGAATAACCCAGTAGGCCCAGTTGGAGCCATAGTTAATGTAAAATATTGATTATAACAGCTTTAAATATGTTAGTCTTGGATACATACAAGCATACTTGAGAGCGTTAAACATTGGGTGCATTGACCTGACAGTCCTGTGACTTTAACAACATCCTGTCAGCCACATGTGAACCCGATTTGACGAACGCTGTGGTTTGATTGCAGGGTTCCACAGACAGGGCATTGAGGAGGCTCAGTTTCACAAAGCACAACAACACATTTCACGAGGCACATCCATCTGGGTCACTTCATCCACTCGTCGTGAGCTGCCATCAATTTCCATTACAGCTTGGCAGAGATCCTATGACCTGCTGGATGGCCATTAGTGCCCTTAAGTCTAGTGATTAATTGTCAGATGAAACATTAAAGGAAGCTCCTAGTTTCTTTGCAGCAGTGTGAACTCACTCCAGTATTTTTTAATAAGTGGGGTTGAGTGACCAAACAACACATGATGTAATAGTTAGTAAATATATTGCCCTCCGAAGGACCGGTCCAGAACGTACCCCGCCCGTTCTGTACTCAGGGATAGGTTAGATGGATGAATGGGTGATTCATATGCATATTTATGTCGTGCATCACTCCCCTGAGACCACTTTCTGTCCTGAAAGTAGAAAACAATCCCTTAAATGGAAGTGGAGGCTGATTTTTATCAAAAAAATTTACAATGTGGCCTTTTAAAGTCAAAAACATTTGGTGCAAAACTCTTGTCACTCACCCAATTTTGTCTTGTATTCTTCAGGTTGCTTCGAGTGCTGCATCAAATGTTTAGGCGGGGTGCCATACGCCTCCCTGGTGGCCACAATCCTTTGCTTCTCCGGCGTGGCCCTCTTCTGCGGATGTGGCCATGTGGCGCTCACTGGCACCGTCACCATCCTGGAGACTCATTTCTCAAAGGTGATCAGTGACCACGCCATGCTGACCGACGTGTAAGTGTCCTCACGCTCTCTGGAACACAAGGCATATACAATATTACGTGTTCAATTTCATGGGTCCATTACAGAATATCTTAAATGTAAGATAGGACTTGTACTGATTGTAAAGGTTGCTATTTTTAGCTGATAATGTCTCCCACATTCACTTAACCTCGAGAAAATTCCAAATATAGACCGTTTTTTTTTATTGAGCATCTGTTGGCCCAGACAATAAAAGGAGAATGACGGACTGGAGTGCACCTATTCTATGTTATTGTAGATCTGGAGTGTGCACACACTCAATCTGTCTCCTGGTAGATGGTCTCCAGAGACGCGGATCACCTGTTATCTCAACATTTGGGCTTAACGCCTGCCTTCATCTGCTTTCTATGGAAGGTGGACCGCGATCTCAATTACAGCCATCTGTTCATTATAACTCATGCTTCACATATTGTATGCAAAAAGAAATCCTGCTCTCACATTGGCCGACATTTTTCAGTAGACCTCCCCAGTTTGAAGCTTAATCAAGTTTGTCTTTGATTTGTGCCATTTTAAAGCTACATCTGCAGATTATTCGTGACATTTGTCTTTAACAGAATCCAGCTGATGCAGTACGTCATCTATGGCATTGCCTCGTTTTTCTTCCTGTACGGGATCATTCTGCTGGCTGAGGGCTTTTACACAACCAGTGCAGTCAAGGAGCTGCACAGCGAGTTCAAGACCACCGTCTGTGGACGCTGCATCAGTGGACTGGTATGTTAATACGACCTGATGCGTAAACACAGAAGGCGGGATTCATCGCTCATGCCATGTGATTAAAGTGGAAAGTACATAGAGAAAGAATTTCCTTTTGAAGAGGAGGTACAGTGCTTTTGAAATATGCCGGACTTTCTCCTTTTCCTGATGACTAAATGTAACGTAAAACAGAAGAAACTTGAGTTTATAAAAAATGCTAGCTGTAAGGATCATTCTATTCAATAAGGTGAAATGGGAGTCATCCCAACTTTATCAGCAGTAAATGCAATCAAACACTTCAGATAAAGGAAAATCAGTCTTTGATTTTCCTGTTGTTTTGGCATGCAAGCGTTTCTTTCTTTTTTTTTCTACACACGGGAGGTTTCCAGTACTTAGTAGAAGGAGACGGCTTCCAACCCGGCCACCTCCTCCCACAAAGATGTATCAGCTCCATCCTTCAAATTAAAAGCATCTTATGAAACCGAAACTTAAAATATGGGGCGAGGGACACTTCCAGTTAAGTAAAGTGAATTTTTCCTTCCTTAGTGCAGCTATATTGTTCGTTTCGTGAGCAAGGACTGCTCTTTTGCGGACCTTCCACAGAATCTGAGGTGTTCAGGTCCAGACTCTAATTTTATGCACTCTGCACCATTCCGAGGTGAATTTACACACACGTATGGGATCATTGTCTTCAAGCATGACCATGTTGCACTGGAGCTTCAACTGACCGACTGATGACCTGACATTCTTCTTTAGAACAGAATTCAAGTTTCCTTAATCATGGCGAATCTTCCTGGCCCCGAAGCTGCAATGTATCCCCTCAAGTAGGCCTTATCATAATAAATTGAGCTAACCAGAATTATTTTTCCATAATTGTAAGCATAACTTGTATAAAAACATTGTTTCCACTGATCTCATCTGGTTCGGCCTATTTTACTCTAAGTGAAGAATTAATTTAGCCTTTTGGGCCATCGGATATTTTTAAGGCTCTTAAGTATTCATTTCTTATTGAATTAATGAGATAATTATCTTGTTAATTCATTGAATTTTCATAATTATTAGAAACCTGGAGGCCATCCAACAGTTTTTCCACATTTCTGCATGAGTTTCACATAGCCTTCTGACGATTGTCTAATCTCTGTGTCCTCAGTTTGTTTTCCTCACATACATTCTGGGCGTGGCCTGGCTCGGCGTGTTCGGTTTCTCAGCTGTGCCTGTCTTCCTGTTCTACAACATGTGGTCTACCTGTGCCACAATGAGGTCTCCCATGGCCAACCTCACCAACATTGACTCCATCTGTGTGGATGTTCGTCAGTATGGTGAGAGAAGAGCACGGTTCTAAAAATCCATGAATTGCAGGATTTCCATTACAATTTAAAGTCACAAACCAGACCCAGATGAGGAACAATCTAGACCATGATATTAACCACATTTATTCACGAGTACCCTGATACTTGAAACTGATGGGGTGCCCCCGTCTGTAGGAGTTTATCCGACATTTTACCACAAAATAACTAATCTGTGGGTGCCGCTTTTGACAAGTTTGATCTCCAGTGTATCCTAAAAGTCTGAGATATTATGGAATCTTCTTATTAACCTTAATACCTTAGTGTAAGGAAGAACTGGATAGATTTTGGGAATGGTCAGTTGTATATTTCTGCCACTAGGGGGAGCTTTAGCTGCAAACATTTTGTGGGCCATAATTTCTCAACCGTTGGGCCACTTTAGACTAAATCTGGTGTATATGAATGGACTTGAGGAGATATAGCCTGCATTTATCATATTTTACTCTTAAGAGTTCAAACCTTTACTCACAAAGAGGAGCTTATTTTATTCTATTTATTTTTTCACAAAAAACACTTGCAGACACAACTTCCTAACCATTGGCCTGAATAAGTGCAAATTTACCATATATGAGTGAACGGCCTCAAAGAGCTCTAATTTGTGGTTGTTATATTTTGCTGTAATGGTTCATATTTCACTCATGTGGGGGGGCTTATCTTTGACAGTATCACACTTTTTTATCATTACTTCCCAATCTTATTTGCGATTATGTCCAAATTGGCTCATATGAATCTACACAAGGAGATTTATCATAAATATAAGGAAATCCGTTTTGATTTATTACTGAGCTCAGAAAATATATCAGTATTTATCTTCATTATTGAGTCCCTACGAGATCTTATCTTAGAGCACGTTGCCGACTTCATAGAAATAGTTAAGTGGAGTCATTGTGAACTGTTTGAGATTATTAGTGAGTCACGTTTAATTTGAGGAATTCCATCTGGGAAATTCCTTGTACAATGCAGGGGATTGGGGGCTTTTCAGAGATATACCCTTGCTGTCGGGGACAACAGCGTAGGACGAGTTTATCATTCATATTATTCATGAAGGCTTTTGAATTTCATTACTCTAGGAATTATTCCATGGAATGCCACACCAGGCAAGGCCTGTGGATCTACACTGGGTGACATCTGCAACTCCAGTGAGGTGAGATGTTTTCTTGCATCCACACACATTCAAAGTTCATGTAGGTGGGCATGATGTGGAAATCACCCGTTTTGAAGCTGAAGAATAATCAACATCGCTTGTCTTTCTGCAGTTCTACTTGTCTTATCACCTGTACATCGTAGCATGCGCTGGAGCTGGAGCCACCGTGATCGCTCTGGTAAGCTTCATCCTCTTCCTCGTAGTCCATATTTGCTCAGTTCGTATAAACAGGTCATTTGTCAAGTGCGCCTCTTCTCATTCCCATATGGTTTTGGTTAAAGCGCCGAGAAAGATGACCCAAAAGCAAAAAAAACCTGAGCTCCAATTCCATTTGCTGGTTTTACCACCTACTTGGATGCAGAGGCCTACTTTTTATTTCATAATGGATGGAGGAGGCTGTCACAGGATTGCTTTTTGTAGAAAAAAAACTGCCATATTTTGTAGGATATTGTAAAATTAGTATTAGACTTTCAAATTTTTTGGATAAAATGATTGGCCTCTTAACTATCGTGCCACAGTGCTGGTGACAAACGTCCCCTGCATGCTGTCTTACAACCTCTTCTGTTCTCTTCCACCAGCTGATCTACATGATGGCTACTACTTATAACTTTGCCGTTTTGAAGTTTAAGAGTCGAGAAGACTGCTGCACTAAGTTTTAAACTTTTTTTTTTTTTTTTTTTTCAAGAGCACGGCACAGCTTTTGAGGCTGTACTGGGTAGAGAAGAGATGCCACTGACAATATAAAGAACTAAAAAGAAAACCTGAGAATACACATCTCCAACAATCTCTCGATTAGTGTAAATATCAGACCGCATGCTTCCTTTTAGCGTTTGGGGATTCAGGGATGCTCCTTGTCGGACGCCTCCCGAACGCCGTCATCAGATCTGGGTGGTTTTAGTTTAGTTTACTGGGTTAGTCCTGCTTCTGTTGACTTTCACGTACAGATTTCTGTCACCACCAGTTTCAGTAGAATTCCACAACAGTGTTATTTATATTCTAGATTTGTGAAGTTTATCTTTACCTCCAGTAACTGGACGCGTATTTCAGACATGAAAAGAATCCTACAGTATTGCGCCGCACCTTTCCTAACAGAACAAGCCATTACCTGACTGGAGTCAGAGCTGAAATGCAAATATGTGCAGAAATTACAGCGAAAAATTAGGCCCAACTATGGAGGAGGATTAGGCTACGTGAACATTTTGCGAGGAATTTTGAATTTTTTCTCGGTTACATGATTTTTTTTTTTGGGAGACAAAAGTCAGAATTCTGGGGAAAAAATTTGCTTAGTTGTATGGCTGTGTCAAAAAATTTTAATAAAACATTAATTCATTCAAACACAGCATTCTGATGCCTGGAGCCCATGTTGATATACAGTATAAAACTCTGAAATGAGTCCATTTGATGACAAATATTACAGCTGTTCTCAGGTTTTCTGTTTTTGATTTACCAGATTAGCAGTTTTGGTGAGGACAAACTCTAGAGATACTTTTTGTAAGAGGGACTAGTTACAGTGGCAACGTAGCAGTGACCGAGTCCTTGTCCTTTTTATATTTCTTTGATTTCTTTCCTTTACTTTAAAATTCTGTCACTGACCCGTGCAACCACAAAGTGTTACACAGAAGTTCAGTATTACTTTTTTTGTCACAAGTTGTCTCCTGGACTGAACTAAAAGCATCGACGGTTTGATTCTGATGAGTTTTTCTGACGACCACTGGTGTTTATTATAGAGTAATAGCACACTATGGAAAGGGTTAGGCCAGAACCAGGGGTACGTGAGGCCCTAAGCCTTATTTTAATTCCATGTATTCTATATAAAATTGTCTAATTTTAGAGTTGAATGAAGTTTTTTTTTTTTTTCCATGAGAGCTGAAGCTGATGTTTTGTTTCATACGTTTTTCCTTTTATTCTTAAAGTGCCATTTTTTTTAAAAATCTTAACACTGAGCCTTCAAGCTTAAACATTTCCCAGAATCTTTGCTCTGTTTATAGTTACTTATACCCTATTTTTCATATATTTAATTCTCTATTAAGTTTTTTCCAACACTGTAGCTTTTACTTTCTATATACAATAAACAATCTTTGTTTACAAAACGTATCCCCACTTGGTCTACTTTTTTATAAATCCTGCAGCGACATAGTACATACTTGCGTTTGAAGTTGCGTCACGAATTACTAAATCTCATGCTTTGCACTAACATCAAGCTACAATGAAGTGTTGCATGCACACACTGACTCTTTTCTGACCCACATGCCATTAAAGGGGCATTCCCTGTAGTATTGCTCATAGGACGATAGTGGCATAACTCCAGTTCTAGTGATAATTATAACAATAAGTGTCTATTTTAGTCATCGTCTTACCCCCTCTGTGTGTTTTTTTTTTAAATGCTTAACTTTGTTTGTGTATGACCTCTGATTTCCTGTAGCCTGCTTTGCATCTCTGACATGCTCACCGGCCATCCACCTCACCCTTCTTTTCCAGATCCACTTCCTCATGATTCTCTCAGCAAACTGGGCCTACCTTAAGGACGCCAGTCAAATGCATGCCTACCAAGACATCAAAATGAAGGAGGAGCGGGAGCTGCAGGACATCACCTCACGCTCAAAGGAATGCCTCAATTCCTACACATAAGGATACTTATCACCTCACGCAAAACACACACACACACACACACACACACACACAAACACTGTGGCCCCATTGGACCGAGACTATGCTCAGCTAAAACCTTCCGACTAACCAGGCTCCTAACAAACTAACACATCTATGCTGCTTTCTGCACTACTAACCTACCAACAAGTGGTTTTTTGAAATCCAAATTTCAATTGCTCTGTTTTTTTTCTCTCCATATTTTTATGAATGAATCTTAGGATTTCCATGTAGTGTTGTTGTGTTGTTGTTTTTATAACCAGTTTATACTGGTGAGGCTTGAAACATTGCACTACTCAGTTTGTCATGTGCTTTCCTGTCTTGCTCTTTCTTTCTATTTGTGAGCTGTGGTATTCAGTTTTCATCAAAGAATATATATTTGGTTGCTGTTTTTTTTAAATTCATAATTAATTATACACTACATGAATGGCCTTACATCCAATTTTAGTGTGCCGCTTCAATTTATCATGTAGCGACGAGGAGACATGTGACAGGATGTTGTGCTTGGACATCACATTGAAGACAGAAGTAAACCATAAACAGTGGCGCGTAGCAACTAAGTACTTCTACTCAAGTACGTAATCTTAGATACAGGTACTTTGCTTGATTATTTGATCATTTGTTATACTTCTACTTCACTACATTTGTCTGACAGCTGAAGTTACTTTTCAGAAGTGGTAGATGAAGTTTTCAGGTCCGTTACTTGCGTAAAAGTACCACACTGAAAATACTCCACTAGAAGTAAAAGTATGAATGTATTATCGGCTTAATGTACTTAGAGCATCAAAGTAAAAGTACTCATTGTGCAGGAGAATGGTCGTGCTCTGCGTGTTATCGGAATCTGAGAAGTAACTACAGCCGTCCCCAAAATGTAGTGGAGTAGAAGTATAAAGTAGCGAGTATCCGGTGGAAATAACCAAGTATAATACCTCAATTTTGTACGTAGGTACAGTACTTGAGAAAACTGCTTTCCAGATGTATGTAATCATGTCTAGAGATATTTGGCTCTCACAGGAAGTCGATGCTGCAAACAGACTAAAGATTAAAATCCCCCCCTTCACAACATTAATATTAAATCACCTGCAGTAACTTGGTCTGAAACATTAACGCAGGAGTAACATTAATAGTAATATAATAGTTAGACACATAGTCTTTCCCTTTAAGTACATTTTAGAATGTTCACAGTGTGGTATCAGTACTTTTACTCAAGTAAAGCATCTGAGTCCTTCATCCTCTGCTGATTATACAGTTTTGAACCAGCTCTGTTCAAGTCCTTAATCCTGGTCACAATTAAGTGTTTATAATTTGTTTTAGATCCTCATCTTGATCAAACAGCTCAGAACATTCATGGCCTACATATAACACTACCTCAGATGTGCACTAGAGCCTATGGAAAACAAATTTACCCACAACAACTCCTCCTCCCGTGTAAAACTACACGCCTCAAACACACAGCATGAATTTGTGCAGCTGCGTCATGAAGCCGAGCGCACCCTTCCTCTACTTCACTGTAACGTGAGATTTCATTTGTATGCATAACGCCATTAAGAATGACTTGCTTGCTCTGTTGGCTGCTGCCAAGATTCGCAACCATGTATTTTAATATCTTAAGTCTGGTCCACGTGTGTTCATTCATGCAAATGAGAAGATGACGAACCTGCTTTTCATACATAGTGATGGATGAGCAGGAGTGTAACTCTCCCCCATATGCAATGGTACTATGGAAAAGAGAGAAAAAAAACTACAGATTTAAATAACTTCAGTTGTGAAAATGTACTTTGTTTTTTAAATATTTTTGAAAACCACTTAATTTTGTTTGGTATATGATTGCACCCGTTTTTGATGTGCAGTTGTCACAATGCTGATATTACTCATGTAATCTTTTGATTAGTTGAATTACAGGGATCATTTGTTTCTTATGTTGCATGATGTTTCTGCAGTGTTAAACGTGATGGACAGTGATGTGCACTGACATCGGTGGTAGGCAGTGTTTGCCCCTTCTCCCCCCCCCTCTGATTATGAATTAATCCATTTTATGTAGCATACTTCATAAGTAGTTATAGCTGATTTCTTTTAGGTTGTCAAAAATGAGTTTTATGTGTTTTGCTTGATTGTATACAAGTATTTTCTATTCATGTCAAGGGCTTCTTTGTGAATTTCTGATGCTTAAATAACAGTTAGTTGTTCCCACAGTAATTTATACAAATATACAGCAATCTAAATGGTAAATTTAACCAAAGCATGAACACCATTGTGATTCTCTGCCTGGTGTTTTACACAATATCTGTAGATATTATAGTGCAGACCTGCATAGTTCTCTGCAGGACAAACTGTTCCAGGAGAGGACAGATGTTCGTCTCATGTCGGTATGCTGCGTTTCCTGTTGAATTAACCAAAAACTAAGAATAAAGGTTACCTGTCAATTACCAGGAGGACAAACATCCGGCATCATGTCTTTCTGGGACCCCATCACAACATTACTCACCTGGCCTTGATGACTGTTTTTATGAAAAATTAAAATGAAATAAACCTCTCTGTTGTGTTGTCTGTTTTTTAATGTTCCATATCATACATTTCAGTCAAGCCAAAAGAGTTAAACCATCCAGGAAGATTTATTCAAGAAGTTGTTTAATAAAATAGTGTAAAACAAACATACTGAAAAATAAAAAAATCCTTTTAAAAAAACAAACATGAAAACCATCCAGGCTTGAAGTTGACTTCACGATGACACAACGAGCTCACCAAAAGTCATCCTCTTCATCCTTGTGTGAAACGGCTGCAATGCTGGGAAAAACAGAATCATATTGTTATGATTCTGTGAAAGCCTCAAGGGAGAAAAAACAGAAAAGCAAAAGCCAAGAATAGCCATCTCATCCCTTAAGACAACATAACTTCAAAACTACTTCAGTATTAAACACAGGATACGAGAGCAGAAAAAATGTAATTGCATTAATGGGTTGTCATGGTAACATTTCTTTTAAATTGGAATCATTCATGATTAAAGCCATTTTACTGTTCATTTACGGTGTTCGCCGAGTCCACAGTTTTAAGTCACCTGTTGTCTTTCTCCTCGGATGAACTCCTGGCTTCTGGGCTCAAATGTTCTTCTCTTCCAGGACTCTGAAAAAACAAAACCATTAAAACAAAAGGTATCGGCTTCACATCGAATCAAAGATCTACAGGACTCAAATCACCTGGGTCTGCGGTTTCTCTCTCGCTTCCAGGACCATCTTCATGTATTTCTCCAATGGATTTTCAGATTTAGACTCCTCCTCCTCCGCTTGTTGCTTCAGCACTTCATCACTCTCCTTCGCTAGATCTTCTTCCTCTTCTTCCTCCTGTGCTAGTTCTACATCTTTCAAAAGCTGGTGAGAGAAAGAAGACGTCAGTAATCATCGGAGAGAGGAGCTTTCGAACAACGTGAGGCGTGACAGCTATTACCATCTCTTTTTCCATTCTTTCAAGTTCTTGCTCCTCCCTCTGTCTGGCTTCCTCTTGCTCCTTTTGCCGTCTTTCTTGTCTTTCCTTACGCTCCCTTTCCCACCTCTGCTCGTCATCTTCATAATGTCCCTGAGGGGATTCACCGGAGTGTGGGTCATCTATAACGCATACGGACGGACATGAGTTAATCCTGTTGTCAGTTGATGCCACAAATGAGTACAATATGACCTTCAGACAGTCAAACTGGTGGTTTACAACAGAAAATGGCGATTCTTGTCATCTGGGGTCAGCTGAGCTTATGGGCCTTTAATGAGGGGACCAACGACTCACCCGTTTGGCCAAGCAAGTCTACTGGTTCTTCTGTAAGGTCGGGTGGGTGGGGGTTGGTGGGGTCGTCCGGGGCCTCTTCAGAGAGAGGGACGGCACTGTCCAGGAGAAGCTCTGGAATGTGGCTGGGCTCTGGAGGGAGAAGCTCACAAAGAGATCTTTTATGCTCCACCATAATGCAACAGGGCCAGAGAACCGGCACAGAATACATAATCATCTTCCCTTCATCTTCACCATTGTGCAGGGCCACTGAAAGGACACTTTGGAAGCCAGTCACACACTCATTAAAAAACAGCCTCTCCAAAGTCCTCCAAATGATACGTACTCCAATTTGTTTCTGGGATTTTGTTTCAATTAATGATGGTGAAAACTGAAAACCTACACTTTTGCATCCTGGGATACTTTACTATGAAAGCTTTGAGAAAAATGCTGAATTTAATATTATCTTACATTTCTTAAGGTCGTTCAACTTTTCTTTTCAGTCAAGTAGCTTTGGATGGTTATTTAAACTCTCCAAAAAAAACATTTTTAGCAGTTTTAGGTCAGATGTTGGGAGTCCACCATCGTCCAGACAGCCATTGTTAGGGTATCTAATGTCCTACCATCAACTCCTCTGTCCTTGTACTTTTAAATTTGAGTGCTGTGATCAACACCGTTCATTGTGCCATGTACATACTTTAGATACTTGGGTTGGACAGAGTTGCTCCTCGCATACTTTGCTGAATATAATATTTTCAGTTGTTATAAACAATGTCACTTCCTCTGTTTTAAACCGTGGGGTCCCTTAAGGGTGCGTTCTGGACCATCCAGACCTGTGGCGTTTTGCAGATGCTATGTGGAGGATACACAGATATGTCCAGATTCAATCTGGTAAGTTAAGCGTTGCCTGCCTCAGTGATATTAAATGTTTGATGTCCAAAATATTTTTATAAGTAAATGATGATACATCAGCAGTCATCAATCACAATCTTTGGGCATACTTATTACAATAAAATAAGGCTGTAAATGTTACTTTGATTAGCACTTGATTGTTCGTGCTTTTATTTTTTCACACCCATGAGACTGTAACACATTTTACACTGGTGTCAGAGGTACTTACTGACTACTGACGGTGAAGAAGGCTGCTCTTGCAATTCTAACAGACACCATGAAACAACAGCACATTACCTCAGTTTCGGCGTACTTAAACTGGCTACCAGTTTTACTGTGTATTGATTTAAAAATTTCACTGATCTCTTTAAAAGCTTTTAATGGCCTTTCCCCCAACGCCTTCATGCCTGGACTTCTCCAGGATCGAGCAGTGTTGTTTGTTCCAAGATCCCAACTTGTGAATAAAGCTGACGGGGCCTTTGCATTCAAAACTCCCAGACTGAGGAACAAAAGGGCCATTAAAATTAGGACGGCTACATCTTAAGCAGCTTTCATTAATGAGAAGGCCTGAATGAACTCTCAGATTTACTCTCTGTTTTAATCATACTTCTCTTGTTATGTAACATTTATGACATTTATTTCTTCCTGAATGTTTTTTTCCCATATGTATTTTATTATTTAGTTTTTATCTGCTGTTTTTGTAGTTTGAGGAATTGTTCAGAGAGGTGCATATTAATCAAAAATTTTTTAATAATAATAATAACCATTCAAATCTCGAAAGAAACTATTACCTGAAATCCCCGTGAGATCTTCAAGGCTTATTTTCTCAGGCTGGGGGGAAGACTCTGAGGTGGATAACTCAGGCTGTACCTTTGCTGGACTAACACAAACAGGAACAAAGATGAGGGAATTAGTTCCATTTGAAAATGCATTAAAAAAAATCATGTCATGTCCTTGCCAAAGAGGGTACCTGGGTTGATCTCGTGCGGTGCTCATGAGCTGCGGATTCCGAGGTGGACTGAGCTCAAAGAGTTCACCTGAGCTTACCACCTCACTGTGCGAGGCAGATTTTTCATCAGGTGACATCTCCAGAGACCCGGACAGAGACTCAACTGATTCTATCAGGAAGCAACGACTTCATGTTAGGCAACAAACTCACGGGAGAATTCATTAAAAGAACATTAATAAAAATTAATCAAATTTAGATGTTCAGAATAAGATCACTGGCAACAAACTATTTATTCCTTTAATTGTTGACAGTTATAAAGCGCTATTGACGGTACCTTCTGAAATCCCCCTGTGAAGTGGTATCCTGGAGGAAAAGTGTGCCGTAGATGGAAAGTTGCTTCCCTCCTGAGGGACCCCATCTCTATTAGGTTTTGTGAATGGATGGAGAGTGGGATCAATTAAACCTGTGGACTGAGGTGGGTTGAGGCCCTCTGAGAAGGTCACTCTCACTTGTGTAGGTGGGACAGTGCTCCTGGTGTCATAGGGTGGCAGGGGGAGGGTTGTGGTCGTTTCTAGAGACAGTGGTTTGTGTGATATCTTTGATTTGAGGGGTGAGTGGCTGTTTGGAAGCAGAGACATTTCTTTCCTTTGAGTAGGGTCGGGGCGATGTGAAGGATGTGCTTGATGTTGTGGGGAAATTGGTCTTGAAGTGAGCTTGTGTGTGATGGTGGGGTACACCGCCCTCTGCTGGTAATTCCTGTAAGCCTCCTCCAAGGTTTCAGCTTCCTTCTGCAGGTCCTCCATCCGTGCCTTAGCCTCGGCCCCCAGCCCTATGTTAGCGTCTTGAGGGTCACTCCAATAGAACTTGGATTCTCGCGTGGGACCACCTGTGTCACAAACATCATCATCATCATCATCATCATAACAAACTCTGACTTTTGGCCGAGCTCTGTCAAAATAGATATGAGGGGAATGAAGCTTGGTAGCACTCAGCTGCAGCACAGAGTGATCAACCAGCGAGGGTATGAGGTTACTCAAAATAAAAGGGAGAGAGGAAAGAAAAGCAAACAAGCGGAGAGTTGAACACTAGAGACGATCAAACTCCAATTAGATTTAGACCAAGATGTGGTACCTACTGCTGCAACATGTTTTTTTTATGATTCTTGTTCCTATATTAATAAATAAATTGCTTTGAGATAGCCCATAAATGTATATGATCCAAGAATGGAAGCCAGTATATGAAAAACAAAAATAATGTTAACTTCAGAGATTGTGCGCTACTAATGGTAGCATGTTACTGTATACAAAAAAGCTACATGTTTTGAAGTTGCTAATCACACTAAGAGGGGCCACGTGTGCTCATTCATTGTGTACCTTGTTGAGGTTGGCGAAGCTGCACCTTAATGTCCTTCATGTAGTTGGTCATCAATTGCGACCTCTCCTCATACTCTATAAGCTGAGCATTGAGCTGAGCACACCGCTCTACCTGCAGGAAACCACACGCAACGGGTCACCGGGAAATTCTGCTAAGTGAGGAAAATCTCATGAAATGAGAAAAAAAGAAAAGAAAAGCTGAGCACATAGTTTCCCACACTTAGCCAATGGCTGCAAGATGACTGACCTCACTCTGGAACTGTGCCTGCAGCACCTGTCTCTGACTGTGGAACTCTACCTCATCCAGCCTGCGAGCGTTCTGCAGCCTCCGTAGCTCCTTCTGCAAGGCCAGCTGGTCTTTGGATGGCTTACCCAGATCTGAGAAAAAGGTTATTGAAAAAAATGTTTTATCTAAAAATGGAGGCTCTCTACTGTGCCAATGTCTGTAACATTAGGAGAACTATTGTGAAGAAAGCAGTGTGATATATTTCCAGTTTCTAACACAACAAAACTGGAATTTTGTTGGGTTCCAGTTAATGATTTTTGGCTGTGTGTGTACATTTCACAGGGCTCAGCACCATGTCATACCATGTTGCTTTTGTAACAAAGAAGTGAGAGGCAATCTACTCCCCTGCCACATCCTCAAACATGAAAAATGCTGTGTCCCTAAGGGATAGGTCAAATTTTGGTCATCTCTCATGGGGAAAGGAAGCGCTCTTTCTTTGCTCTTTGTGCTCGCCGAATCTCATTACTCCACTTCTATTTCCCCATCCCTCACTGGTTTGGTTTAAGAAAGCTGTCTACAGAACTACAAACACAGCAGAGAGGCCCCACATTAGCAAACAAGACACATTCAAAAAGACTAATTGGAGCCAGAAAGTTAGGGACAGGCTTCGCAGTACAATGTCTGTCCCTTAGCTAACGACGAGCCCAGATTCAACCAGTCTGACTGCAACAGGATGAAGCGTTAGCTCAGTTAGAAGAAGAAGTTTAATATTGTATTCAACTTATTTTATATTGTGTATACAGGACTAAAACACAGATTCTTTTATCTGTAATTTTGACAGGAACATTACATCATGCAGAGACCTCTATAAGGTGCTTGGTAACATCTGCAAATGCTCACCTGCATGGAGCAGCCTGTTTGTCTCTTGGGCCTCCTCAAGCTGTTTCCTCAGCAGCAGCAGCTGCATCTGATGCTCTGCTTTCTCTCTCTTTAAGTTGGTGTAGTCGCTCATGGACTCCAGTCTTTCCTGTAACAGCTCCTTCTGCTGATTCAACAGTGAAATCTGTTGCTGGGCTGTGTCTAACTCAACCTAGCAGATGACAGAAGAGGCAGGGGGGAAAATGCAGGCGAAATAAAGCTTCTGATTTTTATCTAGTAGGGGTGAAGTAGTTATATTAATGCTTGTTGAATAGGACAGAATGAGCACTGCTTCGGTTGGATTTTTGTTGTTTACCTGGAGTCGTTTCAGCTCTGAACATGCTCTCTTGGACTCCTCCATTTTGCCATCAACTACAGCAGACTCCTTTTGGATACGAGAAGTTTCCACTGAGATAAGCAAAATAAACAGTGAACAATGTAAATATGATCAAATCAGGGGAAATGGCTTACAAGCTGATACAGTTTGCATTTATCTACATACTGACCTTTGTTTCTGTTCTCATTTTCTGTCAGTTTTTCTGTCCTCTTGATGTACTCCTCCTTCAACTCGAGCTGATATCTGATTTAATAAGGACATAACAATGAACAATCTATATATTCCGGATTTCTGTTCCAGATTTGTGTATTGTACCTTATTTCACCCTTTTCTTGACATTTATTCACCAAAAAAGATTCAATGACAGTATTCATAACATTTTGAGAAAGTAATTCTACTGTAGAAGGTATTAAATCTGTGTCTGAAGATTTTCTTCACATGTTTAATGGATACTGTGGTGTGCATTCAGGATAAAGATTTCCCCTTAAACCTAGAAAACAGTGAAATCCTCCGGCAGAAAACGGCAGTATCCCTAAGAAAGTAGAAGGCAGGGGGAATAAGGAGGGGTCATCAGCTGACCTGTCCATGATAATCATTAAACCCTGAAGTCTTGATTTGAGTTCCTTGTTTCTAATCCAGTCCTGGTCAGCCTGGTCCTGCGGACACCCTGCCCTATATTTTTAGGATGTTTCACTGCTCAGACATGCCTGACTAAAAGTAATGTGTCATTATCAGGCTTCTGTAGAGCTTGATGTTAGGATGAGGATTTGAACAGGGGTCCTCATGGCTGCAACATAGAACCTTAGACAAGTCATCATCTTATTGGGCTACTTGTGATGGGGATGTCATAGATGGCTCATACAATGACTTACACAACTCGCCAACTGGATTCCAGGATCTTGTATACTTCATCTAACATAACAGCAATTTGTTTAAAAAGACTGATTCCTCCATATTTAACACAGGATTTTTTCCGATTCTGAAATTTATACTTAATTTTTTTTAAATTATATTTATTTGATAGGAACTTTATCTGTTTATCTGGTAGCATCATTTGTGCAGGGTGTCCAAACATTTAAGTTTTGAATGGTAGCTGAGGCCCCATCTGTTACTAAATCTGTCATAGGATTGCTCTAAGTGTTATTATAATAATAATAATAGACTGCATGTGTTTAAACAACAGAATACGCCTGACTAGTGGTGACAGTATGAACCCAAGCAAGACCTTACAAATGATGCATGCGTGAAATACCTAGAAAGTTCAATCTTCAGCCTTTGGTCGTGTGTGTCCTCCATCGTCCTCACTGCCAGCTCTCTCCTCCTCAGCAACTCCTCAGTGGTCTTGACCTTATCATTATGAATTTGGCAAGTCCTTTCATCAAACAAACACATCATCTTTATCTACAAACAGGTGCTCACGATGCAAGTGCAACCCTTTACTAACAGAAAATGCTCTTACTTTTCAAAAGCCTCCATTCTGATCCTCAGCTCATTTTCTCTGTTTCGAAATGTTTCAATTTCTTTCAAGACAGATTGTCTCTGTGCATACATATTTTTTTCTTCTATCTGAAATATTGAGAAAGAAGAAACATTAATACATTGGGCCTGTATCCGGAGAAAGAAACAGGGTACGTAATCATACTAGCCGTAATCTACCTCTTGTTGTTTTTGCAACCGATCGATGGCATTTTTCTCCCGGTCCGTCAAAGCCTTTGCTTTCATTTCATAAGTCCTCCCAAGTTCTTGCTTCAGCTTATCAAATTCTTTATTAAATTTTTGTTTTTCTTCCAACCTCACCTTGGCGATTTCAACATTTTTAAAATGCTGCATCTTAAAAAACAAAAAACACCAAAGGGTGAGGATTACACGAAGAAGAGAGAACACTCTAATGAGAAGACTATAAAACAATGTATCAGCCACTCATAAATCGAAAAAAGCATTAAAATTTTAGTTTTGCGTTATGGAGTTTTTGACCCATTAATGTTGCATAGCAGTATATCTACCTCTGTCTTCATTTCTGCTTGCACCTTAGCCTCAATGTCTTTTCTATATGCAGACAGCTTTGATTCGAAGGAATACCATTGGCCCCCCCTATAAATGGTTTTCTCATATTCCTCATCAATAGTTTTCATCTTTTCAACTGCGGATGGAAGAAATAAAAAAATGTAAACTGTGTAGTGAAAAAAATGTATGCGGAATAACATTTAAGACTTAATGTCATACCGAGTGAATCTCCATAACTTGCTACACTTGTTGTCTGAGTGTTAGCATCATGACACAAGCTTGGAGCATAATGGTGTGTTAGCTGTGTTAGGAGGCTGATCAGGAACCCTGCTAGGCACAGAGAAAACATATCAAACACAAATATTGGCAGTTTTACATTTATAGAAAAAGGAACAGAATATTGACCACACCTTTATCATCTTTGTTCGCAGCCTGTAAAAACAATAACACAGTTGTTACTAACAATAGGGATTTTAGTGGTTCTCCTTGTCTTAATGAACATTTTTTACAAGACAAATTATGAAATTATTACCAGGGATCTGTAAATTACTGATTCCGGACTAATTCTAAGAAGTTGAAGAAGGTCTTTTGTTGAAACCTGCCAAAGTAGTTCAGAGACCAAAATCAAAATCTGCTTCTTCTCCCATGCTACATTGCAGCTGATCAGACAAACACAGTACAGGCTCACCTTCTCTTTGCGTAGACCACTTTCAGGGTAGAACACAGAGAGTGTGTACTCATAGCCAGAAGTGCAGAGATGGTCAGCCACTATGCTGTTGCAGGCTGAGACCAAAACAGGTTCTGATTTAACAGGTACTGGTCTGGGAACTGGTTGTCCTCCAATCAGCGATGGCTGCTTTAGCTCCTGGATGAGCTGATTTCGTAGCTGTGTCTGTATCAGGTCAGAAGAGTAAAGACAACACGCAGGATGACGACCAAACTGCCTCCAAGCATGGGTAAGTGGAGTTGACATGACAACAGCATTCGTGCTAGTATGACTTACTTTGAGTGTATCAAGCACTCCTTTCTTCCTAAACGTCTGATAGAGTCTTTTCCTCAGTTCATCTGGTGATAAGGTGTCCTCCCTGGCAGAGGATGCCATAAGTGTCCAGTGTTGCTTTGAATGTTCTGACGGAAGAGTTAAAGTCAATAACAACAACACCGCAGAATCAACCGGCTAAGGAAACCCCTCTACTAGTTCTCAAACATTTTTAAATAATTACAAGTTGTCAGATTTTAACCGTTTTCTGAACACATAACATCACGGATGTTTTAAAAAAGAGAACGATTTCTCCAGTTTACCAGCCTAACGACCAGAATGA
The DNA here is from genome assembly GCA_037951165.1 of Lophius americanus. Classification (NCBI taxonomy): domain Eukaryota; kingdom Metazoa; phylum Chordata; class Actinopteri; order Lophiiformes; family Lophiidae; genus Lophius; species Lophius americanus. The sequence continues at coordinate 3,319,333 of JBBDHG010000040.1, read as the reverse complement.
TGCGTCCCTTTCGAAGAGGACTGCCTCTAACATTTAAAAACGTCAACGGAACTGTTGGCCTTCTTCTTCGTTGGTGTTTATTGGCGATTGACAACCAGCTCGTGGGCGCATTACCGCCACTTATTGTATTGGAGTGTAGCACACTAGCAACCTTGCTATATAGTAGTTGTTGAATTATCGGAGTAGAGGTTTAAAATGTTCCCTTTATTGTAATCAGATGCATCGTTCTCAATGTCATCATTAAGGCAAAGGTAATTTTCTCGAAAGACGACAATTGGTAAATGCGTAAACACTAAAGCAGTATCCATATCCTGATTGCGTCGACAAATTAATTGAAATGTGAAAACATAGCCGTAAAAGAAAGTATCCTAAAAGGGGGACATTATAGTACATTCATAGATTTTTTTGTGTTTTCATCGTACATCGCGAAAGGGTGGAATTATTGTAAAACTGCGATAATCATCGTACGTCCGATAACGATGGACACAGGGAATTCAACTTCCAGGCAGTCAGGCAGTTATGACGTAATATGAAATTCAACAATTTCTTAAGTTTATTTATTTCAAAGCAAATGTTCTTAAATTAATTTTTGGTTTAAATGAAATAACAGTTACGCTAAAAAAAAAAAAGTTACAGAAGATGCCTGATAAATATATTTAACCCCGTGACCATGTCGTCATTTTTATGCGACTGCATTCGCAAATCTGTAGGAAGTGAAATTATCAGGTAAACAAACGTCGTATTTTTAGCAAGAAATACTCCCCTATATGTCCCCTATCGATCTTATGCTCTTAGTGGATTTGATTTGTAAAGTGTATGACCAGACGAATATCTTATTAACTACGACACCAAACCCATGTAGAGTTCAACGGCTGACGTTTGTTTTTACTTGCCTAATTGATCAGAAATATTTGATGTTTGGGAAGATTTAACTGTTCAATTTACTTATCTTTTTCTGCATTCTTCTCAAGACAGTTTTTTTTTTGCTAAGAAGAAGGGTAAATATGTCTGGGAGTTTTTATTTTGTCATGGTTGGTCATCAAGACAACCCTGTGTTTGAGATGGAGTTCTTGCCAGCTGGGAAGTCAGAATCAAAGGTTGGTCTTTTTTTAAAACACCAGTACTCATTCCAGTGCATATTTTCTTCACACCCACACAATAACAAGACAAAAACAAAACAAAAGGAGACTGACGATATTTACTGATCATACCTTTGCAGTTGATGGGACGGAACGATAATGTATTTTTAATTCTATTTGTGTGATAAGAATTTTTCCCATTATCCACAGGACGATCATCGTCACCTGAACCAGTTCATTGCACACGCAGCTCTGGATTTGGTGGATGAAAACATGTGGCTGTCAAACAACATGTACCTGAAAACCGTCGACAAATTCAATGAGTGGTTTGTGTCGGCCTTTGTCACTGCGGGACATATCCTTTTTTATTCAATTATATTCTTGTTTTTTTTTTATCCCCTCAGGGAATGTTTAGCTGCAAATTGCATACTCTACATTGTAGTACATGTTGAACATACTATCTGCTGCCTGGTTGCAATTGCATTGTCTGGCAAGTGTATATGTGGCAGAGATGGAGAGACAATTCTCAACTGGCATAATAAATATATATTTATCAGAGATGAGGACCATAAGAAAGCTGTTAATAAGCAGGCTTCTATCAGTTATGTGTATCAAGTGATTAAGACAGAGAGAAATGAGAGCATAACCTTGAATTGATTGACATTAATTATAACTGCCATAAGTATCTGAAATTAAATCGTCAAATCAGGGCAACATAAACTGTTAATTGTTGCCCTTCAACCATTTTTCGCTAACATACTAATTTGCTGTACATTTTGTTTTGGATGGCAGTCACATTGTTATAATCACATTCATGGATTTCATTGCTGTGATATTTTCTTTAATTCTTTGCTGCACATATACGATTGATCATGTTGCATGACATCAGACAAGAGGATGGGATCAAAAACTTTTTTAATGATGTATATGATCTATACATAAAGGTAAGTTGTTTTCCATGGGACTGGAATAATGTGGCAAGTTGGAATGAGTTTACAGTTGCTTTATCCCTTCTGTTCAATGTTTGATTTAATCAAATTCTACCGTTTTGCAGTTTGCAATGAATCCATTCTATGAAATCAATGCACCGATCCGCTCTACAGCTTTCGAGAGGAAAGTACAGTTTCTTGGAAAGAAGCATCTCCTGAGTTAAACAATTTCCATCCACAAGGATTGGAATGCATCATGTAAATGTATTGTTGATATATCACACTTGTTTGATGTCTGTATGTTGTCACCCGCTGTTTATATGTGCAATCTGTATTAAATACATATATTTACTATAAAACATTTTCTTGTTTGATTATGTTGTCGGTGTGCTAAAAATATCTGTCAGATCACACATTGTTTAATTGCTTTTTTTTTTTATTAGAAAGCAAAGCAAAAGGTAATTAGTTTAGTTCCAACCTTGTGATAAAAGATAAAAAACACTGAATTCCTGGTGGGGAACATCAAAAATCCAATCTGACAAATAGTTATTTAAAATTAATATTTCAACATTTTCTTTATTAAACCAGGGGAAAAATGTTCAATTCAAAGTATAAAAATTGTTAGACACTTAAAATAATAAAATCATTATCTAAAACAATAACCTAGTAATGACAAACGTTCACTCAATCATGGCTGGTATTTTATTACACTGTTACCCTAGGGAAATCATTAATCAAAGATTTTAAAGGTAAGATTTTTAAAGTACAAACATTTCCATAATTGTAAAAGCACTGTGCCATGCATGGTTATCTTTGCTTTAAAACGCATCTTCTTTTAGGGATCTGGTCCACCAGTACTGTCAGCACACTCAATCCTATTATTTTTTGGAATGTGCACATAGGAGAACCAAAGGTGCAATAATCACGACAAGCCTCAATTTGTTAGTTACACAAAGTGCCCTAGTCATTTAGTAATTTTGAAAAAATATGATTATTGGATATAAACATAAGCCATTACTACCAGCATAGTTAGTTTTGGATAGAAAGTTCAAAACCCCCATCATAGTCACACTCCAAGGGTAGTTCACGTCTGTGCATTTTTCAATAGTCACACAACAGGCTGACTGTTGCAAGACAAGTTAAACCTTTCACAATACTTTTTGCATATTATGTATTTTTTCCCCCTTTGATAGTCTGAGCTAAAATTAAGATCCAGTTTGTGTTTCTCTTACCCTCCCAGAGCCAGACTTCTCAAATGTGACCGTCAGGGTGAGGTATTTTGTTTTCATTTTTATTTATGATTACACGGGTCAATTTAGTGTTTCCTTGTTTCCTCAAACTGTAGTTTAACTATTAACATTAATAAACCATCAACAGTATAACTAATCATAAAGCGAGTAGCATAATTTGTTTAAATAGGATGAAACTACAGCATTGTGAACCAACAGCCTCATCATGTAACACATTTTGAAGAAAATTCAGGTTAGTCATAAGTCTTGGATATTATGAACAGCAAATAGCAGAAGACCGAGGCTTTCTGTGGAGCTTGACTGTGTCTGTGGGTATGAGATGGTCCGTTCTGTCATCCGACGCCAATACTCTGCGAACTGCCTCCTCAAAGGCCACTGCTACATTTGTGGCGTCTTTGGCACTGGTCTCATAATAGGGGAAGTTTCCATTCTCTAGGCACCATTGCCGAGCTTCTTCGGTAGACACTTGCCTCTCCGTCACATCCAGTTTGTTACCCAAGACTACAAATGGGAACTTCTCTGGTTCTTTGACATCTGCATAGTAGATAAACTCCTTCTTCCAATTACCCAAATTGAGAAAACTCTGGTTGTCATCAACACTGAAGGTGAGTAAGCAGCAGTCAGAACCACGATAGAAAGGAGTTCTCAGGCTGCGGAAACGCTCCTGGCCGGCTGTGTCCCAGATCTGTAGGGTAACTTGGTGGCCATCGACCTCCAGTTCCTTGTTGAGGAACTCAACACCAATAGTGTGGAAAAGATGTGTATCAAACTTGTTGGTCACATAACGGTTCATGAGGGAGCTCTTTCCTACACCACCGTCACCCAGCAGAATTACTTTGAGCAATGATGCCTTTGTTGTCATGGTTATTATCTCTTGATCAACCACTTTTAAGTAAATCACCTAATGGAGAGATAAAATGTGTAAAACAGTTTATTATCTGCACAACAGCATATCACCAGCTTGAAATAAGACACAGTAACAAGGAACCACCTGAACTGTAACAAAGATACAGTTGGGAGTTGCATCATACATAATGATGATGTGTAGGCGGTGACATAAATACTTGGGTACTATCTTTGATGATCATCTGAACATCGAGGCTTTTGTAAAGCGTGGGCAGTAGAAAATTCCTATTCTCTATAAGCCAAATTCCATCTCCGTCAGCTAAACCATTCTCTCTCATTTTTATCAGACTTATCAAGAGTCTCCTGTGTTGTTGTTTTCTTTTTATATATGTTGGGTTCATAGCTTCATGGTTAAAGATTGGAGCAGTCGGTACAGTTTTAAAAAAAAATTAGCTCTAAAATCTGAATATTTTTTTTGAACCAATAAATCTTCCAGAAAACAACCAATATTCTGTCTTCTGATCATGTTCTTTCACGTAATTTTTCTTTGTTGACATTGTTCTGTTTTACGACTATGTCAAGTAATTCATTCCCTCTGCAATCCATCTCTTAAAAATTATACATAGATGTCATTTTTTTGTCCTTTTTTTCAGCACGGCTGTCGGATCTATCAACTCTTAAATTATTTCAAGCCAATTACTTGCTACTTATCTAATATTTCTTTAATCCATGAATAGATTTTATTCATGGATTAAAGAGTTACCGTGCACATTTTGTTTTTTTTTATCTGTATCTTGTACTGTCTGTGCTTTGTGTAAGGGCTGCTTTATATTTCAATTTCTCCAGTGGGATTATACAGTTGTTCTAACTTTACATTTGAGTACATACACTAGTAACCCGTGTTTTCTTTTGGACTCACCCTCGTTTGGTTTGGACTCCTCTGATTCTCCAAATCCTGTGCAGCAGAACCTGGTGGTTGGTCACATGCTCATGTGTTTTATGTTTATTGAAGAAGCCATGAAGGTAATGTTGAGCCAGCTGTAAAAGTGACAAGAAACATGTTTCCATATTAAAAAATAGCCCATGAAAACAGTTTCTTCGGGAGAATCAACTTGCAGGAAACATATAATCAACCACTATGCGTCCAATACACCGTTTGAGAGTGTCCATTAAGATTTTGTGAGACTAATGTTCAGCGAGACGATGCCAGCTAAGAGCTAGCCAGGCTAACAGACAGGTAAGATAGCTACTAACGTACCTCAGAATTTAGGCCGTGTCGCTTCACACTGAACGGCAGATAAAACAAAAAAAATCCCTCAATTGCATTAATGCAATCGTCTTAAAGTCTCTCGATCTGGCGTGGTTCAAAACTAACATTAGGTCGTACCGTTTCCTGGTTGACTTTAGATGCTCGGTCCTACGGAGCTAGCTGCTTACAAGCTAATGGCGCTAGGACAGATTTGGATCTTGTGATCTCGCCAGACAGAATCTGTGCTCAAGTAACATTGGTAATTTGGTAAACAGAAGCTCCAAATGGGACCAAACTATTTGAACGCATGGTCTGGTTGGATTATTTCTGCCTAAAAACTCGTACGGGAACCGATTCACCCGACGTGACGTCACTGTGATGGCGTCCACTGCGGTGATTGGTGACAGAACGATAATTAATCCAATCACCTCTAACCAGTCATTTCCTTCTGCACGTGATAATTGTGCCCTGTTCGGTTTAGTTTAATTTTCTTATTCATTCACCATACTTACACACATAATACATTAATTCATTATAACGTTTCACTCGCTTCCGTAGTTCATCTCCCTTTTCATTCCTTTTTTTTGGGTGCTTTTTGGACAGAAAAGGTGTAAATAGCTCTCGAATCAAACTTGCTCCCCTGTAATAATAATAATAATAATACATTTATTGAGAAACACAAGTGTATGTCTAGGAGTGACATTGATCACAGCCCCCTAAAAATGTTGTTTCCCAAACCTTTTCAGTTTTAATACCCTTTATTTTTAATTCAATATTTCTATCAATTTATTTTGGATTTACAAACGCCATAGATTTTTTTAATTACATTAATTTATTAAAGTTGCAACAAAAATGTCTGCAGTGACCTACTTGGGTAGTGACCTACTCAAAATTTATTGATATGAAATAAATTGGCTTCTGATGTGGCTCCTCATCAGGGCACCCAAATTATTTTTACATAGTTGATCATTTGAAGTTTACATTTTTCAGAGATTGAAAATTTCATGGATTACTGATTACTTTCAGGATTACTGAGGCTAATTGAACACCACAAAATGTGAGCAAAGAGTGCAAAGATCACATTTAAGACCGTTCCTTTTTAAAAAAAATTTTAAATACATACTACCTTTCTTGTTAAATAAAACATCCAATTCTAATATTTCATGGGAGTCTTTTAATAATTGCACATTGGTGAACTATCCACAGTATAGTGGAAAATATTAAAAATAAAGTATTTTTGTATTATTCATACTCATCCTTGTTCCACCAGAGAGAGACATTTAGCCATTATCTGTCCTCCACAAAGCCTTCTCCACCTCAGATAGAAAACTGGACAGGATTGGGTACATACTGTATATAAACTAATTTTTTAGTTCAGTCGTCCTCCTTATACTAAAGTTGGCTTTCTGACTAACCTTCAACCAACTATTTCTCTTTAAAAAGTCAATTCAGAAAAATTCATTCAGTTGCACCCTTCTCCTACTTGAGGGACCCAGTATAATATTTGTTTGAGTGACCTCTGACTCCATATTAGTCCAAACTACCTGTCACCAATGAGAAATAGACACCTCTTTCCAACATCCCTAACATTGACAGGCTCTCCGTGTAATTTTCATTGCAGTCTGATGTGATATAACATAACCAATAAAGTACACATGAAGATGGAACTCTGTAGTTTGTAGTCTTGCATACTAAGTGACATGATCAGGAAGTGTGACCCATGTATACAGTCGTACAAAATGATGAGTGGGTGGTCGGGGGAGGGGGAGAGGGTGATAAATATGGTTAAAAAAACAAAAACAGATTTAATGCAATAGTACAGTATTTGAAAGCAAAATGTACAGCAGATATGCACTGATATTTTTTAAACCAAACTAACCAGCCTTCAAAAATTGTGATTCATCTCATTTCAGATGTAAGTATGTCAGGATTCACATTACACGTCAGATTATTTAGAGTTAACTAACTTATCGACTACCAACAAAGAACATAGAACAACACAGTCAAACCTAACTAAGAGATAATGAAAGCATTTCCACATATACCTGAGATCTGAGTATTCTTAAGATGCTAAACTGAAAATCATGATAGAGAATGACACAGGAAGTATTAATGAAGCAAATATGCATGAACTAATCAATCATATTCTTCTTTCACTTCATGTGTCTGCATGTTTATGTTGATGTCACGTGAAAGCACTTCCACAGAGAAGACACCATTACGCCAACAGGGAACAGGAATCTTTAAAATCTATCAGTTAGGGCAGATTTTCAAATTCTTAATCTTGGGTGGAGACCCTTAGAAGATGGGGTCGAGATCCTCCTCACAGGTTCCTGAGGTCAGCACAACATTGTCCAGCCCAATCTGTCCTCCAACACCTTTCCCACGCTGAGCTTCAAAGACAATCTGAAATACATTCAAAAATGGAAGCGTTTTATCTTTATGTTGTAGATCCCGACATTAAGGCAAAAGTTTAAAGGTTGTAATTGGAGTGTCCCCCAAAAGCCCTTAATCCACCTGCAAGTAATAGTCCAGAATGGACTCCTCAAATTAAATGTGAATTTATGTCAGAAAACAGTGTTTTTGAAAAAAAGAAGAAGCTGCGCCTGGGAACTAAAATATGTAGATAAATAGATTTATTAGATTCAAATATGATATATGCAAGATATATCTCCTTGAGTCGTTCATATGCACCTAATTTTGAGTAAATCAGACCGATTGATGAGAAATTATAGCCCAAAAACATTTGGAGATAAAGCTCTCCCCAGTGTTGGCAATATAAAACTGACCGTTCCCAAAATGAATATAGTTCTTCCTCAAACTGAGGTCTATTTGGGTATAGAATTTGTAAGTGATCAATTAAAGAGTTATTGAGTTATCAGGTTAACACGAAGCATCTGTGGCAGTGGCAGCAGGCATGGACACAGTGACGGCGACGATGATTCCATAATATCCCCAACTTTTTGGACATATAAATACTGCAAATACTGTGTAGTAATTTAATGTTTCAGAATTGAAATAACTTCACTTTTTACTGCGTAGGCCCACAACATAACATTTGTGCTTTTTATAATATCATAATTTTGTTATTACAGGTGTTATTACTATTAGCAGCACTGCTTTGGTTAATATGTCTGGCATTGTATTAAATAAATAAATGACTCACAGTTTCTGGGGGTCCCTCATTCCAGGCAACAGTGAGGACCTCCGTCTGCCAGTTCTGGTCTCTGCTCTGGCTCTGCTCCCAAACTGGGTAAACAGTGTTATCCAGCAGCACCCTGAGAGTTCCCACATTATAGCCCAACATGCGGTAGTCAAAGGTGAGGCAGAAGCTGCCCTGCTGGACCCGATCACTGAGGAGCAGCTTCAGCTTGGCGACATCCTCCTCCTCCCCTATGAGCCCACTCATGGCCATGTAATACTCAGCTCCTGCAAATTTGCAGCACATGTAAGTATATGCATGATAGACAATGATTCTCAGACAATATGTAGGAGATGTTTTAATGATTCTGTCACCATCGTCATGGTAAGCTACACTCCAGTCAGCGTCATCAGCCTTGTCTTGGAGCCACTCACACGCTCCCTGGTCAAAGTTGCAATCCATGATGAACTCTATAGTGGATATAATAAGATCAAAATTCAAGCAAACACATGCATAGATTGACAATGGGACAGAAAGAGATATTTCATTACCGTCCTGAACTGGTGTTATATGGATTTCTTTTACTTCAGTGCCATCACGAAACACTGATTCAAAGTCCTCTGATACTGTAAAGAAATTAAAGACACATCATTGTTAATTGTGGTTTAAGGTGTTTCTTTTGGCACTATATCACTCTATGGTGCAAACTTTGGCACTTTTAAGGTACATTGGCTATCCAACTGTGCAAAATGGAAAGTCCTTGTGGTATTATCTCACAAAAACAGTGTAGAATAAAATTAAGTTTGAGATATTTCTATCAACTTTGATTCAGTAGTTTTCGAACAAATTCACCGATCATTTCTTGGTGTTACTGTAATATAACAATGTTATCGCCGCTTTAATATAAAGAAAAATACATATCAGGCAATGATAGAAAGATTGGTGTTTTTTGTGTTTAATCACAAATTACTCACAAAGTAATACACAGTGTTACACAGTAACATTTCAGTGTCAGTAACACAATGTTACTGACACTGAAATAAATAATGATTTTAGGTCTGACCTAACCATAGACACTAAAGTTATGAAAATGCCCCTGATAGTTGTGGAGCATTTTCAAACTGGGTATATAATTCAGGTAAGTCTTAACTTGAAATACCTAATGAGTGGAACAGGTTTTAAATTATAGCACTACAATCGTAAATATGTATTTTAAATTAAGCTCCACGTTCAGTTTTACCAAGATCCACAGCTAGGATTTATTAAGACCCAGTTAGACTGAATTCCTTTCATGATGGTGAACCAATCAAAGTGGCAACTGATAATTTCGTATATATTTCATAGTCAGTAAACAAGTTAAGACAGATGTAACCTTAAAAAGGTATGAATTCCCTGCATTCCTGTATGTCTCCTCAAAAAAATGCTAAGAAAATTTGGCCCATAAATTCTTCTGAAAGAATATGATCTTCAAAAACATTAAAATTTACGCAGCAAAGAGATTTTCCACAGTGAAGCTAAAAAAAAAAAAAAAAGGGCTTTTCAACCGACAGGTGCAGACCTGCCCTGCTGTCACTCATGTCCTCAGATGAATCTACAACTTTAGGAAACAACCCCCCAAGTATTTAAAAGCTCATGGAGCAGCCCAGTGACAGCTGGGGTTATTGAACCTGCTCAGCCAGAGTGGGTTAGAGTGAGACAGGTCCAGGGCGCTGATGACAGACTACCCTACTAGCAGTCAAGTCTGTTTGCACAACAGCTGTTTGGGGAAAACATAATAAAAGGTTTGGAGGCTTGGTAACCTCCCTCCTTACCCTCCTCCCAGGAGATGGGAAGCAGGCCCAGGATGAGATTTGTCCCTTAGCTCTCACATGCCGACAGACTAAAATTCCTCCCCGGAGGTGATGGATGTCTCGGGGCCTGTCTCCTCTTGCTATCTTAGTTCCTACACAGACTTGGGTGTTTTCCATAAAGATCAAGACTGGTGATGAAAGGAATCCTCATTAATGGGGCTTCTCTCAGAGGTACACTCTTTATAGCAATGTATGGCCGCCATACCCACTCTTTATGTGAGATACGTACTTTCAGCCATTGATCTTTGATTGATCTTCATATATTTAGTTTTATTTAGCTATTGGTGTAATATTTTATCAATGCTTTTTCCACTTCGTGACCTTGAGTGTAACTGCTGCGATATAACAATTTACTGTAAAAGATCAATAAAGTATCTGTTCATCTATCTGAAAATAATAAAATGTTTTTTTTTAAAGTGTCAGCTACGATGATTTAGAGTCAGCGACTATTTTTTTTACGATTCCCAAGTATTGCTTGATTAAATGTGTTTTAGCAGCTTATTGACTAAAAACAGTAACAATCCTCCAAGAAGAGTCTCAGAGGCGTCTGGGTTTTGCAGGAAACATGAAGCAACAAGCCTCTAATGAATGTCTTAGACCTGACCTGCTAATTTATTTATTCTTAATTCTGCTGCCAGCTGAGAAATCATCAGCTGCTGTGTAGACATGAGGAAAATAAGCACATAGGAACATTCTGAGCTTGTTTAGTCTGTCTCCGGCAAATTCTTTCTAGACCAACCAGATTGCTTGGTTAGAGAAGTGGCGCCAATGGAAGCAATGCTTACTGAAAACATCTCCTCTTGGATTGAGCTGGTTGGTTTCCGTTTGCTCCTCTTCCTCCTCCTCTTCTTCTTCAGGAAATTCTTCTTCCAGTCTCTTCTCAGTTTGAGTACCAATGTAGACCTCTCCATCATAGTCAAAAGGCTGCTGGCGGACTTTAGGGGACGGCGTCGCGACTGGATCCGGAATAACATTTTTGTGGTCCAGCTTACCTCCCAGAATCCCGTGCCTCTCTTGGGAGTCTGGAATGGCTGCAGGCAGGAAGAGGAATCAGACAAGACATGTGGAACCCCAATCATGGGTGGGACATGAGGGATTTTCCCTGGTTCAGGCATCGTGTTTTGCAGGTTGTACTACATGCAGTTGAGGCATGACAGCGACACTGATTGCACATATTTATCGAAATAACATTCCATATAAAGAGAGGAGGGCCATGCTGAGGATTCCAGGTCTCACATCAAGCTGTGTGTTTTGTGGACATACAATATTTCCAGCCACAAGCAAGGGAAAGCGTTTGAGGAAGTGCTCTTGAGAGGAAAGATGAGGGTATGAATGAGGTTGCAGGGCAGCGAGTGAACAGTGAAAGCAGGGTCTCAGATCAGATTCCACACAGTCTCACCATTGAGGAAATCATCTGCACTGCCTTTGTCTCCATCCCACGACCTCTGATTAAACGGCTTGACTATAAGGAATAAAACGTATTAATACTTATCTTATTTGACGCTGAAACCCCGGCTATACAACACAACCTGTCTTTCTCCTTCTTCTCCAGATTACTGGCTACTACACCATTTCATTCACACATGTGCTTTTTCAATTTTGGCTTCTCCTTTGCTGACAAATGCAAAAAGGAAGTTCAGTCTGACAGGAGGAAACCAGCCCTTGCAGAACAGCTATTTCCTGATGTTTTAAGGTTTTTCAAATCTATTGGGAATGGCGGCATATTTCATGCTCCATCACATATCGCATCCCTAAAATGAATTAATTCATAATTCTGTATAGCAATTCTAGAATCTCACCAGAACATTCAAAGCCATTGCCTCTGAAGCCAGACTTGCACCTGCACTTGTAGGATCCTCGAGTGTTCAGACAGTCAGCATGGTGGCTGCACTTGTGGGTGCCAGATTCACACTCATCATGGTCTGGAATTGGATTAAGCCTATTTTTACCTTAAGGAGTGGGATTAATCACAAATAGTCCGCTGCGATAAACATGCATACCTTACCTACACAGTCATATTTGCCGTCAACATATTTCAGATCGTAGGCCTCCTGGCATTTGCAGTAGTAGCTGCCGAAGGTGTTGACACATTGTTTGTTGTATGGGCAGAGGTTCTTCCCGGTTACACATTCATCAATATCTGAAGGGAGACAAAAGATTACACAGCTTCTGGTTTTACCTATAGGAGGTTTGCATTATCAAGTTTGGATACAAATGGAAGAAGATGCAGTTTTACACAAAACTAAATTGTAATGATTCGCCTCGGTTGTCCCATTAAATCCACGCCAAACAGTGCGTTCTTACAGTGTATAATATAGTTATTGAATGTGCATCAACCCAGCATGAGAGGTGAGAGAGGTCTGAACTTCCTTGGATGTTTCCTTTTTGTGACTTCTTCAATGAGCCTTTGCCATCTTTTGAAGGAATTTTGGAATGTCGACCATTATTGAGAGGGTTCACTTTTATTCCAAGTCTTCTCTAGTTGTGGAAAATGTGTTATGATTTTGGTTTTACCAGAAGAAAATACGATGGGATCGGATTTCGATGAGAAAATACACAGAAATGAGTTTTTTCTAGCAATCGTTTTGACACACGTGTTGCCATATTGAGCAGAGCGCTGGAAGAGCGCATACCTGCAAACGTATAAATCCTACTATGGTTATGACATAATCTGCTTGTCTATGCCTCTGATTGTATTGACATAAAAAAGTTTCTCATGTTAACCCCTCATTGAAAGAACTTCAACCGAATCAACAACATCACTGTCATTCCTAGACATAGGCTGAGTGGGCCGGGTAACGGCGTCGCCTTAGTAGGAATTGAAATATACAATCTTATTCCATCCAATCGTGTTGACAAACCTCAAAATCTCAATTGAACGACATTGTTTTTATTTGAAAACACACACAAAGCATTGAACAAATAAATGACTCAATCGCAAAACCTCCTCCAACTAAGATTAAAAACATGTTACATTTCAACTCGACTTTAAACAGTATGTCACATCTAAGATTGTTGCATTCTTAAAAACTCATCGGTCCCGTTTTTTATTTATTTGTTTTTTTACTTGTCATCTCTTGCTGTTTTTCGTAAATGGCACTTTCAGCCGACTCTTTTTTCCTGGCTAGTTTGTACAAACAAATCTGGGTTCTCTCATTCATCTGAAAGTCATCAGCGATTCTTTCCCCTCTTCCAACAGTGAGCCTCTCCATCTTCATTTCACTGCTTTACATGCCTTACGCTGTCCTACGGCTCATGAGCTCTCACTGACTTCCCATCAGCCAACACTGCTAATTTGTTTTTGATATATCTGACCGGGCAGGAAGCACTGTGCTTCGCTGCGGTGAGTGACTCATTGGTTTTGTTGTAAATGCAATGAACTACTTAAATCCCTTTAGGGTTTCAAGCCAACAGTAACTTTACGGTCAGTAATGCTTTTGATAAGCTGTCGAATAGTGAGTTTACATTTGCATACATCATTATATTGTCTGATTTGAATCTACCGATATGCATTATTCCATATGTCTTTATTTATATTCTGAAGTATGCGATATACATTTAATTCGTAATTCGTAATCTATCTGTTTTGATTGCGTTCATATGGGGAAAGTGAACTTTTGGAAATGTGTGTGAACTCCATGACCCTCAGTCACATCACAGAAGGTCTGTGAGAGGAAATGTAACATAATAACCTTTTTTTTTGGCAGCCAGGCATCCCAAAATCATATGATTTAATCATGACAGAATGGTTCCACACAGCAAAAGAAAAACAACTTCCACTCTATAAGTTGGAATGAACGCTAAGCCAATATTTTTCCCCTCTGTATTGCTGATATGGAATAGAGCTATTGCTGCATCTGATGTTTCACTCTCCAGACACTGTGTATAGACATTTCTCTAATCAGAATTGACGTTGATTTTACCTTTATCTTTTACAACACTGTATGATTAATCACTACGTTTGTTCTCACCTACACAGGTCCTCTCATCCTGCCCCAGTTGAAGCCCTGAAGATGGACAGAGGCAGCGAATCTCCCCATGAATTTCCTCACAGCCATACTGACAGTGAGCAAGAGAGCATGTCCTAGAATCTACATGCATGGACAAACACAAAAACACACAAAAACACCTGTTTAATTATGTTCACTAGGCAACGTTGATCTTTATATTTCCACCGAGGGAAGATGGCATAATTTTACTCACTGGCACAAGACCCATCAGGCATTAAGGTGTAGCCGTTGAGACAGTAGCACTTGTAACTTCCATAGCTGTTCATGCAGCGATGCTCACAGGGACGAGGTTTTAGGCCACACTCGTTGAGATCTACAAACAATAATCATCCATTCAAAATATTTTTCTTTTAAAACCTTTGAATTATTTGAAAAGCTCCCAATCCCCTGCATTGAACAAACAATCCCCCTCATGTGAGAAAGTCTCCCCCTAGTGAGTAAATATGAACCATAAGAGTAAAATATGATATACAAAAAATAACTTTCCTCGAGTTGATCCACATGTATAAAATTTGGAATAAATCGGTCCGGTTTAAAAAATTACAGCCTGAAAACTTTTGGAGCTAAAGCTCCCCCTAGTGGCAGAACTACACAATGGACCTTTCCTCAAAGCAATCCAATTATTCCATGCACGAAGATCTATGTGGGTATAAACTTTGGCAATGACCCATTAAATAGTTTTTGAGTTATTGCATTAACACGAAGGGCCTGCGGACATAGCAGTGAGGGTGGCGATCACGACTCCATTCAGTGATTTAGTAAGTTCCAACTGGAAATAATGTTATGGAAATATGTGCATGAACCAAAACACCGTTACAATTAGCTCCCAAATGGAGTTATGAGCCGTCTTAATTCGGTTTCAAAGACCCAAAAGACTGACCTTGATTACACGTTTTTCCGGTGTATCCAGGGAAACACTTGCATTTGTTGGGGGCGACACACTCTCCGTGCTTGCAGCCCTGCTCGCACTCAGCTGTTAAAACATTTAACATTGAGAAAAAAAACACCGGAATTGTTAGAGATTTGGGAACGAGTGATTATTGTCTAACCACACAACTCTGGTTTGCAGGTTTTTCAATCTAGAGTATCGGTTTCTCCGCATTTTTGGGCTTGAGACAATACTTTTCATGAGAGGAGTAACAGTTCTTCCAGCATTCATATAATATAGATTTGAAAAGTGGAATTTACCTTCACACAACCCTTTACTGTTTTTCTTCCAGCCATAGCAGCACTCCAGCCTCCTGCCATAGCGACACACACCCGCCTGGTTTCCAGTAAGGACTTGTCGGTAGTGCCTTTGTAGAATAAGAGAGGATAATGAGGTCGCATTTTTAATTACAACATCCCAGCAAAGCACAGGAACGCACATCCTATTGACGTGCATAAGTTATAGAAACAAAATCTCCACAGTGGGGGTCTCCTAGTATTCGCACGAATGGCATTTGTCTAAAAAAATAAACATGTAAAAATAAAATGTACTCTCACAGACATGTTTAGTGACAAAAGCGGGCCTCCCTGTGGAGGAGCAGCCATTTGACAGGATGTAGTCTACAAATGGGGAAGGACGCTCTAATCAGACACTTCCTGCTCTGATACCTTATTCCCGACCATCTGGCCTGATCTGGATCTGATTTTGAATTGGAGTGCATCTGAAGTCATACCTTTGGTTAAGTTATTCATAATGCGTGTGTGTGAATTAAGTTTTTTATAAGAGTGTTTGGATTCGACTTGGTGAAGAGGATTTCAAGATTTCACGATTGACTTTATTGTCATTCAGACTATCAACCATGCAGCTACAGATTAGAAAGGAGTTTAACTGCATTTGGCTCCATACATTAAACAAAGAAAACACAAGAACAGGCAATGCAGTCATAGATAAAAACCTTTTTTATCTTAGAATTAGCAGTGAGTGCATAAAGTAAGTGGGATACTGCACAGGAGCTTCAGCTCTCAGCGCCATTGTGTCTGATATCCCAGATGTTTCACTGTCACAGGGGGAGCATCATAAACCAGCGCTTGGCTCCAGTGAGACTGGAAGAATCTGAGACTTGTTAGAAATCAACCAGAATAGCCTAGAGGAGAGGAGCTTCTCAATGTGACAGGTGCTCGTCATGTATAAACAGTTGCTGTGCCACATTTAGCTGACACACTTGAGTGCCGTGGTGTCGGGGGCAGCAGTGTGAGCATTCCTGAACTTAAACATTTTTCCCAGAAAAGATGCCACACAAAGAGGTGTTGCTCCTTTTAGAATAAAAGCAGGAAAATAATAAATATTCTTATGTACAGGAAGTTTGCCAAATTGTATATTAGTCAAAAGTTGGTGGCACATTTGGTTTATTGTGATGCTGGAGCTATCACTATATGATGAAATGCCATACTGCATAGAAAACTACCTTACCTGATCCTTGAAAGTCTTCACTGTGTCAGTTTACTCCTGCTGCAGATCTCAAGGTAAAAACAGACTATCATGATAAACGCTGCCGTGGACTTACCTCTGAGCATCTGCACTTTCAGAGCAGATGTGGATCAGCAGTAAAAGAGCAAAGACTGAGCTGAATGGCTGCATGTCTGTGAAGGAGAGCAGCTTAGTTTCCCACGGGGCTGTGAGTTCCGACTATTCCACCTGGAGGCTCACACTCATTAAAATGCTTAGAGAGGAACAAGTCTGAGTTACACAAGGCGCGTCGGATTTCATGTATTTCCAGATCACAAAGGCAAAGTCTCATCCAGAGGGGGAACCAAAAAAATCTCTCTCTCAGTTCTAATTCTGTCCCATAATTTGCTTCCTCTTCTTCTCCTTTGAAAATTTCAGAGGTGGGTTGACACTGAAATGACACTGCACGGTTAGGGATAGGTTGTGACTCCAGGAGGTAGGAGTGGGTTTTGTAAGGGGGGTGGGGATTATGTTTAGGGGTTCTCCTCTCTTCACTGAAACTCTAGACAGGACCTTCAGGCTACTAAGTTACTATGTTTTTATCAGATTCTGACTTTCTAAGGATGAATCTCAGTTCATATATACACATGTATCTTCAGGAGGGGGTAATTAGAACGCATTTCGTATAAGCCTGTCATTAAGACCCTGTCAAGGTCCTCTTAGATGTTTTTCTCACAAGTAGCACATAAAGTGTTCAGCAATAAAACAATTTAATGACTTTGAACGCCTTTAAAGTCAGCTCCAACATCTGGTGCTGATCGTCTGTACCCTCAGAAATGGGGCAGTTGATATTACCGTTGAGACTCCAGGTCATAGTTTAGGTCTTTTTTGAAAAGCACGGAGGTGATTTGCAGTGAATTAATTTTTATACTTCCAGTTTGTTGACTGCTGTGATGCTCAACGAGGCTCAAAACGACGACTTCCATGCGAATGGCTTTCAGAAGAGAAGGACGCCTGCAGTTGAAGGTAGTAGTTGAACTCAGGTATAAAAGTCTTTCCTTATTTTTCATTATTCATATCAGTAAACCAGAAATATTTCAGCTCATTACCTCCCTGAAATTTGGGGGGATATTATGGAATCGTCATTGCCGCTGCATCCACAACAAATTCTACTTAACTATTTCATGTATCATTTTCAAATCTTTTTGATTGAGATTTTGATCTTATTGTGAGGAAAAACTGAATTGATTTTGGGAAATATCGGTTGTACAAATTCGACTCTAAGCGAGGTTTCCCTCTAAAGGTTTTCGGGCTATAATTTCCCGTTAGTTCAATTTAGTCCAAATTTAGTGCATATGAATCGGCTTGTGGAGATATATCTTGTATTTATCATATTTCACTCAATTAGTTCATATTTTACTCACTAGGAGGCACTTTTATTCATTTATATATTTTTTTACAAAACACAGTTTTTGACATAACTTTAATCAGGGAGATTGTTTGTACAACGCAGGGGATTGTAGACTTTTAGCGGATACACCTTTGATGTTGGGACGATAGCATAGGCCTAGATAAATGTTATTTATATTTCAATTTTTCAAATTGGATATTATATCTCTCTACTTTGAGATTTGATCCAAATGTAAAGTGCATTATAAATTAAATGTATTATTATTATTATTATTATTATTATTATTATTATTATAATGCAAATCTCACGATCATGCATCGGACAAGTAGTGAGATATCTTGTAAACCTTAATGTTTTTGTTCATCGTAGGTTAAATATGGAGTTTAGCTGTCATGCCTACAGTTCAAATCATTTTGAACCCATAAGAACCTTGACCCCTTTCTCCTTAAAGCAAAATTAAGTGGGGTACTAAATAGATCTGAGGAACCACATTGAGCACATTTCTGGAATTATATCTTCGAAATGCTGACCCTTGTCAGACATCTGGGGCTTTACTGCAGGCTTTTAAGCGGATTTTATTCCTTCAATAAATCTATCAGTTAGGTCAGTTTCTTTTTTCCGTCTTAGCTTAAGAACACAGATTTCTCCCTCTTGCAACTTTGCAATTTCACATTATAGAAATAAATGTAGATTTGCTTATTTGCCTTTAAAAGATGTTTTTTTTTTTAAATTATACATATAAAAGTATATGTTGACATAACTGGTTAAACTTGGCACAGCATTAAAGCCTGAGACAAATATATAAAACTATGTAATTCTAATAATAGAAGCTCAACGGAAACATTCACACTTGAGGACTTGTTATTGTTAAAAGAATCAAGTAGAGGGCTGCATGAGGAATTTTCCATCGAATTTTAATTATTTGTGGTACCTGTGTTACCACGATATATTATGGGTTAGGCAAAGGAACTAACACTCACTAAGTAACTCTCACTAAGGAACTCGTCAATATTAATAGGCCATTTTTCACTGTGGACATTTTGATGTGTGATGGTAAAAAGTGCTTTTAATGACATTATAGTGACATCTTTTATATCCATCTGAACTAGATGAGCCACGACAGTGGGATGATGAGCCACAATACCAGAACCCTGAAACTGAACAGATAGATGAAATCCTTGGGTAATGAAGTTACACCCTTGCTTTTCCTGCTTTGAAATGCCAAAAATGACTAATATTACAACCACAATAATATACTAATCATTATAATAATCATAATAATAACAATAATACATTTTATTTGTAGAGAAACCAAGTTGATTTACAGGCACAGAAAAAAGCCTGAAACACAAACGCTAAAACAAGGAACTATATGATAGTAACGTATGAATCTAAATAGCTCAAACGACAAATTTGATTTAACATTAAAGGCAGATCTAAAAGGTGAGATTTGACAGTTGATTTGAATGTTGAAAGGTCAGTGCACGTGCAACGAGAAGAACATCGATCTATGTATTTTGATATATCTGTATTTTAAACTAGATTTTATCTTTTTGAAAAGATTTCTTAAAAGTTTAACTTTTTTAATGAGACTACTATTCAGCTTTATATCATATTTCAGCGCAGACGAGGAAAAAGGTAATATTTCTTCCTAATGAACAATATCTATCAATATACTGAATTCTTAGAGAGAGATTAACAGCCAAAAAAGAAATAATCTAAACGTGAAATTGTATTTATAGTGGTAATAACTTGTTGTTTTCTCTGAATAACAGGGTTAACCGTTCTGCTGTGTTGTTGCATTCAGTGACGTAGCCGTTGGTGTCTAGCGGAACTTGTCTCTCTACGCAGTTGTTTGTTTCGTTTTTTTGCTATCCTAGGAAGAGCTGCATTCCTTGACTGCAACCTGATTCTGTAAGACTGACATGTTGACTACGCGGGCCGTTCATACTATCAGACCTGCTTCTTTGGCGGCGCTGCGTCTGCTGTGAGGTGTCTGAGCCCGAGAAGTCGTCACGGCTATCCGGATTGATTCTTATGACAACAGCACCATCTTCTGTCCGCCTCTAACTCTTAACGGGATGTTTCTGTAGCCATTTCTGCAGCTTGGTCAATTCTACTTTAGCGAGTGTAACTTTCAAAAGAGTCCAGATAAAATATATGAATGTTGTTCAAATAGTGAAGAACGAAATGATTGTTTGAATTTGATGACGACCACGCCCCTACTATCTGCTGAGCTGGCTGTTTGTGCTGCAGATACCAGTGGGCGTGGCCAGGTCAGCAGCTACTAGAGGCACCTGGGTCCAGAGTTCCCGGTGTAAAAGCACACCTCACCTGATACAGCTGGGCGTTTCCGAGCCTCAGTCTCGATACTTCCTTCCTTCTGCCTAACAGTTCCGCACAAACCATCTTCCATACACACCTTCATGCTTGCACTGCTGGCTTAATGAATGCCACACTTCTCGAAACTTTCTGATATTGTTTGCAGTTGATAGATTATTTTGAATAAATTGATGTTTTTTCTTTGCTTTGCACTCTCGTTGTCAACTCTCATTATTTGCCATGGCTTTGAGCAGGTCATGACAAAACATGCTTAAACATGCACAACACAAGCATTATGTCATTGTTTCTAAAAGCACTATAGCCTCTCAATAGTCTGATGATAGCCGGGCCCTCTTAGAACGATTCTTCAGAACAAGAAAACCTCCCACTAGAACTGGGTGTCACATTATGGTCATTTCATTATTAGTTTTATCACTCAATCAATCAAACTTTATTTATATAGGGCATTTCATACATCAAAAAGTAACACAAAGTACTTTACATGATAAAAAAACAATAACCTTGTTGCCCCTTATACCCCCTTTCACACACAAGGCAGGTTTTTATAGCAAGAACTATGAAAACAGGAAATAGAATAAAACTGATTGAAAAACAATTCCCATTTCACTCCACCTACTATCACCATGTAAATGTAAATACAGGAACTGAACTGAAGAAACACTTATCATAAATATTCAAAAATACACTTGCGATAGTAAAGAGTATAAAAACTATAAAAAGGATTACTGTAAAAACATAAAATAATTGAAGAAACTGACCAAAATGCAAAAGATAAAACATAAAATAGTAATAAAAACTGAAAACTGACTACAATATCGAAACATGAAAGAATAATAATAATAATAATAATAATAATAATAATGATAATAATAATAATAATAACTGACCTGAATATAGAGCCATGACATCTGAGATAATGATAAAAAAATGGAAAAAAATGTGACTCCTTGCAGAATCAGCACATTTCTGCTAATTTGATTCTATTTTTATTTGTTGTATTATTTGTTGTATTATTATTGTTGTATTATTTGTTCTATTATTACTATTATTTGTTGAGAATCATTTTTTTGGATGAGCATGATTTAACCAGAAAGACTTTTGAGATTAAAAACCCCTTTCACAAGACAGCATTGGCTGAGGTAGCAGAAAATCACACATATCAAAATGCAACGAGAACAACATGATGTCCACAAATATCCACCGTAAAACAACAAAACTTGTGATTCATAATAAGTAGCCCTTTGACAGAAAAAAGGCCACATATCTCCGTCGCCACATATTCTATGTTGCTTGTGACCTTATCAGTTCATACAAGCATTTATTATCTTAGATCATGTTGTAAATTGTGCAATGCCCATGGAGCAATAAAGATCTGTTGAAACACGCAGAACATCGACAAGCAGCTCCTAACTATTACTTGAAGGCAGATCATGTTTTAATGTTGAAAGATTCTATTATAATGTCAGTGTGTAGTTTTTTATGTCCAATCATTGTCGACATTTTCCAGGAGGCTAGATTATTGTCCTTACTCCGCTGACCTAAAGAATCCAGAAGATGGTCCAGACCACCACCAAAACCCAATAACCTCTTCCTTCGTTCAGACCATAGCTCTTTTTTGTTTCTTTCATTTTCTTCAATTGTCTTTTCCACCTGCAGGGGGAGACATTATTCAGAATTTATCAACACATAAACCAAAAGGTTCATGTGTTGTTGTAATGAGCTGAAGATAAATATGAATAGAGTGGAAAGTTACAAGCAGTTGTGATTTATTGTGTGCTTTGTGTCTTTTCTCTCACCAGATGTCTCTGCTTTTGTCCATTTATTTTATGAAAGCACCATGTCCGGATTTTGCTCAGGGTAGCATATGAGGCACACATGATGCAGGGGAGTGGTTGTTAGTGGCTGCGTGGTTTACTTTCCTCTAGTTTTTAATATTGTTCTGAAGAGCAAATGATTTGTTTGTTGTTGTTTATCGGTCGTTATGGTACGAAGTAGATCCAGAATCAACTCACATTCTTCTCATTTTCTTGCCTTAATTTTAAACACATGAACTGTACATGCTGTTGTTTGCTTGTCTTCTAACTGGCTGCAGGGAGGTTACACAACTTTGTTGAGGCATGTTCAGGAAGTGTTCCTGCCCACTCTTTGGCATTCTCTCACATAATCTGACCTCATTTGAATCCAAGCTTGATGACCGGCAACCCATACTGTTATACTTAAATCCATTAATGGGAGCGGAAGTCTGTTTGTTTCTTTGTATTATTAATATTATGAATATGGATATTAAAACCATCTGCTTATTATTGCACAAATCCTCTTCTGACTAGGTAAACAGTTTGTTGATAAACTGTGTATTCCGACTCCTGTCTACCAGAACTGGCATTAAACTTTTTTGTAGTTGAGTGCCAGGTACAGTTTGTACCACAGTAGCTCTTTTGTGGAATCGGCTCATACAGGCGAACCTTTGCTTCCCACAAGTGAGCCTGTCACTGCGTCACCAATTGCACTTCCTTAAATCATGACCACTACAAACACCCAGAAGACCTTCCATTTTGGATGTGCCCAGCCATGTCAACTCCAGAACAAAATATTCACTTGCTGCTTAATATGTCCCACCTTCTAACACGTGCCACTGCAAAAAAGAAAAGTCCATAATATTATGACTTCACCTGTCAGTGGTTATGATGTTATGGCCAATGAGTGCATAGCACTTTTTGAAGAAATATGGGGCCTCGATTTGAACACACATATCCATCCACTCAGGCACTCGCTATGGCCTGCGACACAATGAGAACGCCTTTTAAGTCAAGAAGGAATGAAGGGGCTTTTGAGAAGCTCTTTTCAAAGTGATGTTCGTTCAAAACCACATCCTGCCCCGATGCGGAGATTAAATGAGCAACGAATGCACTGCAGAGCAGACTGACCTTTAAAAATAGGCCACTGTTCATCAAAGATATCAAAGGGCACTATTCACGGTAATGTATTGAAATGTATTGAAATGCTGCTTGTTGGATTTTATGAAAAATTTAATAACAGTTACATTTAAAAATGCAATTGTCAAATTGACAAGTCTTTGATATGAGCTCTCCAGAGTAAGGTATTTTCTACTCCGGATGTGACCTTGAGTGGTGTTTTTGGCTACAGCTCAGACTGGATACATCATTCATGACCATCCAAGGACTAAATTTCCTCTGCACAACTTTTTGGTATTATTTGAATTTCCCCCTGATTCTTCAAGTTCTATAATTGTGTTTGTAGTTGTTTGTCCTTCCTGTGATTCAACAGAAAGCTTGTGATATTCATACTTTGACATTTAGGGGATTACACAAGGACAGCCTGCCGATGAGTAGGGATGAACCCAGGGGGGAGACAGAGCTTGGGGAATTCTTGCCTAGATCACACAAACACTTTCACCCCTCAACATGACGGTTGTGACGAGGTAAACGCAGGAGTTAGACTCAGTCGGTCACCTCCTACTCTCCTCTCATTAATAATGCAGCGGCTGTCAAAGTTGTGCCATGCTGTGTGAGTGGTTTGATGGGGAAGCACCAGACATCTCGAGGGGGTCGGCTCAACATTATTTATTAAAAGGCTTGTCTGTTCAGACATTACAGCGGGCTTTTAAACTGGCTACAGCCTCGGAAGAAGCCGCCGCGTCTCTCAGTCTACTGCGGAGCTGCTTTGCTCTACTGTAGCTGGACCACAGTCTTACTGTATTAAAGACTAAATGTTTAATTTAAATAAATCTGTAGAGTTCGCCAGTGCACAACCAATGACCTGGCAATGTCTAAAGCCAGGCAAGTTAAAGAAACATCTTCTTTATCCTGTATTCTTCTACGAAGTTCTACAAATTCATTAAAGTGCATCCGTCTAAGACCATTCTTGGTCTCGGGGTTTATTAGAAGACAACAGTTTTTGGGACGTCATTTCTCTACCGTTGGTCTGATTTAGTCCAGAACTGGATCACATGAATTAAAAATTCAAAAATTTCACATTTCAATCACTTGGTGGTTTTTTGCACAACACATAGTTATTTGACAGTTACTTTCCAACAATTACTACTGATTATGTCCAAGTTGTCTCAAATGAATGTACACAAGGAGATCTATTTGTATATATTATTAGTCCTATCCCCACATCCACACCGCAAGTCCAATTGCTCCAAATTAAGCTTATGTGAACTTTAAGGATAATGAATGAATGAATGAATGAATGAATGAATGAATGAATGAATGAATGAATGAATGAATGAATGAATGAATGAATGAACAGGTTGAGTCAATATGGACCGTATGAGGTTATTAATGGGTCTGGGGGGATAGGGGGATTTCATGTACAACGCAGGGGATTGGAGGATAAGCACTTCCTGTTGGGGTTGGACAATATAGGCGGGTCTTACTACTCTGCAGGAACCGTGAAAGCTTTTGTCTGTTTTCTAAAAAGCAAACTTTTTCATGTTTCTATTGTCAAAACTATAATTAAGGAATATGTAATTATTACAATAGAGGCTTCGGTCACAGTGAATTATTTTTGAGGCTATAATTTGCATTGGTTGCTGCAATCATTTACTTTGCCATTCAAACTATTTAGATTGAACCTTTTTAAAGTGAGACCAGGGTTGATCAGAGTTCTAATTCTTCCTTTTGGGGAGTTTGCATAGTGGTTGTTCATGTACCCTATGAACGAACCTGCATGACTAACAGGATAAAACATGTTTCAGTCCATGTTTAACTCTCTCCAGGTGTGCACAAGAGTTTCAGTGCATATGCTCTACTGTAAGTGTTATGTGCTGCTGACAACACATACAAAGGATCATTATAACTATCACTTATCTCCCTCAAGAAGAGGGAAGTGTTCCAACCCATATAATGTAGGAAATCATGCCTCTGCATGTCCCAATTGTGTGTTAAAGAAGTTATCTTAACCCAATCCAGATTTTGGACTTTTGGAGTTTTTTTTCCTGTAATTTGAAAATTAATGAAATATTTGCATGATATGTTACCCAGAGCTAGAGTTTGGCATATGCTAAAGATTACATTTTGGTGAGGTTAGGTCATGACCTCGCAACGTGATGACATAATAAAGTGTTCTAAACCGTTGTGAGATAGGAGCATTTTGGAGTTTTTTGATTACAATAAGGTCATGACCTCACAAATTGATGTCGTAATAAAATTATTAGATAATTCTATAAAACAAAGCTGCTTCTGGTCAAATATACCTGAAGCACACCGAAGATTGGTGACCATATTGGTACCATAAATGATAAAGTACCATAAACGATGAAGTACTAATCCAGGATACACCTAAAAACAAGTCAAGATAGTCAGCACACACACACGCAACACCAGTCATACCAGCTTACAGCAGCACACAGACCACTACAGTTTCCAGCACGAGCAGTCAGGCTGTTGATCAGCTTCAGATTATTCACACTGAGCTGTGGAAGAGATTGAAATAATTAAAAGACATGACTAGCAGGGTCATGTAGTATGATGCAGGAGTGCCAAAACCTCTTACATTACCACATCACACACCACCACAAGCATTCTCATAGAGGATAGTGTCGTTAAAGGACCTCTCTTATCTCCGGCGCAGAGATTTTAAGATACGTGGGGAACAGATTGGGGTTCTTAGCTCTGACATCACGTACTACAGCGTTTGTAAAAAGATTGAGGAGGGAATCAGGGAAGGTTTCACGGAGAAAGAGGTGATCCAAAATCAGCGGCTTCCTCAGGTCCCCTCTGTGTGAGTAGGTAAGCACAAACCTGCTCCATGAACTAATGTGTTCAAAGCAAAATAACCAAGTAACCCCCCACAAGTTTTTATAGTGCATGATTGGACAAAAGCAGAAATTCCTCTTTAAATTAAAACAGTTCAATACAAACATTCACTATGACCCTAAATTCAAACTATATTTCAGGGCCTACGACCGAGATACCCTGACATCAGAGAGCAACTCTGGCCATTCCTGTCAGATGGTAAAGATGAGGAAATACTCAGCCCAGTTATGTGGCTGATTAGCGATGCAAAAACACCAACATAGACTCGGTCAAATCCAGCTGTTTGTCTGTTGAGGGACAACCTGAAGCCGTCCCAGTCCAATTGACTAATATCTACACCAAACAGAAACTGTGTAAGAGGATGGAGTGTGAGAAAAGAGCAAGTCATGGCAATTCCCCAGGAATGCAAATCATCGATGACATTAGAGTCCGCTCAGTACCTTTATTGGTAGGAAGAGCCCGTTTAACTGCTTCATTAACAGTTATGCAGTGACAGTTCTATTAGAGTCTGGTTCACAAGTAACCATCATCGACAGATGGTGGAAATAGACATTCGTCCCCAAACACCCAATGAGACCCTTGGAGGAGGTACTTCACACTGGAGAAAGACTTGATCTATGTGCTGCAAACGGTCAGTCGCTGGGTGGGTGGCGCTGTCAGTCTACCTCCCATCAAATGATAACCCCAGACTGACCATTGTGGTCCCATTCCTGGTCAATGTGACCCCCAGCCGCTAGCCCTTACTAGGACGTAAAGATGTTCATGAGATGATCCAAAGCCAAGCATCTGACACTGATGCATTAACCAAGGTCCTCAGTCTTCTGCGCAAAGCTCTTGCTGTGGGGGAGAAGTACACAATGAGGGCTCGGTCAAGTCTTCTCAAGGTCAAGAGGCACCGGGCAGCAGATAGAGGGGAAGTGCATGTACCGAAATAAAAGACTCAGATAAATAAATAAAGCACAGTGCACCACAACTTAAACCGTCAACAGCAATACAAACCCAAAAAACCCTGTAGAGTGGAAGAGTTATAGCTATAACTCATATTCTGACACTGACAGATCCTTGTGCATTTTATAGGCATCCCCACAAATCCAACCCTGCTAACCTTCACAAATTTTGATCCTCCACACTGACACTTCCCAACAGGGCCTTGACGTCTTACTCATCCTCCATTATCCTCAAGTGAGGGAGTTTGAAAAATAAACTGTTTCGGGCCCTCAGGCAGGTGTCTGGTATGGGTCACTCCAGATCTTCCCCTAACAACCCTCAAGGCAATCTTGCTGAGATGTTTAATCAAACTCTGTTACAACTTCTCAGAACACTTGGGGAGAAGGAGAAGGAGAATTGGAAGGACCCTCTGTCCCATGTCATTCACACATATATTTGCAACAAGGATGAGGCAACAGGTTACCCTCCCTACTATAAGCTACGGTCATCACCACTGTCTCCCTGCTGATCTTGTCTTTGGATAAGTGGCAGAGGAACTGCCACTAAACTTGTTACTTCGGGTAAATGACTGGCCTGTGGAGATGCCGACCTTGAGCTCTTGTAAGTAAGATATCTTTGTGGCATATTAAATCATTAATGTGACTAAATAAAAACAAAAAAAAAGTCTAATGAGGGTAAAATAGTTCTCTGAAAACATGCTTTACTAAAAGGTTGAGCAAGTCTATTTAAGACTGACTATTTTCCACGATAAACAAAATTATACCATGAAATAATTTAACAAGTCCGATTTTTTTTACTATTTAAAAACATGTTTAAACAAAACAATTGTAATTCTTTGGTAGATTTTGAATTTCTAACATACTAAATTAATTAATGCCCCAAAGAAATAAAATGTTTCTATAGTTTTTTTTTCTTGGTCAGGCAATTAAAGGGTTAATATCTACTTTCTGCTTGGCTCATATTTCCTTAATTTGCAAGACATGAACAGACAGGAATTGGTTGCTTGTCACCATCCCCACGTTCCACTATGATAACGCAAAGCATGATGCAGAAGTAGCCTGCTGAAAAAAAGGAAGAGAGAAAATGTCACATAGCACCAGTCGGAAGTTACAGTTCAAAATGTTGAAACCGACTCCTCAGTTTTAGCCACCTTGTTTCACAAACAAACCTTTTAGAGTGCTGCAAACGCAGTTGCAGAGTGTACAGTTTGTATTGGATTAGGGTGTGTGTGCGGTATTGTGAGACGACTTTGAGAGCACACATAGCTGCAAGCCTTCTCTGAGGTTCAGCCAATGCATTGTCGAAACATGCTTTACGTGGTCAGGATCTGAACACTGACAGCGAAGCACATTCCTCATATGGAGCTCATCAAGCTGCATGAATCCATCCTGTCAGATAAGCACATTTAATCTCACTCTGGTCTAGAGTGCACTTCAATATATATATATGTTCTATTAAAATCGATTTAGCAGCCATGATGCAGGCATTATGTAGGATTGTGTAAAATGACCAAACCTGAAAAACCTGCAGATCTTCTCGAGACCCTATAATTAAACCTCAAACATATACTTCACAGACTCTTTCAACACAGTCTACTCTGCATTGGCTGAAGCATTTTATATGGTTCACTATAACAGCAATCCGCGGATGTGAATAGCGGGAAGTTGGGACAAATTGTTTCAAAGTGCTGCCTGACATTTCATACGGTTTATACTGATGCTCACGTGACAAGCAGTGTAAATATTGATACACAATGATAACATCCCAATGACATCATCATAGGTGACTGTTTGTCTTTACACATACTGCCATTAATTGACCTGCACTTACTGTGCATAGATTAAGAGAAGATTAAGATTAAGATTAATAGATTTAGAAGTATATTAACCAAGGAAGTACTTTTATGCCAGCGCTGGTTTGTCCGTCTATCTGCCTGCAGGCCCCGCCCATACGCCCGCAATCTGTCTGTTTGACTAACTCAAAGAAGTTTTGGACAGATATTGATAATGTTTGTAGGAGCTGTAGGACACGGTGGTTCATTGAAGATTCCATTTCATTTTGGTGCTGATCCAGATCATCATCTGGATCCAGAATTAAAGGATGTTTTACCAATGTGGGATGGGGGAAAAACGATTTCTTCCTCTGACATGGACAAAGTTGACACAATGTCATGCCCATAGGATCTACCACACCTCAGAATCTGATCTGGGGCCAAGTGATATTTCAGATCTGGTGATCCAGATTGTTTTTGATTAAAGGGCTCACGTTATCTTTCCTACTGCAAGATAACAACTAATAATGCTTCCAATTTGCACCTGAGTTGATTGAATGGGGTGTCAGTTCTGACTGATACTGAGCAAAAGCCGGAAGAAAACTACCTTTAGGTGAAATGTTGGTTTTCTTGAATAATTACCAATTTAAGTAGGTTTTATTTCATCCATATCCATTTGACATGTGATTGTCAGTGGGATAACAAAAGAAACACAGAACAGATTTCAATGAACTTAGTGGGAAGTCTTGGACCAGAATAGATTTTATTACATTTTGTTGCTGATCTGGATAAAGGGGTGGATTCTAGATTTTTTTTTTTACCTCCGTCAAGTAGACTCTCTTTTTTAGCCTGGTCTGTTTGTTTATAAGCAAGTTTATTAAAAAACACATGGTCAGATTTCCATGAATTCATGCATGATTATGTCTCTGGTGAACTTTTGGAGTTTTTCTTTGGCAATAACTCATAAATAATGGACAAATCTGCATGGAATTTTACTGAGAGGTAGCAGCCATTGCCATATCCACGAAATGAAGAAATGTTAATGATATTATGTCATGAGACGACAATGTGATGTCAGAATAACCTTTTCTTAGCCATTAACCAATGGAAGTTAGAAGTTTTTAACAATAGCTCATAAATGAATGGACGGATTTGCATGAAATTTTACCCAGAGGTAAAATTGTATGACGTCAAGGCAAACCCTAGACTTTGTCTAGAGTAAGTTTCTCCAAGTATATGCTCCACATAAGTGGAGCATATACTTGGAGTTGTTTTTTGTAAATGTGTGCAATTTGGTGAAGATTCTAATTAAAATCCAGATTTATCAGATTTTAAAAAGTTTCCTTTGGGGATAATCTGCCCTTTAAAGTACGGTTACGGGTATAATACACTGTATATGACTTTGGATAATCTGTATTTCTACAAGTTAAAAGAGGAAATGTGCTTCTAGTCTACGAAACTGCAGCACATGAACCACTTCCTGTTTAACAAGATTGAAACTTCTTTCTGCATTCACAAACAAAGCTTTTGCAACAAGCCCCTGTGCATTGCACTGTAAATCTAGCCAAGTGAGATGTAAAAGAGAATTAGCCGTTAGTCAATGATAACAACACTAGTATTGTCTACGGTGGGAATAAGGAGCGTTAATAACCCTTTTTATCATGTTTGTGAAAATTGTAGGACCAGTGTGGTGACATATTAAAACTATAGCAGCGCTACAAAAGTTTTTCCTCAATGAGATGGTAGTACTGTGTAGCACTAGTTTAAAAAGCTGTGCTGCAAGTTACAGACACCTCTGACTGATTGCACAAGAGGGAGGAGGGGAATTTGACACCTTGAGGAGCTCTGAGGATTAGACAAGAGCATTTTTCTGCTCTCCTTTAATGATATGTACACCTAAGGGATTTTAAAAGTCACCACTGCATTTACCTTTTTTAATTTTGAGTATTTTGTCCATTCATCCATTTCCTGAAACCTCTTATCCTGTTCAGGGTCACAGGGAACTGGAGCCGCTCCAGCCCGAGGCGGAGTACGGCATGGCCAGATCTTCACAGCGCTGACACGTAGAGATAAACAACCATTCAGACTCACACTCACTCCTACGGCCAATTTAGAGTCACCAATTCACCTAGATTGCATGTTTTTGGACTTTGGGAGGAAGTCAGAGTATCCGGAGCAAACCCATGCCCACTCTACACACTAACTGTTTTGCCCTTGGGTAGTTTATGAAAAATGGAAATAACATTTCCAATTCAACAATGATGAAAGCCTTTTCGTCAGTCAGGGCTGCCTGGAGTCGCTGCTGATTCTGTGTGGTTGTTCATGTTGACGTTCACCTTGTTACAATGTCAGTCCAACATTGGAGTGAACATTTGGGATTACTTGGATAACGATGTTGTGGCTTTTTTTCTTTTTAAACTATGTTTTCAGGCTCAAGACTGCACAAAAAGTCCTCAAATCAAATATAACACTGTGAGTTCTTCCTGGTCAAATATATTGTACACATGTACTGCTGGGCTCACAGCTAGTGAACCACTGAGCTGTTGAGGTTTCCTGCACATGTTAGGTTAAATTATGCTACGCTTTGTATTCATCATCACACATTGGTCCCAGCTGCTAAAATGATCAAATCACAAGAATCTTGTCCGGAAGTAGGGAGGTCTTCATTATTGTAATAAAGCTGCCTTTCTTTAACTGATGTTATCATTTTTCTCACTTCCCCATTTTGTTATTAAGCTGTATCTGATGCTATTCCCTTTAAACATGCAGGCGATAGTATGTTGGTGAAGACATTTTATGTTTATTCCAGTATTTACTGCCTATATCTGGGAGTGTAGAGAAAGATATGGAATGTTTCAGCAAAATCACCTTAATTAAAAACCATTAAGTGATAAAATACTTTAAACTAGAAGTTTAAACTCTATCCCTGACTTGTGTCAATTCCTATGAACTACATACATACATACACTCTATCTGTCTTCCTTTATTACTGGGCTCATACAAAATAGTTAACTGTATTCATCTTCATTATTGAGTCCCTATAGGATCTCATCACCTTAGCCAAGTAGTGGCTTATGTTATGTTTTCACTCCTGTTGTGTCCTCTGCTTGTCTGTGAGCAGGATTATGGAAAAACTACAAGACAGATTTGCAAGAAATCTTACGCAGGGGTAGTTTTTTGGCATTACCTAGAGGTGATTAAATTTTGGTAGTGGCGTCACAATGTCTTTTTTTTGCTGCCTTTGTTACTTTGATTCCTTCAACACTTCTTTGGGGGTGGAACTGGAGCCTCCGTGGGCTGAACAGAGACGCTGAAGACGTTTTTGGAAAGGACAGAATGACACATCCTGCAAATCGACTTTCTGTCCAAGTGAGAAGGTGAAATAACTGAGTTTAAATGCTTCTCAGTGGCCTATTCAATGTTGTCGGATTCCATACATGGTTTGCTTTAAGCCCAATTCTACTCTTGTTAAATAATGAACTCTGGTGTTCTTAGAGTTTACTTTGAGGTATTCACATTTTGTCTTTGGTACCTAAGTCTTTCACATGATGACTCTCAAACCCTTTTGGCTGTGGCCTCCGTTAAGCTAAGCTAGACATTCCTCTAACTAATGGTTAACATCCCTCAGAGAATCAGAAACAGGTCAGACAACTCTGCTTTTGTATTTACTATGCCTTTGTGCTGCCGCATTATCTGGTTTCAAATATACACTATGAATATGTTTCAAGGGTATTCCTATAGAGCAGCAGTCACAAACGTAGCCAAGGGTCCCTATGGTGTGTCACCGGATTGGCCAGCTCTTACTTTCAGACTTTGTGTTGACCACAATAGGTGCACTGCTTTTTCCCACCATCACTATAATAAAGAAGACAAAGACCTTCAGTCTGAACTAAGAACAGAAGATGCTGGAGAAGATGCTGAATGAATGAACATTTTCATCCCAGTTACAGCTTTTGTGTTACATCTACGGTGAAAATGAATGAATTTTAATTTTTCTAAAATATTTCATTACCCTTGATAAGATGTAGCACTCTTACAATACATTTTTATATTTTGATTCCGATCTGTTCTGATCTATAATTATATACCTGTGAACCCAACAGATTAGAAGACACAGCCAAACCTCATTCAAGTTACTCTTTAAACGTCTTACGTTTATTATGACTTATTTTCTATTTAAATGTGCCTTAAAATATCTTGGGGTTTTTTTGACGGAAAGTACTGCACTTATATCTGGGGCAGAACGAAAGAATGAGGCTATTTGTGTTAAGTTCTTTTGTTTTACTTTTCCAGTATTTTATCCTATATCTCACAAAATTACCATTTTGTCAACTTCCGGTTTGTAAATGAAACAAAGCGAACTTTTGCTTCGACGATGTTGCAGTAATCTCCATTTTAAGTAGGGATTTTGCTAGAAAATGGGAAGACGAGGAAGGTCATTAGCGGACTCAATAATGGCCAAATTTTAGTAAAACAAGACTTTCTTAATGGTTCATACCTTGTTGTTTATTGTTTTGCATTGGACTTGCTCTACTGCCAGACAGTTCTGTTTTTTCGATCTGCCGGAGACACTTCAAATCGAAAATAGATTTCTCACGTCTGTCATGAGTTGTTCCTCTGAAACAGGAAACGGTTGGACACAATATGTACATTCCATTTTGTTCCCCTGTGCAAAAATTGTTGTATCATTGAACCCAGGGAATAGCACACACAATGAAGCCACCAACATCACATTGCATCTTGCCAAGTTGAGCATTTCCAACAAATTTACTTTAATATATCCAAATCTGATTGCACAAAGTGATGGAACATAAGTAGTCAATGCTTGGGTATTTTTACAATTTTTATTTTGACCTTCTTATTATTATTATTATTATTATTATTTGTGTTTTTGATGTTGCCAAAATGTTAGAAAGGAAGTTAAAGTAACTAAAAGCACTTAGAGCTCTGAACAATGCTGCCGCCTCTGATCATATGTCTGAATTCTGCTGTCTGCTACCATAGAAACAGCTCTAGGAAGAAAGGGGGCAGGCATTCATGTTTTGGGCTGAGAATGAGGAAGGAGAAGAAAGAATCAACATGTTTTTGAGTTTCACCATGTACCGGAGGAGGAGCTGTGAGATCCTGCCACTTCCTCATGCTTCTAAGATAAGACCACCAGGAACAAGGCTTCTTTTTTCCCCCCCCGTAGCCCGTTTCTTTATCCACAGTACGATGTCAGTGTGTGCTATTACGTGACTTGACGGATTTAAAATATGCTTTTATTTGTGGTTATGCTTTCAGTCAGTATGTGGCCGACGTTGAAACCATCACAACTTACTCACTCATGCAACCACAGCTTATTTCACAAATGTGATGTTGTTCTGCTGTAGAAACTGGATGGCATTCCATCCACACGGCACCAGCATAAAGTTATCAAGCTGAAAGTCCATAATGCCTCAGATATTTTCATTTCAAGGAGGCTATCACCCGTGTCTGCTTGTTTGTCCGCAGGATAATATCAAACTAGTAAGTGGATTTCCATGCAACTTATGTGGGAAGGCCAGAATCTACTGTTCAATTAAAGTATGTGTTCTCACTGAATAATAAATAGTTCTTCATGATATTAAGTGTCATATATTGAGAGTTGGTCCCTGTATAATCATGGTAACAGGACTATGAGTTCCGATTTTGGATAAGGCCTTGGTAAAGGTATGCACCAAACTGAGCTCCATTCTAGTTTGGACATGTAAAGGCCTGTTATGAGTGGCAACGGTTCTGCTGTAACAGAGGCAGGTCAGACCCTGTCTCTTGGGAGCAGCAGTCGAGTATTTACAACCTCATTCTTGGTCATTGCATAAGGTCGACCAGAGCGCGTGCTGTCGTCCTCTGGCTCCTTAACGCTGCATGGTGCAGATGCAGAATTGATTAGTTATTTTTCGGCTGCACTTCCCCAACTCCTGCGTGCCAAATGCGACATTCCAGCCATGTTTCCCTGTTACATTCTTGCAAATGTTATTTCCTCCCCAGTTTTTTTAACCCCTTTCGTATTTGACGGTTAGTTTTGTAGGGAAGTGGTCATTAGGGATAAGTTTGATAAGGGCACTGTGGTTGTTTGGACACAAATGTGCGCTTTAAGATTCAAGATGAGACAAGAAATTGAATAAAGCATTGCAAAAACTCATCTAGAGAGTAAGGTTTCCAATATTGGGCAAAAAACTATCAGTGCATTTTAAATAAATTATATTCATATTACAGTACTGATATTAAAACTTGACCCTACCTTCAGTGGATTTTCATTGACCAAACAGAACAATATTAATCTGACTTTTGATCATACTTCAAATAACACTCAGTTTGAGTTCAATACACAAGTTATATCTGAATCACCCAGCCAAAATACCAGTATTTAATATTCTTACGTGGAGCAACTATCACATCGTGACAACAGAATCTACATGGTCACCAGAATTAACCCCTAAAGTTAATTAAAGTCATTGTGATTTACAGTTAGGAGGCATTGCATAGGAAGTCCCATACTAGAAGCATTGATTAAGAAAAAGAAAAAAAGAATGAAAGTAATACCTGTGAAAAACCCTCAACCTGCATTTACGATTCAGGATAAACGTTTCGGAGACTCAATCTATCACCTCAAGAAAATGTGTTGTGTTTTTAACAGGAAGTTGCGGTGCTTTAAAGTCTGCAATATATATAACTGCTCTCCCCAAAGCATCCATTGTTATGGATGGAGACTGAGGAGATGCTATGGCGATGATAGACAATGTACTTCAGATGATAGGGAGCTGGGATCACAGATTTTATTTTTTAAAAAGTGTAAATAATATTGGAAAATAAAAATAAGAACTCTGGCTTCATCTTGAATGTAGCCTCATGGGAAAGTGGCTGAAAATGAGCTTGTGTGAAGTCCACCAGCAGCGCCTGTTGTTGCTGCTACAGTGCAGCTGTTCTGCCTACGGACCCAGTGAAGTTACAAAACGCTCACCTCCTCTTCACTCTGAGACAAAGTTGGTGTCCCGGTGCATCAAAATGAGGTAGATTTGTTTGCAACGTTCAGATATTATGAAATCCAGTCCAAATATCGCACACACTTAAATTTGACGTCACCTATCTATCACATGATAATGGATGATGAGTATGGACCTGTGACCTCTTAAGAGTACATGGAGTTAGGGGGCATACGCTTGTGATCAGAGAGGATTCAGACCACTGCATCGATTGAGTTGGGTGGAGGTTATGTGATCACCCATGTTTGTTTTACAGGATATGTCAAAAAGTTAAGAACGGTTTTTGATGAGAAGTGGTACAGCAGAACCCCTCACACTAAAAAAGGTTCTGGGTTCAAATCAAGACCAGACAGGATTTAAATCTGCATGTTTTGTTTCTCTGGATTTTGGCTTCCAGATGAATCGTTAATTTGCTGAGGGTGTGAATGCATGAAGGGAAGGAATTGTCTTTGTGTTCACCTGTCTGGGATCTACCCCATCTCATGCCTAGTGTTAGCAGGAATAGACTAGTTTATTTGGATATATGTCAGTATTAGTTAATTTTAGACTCTGAAACTAGCCTTTTATTGTGGCTTGGAAACAATTTCATGACGTTTTTTGTAGAAACCTTTTCCAGTTTAAAAAGGAAAATTGAACATATGCACTCCAGTCTACTGGAATGTGTGTAATAGCCTTTAGAGTTGAGCATGCAAACATGTTAATGCATGCTGCTTTGACACAATTCACCAAGCGTTATGACAAACCCCTATTGGGGAATAAATAAATAAAATTACCTAAGCTCATTTGAGTGATTGCATATTGTTAAGACAAGCCACCTTCCATATCTATAGTTTAAGAGAGAGGCAGATCACATCTGACCGAGTGAACAGCTTGTCCAAAATAGTTAATTTTCCCACAGATCATCCAAAGCCACGAATTTACACAATAGATGGCTAGAAAATTGCAATAGTCGTATGCATAGGTTTAACCAGATGCACTTAAATTGAAATAGTGCAGCCTTTGGGTTGTTTTGAAGTCTAGTTTAGCTACATCAGTACTGCAATAGAGGCAGATATACAATCTAATATGCCGTTGGAGCTGCTCAACTGCAAGGATTGTACAGAGGTTTTTAAGCCCACTGGGGAGATTTTCAAGTACCAAACCAGACAGATACATTAATAAGTTTTTATTTTATGCATTCCAGGTGTACAAAAAAAAACAAAAACGAACACTGCCTTTTTAAGCATTCTCAAAGGCTCCAGTAGGGCCACTCTTACAAATCGAGCAGTTGTTTAAAGATGCCCAGCCCTCAACGCCCAGTGGAGCCTCAGAAGATGACTAGGAGCCCATGCTGACATCATTTCATCAGTCGGTTTCTTTCAACTCCGAATACATGTTAAGAAAAGGCAGTGGTTCCGGGATGCAGTGCGTAGTGGCGCCGGTCCATTTTATTCTTTCTTCTCCTGTTCAATGTCTGCAAAATGGAAGGGAGGGAAGTTTTAAATTATTTCTTAAGATTAAGAACCAGAAAAAATGACGTTCCGATAAAACTGCACATACCTTCTTTGGATGGCAATACGTTTTTAACATCTGGGATTGTAGGAGTCAGTTTCTTTTGGTCAAATTCTTTGATTTTTTCGAGATCTAATTTGGCAGTCTTATCATCCATGTTTGATGAGGATCTTAGAAGACAAAAAAAATTCAATTATTCACAACACACGTGGGCATCTGCCCCGCTAACTAAGCCACGGATGGCTTAGAATAATCATTAAGCTATTCATTTAATGTAAAAACGGTGGGTTCAGGACCAGCGTGTAAAATGACAGCTCGTCTGCTGCCGAGGAGGGCAGCTCTTAGAACGAGGGAGCGCGCGCTGCTGAGGAACCACCGCCCATTTAAGAGTTCGTCTGACACAGCTACCCCCCCTTCTTAATAGCCTTGACCGTCTGATAAAAAACATATTTGGTATCATTTTAAGTACAACATTTTAAAAACAACAAGTCGGGCGAGGTATCGAAGCTTTGACATTCTGCAGTAGGTTCCTGGCCATATGGTTCAGACCGTCACGCCCCTGGCTCGTGAAGTTAAAACCGAACACTTGAGCACGACAGAGAAACACTAACTGCAAAACTGTGACTAAATCATTCAAAAGCGAGGTTTTAGTACAAATAATCTGGGTAAAAATCAACAAATAGTCCAACACGCAAACGAACACTCACCAAGACCTTGTTTCGATGAATACGACTTGTCCACGCAGAAACTGTGTGGAGCCTGTGGCGTCGTCCCAGCCTTTTATACAAGCGATATGCAAATTATCCTCTTGACGTCACATTGGCGGAAGTTAAAATAACCTTTGCTACAAATACATCTAAAATGTTAAGGGGGAATATTTTGCACTCAGTCATGATATGCCACGTTTATTCCAGCGACAGATTACTTCAGAGAAATTAATTATTTTATGAAATGTCCCGCTGTCTATATAGAAATCGTAATTTTGACCAGACTCTTGTTGATATATAGGGGCGTCAAACACCCCCACAATGCAGACATGTGATTTAGGAGAGATATAATGTGTTACCTGTCTTAGATTTAATGTGCAAAGGGTTAAAACTGTATCAGGGAGACACCATGTGGACAAACAAAGTAGTAACCAGGGTGAGACTCAAAGAAGTGACAGTAAAGTATAAATAAAAATATAAATGCGTCTATATAAATACATTTCATTTCTATGAATATTTCTTAGGAAGGTTTATAGTTTTCTTCTTCTTGTTCTTGTTCTTGTTCTTGTTCTTGTTCTTCTTCTTCCTCCCATTATTACTATTATTGTTATTATTATTAGTATTGTTATGATTATTATTATTATTGTATTGTGTTGCATAGCACTAATCCATAATTAAAAGTTGAGATCAAAATATAGCAGTGTTGGTCATATTCTGCCAAATTTCCTTAGATTGTAAAAATAACAGGACTGAGTGATCATGTTTTTGTGTTTATGTGTCTTTGAACGCCATGTCAGAATCAAATAGCACATCCAGGCTCCTAACAATTTGGTTGACATTAACTGATAATGGGCCGAAAGATGAATGTATGCTAGTAGGAAGGTTGTCAGGACCTTATAGGTTTTTAATTTGAGAAAATCCAAAACAAAACGGACACATGAAAAGATTTATTTATTGAATGTAATATGAACACACAACTCACTATCATTGTAAATTTGATTAGTCTTCCGAAGCTCCAGACTCACTGATAAATGTTGTGAAGGATGGTATCATAAAACAATAGTTTCCAAACAAGAATCCAGGTAGGATTGTTCACCAGGTAAAGTTATAAATAATTTAGAGAGCGTTCCAGCGGGGTTCTTCTTGATCTCCTCTTCAGTTGTTGGAAAAGTACTTTGAATAAGTCTTGTTGTACAAAAACTGGTTGTCCACTCGTACCACATTTCTTAGGTTTTGCCAAAACCAAGGCTCTGCTGCAGACATTCTCGGCCACTCCACAACACTCTGCCCACAGAGCCTCTTCCTCAGGCGAAGGAAGTGAGAATTCTGCAGCACTGGTTCCAGCATCAGCAGGACGATCACGTCCATGTTTTCATCGAGCAGTCGTTGATGAGCCAGATACATAGCCAGCTTGAAAGCCCCGCTCTTAACATAGCCCTCAGTTAAGACAAACAGTGTCTTACGGCTGTATCGGATGCTCTGAGTGAGGTTATCCACCATCGGCACCCCGGGGGGCCAATCCCTCTCTTCCAGACAAAGAGGAAGATTCTTATCTCCTTCCTCTTCCAGTTTCACCCGTAGATCCCTCATCACCCACTCAGAGACGTGTGGATCTCCAGTGTCATAGGTCACAAAGACATCATAAACGCTGTCTGGTGGGTTCAAGGAGCTGTATCCCTTCAGCTTTGCTTTCATGTAGTGCAGGACATAGGAAGCGTCCCAATAAAACAAGTGAGCAACAGTTGTCACAATCAGAAAAAAAAGAATGAAGCAATATGTGAGAATGTAGACCAAGAATGCCTCATTGTCATTCACACACTGGTTAATGTCAAAGTATATGAGAGGATGACCCTTCCTTTCTTTTGGGGTGTCACATGTTATGTGAGTTGTCAGTCTGGGGATCTTCACATTGCTGTTGTCAATCCACAGAATAAAGTCTAATGAATCGCAGGTACACTGGAACGGGTTACGCTGCAAGTATAAAGTCTTAATCGGGTTCTCAAGTCCTGGTAGGAAGGTGGTTTGGTTGATGGTGGTCAGCTGATTCATACTAAGGCTAAGTGTATGAAGGCTTTTTGCACCATTTAGAAACCCGTTGTCCAGGTGGAATATGAGATTATTGGTCAGATCGAGGAAATTCAAAGTGTTGGTGATATTTGTGTTAATAATCACATTGGTTAAAGAATTGTAGCTCAGGTCTAAAATTTGAAGTTGATGGAAAAACCTCAGATTGTCCCACGCGAAATCAGTCAATTTGTTGTAACTTATGCACAGCAGGGTGAGCTTCAGCGGCAAAAATCTATAAACTCTGTCTGGAATCTTTTGGATCCTGTTGTGGGATATATCTAAAATGGTCAAATTATAAAGATTGTAAAAAATCTTCTCATATGAATAATCACTAGCTTCCCAAAGCTTCCCAAGATGATTATGAGTAAACTGAAGTTCAGCTAAGGAGTTGCTGTACATCTTTTTCGTCGTTAATGTGGAAATTAAATTGTAGCTCATATTCAGCACCCTCAGCACCGGCAGATTTCTTGTGAAATTCAAATTGTGTGTCACACCGAACGCCTGAAAGTAGTGAGAGTTGTGGCTTATGTCTAGTACTTCTAGTTTCTTAAGCTCACGGAAAGCGTGGCTGTAGGCCAGATCAATCTTATTAAATGACAAATCCAGGTATGTCAGATTAGGTAGTATGGAAAATTCTGTTCCATTTAGGGCTGCGGAAAATCCATTTCCTGATAGGTTGAGACATGCGATATTGCCATAGCCTGCGAATTGCTTGGGAGTGATGAAGAAGAGGTTATTGGAACTGAGGACCAACACCCGTCCAGAGTCAAAACACTCTGGCTTGACAAGGATATTCGGTACCTCATAAGACCTATCTTTCAGATGTTTTTCGGTGACGGTGGATATAGAAGTGTCTGATCTGTGTTTGTACCCCTCAAGTGGATTCTGAGGGCTTTCCACTGAAATAGGATACAGCCTGTTTTCTGCAAGGAAAATCATTTTCAGATTGGAGAATTTTTGGAAAATGGTGGAATCAGAGTGAAAAATGAAATTAGTGGCTAAATTCAGCACAGACAGATTTTTGAGCTGGTACAGAGGTTTGAGCGTGTGTTGTCCAATACCTTGGAAGACCAAACCCTCCATATGCAGCGTTCTGAGAGACGTTAGATTTAAGAACGCGTTTGAAAGGTTTATTGTGGGAGCAAAAGACTTCAGAGCAAAATTGAATGAAATATCCAATGTTTCCAGATTGGGAAGGTGCCTGAGAAATGTTGCCTCCGTAGTGACTGCTTTCATTAAGAAGTTAAATGCCAGGTACAACCTCTTAAGCTTGTTCAGCTTCTCAAACCAGGAGGATTTCATGTGGTCCAGTGAGTTTCCTCCTAGGTTCAGTGTCTCAAGCTCTGTCAAACTGTGAAACGCTTTAGGATGGATTCTAAGAGAAATGTTTGGACAAGGAACACAAGGGTATGGAGCATTTTCACATCTTGGACAGTTACCGGACAGTTTTAGAATTCCTAAATTTGCTAATCCAAAAAAATCATATTCAGATATGGACTGTATAATGTTGGAAGACAGTGCCAATATCTGTAATGATTTGGGTAGTCCTTTTGGAACATGAGTTAAGTTGTTAAAGGCCAAGTCCAGACTCTGTAGTTTATGCATAAGAGCTAAACTGTCGTCAATAATAGTATTGTTTTTTCCACAAGGATTCCCGCTGTAGCAGTTTTTTGATAACTGTAAGTCTGTCACATGCGCTAAGGCGACAAAACTGTCTTTATCCAATGACACGACAATCTTGTTAAATTTTAGATTTAGGATTTCCACACTGCTAGGCATAATGCAGGGGATTTTACGCAGATGATTCCCAGTTAGACTCAGGTGATACAGTTTGGTAAGGTGTTTGAAAGCATCCCTATCAATGGTCAGAGTTTTGCCGCTGTTTGCCCAAGAGAGATCAAGTTCAGTCAGATTCACCAGCTTAGAAAATGAATAATGTGTAATGTTCTCAATCCAGTTTTCTGATAAGAGGAGCTCAGATGCATTGCCGGTTATCCCGTCAGGTATGTCTTTCAGATGACGTCGCCTGCAGTTAAATAAGACCGTAGAGTCATTTTTGGCCGTGACATCACAAGGGAACTGTGGCTTCATCCATTTAGGCTTACACCTGGCAGGCTGGATCTTGTTCTGGAAACACAGACAGAGCAGCAGCAAGTGTATTCCAGATGTGACACTCTGTGGATTGAAATAAAATCAGACAAATAACATTACTTTAAGATATGCATTATGTCCTAAACATGCTGCACTAACAGACAGTTTCTTTCTTTATTGCCTCATTCTTCCCATGTATCAAGTCATTCCTCCATACGCACATACAATATAAGCAATGGATGGTATAATTTTCAGCTCTATGCAAAAATGTATTCCCACATTTTTGCACAACTCAACACTGGTCTACTAACTCACGGAAATGGAGAAAATTTGGCTTTAAAAATCTAATCTGCTTCTTCGTTACAACCAAAATATAAATGGGCAGATGGATGGATGGTCGTTGATCATTCCCATATTTTTTTGGACATGTCCTAAAATTCAAATATTCTGGAGACAAATTCGTCTGAACATCTTGGGATGCGAAATTCCCCATGTTCATTAAATTCCTGTACCTAGGTACGACAACAAAGGATGTGATTAATAAGGAGGATTGGTATTTGTTGCTTATAATATTCAAAAAAAGGATGCTTCGCCTACCTGACTGTTTTTGAAAGATGGTGAACATCATTAAACCTGATCGACCAGGCATTACCTATGTGGTACCCTACTTTTTCTATCGTTGTCTTGTAAGTACGTTTTGTTTACCCCCTTCTGTTTCTTTTCTTGTTAAATCAAATGAACAAATAGAATGTCATATTCCCCAAAATGTATCCTTAAAACTACTATTAAAATGGCTTGGCTTAGAATTAGAAAAAAAATATGAATGGATATCCTCCAAAGTTGTAGTCTGGACAGTTTGGTCTGCAGAAAGATTTCAGCAAACAATCTCAAATTCAATGTTATATGT
Source organism: Lophius americanus (assembly GCA_037951165.1). Lineage (NCBI taxonomy): Eukaryota > Metazoa > Chordata > Actinopteri > Lophiiformes > Lophiidae > Lophius > Lophius americanus. The sequence continues at coordinate 3,276,084 of JBBDHG010000040.1, read as the reverse complement.
ATGGGGAACTGTGTTATTGAAAATTGTTTTCACAGGAGTACGCCCCCTCTCTCCAGCAGGTGGCCGTAGACTAAATGTTACACATCCCTCAACTGGATCAATGTTTGTTTTTCTGTATCCTGTAGACCCCTCATGACGAGGCCAGTTCAGATTGAACAGTGTTTGGCTGTAAAGCATGACTTTGCCGCTTATTAAGTGACTAATTCCTTTAAGAAAGGCAGTGATATTTACTGGGGCCCTACTAGAATAAATATATAGTGACGTAAGTTTTTTACCCATACAGTTGTGAGTAAACTTTAATGAATACTCCAGACAAAATATTTGAAATACATGGATTCAAACAACATAATTGCAGTTTATTTAAGTTGTAGCTGATTCTGTAAAGTTCCTAGAGCATAGAAGTCACACACACTCATTAAATAATATATTGCAATAAGAACATATACAGGTAACACATGCTGATGATGAAACAGTTAGTTCATCTTAAGCGGATAAATCTATTCACTGCTACGCATAGAAGTGTATCAATAAACTCACCATTGTCTATATTATATCGATTTCTTGAGATCCTTGAGTGGCAGATTGAGTCCAGTCAACACAAGTAAAAAATATCTGACTAAATGTCTATTGTTGTCTTTAACACACAATAAAATCCTGCCTGCTTCTGAAATCACTCGGTACAGCACCGACCAGTTCCCGCTATGAGGTTATGGAACAGAAGTCAAATTTGAATTGAAGAAGTGCCACTGTGTCATTTCCCTTTTCGATTTCATGGCTTTACCAGACACCAACGACAAAATTTCAGCCCCTTCTCTAATGAGTGAGGGTAATTTCAAATGAATAATGCAACAAACATGTTCTTTTTCTTACATATGAATTTTTACAGCTATACACAACTCAGTTTGGAGCAGCTTCAACTATTCACAGCGTCTCTTTGAAGAGAGTGTTGTATTGTTTGTGGCTCTCTGATGCTAATACATTTCTCAGGCTGAACCAGAAGTACAGCTGGGCCTGAGGGTTTGTCGGCCACTCCAGCACAGATCGCTTGTACAATCTCTTCCTCAATCTCAGATACTTTGAGTTGCAAGGTAATTTCTCCAAAAAGATCAGTATAATGACATCATTTTTCTCATCCATCAGTCTCTGGTGGGCCATGTAGAACGCTGTTTTGAAGTTGCCACTTTTAATATACTTGCTGGTGAGAATGAACATGGTCCTTTTGCTGTTGTGGATGCTCTGGGAGAGGTTGTCAATCAGTGGACAACCAGGGATCCAGTCCCGTTCCTCCAGACAAAGCGTCAGGCGGCGGTCTCCACTGTTCTCCAGGTGAATGCACATTTCCTTCATCACCCAGTCTAAGACGGCTGAATCCTCCTTGTCGTACATCACAAAGGCATCATAGACGGAGCTTTGGGAGTGTAACCGGTTGTAGCCTTTGAGCTTGGCCCTGCAGAAGTGGTAGATGTACCAGAAGTCCCACAGGAAGAGACGGCTGGAGATGGACACGGTGAGGAACAAGAGGATGAGGAAAGTCATGAGGATGTAGAGGATGATCGAAATGTATCTGTGCTGGCATGCTTGGAGGTCAACTGAGACTACGGGATGACCTTTCTGTGCCTCCGGAGAATCACAGGTCACGTCTGTGGCCAGTCTGGGTATGGTCACCGTGGTCTCATTGAGCCAGGAGACAAACCAGGAGGCATTGCAGTTGCATAGAAATCTGTTAGTGTTTAGAAGCAGAATCTCCATCTGATTAACAACATCATCTGGAAAGCTCGACTTCTCAATGTGCTGAATCTGATTAAAACTAAGATCCAGATATTTCAAGTTGTAAGCATCCTTGAGGAAGTCCGGTGTGAGTTTTTGGATTTGGTTCTTATGCAAAATTAACTTCTGCAGAGATTTGGTGCAGTTTGACAGTATGCGTGGAACAAAAGCTAAACTGTTTCCACTCAGATCTAATACTTGCAGATTGTGTAGAAGTTGTAGTTTCTCCCAAGCAAAGGATTTTAGTTTGTTGTTTTTAAGGTAAAGCGTTGTCAGTTTGTCCGGCAGACCGCTGAACACTTGCACGGGAATGAAGTTCAGATTGTTATGAGAGATGTCGAGCACTGTTAGATTGAGTAATTTCTTGAAAAAATTGACAAATCTGGTGTCCCCGTCTCTCCACAGCATATCTAAGCGGTTATCTCTGAACTCTAATCTTTCTAGAGACTGACTCTCCAGCTCTGTGTTGGTGGAAGTAGAGATCTGATTGTGGTTCATCATTAACACCTTGAGATTTTTCAAGTTACCGGTGAAATTAAGCATGTGAGTCACACCCTCTGACTCGAAATAATGGTTGTTGTTGCTTATATCCAAGATGACGAGACTCTTTAGCTCCTGGAATGCCGTGGAGTAGAGCAAGTCCAGGCGATTGAAAGAGAAGTCTAGATATTTTAGGTTAGACAGGTATGTGAATTCAGAACCATTTAGAGTTTGGCTCATTGCATTACCAGACAGATTGAGGCATCTCAACCCTCTGAGGTTCAAAAATCGTGAATGCAAGAAGAAAAGGTTATTTCTGCTGACATCCAGCGTCTTACCAAATTGACTGCAATTCCGATTGACAAATGATGTAATGACTCCAAGCTCTTTATCTTTGTACTTGCAGCTGCGCGCATATTCATCATATCTGAAGTAATGAATTTCTCTCACTTCCTCGTTTCCGTACTGAGCAGCAGCAGACATGGGGGACCAGTGCAGATCACCTCCAGAGGAACCAACTGCATCTTGGCCATCAGAGGTGGAAGATATTTTGTTGTTAGACAAGTTGATTATTTTGAAGCTTTTTAATTCCCTTAGAATACTGAAGTTTGTCATTCTAATGAAGTTTGTGCCCAGGTCTATAACCTCCAAATGTGTGAGAGCTTTTAAAGGATCAATGCTCTCCAGCTTCAGCTGCTGGAAGACAAACCCCTGGAGACGCAGAATTTTAAGGGATTTGAGGGAGGAGAAATTGCTGCTCAGTCTCAGCATCTGCGGATACTTCTGGAGCTCATAGTTAAACGAAAGATCCAGTTCTTCAAGCTTGCCCAGGAAATGTGGGAAAGCCGTGATCCCAATCTCCTTCGCCAAGTAGTTTGTCGAGAGATCGAGCACTTTGAGCTCCGTTGTGGTGGCAAACCACTGAGATGGCACACATTTCAGAGAGTTACTGTGAAGGCGTAATGTCTTAAGTTTTGTCAACATTTTGAAAGCCAAGTCGCTGATTTTGATCGGTGAATTATTTTGACATGGGCTGCATGGGAAAGGAGCATTGTAGCATCGAGGGCAGTTTCCGCTGATATCCAGAATCTCAAGGTTAGTCAAATTTTTGAAATCCTCATCCGTGACTTCTTGGATGTTGTTGTTGTAGAGATACAGCGCCGTCAGACTTGTGGGTAGTCGATGTGGAATGAAAGATAGGTTATTGGACTTGAGGCTTAACAGTGTTAAATTGTTGAGCTGCAAAAAGGCGCCATCTTCTATGTCATAAGAAACATTACATGGGTTACGGTAATAGCAGTTTTGGCCCAGATAAAGGAGCTCAACATTTCTGATCTCGGAGAGGTTTGCATTAGAAATAAAATATATGTGATTGACTTCCAAACTCAGCAGGACCAGGTTTGAAGGAAGGCCTTTAGGTATTCTGTAGAGCTGATTGCCATCAAGGTACAGCGCTCGTAGATCGCTCAGGCTCCAAAAGGTATCATCCTCTATTATCACACTGGTAAGGCACATGTGGTCCTTGGGGCCGATTCTAACGGGCACACAGTTGCACCTCATGTCAATCTCAACCAGGTTATCCAGGCCGCGGAAGGAGGAGGAGTTTAATTTGGGAATATGGTTGATAGTGAGGGTCAGATTGGTGGTGTCCCGGGGGATACCGCTGGGGACATCTTTGAGGCTTCTCTCAGTGCAGTCCACTGTCACCATGCTCCCGTTGTTATCCTCACGAACATCACACGGAAGAGTTTTGGGGTATGAAACGGCAGCAATGGATACAGAGAGACAACACCACAGGCCCGGCAGTGCCACGCACACCTGTACAGAAACACAGGGTTGTTGATTGAGACAACTGAAAACCTAAGAATAAATGCATTAACAAAATGAATACACATGTGAAATCGTATGCTTTGGTAGGTCAAGTATATGCTTCCTCATTATAGGCCTACATCTTGGAATTGATACATGCCAGTATTTAATTTTTCACCTCTTCTGGTGGATTACAGACATTATGACACAAAGCCAATATAGCAAATATAACTAATACTCACCAGGCGGAAGAACATTTTTCTCTCCAGAGAGAATGAAGAGATCCGCTCTCAGTCCTGCTGCCAGGTTGAATCTGGTACAGATACTGATAACAGCTGGCAGCGTGGCTGGGTTAGACTATAAAGGGTCATGATTCACTTCCCTGTTTTCACAATTCACACACATCCAATTCTTCTACCGTTCAGTGTGTGTGTTATATTATTTATAAAATGATGCAAACATTCTTTGTGCATCACATATGCAGCGGAGAGGATCCTTTGTGATAGATTGGTCAAGAGAGATTTAGTCTCCTGCTCGTATAGTACAATGTAAAGGCGTAGCTGGATGAGTGGAAAGGGATGTTTCTCATCTTATTAGTCTCCAGAGGAAAGTGAAACTTACGGCTGAGGTTTATTAGTTTGTATTTCAAACGTGTTTTTCTGGCTCAAAAATGTAATCTAGTGTCTAATTTGTGGCAAATGCTCACCCCTGATATGCCCACTTGTTGTGAAAGTGGCTTTTTAGCCATGTATCATGAGGTTCCTTTGTGAAAATCTTTATAATTATTTGATGAATTTGCCATAGTGCTTAAACAAAGTGTGAATATAAGCCTAGAAATTGTCATCTGTGGTGATCGTCTTTCTTTGCGTTAGAAGGGAAATCTGTAAAATGGCTTGATGATTTGATGGGTTGTCATCAAAGTCAATTCAAAGATCCACATACGCCAGGAGGGAGGGAAAAACCGACGTCACCGTAAGCCTCAACTACGCTTTCTGTTTTGAGCTACACCGGTTGCAAGCAAAACAAAGACGGTGAACGTAGCAAACATTAGCTGCTAGCATATTGGCACTGTGACTGAGCGCTTGTTAGTGTGCTAACATAAGGATTTGGCTCAAAATGCTCCCTTGCAGAGATGCTACCATGCAGCATTTGCTACACTTCTGACTCTTCCTTGCGACGGGACATCTGCTATCATCATTACTTCTGCCAAGGGAGGAGGTTAAGTTTTCACCTCTGAGCGTTTGTTATCTGTTTGTCTGTGAGTGAGATTTAGGAAACACTCCAGGAATGATTTGCATGAAAATGTACCCAGAGGTAGGTTTTGGCATTCCCTAGAGCTGATTACATTTTGGTGATGTCACGTTTATCGCATTTAAAATAAAATAGAATAAAATTATAAGCCATTTGGAGCTGTGTTATCACATTGTGGGGACGCACGAGAGCACCAATGACAAATCTAAACATCAGAACTTTGGTCTTTTTAAGTTCATCCTGACAGAGTCAAATTCATATTTAAGAACACACAAACACACAAAAGTAATGTGAGATAAGATTTTCTTTAAAGTTTTAATGCTTTGATGCTAACATAAAGTAACAGGGAAGTGCTGGGTGCTCATGTGTCAAATATTCATCAAAATAAGGTTGATTCAACAATTATAAACATATACTTTATTTCATATTTTTATCTTTCTGTCATGTGCAAGGATTGGTCTAAAGCTGTATATAGTCTAAGCATTTTTCCCAACATAATATATATATATATATATATATATATATATATTTTACAATTAATTAACAAAGTGCTTATAAGGTTGTAATAACCTACGTATTATAATAACCAATAAATCCTTAAAAATAATCCCTAATGTGTAATATCTGATAATAAAATTGAAAGCAGGGTCATATGCTTCTTTGTAGAGGTCTTAATATAATTTATTTAAAACTTTAATGATTAGTATAATTTTAATCTTACATTACTTAATAAAATATCGTATAGACAAGGCAAGGTATTCTTCTTTCACAGCAGTTCACATTGGTTTGTCAAACCCACGTATGGCTTTAAAGTCAATAATCAGGAGAATGTAGTTTATTTGTTGAACAGTGTTTTCAGTGAGTGAGTCAGTGAGAGTAGAATAGCAGACATGGTGGCAGAGTGATATCTCAACGCTTCAACACTTTGGTCACTGGGCAAGCTTCCTGATGCCGCCTCAGCAGCTTTCAGCAGACACATGTAGTTCATCATAACCTCATCCACCTTGGCTACCACCGCGATCAGCTGGCTTTCCGTGCTCAGGCCTTCCACCAGCGACATGCAGGCTTGTGTGAGGCAGCAGAGAGTGTGGAAGCTGTGCGTCAGAGTGAGCAGCAGCTCCTCCGGGCTGCTGTACTCCTCAGCCATCTGACTGCAGGCGCTCTTCAACACCTTGGCCTGCATGAGCAGCAGCTGGGAGAACGTCGCCATGTTAGCCTCATCGACCTCCTGCTTTCCATCAGGAAAGTCATCAACGCTTGAACGCAACACGCCGCCCATCTCTAAGGCATCCTTTCGTGCGAGTGCGAACCCTGTGTGAAGGCCGTAGGTTTTTCCCTTCATTGCTTCTACATGAGCGAGTCTTTCTTTAAGGCTCATGGCCTTCACAGCGGTGGCCATGTTTCTTTGCTCCTCAGCTTTAGAGTCAGTGCTCAAATTTTCCCTGCAACTGAAAGAAACTGAGCTGACAACAAAGTCCTCGTCGTCATCATCATCATCATCACCAGTGTTTGTCTTTCTCCTCACGAAGCAGTGACTGAACGACCCATGGCACCTCCACATACCTGCATCCAGCCTCGTTGGTGGTGACTCCTGCAGTGAGAGGGAAGCTCCTCTGCCTGATGACTTGCACATGAAGGAACCCTGGGACGAGCTCTTGGGCAAGGTGTCTGCAGAGAATATCCCCTGCACTTTTTGGTGATCTTCAGCCTGCAAATCTGGACCACGACCCTTTCCTTTGAGTGAGGCTCTGGTCTTACCTAGCAGGGCCTCTAAGCTTCTGGAAAGTGGCATCATAGTGCTCCAGTTCCTCCTGAGCCTCCAGACTCTGTGTGGCCTCCTGAGGCTGCCTGTTGAGTCGCATGAAGAGGGGTAAGCCAGGACGTGTGGGTCCGGCCCAGGGCCGGCTTGTGGTAGCCTGCTGGGTTCCGTACTAGTTCTGGTTGGTGATGGTGACATGGTTGTGGTGGTGGTACTGGTCTCGTTACATAGAGCTAAAGATGAGTCTTCCTCAACCTTCTTCAGCTGTGTGCAAGCTACACTAGGGGTAGTAGGAAAAAGAAGACAGCTGTTAGGCATCTCCCTGACAGCCCATATTCATGTGTACGACCTTTTTAATACAGGTACCATTTATAACACTGTATGTAAAAATATTATAATCACAAATGAGGATATCCATCTGTATCTATATTTGCATAGCTATAATTATGAAATACATAACTAATTTTGTTTGGTTGACTTAGAAAAATAAAAAAGTATAAGAAATTATACACTATTATGTCAAATATAATACCTATTATTATATCATATTGCAGTTTTAGTTCTACACACTGGTAAAGTTCATAGCATTTATCGATCCATTCTTTCAAAAGTAGGTTTATTAACGGCAAAAACACAATTCTTTGCGGTGATTGAGTTCAAGGGAAAAGTTTGAAAGCCCATGCACTTGATTCGGAAGCCGTATTCAAATTTTTCTTTTTCTGAGTTCAGGCAGAACCATTACTTGTTTTTGTTTCGATGAATCCAAGATCAAGATTTTTTTTGTTTAAATATGGTATTAAAATCCCTTCTGAGTGGTCTGATTACGAGAGACTACCTTGTAATGAGACAAGGACAGGTGTGGAAGCACCCCAGATGCAATGGGAACACATCAGACATGAAATCACTCGGAAAACATTCACTCCATGTGATCAAAATTCTGTAGCTGGATGCGATTTCGTCCTGGACAATATCAATGCAACAACAACTCACCTCACAGACAAACACGCTGTCATATCTTCGTTAGCTTAACTGTATTGCAAATTTCATGTATGGAGTCTTTGTACACAACTTCCCCTGACTCTTTGAAAAATTAGAGAGTTCTTGAGCAAATGGAAAGTTTGAAAACAACTGTGCCAAATCATTCATGCCTTTTAAACTATGCTTGGGCAACATTTCTCACATAACCTTAAATGATTGTTAGGTTTGGGTTGTTCATTTTTGAGAAACATTTAAGTGGAAATGAATGCCAAATTATTTGACCTTTTTATGATATTGGCAAATGTATGCATTAGGTTATTCCTTTCTTTGTGAAAACAAAAAGAAAAAAAGATTCATTCAAATGCTGCCTGGAGCCTACGGTGTGCATTCTCATTTGTATATAAAATAAGGAAGTGAGTAGATGCTCCTCTTTATGTTGTGCTTTTAATTTGTAAAAACTCAGACTTTGTACAATTGTGATTGGACGACAAAGGACTGTTGATAATACCAGGCATGAACAGCACCTCATATAAAAACTCAGGCATAAACTACTTACATAATAAAACATGAATACCAACCATGAACTTTTTCTCAACCTGACTAAGTAGTTCAGGTCTGGTACTTAAATCTGACAGAACTCTGACTTATGCGCGCCTTTCTGCACTTCAGAATACATTCAAATATGAAGGGGTCAAAAATCCCTGATGGGATGTGTACTCTCAGAACAGTGGGTCTTTAGAACAGGAGGCTTTAGTTTTAGGGGTAATAGGCTGTTCTTGAAATTCAATTCAAGTATTTTAGATGGAAGTCTGCATCTAAACCCGGGAAAACTTGGGGCAGTTTTAATTGGGCGATTATTTATTTATGTTTAGTGGTTTGCTCACAATATCTAACTATTTAATACCATTAACTCAATTAACTCGTAATTGTTAATATTAGCAGACTTTGGTTCTGAAATAATAATGAGACCGGCCATTAAAGGGCATTAATATGCAACATAGCTTATTACCCTTTTATAATTAATTACCAATACATTACCAATAAATATTACAAATTCTGCATACTGTGTAAAAAAATTCCAAGGGGCAACCCGCACTGAACTCAGGCTCTGGTCAATACCAAAAACTTTTTCTGACGTCACATATTACCTCATTTGTGTTTCAGTTTTAATACTTTTATTGTAGGCTTCACATATTATCATGATGATGTGTAATTATATCCAATATTTGCTCCTGTCGGACAGAACAATGAAATGCTATGACTCATAGCACAGCAAGCAAAACAGCTCAACATAACTGTTCAAATACCTGAACCCGACTATTTTTTTTACTTTCCACGACGTGACCCTATTACGTTACTCAGATATTTTCTAAATATTTGTCTGATCTCCGTCCTTCCTGACGGGACCGGTCGGGCTTTGGTCGGATATTCACACTTTATTAGACATGATACGACGGGAGGAACTGACACAATCTCATCCGCTGAAGTTAGGCCGGTGGAGCGCAGCTAGTTAGTGGGCCGATGTCAGTTCTATCCAGGTATAGATAGATATAGTCTTTACATGTTCTGACCATTCAGTTACCTGCTGTATTCCCCATCTTCATCTCCAACCTCTGACCGAGGGATTCCTTTCTGCAGGAATGAACCTGCTTGCTCACAATCTAGAGGTGCGCCCACTACTACCAGTTTAATTGACCCTCACATTGAAATTATAATTGACATGACGTGCAGCATGAACAATATTAAAAACGATCAGAGGTGTCACCATTCAGACACCAAATCTATCTGCATGGCAGGATAACATGGGATGAGGACGATGAAATTTGTGACATTTAGTTCGTGACTTCTTAATTCAGGCACTCCAGCATCAAGTCAAAGTCACATAAACATATTACTTAAGAGAAATGCTCCTATATTTCCAGTCTTAAATGAGGACTAAGTCTACCATTATAAAGGCTTTACAATTCTTTATTAATTAGGTTGTTATTCGTCTAACAAACAATTTATAAGCTGCTATTAATAATTAAATTCAAGCCCAGCACTTGCTTGTTGCTTGCCAAATAATGAGCTCACTTCACTTCTAAGGTTGAGGTTTTTTACAGGTTTTGTTTGTCTTTTCCCCCAGCTGGCATTCTTTTGTTAACTGAGTTGATTCTTGACCAAAAAGAACCCTGCGACCGAGTCATAATCCTAACGCTGGCGGAATTCTAGTAGCATGTTGGCAAATATGTGATCAAATTGAAAGTCTAAATATGTGGAGTGATGATGAGACAGGACAGGAATGTCCAAGATTTGAAAAAAATAGTGCTGCAGTAAATCAATCTTGCAAATATAGTGAACCAACATTGATTTCTGGAAATCATGTAATAACTTGTCTCTAATTATTTATTAATGATTAATAAAGTATTTACAACCTATTTAATAACCGCATTAAAAACAGTTATAAATACTTACTGTAAAGTTTTGTGTTTGGCTGCATTTCTTAATATAATAAGGAGTATTGTTTATTAAACGTGTATAATGACGCTTAATCCTTTATGTTATGATTATTATGTGTTTATGGAGGTATACGTGGGTTGGGCATCTTGAATACGTCTTGAAGAGCACCATCCTATTTTAGTTTTACCTGTGGTTTCTTTCATCTTGGTTACTCTGTGAGCAGCGTCCCGTGTAATCCCAGGCCCAGGCTCAGCACTGGTAGCGGCATGGTTCTTCCTTAGCAATGTGGGATCCATGGGATGGCGGAGCTTCCCCTGACCCGAAGGCCCACAAGCTCTCTCCCCAACGGTTACATAACTCAGGCCTTTGAGCGTGGACTCAGACAGTACATGCATATTGTCTGTGGCACAAAGAGGAGAATCCATGGGAGTCACACAGCTGCTGCTTCCGGTGCTACACCCGGCGTCTATAGAGGAACATTGTGAGCTTTGCAGGGAATGAATGCCTTCACTCTGTATCGACGACACACGCTTGCTCATGTGGTACTCATATAATCGCGTGACTTCTTGCTCGGGTAACGGAACCCTAATTTGCTGCTTCTCATTATCTTGTGAGGCGGCATCTCCCTCTGCAGACATCGGGCCTTTGGAGGGGGAGAGTAGTTGGGAATTCAATTGTTGGCTCCTTTCATCCAAGTCCTGTTGCTCTCCCTTTACTGTCAACCTGTCTGCGTGGGAAGCCTTTGAGTCATTCACATACTCTGGTAAAAGGATTTCTGCCATTTTGTGTCCAGGCATCCATTGCTGCCATTTTTGATGCCTGTCTTTTAATTGCGTTCGCCCCAGATCGAGTTGATTCATGTAATAGGAATCCCTCACAGTGAAAGCGTTATACTTCCCAACAAGATGAGCAGGTTCCTCTTTAGCCGACACGTGAGAGGTCATGTGAGATCTATCAGAGGCTTCGCAGGTTTCTCCTTGGATTTTGCTGTCTGCCTCCTTTTGCTTTCCTCTCTGCCTGCTCATTACTGAGCTCATGTGCATCTCACTGAAGTATTCACTCACAGATTTTATTTCCATTGTCTCTGGCTCCATCTCACTTCCATCTGAGTGAAAAATCTGAGTGGAGAGGACTGCAGATGACTTTGCCTCCTCCTCCTGATGGTCCTGGGGCTTGTACTGCATAGCTGCCACACTGCCTTCATTAGGTGCAGTGACCCCGGTCTTTTCCTCATTCAGGGCTTGGTACGCTTCTGGCATTGCCACGTGCATCCTCAGGTGGTTTTCTGAGTGCCTCTGAGCGCTGGCCAGCTCCGAGCTCTCTGTCATCTCCGAGGAATTTGTCTCATTGCCAGAATCAGAAGACTCGGGACTAAATGCTCTTGATATTTCTACACCTGTGTATCACAGAAAGACAAATCTAATTAACAACATTGAAAATATCACATATGAAATAGTAATACACACATATAACATGGTAATGATACATTTGTAATGATGATTGAGATTAGAAATATAGGTCAGTAATAACATGCCAAATTATGCTGCTCATGAAAATAATCTAAGAACTACAATCTTAGCAACAGACCTCTGACATAGTTCAGTGTGAAAGCGAGCAAAGCATCAAAAATAATGGCTGATGACAACAACAAATGATGATAAAATGAATTACAGTATAATGAACACAACTGTTTAGAATCTCAAAGAATGAAGAAATACACAAATGGAAACATAGAACAAAATGGGTTTTATTGACCAAAAATCAAGAACAAGAAATGAAAAGTGAATGGCTGGCGTTAATGGATGAACGTTACAATAGTGTAAGGAGAACCTGTGCTACGCTCGGACTGGGCCGGACTCTGTTCCTCAGATGCAGCGAGGGCTTCCAGTGCCTGTAAGGTGGAGACCACTGCATCATTTAGAGGCTCCCTGTGGGCCTCGGCTCTGTTGGTGGGCACTGAATCAATGAGTGACACTGGAATATCATTGAAGGCCCCTTGGTCCTGAGACTGGGCCCCCTGCTGCTCATCCTCATCGGAACTGTCCCTGAAACCAGGAGGAGGAGCAGCGATGGCAAGGTTGAGTGAGTGCAGCAGCACGTCATTGTCCTCCTCGTCATTACTCTCCGGTGGGGGAGGGAGGGAGGTCAAGTCAATGATGTCATCACTGGATCCTGAGAGCGAGAGCAACATGGGATTGTCAGTGTCACTCATCATCACGTCCTCTTCACAACTGATGTCATCCTCATCCTCTGCGTCATCCGTTGTATCTGCATAGCAGATATCGTGCAGCAGCGGCTCTTCGATGCATTCAGCCGGACCAAAGATTTTAGTGGAGTACTGATACCCGTCCCCATCTTCTATGGCATCCATCAGCTTATAGTCCTCCTCAAGACGCCTGTACATAGGGCTGTGATTGTCTAGAATCTCTAGGCTCTCATCCATCAGTCTCTGGTAGCCCAGGTTTTGGGGGTTCACACTGTCTAAAGGAGGATCTCCAAATATGAAGGAGACTTTAGCACTCCTGGAAGAATCTTGGGATTTGGGCCTTGGGACGTTGAGGTAAGTTTGTGAGCAAGGGATCCTGCAGCACTCTGCTCTTTCTGCCATGAGCATTGAATGTTGTGGCTGGTGGATTTCAGTTATGTAGACTGGTTCTCTTTCACATCTCCCGTGGTCGAGGTATTCACACTCGTGTTCAGAATAGTCTTGGCTAAACCTTTGGTTGTTTCGGTCTTCACAGCCTTTATTGGGCGTGCTGTATGTACACTCGATGGCTTGGTAGTTCTGCTTTACTCTCGCTGCGTGACCTGCAAAGAGGAACCAGAATTGAAACAGATCTATTTAAACACTTTCTGATGAGTCATCTTGTGATAATTCAACACATACTTGTTTCCACAGTGTTTGTTTTTTTGGCCACGTTGAAGATTGAGCGCCGAGAGTCCACCAGTAATCGGTAGTAGCCAGCAGTCAGACAAGCCAGATTCATTGCATCAACGGACTCCATTAAGAGAGTGATGGGCTGTGAAAAGAGGCAGATAAGCAGATAACAATGAGAGAAAAATAAATGGAAGAGCGTGGCTGTAGAATGAGGTTATAATGACTGCAGAGCAGATTTGATGCTGTTTGTGTAAAGCCACATAAAATATTCACAAAACCAGTCAGCAAATGCTTAATTGTATTTTTTTTTTAAAGCAGAAAGTCTATTAACCTTTACGTCCAGAACATGTAGTTCCACTCTAACCCTGTTCTCGTCTTCTGCGTACATCTCAATGCGGTTGACGTGACTGAAATCAGCAAGAAGTGCTACTAGGTTTGTCTTGGTATTTATCACATGGCTGATACCGTATTTGGGTCCAACCAGCAACGTCACTTCTGTGTACTTCTCACCTTGCTGTAAAAGGGAAGAGAACGTCAGCACACAGAAAAACAAACACATTCATAAATATACTTCCCCTTCTGCTCAGCAATGAAACGCATTATATAACCTGTTTTATGTTTGCATTCAATGTGGTACAACAAGATGTTTCCACTCACAATCAGTGTTGATTTAAATACACGTCCTCCATACAGTCTCAAGTCAGTGAGATACTTCAGATAATGAACCTTTGCCTGTAAGGAAGTCAGCTTGAAAGAGGAAGAAACAAAAACACGCAGCATAAAATATGAGCTGAAATCCTTAAAGGAGGTATTCACATTAGAATGTCATGTTCAGCTCTTCCACTAGGTAGCAATCACGAGTCTTTTCAGATGTAGTGCAATGGTTGGAGATGCAAAGAGGGAGAGGAAGCTGCAGGATAATCTACCTTTTTACCAGGAGGTACCAGGTTCTGGTTTGTTTTGAGGATATGAGTGAGGGCTTTTTTGATGTTCTTCTCTTTCATGCTAGAAAGCACAGCAGGAGGCAGGAACAACGCCAGACCCCACTCCTTCCTGCAGCAGCAGCATAGTTCATATGGATTAGAGAAGGTCAACCAATCTCTATGGCAAACCATGAAGTCATCATCATTTCTGCCTGGTGATCAATTGACTTTACCCACAGCTGGTGTATTGATTAACTGACAAGGTATAATCAGAATCATGAACTAACCAGGAGGGAGGCATCTTGGCCTTAGAGTCGAACAATCTCGGATCCAAGATCAATATGTTTTATTGTGTATCATCATTCTCTACTTAGTAAAATCCTCTAAAATGATATTAACTGGGATAAATCACGACCAGCCTCCATGGAACAATGTGAAAACCAATTTACTTACTCGATGTATTTGAAGGAAACTTTCTGGGACTGCTTGGTATTGATGGTTAGAATATACATTTGCAGAGCAGCCAAATGAAGGGCTGCGTCGTATTTCAGTTCCGACCCAAATCTCTCCAACACCACATCATTACAGCTCTGAGAAGGAGAATAGCCGGAGAGCAGGAGAGGGAGACAGATGACAGTAGGAGGTTATGCTGCAGTTAATCTTCTTATCATGAAATTCAAGTAATTAACACATCAATGGAAACCTTTGTTTTCTTGAAGTAATTATCACAGAATAAAGTCCGGACCAGGTCATAGTCCGGATTGCATGTGATATGTTGATATGCTGAAATTCACCTGAACGTAGAGGTATTCAAATGCTACTGCGTCTCTCCTTAGCAGCTCCACGGGATCCTTTGGGACAAAAGTTATGCGGAAGAAGCACTTCATCTTGTGTGACCCTGGCCTCTGTGTCACCTACAGCACAGATTGGATGATAAGGAAGGACCCATTAGTGACAGTTGTGCATGTTCATTGATTTTTGTGAAATTAATCACAAAAATCTAACCTTATATTCAAGTTACAGTCCTATTTTACATTTTTAGGTCAACCTGTTTGAGTAGGAACTCTTTAGTGGTTAACAATTACTTACTGTTTCACTTTGGTATAAATATGAGGTGACACAGGCCTAATTGTCTTTGACATTCTTCACAATAGGAAAGACCAGAAACAATTTATTTGCAATGATGTGCAAAAAACGTAACAAAGCTTGACCAAAAAGTCAATTTATGTTAAAAATAAAATAAAAAAAACTGTTGAAAAGGCCATTTTCAACAGTAAGATAAATAATTAAAAAGTTTAAAGAGACTGCAGATATCAAAAATTATCCTGGAAAGGGACATGACTGCAAACTGACCCACAACAAACACTGTGAGGAGGATGGTTACACTGGAAAAGACTCTTAGAGGATTACCACTAGAGAATCGCGGAGGTCAGCTGAATCCTGCCGTCAGAAAGTCTGCCTAAGCACCCTCAGAAGGCATAAACGAAAAAAAAGCCTGTGCTGACACTATTCCTCGAACTGCTTCACGTACAAACAAGTAATTCAGACCAAAGCCAGCAGTGGTATCCTCCTAAGGCCTTTTTTCCCGTTTAGGAAACCCAAGAGAGCAGCCTCACCTGAGTTAACATCTCCTGCTCGTGCAGCAGCATGAGTTTGCTGGCAGATCCTTCAGCTCTTTGCTCCAGCATCAGAGAGAAGTGCTCAATGCTCTTAATGGATAGCTTCTCTTGCAAGGTCAAGATAACATCCTTTCACGTAGAAGGGGAGAATGAGAGAGAGAGCAAGTCATGGTTAATACAATATGAGAACCGGGTGGATGCAACAGCCTCCTTGAACGTGAACACCTCTGAACTTACCATCAGAATCTTAATGAACGGAACAAAATCTAAATTGCTGACCAAGCGCTTTCTGCTCCGTGGTTAATTAAGTTCAAAATGCCCTTAGTGTTAATCACAATTTAAGTTCAAATAAGCTCCTGAAGGCCACAGTAAATAGAAAAGTAGCGGTTTGTAGCTTATCATGCTAAGATTATATAACTGCATTTCATCTTGAAGCAATGTTCTTTCCTGCACCTACCTTAATGGATGTGTTGCTGTCGAATTTAAAAGATTTAGTCTGCCCGTTCTCCAGGTACACCTTCAGAACATTTGGCATGAAAAGAAGGGAGTTGTCCTTCACCATTTCCTGAGGATAGAGGTAGAATAGCTTGATCATCAAATCTTGTTTATTCCAATGGAACATTTTTTATATAATTTGGTTGAGTTTGCAACAAGAGAAAATGTATGAGAAGTGACAACAGTGACTTTCTGAGCATGTTGGCAGATTTTCTTTCACCTGCAGAAATTCTGGTCTCCTTCGTGTCCCGCCTTTATGACCCGCCTTTATGACCAACTAAGCTCTCCTTAACGTAGCGTCATATTTAACAGATTCTGACACTGTATGGGAGCCTTATTGATTTACTTATGTAACAAATAACCATTAAAGTGAATAAGCGTGTTTCCCAAAGTTTAAAAAACAAAATCTAAATACGTATTTTGACGTTGAAAATTCCGTGGCATTTTTTATTGAGTCAAAATGGCAGTGAATGTATCAAAGTGATTAAAAGCCCAGTCAGACACTCCGTCCATGGGAATAAATATGGCATGTTTTTACCTCTAAACCAATAATAAATTTTAGGTTTCATTATTTAAACAATAACCAGTAATTCAACAAATCAAGATGAACTTAATTTATTTAATCATTTTATTTAAGCTGAAGAAGTGCAAATATCAAATATCAATATGGGCTGAGCAGAAAGGAAAATCCGGTCTGTAGGGGTTAATAATCACCAGCTGGTTTTATGTATGACACTGTGCGCTTCACTCAGAGGGGATATGATTAGCAGATATTATTCTAACTTGGTGGTTTCTATCTAAAAAAAAAAAAAAAAAGGTCGGATCTCCGTGAGTGTCCCCTTTTTTCTCTCAGTCATACCCACATGCTCTGTTTTTCATCTCAATAAAAGGTGATGTGATGAAAGGAAATTAGAGGGGTTCTCGCTCTTTTGTGCTTTCATCTTAATTTTAGTGAGGTTTAATTTTAGTTCCCTGCTCCTAGCCAGCTTCTGGAGTTCATGTGTGCTGCTGTGTTTAGCATCTCGGTGTGTATAGAATGAATCAGTGTCCAGAGTGACTTACGGGCACTTGGCCATTGATGATGACCTCTTCAGCAAAGCGGACTTTAACAGGATTAGTCTTTAACTTGGCCTTTTTGGCGGCGCTGATGAATGCCGATTTGGGTGACTTTTGGAGGGAAAGGAGAAAAACAGAGACTTAAAGGACAATCATTTAGCGACAAGATGAGATGTGTTTTTCAGCTCCACATAACTGAAGGACATGTTCCTTTCCTAATACATGACAACCTCCCATTTCGACCACTTGGCGCTGATGAAATTAAGGCGGCTCTGTGTAAGGGCACAAGGGGGAGGACGCCCTAGCTGCCAGCGTGTCATTGAGGCAGCAAAGAAACGGCTGGTAAACGGAAGCAATTACAGGCTGGATTATAGGATCTGCTTGGTCCTCTGAATATCGTGAGAGATTACACCAATGTTTTATTGCAGATCAAATCCTTATTCAAGTTAAGCCACTTCTCATCATGCTGATCCACCGAGAGAAAAATATTTATTGAAATTTGTGAGTGGATTGAGATTTTCAAATGTTGGGAAATGTTGCATGGTTAATAACATTATAATAACTGTCATGGTATTGAGAGGATATCAGATTTCATCACAAGCAGATGAAATAAGTTTGTTGTTTTCTCTGAGTGTGAACTGAAGATTTGCAGTGCAGTTAAATTTGCACTGACTTATGTGAACTTTAAACAAAGTCCGAATATGTGCTCATGGCACTGTGTGTTCACCAACATCTGGCGATTCCTGGCTGATGGCGACTGTTGATGTGGCAGGTTCATGTGAGGTCTCCCAAGGATCTGATGCTACCACATGAGAAGGCTCTGAAAGACTGAAGCAATTGGACTCCCTTTGAGTTAGCGGGGCTCTAACGCTCAGCTAACCCGTACAAAATGCCAGCTCACACATAGGGCATGATTAATGACTGCCTTCATAGTCAACATGAAATGAGCGTCACGAACGCACAGACAGCCTATTTACACTGCCTTGATTTATTCACGGACTGAGAAACTTACCGGGTACGGCTGAATGACAGTCAACAATATGGACTCCTTGCAGCTCCTGTAAGATACAGAAACATTTTTGATTTAAGAGTTATTTCAATTAAAGACACTGTGATTAGTGGAGATCTGGATATATTCCTGTTTTCTTGCTACATTTGAAATATCATGGCGCATGTTAGCAGGAGGGCCATTAATTCGGGCGTTGTCTCCGTAATTTAGAGGTTTAATGGAACAATGATGTCATTCAAGGCCACAGGAGCTATGAAAAAGTGGAAACATGAAGTCTCTTCTCTGTGCTAATGCACTGTTTATAAACTGCCGCACAAATCATAACAAGCACTCACATCCAGCCATTTATCAGTGCCTCTGATATTTACCTCAGCACAAACATGAAGAAACATCACCAGCATGCAGCTCAGGCACAGGGAATGATGTTTCTCACGCTCCAAAACAACATATTTACTTTCAAAACCTGCTGTGCACATTTTTTTTTTTGTTGTTAAATTAAAGGGTCTTTTGTTCTGTTTTTCCTCCATGGGTGCTTTCATATGAAATACTCCCATGGTGGAGGATCTTTCCTATTTTGCATTCTGTGCATTTCAAATCTGGAGCCTGTGACACCTTTCCTATGCTGCTGCACTGGTAGCATTGTATATTTGCAAACTGGTAAGGACTGGTTCCACAGAGCTAAAGGAAGGACGGCAGCGATGGAGTCAGCTCTGGGAGTATGCTGGAGCCTATGTGTCATAAACACACCATGTGTGCCGTGGGGCCATGAGGTGGAGACAAACTCCCCGCTGCAAGTTAATGCATCTTAGGTTACGATTCCAACTCACTTGATTTGAACCTTTCAGATCCATGTGCAGATCAGTATATCTGTACATAATTGATATCCACTCTGATGTTAAGTCGTTATCAATTGCTCAGTGTAGAAAAGATCCACAATAAATCTGCTTTGCTTCCACTTGCGAATATTCTTAAACAGCGCTGCCCAACTACCAACAGGAGGTTTAGCAGCAGGGAGATGGCATCTCATCTCAGAGGGTTGTCATACCTGACAAGGTCAATCACCCTCTCCCTGGGCGCTGAGCTCACCGGCTCATCGTTAATCATGATGATCTCGTCCCCTGGGATCAGCCTGCCTTCTGATGGACCCCCTGCCAAAAGGCACCAAACATAAGTTAATTGGTACAAACTGGGCCGCCTCATACCACTTATCTTGATTTTCTTCACTTCCTGCCTTCTTTGTGAAGTCTTTAATAAAGGCTTACTCATTATTTGCTGTTAAAGTCAATTCATCACCAATGTTAGTGACAGCAGATTTGCCTTTCACCTTCCCTGCTCCATGTTGAAGGGGTTCCATGTCCTTTGGGTGATGTTAAAAATGGATGGAGTGAGCCACGGTAGAACTTGAACTCACCATGCAGCTGTGGCTCTTTACCTGGTGTGACTGAGCGGACCACCACAGGTTTTTCACTGCCTGCCACAAATCCAAAGCCGAGCACTGGGTCTCGTCTCATCTCCACCTTCCGGGGCGCTGGTGGCACAAACTTGTCCCCTTCCAGGCGGACCTCCTCCAGGGAGCTGCTGTGGGAGAAGTGACTGTGAGAGCAAATAAAATCCTGTTTTTAGCCTCACAGCTGATTGCTTATAGATTTTAAAACACTGTTTTTGTTTGAGGAGTTGTGAGAGCATAATTAGCAAATCATGGAAGTCCGACATTTCAATCAAACATATTTGATTATAAACTTCACTTGACATATAAAGAATAAAGCTGATTTATTGGTCTGTATTCAACTTTTCTTTTTTCAAATTTCATCTATCTATGAATTCTGATTTTATCACAAATAGTTGTTCTGCTTTGTTTTTGATCTTTGTTTCTATAATTTAAAATCTGGGACCGCTTTAACAAAAAAAGATTACCTTTACAATGCGTTTATGATTTGTTAATACCTAGTTTATTAATGAGGCTGTGGAAGCTTTAAAAGTCATTAATAAGATGATTTAAATGTCAGATTAAAAGGCAACAGTGACTTGTTGTTTGCCAAATAATGAACATATTTGTGTCTATACTGCAAAGCCTATGATTACCCAAGTTGTTTCTTACTTGAAAGGATGCTGCAACCCCGTCATAATACAATCCTTGGTGAAATTGTAGCAGCACGTTAGCAAATATCTGAAGAGCTGCGATTTAAAGCTGAAAAGCTTTAAATCTGAAGTAAACTGATCTTGCCAAATAGTGGAACTGCATGGTTTTTTGAAAACTGTGTTAAAATCTGTTAATAAAATGTAATATAATATTAATATTAATAATTAATAATATAAATGATTTAAACAGTGTTCACAACTTAATTATTAACCAAATTATAAACAGTTATACATCCCTTGTAAGGGTAGTCTTATTGTAAAGTGGTACTGGACATCTGGACATAACTGGACATAACAACAGATTTTCAGAACGCGTTATTGCTATTTTTTGTCATAATTTTCTGGCATTATATATCTTAACTAACTCACTTATAATGAAACTAATAATTAATTGCGTGTTCAATTTCAAAACATGCCTGAATTCAACCTTAAGGATACAATAAAAATATTGCAAGGCACTTTTGAAAAATATATTCAATAAATCCACCTTAAGAGGGCAGCAATAAGTATAACTTCTACCTATTTAGAATATGATGGGTAACCTTATGTCTAAACAATGATAATAATGAAGATGATAACGACAACAACAACAATAATAATAATAATAATACGAAGAAGAAGAAGAAGAAGAAGAAGAAAGTAACCTTAATTCATCACATTATGTCAAACACAGTACAGAACCAATCCCTGAGGAGCTTTTTGGCACCTAAGCACACCTCTGAAGTTTCTGGGGAACATATTTGGGTTCAGGGTCTTGTTCAAGGAAACTACAACTCGTAGACTGCTGGTACAGAAATTCCAACTAGCCAATTTTCTCAGCTGGGACTCAATTTAGCTACAGCTGGCCAAAATCCCTAAAAGGTCTCATACAGTGTTTAGAATAAAGAAGAAATGATGCAAAAATGGAACATGTATGCAATGATCATCAAACTCCAATGTTTGTGTTCTCACATTGCAGATATCTACTGGTCTGAAATTTAGAATTACTATATTGTTAACTGTAAGAATCCTGGCCTCCCATTTTTTGTAGCAAACCATGGCTGTACAGTTTGAATCTTATTCCCGCTGATCAATGCAGTTTCCTTCATCCTTGCTGCAAAGTCATTACTCCTCAGAAGATACATAGAAACTGTTCATAGCTTTGAAATAATCTGTGAGCAGTTTCTAAACTTTTTTCACTCTCTCTCTCTCTCTCTCTCTCTCCGTGTTTCCCTGTGTTTCTCTCTCCCTCCCTCCCTCCCTCCCTCCCTTTCTAACTGCGAATGCATCGGCAGCAGCAGCTCCTATGTTGCCAACAATGTTGGTTAATTCAAGCTGACAGCAGACATTTTGTAATTCACAGTTATTCTTGACACATGCACTATTCACCGCTCGATACTAACCGTTCATCTTTCTCCACACATTGATACAGTGAGATCTGACAATCGCATTCGCGACAGGATAAAGAAACAAGATGAGCAACTGCAAACTCTTCAGTGATTGTCAACAGATATTTTGGAGGAGGGCATAACAATTCTTTCATTAAGATATAAAATCAGACGATAGAGGACTACAGAAGCTCAAAGGGATGTATTTGTCAGTTCTTTTCAAGATTTATAGTTTTTTTAGGGTGATAGTAATACATGATTAGAAGTGAAAATCAGCTCTGATGCGCTTTAATAGATATTTCATATAAATATCTTTAAGCCCTCTGAATAAAACAGAGCAGGACACAGGACGGAGAAAAACATTCAAGCCATTCTGGAAGCATTAACGTCACAACTTCCTTCTTGTGAAGTAGGGCTTTTATGGTTCAGACGAGGGCTGAGAGGTCTACAGCACATGGCGTCCAGGGAACAGACTTCACTGAGTCTTAAAATTAACCACTTAAATCTTACACTGCAATTCATGTCAAACAGCAGAGATGCACCAAATGAGCCGCACGCTCTCCTCTCTTAGATAGAGACTAGATGCTGAACCTGAGGCTGATGTCCGTGCACAGCATCAGAGAGCTATCAGTGGCCTTCTCTGTTAAAATGAAAACAATGAACGAGTCTTTGATAATGTACTACAGTAGCATAACATTAAACACTAAACTGAGGATACGAACATTTTAAGGGCAACACCTTCCTGAGCACAAAATTGAGATATTTTTCATGACTACGTCCCATTATGAGGAAATATTGCTTTATCCATTCTCTAACACCGCATTTTGATCCGAAGGCATTTTTTTCCATGCAAAAAGACGAAGAAATGATTGATGTAATCAGCCCTTTGTATGAACAATATATGATATCTAGTGCACTCTAAATAATCGATGCAAAATCTGACCAATGTCCTGTCCTGTTTGAAAGTTGTTAAACAAATGGTTTTGTTTTTATTATGCAACTGGTTCAAATTAAGGGGTAATCCAAGCTAATGTATATTGTGTGAGTATTATGCAGAGTCAAAAAAAAAAAGCATTTGCAATTAAGATGTTATTATTTTCGTTTCGGGTAAGTTTTCCATTGGTGATTATGCACTGACTTAATTTTATAATTACATATGCATGTAATCAAAAGATGAAGGCAGCACCATATATACTTCCAAATTCAGTCTAAGTGGAGTATTTTTCTTGTGGACACATTTGATTTTACATTATTTCTTCATAATTTTCCATTGGATGAGCAATTCTTTCCAGCCTAATTCTTAAATTAAAACTGCCAGAGAGTGTCAATCTGCACTCAAGCAGCTGTGTGTGAAGCTCACTTCTTAATGTTGCCACTCTTCAATCTCCCTGTGGCACATGTTCCTTTTCTAAACAAATCTGTAACGGAGCTCTCTTCCACAGGAATCTGTTTTCCCTCCACTCTTAGGAGGACTACACTCATCTACCTGATGGTGTAGATCAGCAGGCAGCGAATCATTAACAGCATATTGCCGGCCTGTAATTATACGGCCAACCAACAAATTCATTGCTCCTTGGGCCGTTAACTACCTCGCCAATAATTTCAGCTAAATTTGCTCATAAGCCTTGAGTAGTCTTGCTAACAGAGAGACCAACTTTAGAAAACAAAACCTCTTTAGTAGACAATTTTAACTAAAATACCAAATATTTTTTAAAAAGGTGTATCCAATTCTTAGTCATCCAGTACTGTAAACAATCTACTGGGACTACTGCAACAATATCAAAAGATTGAATTTAGAGGGCTTTTGAGAATGGCAAGGAGCTAAAGTCAAAATACATTTGCCAAATAGCTAGACCCTTTCAAGTTGTTTAATTAATTTTTTATGTCAGCTCTAAATAAAAGAATGCGTTGTACTTCTCTTTCATTATATGTGAAAACTATTCAATATTCAACAAGAGAAAATCAGCAGGAAATAGATCTTCGAGGAGGGTATTGTTGTAAAATGGCTAAAATACGATTGTTTCATTTCAAAATTGACATCTCTTGAAAAAACAGCATTGTCATCACACCGACTATGTCATCACACCGAAAATCTCTGGTTTCACAGCAGAATGTTAAAGTCGTATGTGCAGCTATGTGCAAAGCCTGCAGTGTCAAAAAGATGGAGGTGTAATTGAAAATAATGAGCTGTATGGGTACTTTCTGTGACATACACGGTGATATAAAGAAAAACTCTCAACTGAGGTATGAATAGTTCAAAAAAGTGTGATTTTAATGTAAAAAAAAATAAAAAGTGACTAATCTTGACTAATATTCAGCCTAACTGAAATTTATGGAGTAATCAGGACTATACATATAGCCATGTCAACACTGGAGCCCAGAATATTTTAAATATTGTTAACCGGTGCACTTACACATTGTTTTTAGACATATTTAATAAAATGCACAAGTATTTGAACCAACTAAGTCTGAAATAATCAATTAAACATCTTATGATGACTAGGTCTACACTTTCATCCCAGACAGCAAGGTTATACCCATGAAAAGACCCCGCAATCCCCTGCGTTGTACAATAATCCCCCTGATTGATATATATATATATATAATATGTACAGGAGAGATGTGTGTACATGTTGTTTTTTTTTCTCAAAAAGACCCGCTAGTGAGTGAAATAGGAGCAACTACAGAGTCAAATACAAGCTAGATCTCATTGAATAGGAGGACATTTGGATTAAATCAGGCCAACGGTTGGGAAGTTATGCCCAAAAAACAATGTCTTCTTTGGTTTGAAAAAAAGAAGAAGATATACAAGATAAATCTTCTTTGGTCGATTCTTATGGACCAAATTTGGAATGATCGGATCAATGGTTGAAAGATTATGGCCCAGAAACTTTGATTTTGGATTATAAGCTTCCCCTAGTGACAAAAATATGCAACTGACTTTTTCTCAAAATTAACGTCAATTAAATTAAACCTAAATAATTTGGAGTTATTGCGTTAACATGAAGGATCTATGCCGGAGGCGAAGGTAGCACATCACACCTCAAAAGTCCCATTTCTGAAGGTTCCTCTAATATCTCCAGTTCAGATGTGTGTGTCTCCAAGGACAAACTCGACAGATTGTGCACGAATGAAAAACCATATGGTCTTGTGCATTCAGGAAGAGTGCTGTCTTCTCCCCTCAAGGCCACCTGCAAAACATGGCTAGTTTCCCATTGTGCAGACAGCCCTGTATCTAATGGTACCAAATCATACTCATTAGCAGCTAGCGTAGCTCCGCCACGCTCTACAGAACAATCAGAAGCTCCAGCAAAGAAGATGAGCAGAAATAAGCACAGGAGTCAAAGTCCTGCCCTGACTTTCACTGTTGAAGACCAATTTACCCCTTGTTTCTATAAAACATAGATTTGACTAAATGGTGTAAGCTCATCACAAAAAGCAATATTCTATCACTATTGGCTTTGACACAGCTTATAATTATGGCTTTTTTTATGCAATCACAGTCAGTATTTATTGGCGAGCTCTTTTCCTGCTGCCACTTCTCTTTAGCTGCTGTTAGATTTTTCTAAACCTTTATAATATAAATCTAGTTTTGTATATTTAAATAGTGAATTTTGTTGAGGTCAATAGCAGTACTTAGTCGTCAATTTCACTGATGACAAAATGCCCCCACAAATATATTACGAGCAATTCACAAAAAATACTACATCTGTATTAAATAGTTGGAGTAAGACTGTAAATTTTAAATGTCTCCTGCTTTATTCATGCGTTCTTGTCACGCAGACTGTACATGTGTTCCAATGAGCAATACAACAATTTAGCATCAGCACCAATGTAGTCTGGTCTAGATGGCCTCCAACAATCAAACAAACACACTCATTTGATCAGACATGAGTCTTCCTCATGTTCCACAAGCCAGATTTGGAGCCAAAGCAGCCTCCACGATTTGCCTCGTTCAGGCACACTGCATTCAGCACTTACACTGCTCCTCACTTCTTATGTAACTCCGCTGACATCATTCTCATGCTGTAACCCGTGTGTGACAAGTGCTCACCTCCTATTCTGCAAGCCATGCAAACCGTCATTTGGAGAGATGCAGAGCACAACACTAGCGCGCATACCATTCCATTAGCAAGAATATAAAATTAGATGATTAACGATGCTGTTAGAGGAGCAAAGATTTAGTAACAACAGGCAAAACATCCATTCACAGGTGTTCATAAATGCAGCAGTATTTTCAGACGAAGGATGGATGCATAGCAATTCAGGTGTGCGAGAATAGAGGAGAGACCAGAGGAATGAGCACACTGGATGAAACAAGCAGGAAACACACTTGTTACAATGAAACATGCGCACACGCACACACTTAGAGAGCCAGTTAAGAGTTTCTCTTTTACCTGCCTGTACAGATATCCAGAAGTAGCAATTACGCAGGATGAAATACGCTAAGAACATTATAACCCAGCATCCTCGGGGGAGGGTGCGATCAGATCAAAATAAAGTCCCTGCTTCTTCATGATCAGCATCATGCACCCACTTCCAGGGAGTCTGCATGAGGAGTATTATGGGTGTGTGAGAGAGTGAGAGGAGACAGAGGCAGATAGTGCGCAGCCGTGGAGGGAGCAGAGAAATCAGTATTCTAAATGCACAGATGGAGACAGTGCAGAGGCAGTGACGTGGCTGGAATAATCACAGGTTGGCAAAGTATCTGAAACATCTGGGACGTAGAAAGCTCCTCTGCTATTTGTTCAAACACCTACTTCATGTAGCAGTCACGTCCCTCTCTGTTAGTGCCCATATCCCATCCATTGAGGGGTCCCTGTGAAGAACTCCAAGTCCCTGAAGGGGGTGGCCATCCGGTGGATTTGGTCCTTTGGCTGCAAGGAAGGAATTGATTTTAAGTATAGTTATAGTTTGATCAAAAACATTCTTGAATAAATCCCTTAGAGTCAAAATCTGAGAATGAATGAAAAACAATAATTCAAAATTATACTTATAGTACAAAATTATAGCAGAAAGAAAGAATTTGTGTATACACATGAAGCGATCCCAGCGCGATAAACAACGTTCCAGAGTCACAGTTCACTCAGTGAATACAAATCAAAAACATATTACGTCAGCTGGACACACAGGGCGAGTTGTCATGCCTCAATTTCGAGCGTCGAAAGGCATGTAATTGGTATAATTTCTGGATGTCAGCACGTTCTTTGTAAAAGCAGACCACAGGAATTTTCCTCTAAAGTTGTTCTATTTGCATAATACCATTTGATGAAGTGTGTCTCCTTTTGTTTGGAAAGGCTGAGTTGGTCTAATCCTCGTTTTCAGTTGATTTTCTGATATTTCTACCTAAAGCCTTTAGCTCGTACAAGTTGACAGACTGCAAGTCTACAGAGGAAGTGTGTCTGCAAACCCTCCGTCCTCGCCCTTCCCATTATCTCTGTCTTTGTGTCTGCACACGGGTGATGCTATGAAAGCAGTGGCACTTAGTTATGTCACTTCAAAGGCTTGTCTGCCGTGTAACAAGGCTCTTTACATTCATTATTCAAAGCTCCTCTTTCTCCCTCTCTAAATGCCTCCACAGTTACTGTACTGATGATAATAATTTGGGTGCAGTGTGGCTTGCTTCTGCATCTGTGCACCCCAAACACATCTCTCTGTACGGGATGCCCATTTTGCAAGATATTAATAAAACACTACCAAAACCAAATCTATACGCTGAAAGACAGAAAGCATTTGCTGCAGTGTAAGAGTTAGTCACTTGGCCAAACGTATTCTGAGGTCACTTCAACCAATCAACAAAACACACCTACTACTGCTGAAAGGGAATAGCCATAAAAGAATATTTACCGTAGCCGAGCCTGATGTTTTCTCTTGCATATGAAGTTCGGAAAACAGGAAGCATTTATTTTTCTCATACAGTCGTGCGTTTGGGGTTGATATCAGAGTTTCCACTTGGTTATGGATTTTTTTGGACCCAGAGAACATTCGCTGGGAGCGGGTCACAGTGGTGTATATTTAGAATACATTTCCTGCAGCTCATATGATATATGTGGACACAACTGGATACTGTCTGACGCTGTCGGAGCCATGTTCACCTCATTGATGAGTCCTTCAGGTCACCCTACATTTCAGCCTTTTGGAATTTAGCTAACAGCCATGTTGA
Source organism: Lophius americanus (assembly GCA_037951165.1). NCBI lineage: Eukaryota > Metazoa > Chordata > Actinopteri > Lophiiformes > Lophiidae > Lophius > Lophius americanus. The sequence continues at coordinate 3,247,952 of JBBDHG010000040.1, read as the reverse complement.
AAGGATGCAGATTACACGTTTTAGTGAATAAAAACAAACATATAAAAGATCAAAGAATTCCAGCATATAATAACATAATGATCATATTTTTGCAGTGTGCATGTGTGACATTTACCCCATAGGTCTGCAGCATTAAAAATGTCTCATACTCACAGTTTCAGATGCTCTGCATTCAAATTGTGTTTCTAAATTCTCAAATATTTCCGCAAAATCCATTTTCTGTCTCTCAGCCACAAGGTTTGTGTATTAATGGGGTAGTCATAGACTCTGTGATCTTTGATTTCTTTTGTTTACAGACAGGAGGAGTGTTATATCATTGAGTCGCTACATCCCAGTTCACAGAGCGTCTGAAAAGGTTCATCCACTGGTGGATAGTGAAATTGATCCTCCTCAGCCCGCATGAATAAATTAAGCCTGCATAGTCAGACTGGACTAAGTAATCGAGCGCCAATTGGGCAAGCTGTGCTGCACAATTCATGAACTGGTTACCCAAGAGTCAGAAGGAAAATTAGAACAAGATGTTGGAAGTTTATACATGTCCCTAAAGGAATTTTCTGATAACAAACTGCAATAATAATAAAATGCAAAATAGCCTGTTTGTGCATCAATTTCGATTGTCTTCACTTTACTATTCGGTAGCAATTTTACAGATTTAATATGTTTCATAAAACTAGTTGTGTCATTCTGTTATAGTCATTTTATAGTCATGTTATAGTAATTCTTACTAAATGGTTTTAAGAAATAGGCACAACATTTAAGTAGTTCATCATACAACAGTGATAAATTGAATAATCAAAGCAATGTTTCATTTAGGGAGGCACGGTGGCACAGAGGTTAGCGCTGCTACCTCACAGCAAGAAGGTACCAGGTTAAAATCCACGTCGGCTGGCCTTTCTGTGCAGAGTTTGCATGATCCCTCTGTGCATGTTCCGACTGTGCATGTTCTGTATGTGCATTTTCTGTATGTGCATGTTCTGTATGTGCATGTTCCGTCTGTGCATGTTCTGTCTGTGCATGTTCCGTCTGTGCATGTTCTGTATGTGCATGTTCTGTCTGTGCATGTTCCCTCTGTGCATGTTCTGTCTGTGCATTTTCTGTATGTGCATGTTCCGTCTGTGCATGTTCTGTATGTGCATGTTCTGTCTGTGCATGTTCCCTCTGTGCATGTTCTGTCTGTGCATTTTCTGTATGTGCATGTTCCGTCTGTGCATGTTCTGTATGTGCATGTTCTGTCTGTGCATGTTCCCTCTGTGCATGTTCCGTCTGTGCATGTTCTGTATGTGCATGTTCCGACTGTGCATGTTCTGTATGTGCATTTTCTGTATGTGCATGTTCCGTCTGTGCATGTTCTGTATGTGCATGTTCTGTATGTGCATGTTCTGTCTGTGCATGTTCCGTCTGTGCATGTTCTGTATGTGCATGTTCTGTCTGTGCATGTTCTGTATGTGCATGTTCCGTCTGTGCATGTTCTGTATGTGCATGTTCTGTCTGTGCATGTTCTGTATGTGCATGTTCCGTCTGTGCATGTTCTGTATGTGCATGTTCTGTCTGTGCATGTTCTGTATGTGCATGTTCTGTCTGTGCATGTTCCGTCTGTGCATGTTCTGTATGTGCATGTTCTGTCTGTGCATGTTCTGTATGTGCATGTTCTTCCAAGAACTCCAGCTTGCACCCACAGTCCAAAGACAGGTGAATTGGTGACTGAAATTGCCCGTCAGTGTGAGCATGTGTGGCTGTATGTGTCTGCCTTGCATATACTGGCAACTTGTCCAGGGTGTACCCCCCCTCTCACCTGATGTTAGCTGGGATAGGCTCCAGCCCCCCCATGAACAGGATAAGTAGTAGATAATGAATGAAGGTTTCATTTACTAAACACTGTTGTGTCATGTTAAATTTACTAAAAATCATTATGGTAACTTTAAACCTATTACATTAATGTCAATGCAATTAAACCCCCTTGTTTTAAATTTTAAAGATGCATTTAATTAGTTCTTTCAACATAAAAAAGTCATGTAATGCAAACAACATCCGTGTTTCATTTACTGAACTGAATATTTAATTATGTTACACGTACTAAACAAATATAAGTTGACTTGGATAGACAAAGTTAGGTTTCATTTACTGAACACAATTATGTTGCTTTTACCAAACACACCATGTGGAATTTAGTAAACACATATGTAATAAGTGTGTAATGCATATATTATTACATTATTATTATTAATAACACAACATGCAATTATTTAGTTCCTTCAACATAAAAAGTCAAGTAATGCAACTTACATGTTTCATTGATGCAGTCATGTTGCATTTTTTATATATCGCTTTGTTGAATTTACTAAACACAGTTATGTAACAGTTTAATAATTCATAAGTGCAATCAAACTCTTTGTTTTGATATTCAGAAATTAAAGTTTGATTAGTAATTTTAATATATAAAGCCATTTAATGCAAATTTCATACATGTTTAAGATTCTGAGATTGCAGCAAATAAACATTTTTATCTCCATTGGAAGATGATAACAGTTTCATTAAATGACTTCAATTTGTGCATCATCTTGACGTCCTTATCTGATCAACACCTATCACCGTCTGTCGTGTAAATTCATCATTAGTAATTGGGGAGATAGAAGGGCAATTTTGTTGCATGAAATGGGGAATAGATCACGTTTCAGTCCCTCATAAAACATGCATGAACAATCTGAACCTTACTTTATCACAGTAACTCACTCGCACTTTCATCAGTTCGAAAAACAAAAGCAGTGGTGAAGAAGAATCGTGAGGTGTTTTGAAGGCTGGCCTCCTCTAAATGTCGGGAGTAACTATGCATTATGGACAAGCCAGAGAGAGCAAGTTCCAACACAGGCAGTTGGGTTTGTCTGAATAATTTACACCAACAATCTCCATGAGGTTGGACTTAATGAAACCTTGTGTCATTATGCATACAGAAAATTGAGGAAGGGGTATTCAAACACTTTTTGTCTCTGCCATAATATCCCAATTTTTACTTCTATTTACTCCACTGGTACTGTCATTGGCTCTCCAATCTCTCCCAGCATGCACTCTGTGAGAGGGAAGGAAGCATCTTACAGTAGGCCACAGAGGCATATCAATTTTCTTTGACATACGTCATCATCACTTAGACATCAAATTAGCCTCTTCCCCCACAGCCAAGGGTGAAGAGATCCAGCCTTATGGAAGCTACTGTGCAAACGAGCTATTTCTGTGTAGGTTTGAGCAACATTTGGAGGTTTCTGCTGCATGAATACATATATATATATATATATATATATATATATATATATATATATATATATATATATATATATATATATATATATATATTCATCACCGTCACTCTCTGGAATCCACTCCACACATACACATCTCTTTGCAAAGTCTTTTCAGACGAGACATTTCTTCAACCTTCACCCGTCACTCTCTTTGAATAACAGGGGTGAAGTGTTACAAGAATAACGTTAGCTATCCACGGTGGTGATGCTGCGGCATTGCTTACTCTGTGCTCATGAATTAAACAGAAAACCTCACACAGCAAATAGGGTTCCATTTGGATATGAAATGTGCAGACAGACAAATGAGATGTCCGTCTCCTTGGAGGAGGCCTGGCAAGTGGAGCAGAAAAGAAAAGCTCAGACAGACGGAAACCTCTCTGATTTCAGATCAATGACCCCACGTATATTCCTGATTATGTCATTGCACATCATTTCTGTATTCCATGCTGCTTTGCTCAGCCTTTCACCGATGTACACATCCATGTTTTCACCCGTTTTGATAAGAAAACACAGGAAACAGCAGGAAAGACTGTCTTATCCTGATATGTGAGACTGCCATCATATGGAGCAAACCATGAGGAAATAACATCTACAAAACCAAACCAAAACCTGTGCAACTATAATTTTCAAAACAGCACCATTTATTTCAGAATAAGGGTGTCTAGTTACCCCCGCTATTCCAACTAGATATCGTTTTTCGGTGTTTATCTTTGGAAGTACTGATATTGTTGCCATGGGAAACCACACCAGCCTGAGCAGCTCTCCTATGCCTCTACACAGATAGGTTTTTGGTTAGTTAATCTCCTCTGAGTGGGAATAAAACTGCATCTGGGAACAAGCCAATCCACTTTGATCCTCCTGCTATTTTACTGCCAGTAAGTTGAGTCCCTAGTTTACCTGATAAACATAATAGCACCATGAACTTAGTGCTTGTACATCATTCCGGAATATCACAGGAGTTATAGTTGATAAGTGAGCATATGCCTTCCTTATTAAAAGATTTCTAATTTCATAGTGCTCTGAGTAAAACAAAAACAAAATACAGTCATAAACGTACCCTGTGGGCAACTAAGGTTAGATTCCCCTGCACCTCATTGTGCTACCAGCTGCTTTTATGCTAAAAGCTCTAAAGAACAGAACAAAATAAATGGTTGCCAGAGACATCATCCAACCTGATGGCTCCTATTTCTGACCCTGAGCCCTTTCTGGACAGCTCCGGGTGACAGATATCTTGGTCTTTGTGTACTCTTAGGAACATTTAGGCTAATCAATTGGTGTCTGGCCCAGTGACTTCCTGTTTAAAAAAAAAGAAAAAAAGGTTTGCAGAAAAAAAAAACATTCCAAATGAAGTCTACCGAATGGATGTTTTAAGACACACTGCCAGGATACAGACATACACGGCTCATCAACGTCATTCAGAGCCACATTCTTACGCATTTTGATGAAGACATCTGACTGTTACATAACAGAAAATTATGCTTAAATCATAAAGAGTTACTTAATGTGAATATTTTATTGCTGAATTGCAAATAATTGACAACACACCTTGCCTGTCGAGTCAGGCAGTCAGCAGTGATTGAGAGGTAATCGATACTCTCTACATTCATCATGTTCATTATCTCAACAGTGCTGCCGCTAAACAACAAATGACTGTTGGAAGTATTTATATCGTGGCAGCATTTTCAGCTGAAGCTCTACACAGAAAATCCGTACACTACTTTGGTCACATGACTCAAGCCTGCATTTCAATCGTAAGCAGAGACAGCCCGAGTCGTCTTTCAATAAAAAAGAACATCAAACTTCTAGGACTGTTTGCTAGGTTTAAAAGCAACAAAGGAAGGAGAAAATGTATGCAAGAGCATTCTCTTGGTTCAGCCGGACACATCTGGAGGCATTGTAAGGAGCAAACATTGGAAAAGACGCTCCTTTTCACCTAGATCTCAAAATACATACAGTCAAGTTTTTGTGAAATGTTGTATTGACCTTAACAACAACAGCATTTAAATCGGCATCCTGCTGATTGAAATACTTGCTGGCAGCTGAATGGAATAAAACTGCAACAACAAAAAAAAGCGTTGTAGTTGTGGTAACTGATAATGAGGGGTAGCATTGCATGGCATTATTAACATTGACAGGATGCAATGAGAATGGTGGTCCACTGGGACGCACGTCACAAATGCCACCAAGCTGTGAAATAAAATATCCATATTTATATTCACTGTAAATTCCTGTAGCAATTTTAAAACAGAAGCTATAATTTGCATACGGGGGGGCGGGACATAGGAATTGTATTCCTGAGTGACAAAATAAATCGCTGCAACTTCTCTTCATCATAATTATTGTCAATTTAAAAAGAAGAAAGAAAAAAAAAGCCAATGCAGTCTGGTGATGAGTCATAGGTGAAGTGAAATGCATTGAATGGCCATTCTGTTTCAGATTTAATATTTCACATTTATAGGATCAAGCATAGTGCCTCTGATGGAGTCAAATCCCCTAGGAGGATTACAGTTTACTGGTCAGATCAACTCAATCTCGCAGACCTACGAGTTCTAAGGTGATGTGTTATTCCTGGCAAATAATGAATCACTGCTGACTGTGTAACATCTTCTCCACATATCATTTACTTGCTGTCACTTCTTCATAAAAAAACAATAAAATCCTTTTTTCAGTTCTCATCTATAATGTAATTTCTCAAATAAGGAAAATAACATTTTATGTAATTTTTTGTAGCGAGGACTAAATGGTTCACATTACACAATTTCACCCTCCTACTCTGGCCATACTTATGTGAACATGAATGAACACACTATATTAAATGACAGCTGATATTCAATAATTCTACTGCTCATTAATATGTATGAATAAGACAAGTTTATATGCCACTACCAAAGATAATTGCAACTCTTTAGCACGAATCACTAACTCATCGTCCTTTAACAGAGGCGATTTAAGATCTGAAACAGTTGCTCCTATTTTCAAGAACATGTATGTTTCCATGACATCACAAAACACATAAAGGAACAAACTGTAACCACAACCTGGACTGTAAGCAATTTGTAAACTTAGATACATGAGCCACCTCAGCTTCTCTATATCCACCACTGCTCCCAGCTCCCTCACTTGCTTATTCATTTCAAATCATACATGACTGCATAAGTTGTTCTTTTGAGCAATCAATAACTCAGCAGTTTAATGATCCCACTCCACATGTGATTTCAAATCGAGCCTACATGAACATGCATAAAAGCACCTATAGTGGAGGACAAACAGGCAAATATGCAGACAGGCACACGCACAGCAGCATCCATTGGACTCACCCTGGCAGCTTTGGCATTTTCACAAAGCTGAACACATCCATGTGTGCTGCAGACGGAAGTCAAGGCTACAAATTTACCATCTACTGTACTTCACTCCGGCTCCATGTCTCACACTGTCTTCGGCTACAACGAATAAATAATTCAGGGAAAAAAGTGGAGCTTCCACAAGTCAGGTGGAGAGATTAGTCCTGTTGTCTGGGCTTCTGCATGGCTGAGTGATTGCTGTGTCCTCGCATCAGCAACGCGTATCCACAGCTCATAGGAGATCATCTAGCAGGGCAGATTCCCCCCCGTTACATCCTTCAAAGCATGCCTCTCTGTTAGCTGCGCCAAGCCACCTTCATTTCATTTCCATCGCGGTGGAATGATGTGTGGGAGCCGCACAGTAACAACAGCATTGGAGAGAGGCAGAGGGAGCCAGAGCTGAGGGCAGAGGGAGAGAGGGAGGGACAGGGTTGGCAGCATACTGGTGGTGTTGGAAGATGAGAGTGGAAGAGAGAGGAAAGAGGAATGTGAGAGAAGGCTGTATGGGAGTGCGTGGCAGAAAGGGCCACAAGAATTACAACCAAAGGCTGTCGTTTGCTTCCAAGAATTCCCCAAAGGCTTGAATCATCAACCCTCAACCTTGTGGCGCGTTTCCAGAGAGCAGGAGCAGATTTAAAGGACGAGAGAGAGATGAGATGACAGGGACAGGCATGAATGATATGCACACAATGGTGGAGCAGCAAGAGCAGCTGGGGAAACAGGAGGTCCTAATATGTCCCCTCTCCAAGTTGAGTTCCCTGCCTCACAGCTGAACATTAGGACACCCATACTCTACTCTGCATTTGTTTTGGCTTTTCAAAACTGCTAAACACCTTCTCTCAACGAGGCCATTCATGAGACGGCCTCCAAACAATTTTGCAACATCAACCACCAAAGCTGATCCATCGTCCTTAAAAGAAGATCAGCCTTGTTAGATCCGCATGCAGAATGGAACACTGGCTTTGTGTAAATAATCAATGCCTCTAGGGGAGAAGATGAGGGCGTTGGTGACACAAGGAGTTTATTTTATTTTATTTAACCTTGATTTAACCAGGAAAACTTCATTGAGATTATAAATCTCTTTTCCAAGAGTGTTCTGGCCAGGACAGGCAGCAGCACAGTTAAAGTTACAGACAGACAGGGAGCACAGTAAAAAGTTACAGACAGACAGACAATCAGCAGCCATACATAGAAAACATGAAATAATCAATTAAGCCAATTCACGGTCAGAATTTGATCACAATCGTGAAGTTGACTGCATGTTATATTTCTCCATGATTTTGCATTAGATTTTAAGCAATCTCCATAGATTTTCATATCTGGCACAGTCGGGTTCAACATATACGGACATTTAAAGGTGTTTTTTTCTCTATCATGTCATGGTCCAATTGCTGATAAACTGATCGATGAGCCACCTTGGCCTGAAATTATAAAACCACATATAATTCAGCAAAGGATATAATCCAACTCAGTCCCATCAGCAATTGAAGAATCAACACCCATTTATTTTCGCTAAACAGGAAGAAACACCCTTCATAAATTGAACATTAGGAATGAAGCGCCTCTGCACCTCTGCCGAAAACCACAAAGAGCCAATTAGCCTCATCTCTGATCCAGGGATGTTTGATGCTTCTTCAATGATCTCATACAGTTTTGAAAAAATTTAACTTCTAGCAGTAACAGAGACTATTTAGCATGCTATCTCGATCTGTGATGGGAAATAAATCTAGACGAGGCAAACTTCAAATATGTCCCATAAAAGGCATTAAATCCACTTTTTAACCTGTTTGTATACAGCTATTTACAATAACAAGACAAACTCTATTTACAATAACAAGACAAACTCTATTTACAATAACAAGACAAACTCTATTTACTATAACAAGACAAACTCTATTTACAATTACAAGACAAACTCTTAAGTTTGACAGTATATGACAGAATAAAAAGCACTGTAATCAATAAAATGTCTGAATGTAATGGATTAATAAACACAAATATACAGAATACAAATTCTGACTCTGCAGTCAATTAACAGCCGCCCTCGTTTGGAATGCCACAACTTATAAGTCTCAGTGCCTTTGCTGAGACAAAAAAACATACAATAAAAGAAATTGTCACTTCCACTCTGGCTCACATTTGTTTCTTGCAATAGAAAAAAAAAATGCACCTAGATAGGCCAATAAAAGTGAAGCAGCTAAAATTCTTACTTAAATTCTTTGAATCAGCTAAACAGAGATGACACAATTGTTTAAAAACAAATTTATAATTATGTTAATCCTACAAGGAAATATACCAGTTTGGCTGACAATGCAATCTCGGAGAAGGAACTTGCAGTGTTGATGTGGTTGAGGTTTTTTTGTCGAGCACACAAAGACATCAAGGATGGGCTGAGGAGGAGGAGGATGTGCATGGAGACTACTGGCTTCCAATATAACTATGATGTCCTGTGGTGAGAGAATTAAGAGAGTCAGCATATTCTGGATAGTCGTGTTTGTCCGTTGGTTTGCGGCCCAGAGGCCAGCAGAGTGGCAAAGGATATTAGGGTCAGACAAACGCGTGATCTAAGGAGACTATGTTTGAAGCTTTGACCGATAAAACCCTGCTGCCCTGCTGATCCCTAACTCCTCCTCTCTCTCAGTACCTTTTAAAACAGCTGATTTCAGGCACTCTGGCTACACTTGGCCACTTGAAACCCAGCAGTGCTCAAGTTTAGTAAAACCTGGCTCAAGGTCAGCTTGCTCGCATTTAAAAGAAATCTAAAATAAGCAGAGTGTACCCACTCTGCATAAGTTGCTGCTGCAGTAAATATCAAGATAGAGGGCGTAAAAATATTCCAAAGAATGTTAGATGTAATGAGGACATGTCCACAGAATTGGCACGAGACTATATTTTTCTTGACATTAAATGTTAAAGTAAGTCATTGTTATCCAGTTTGTGAAGCACTTCAGTGTTGAGTATGTATGAACTTGTAGCTTCTGTTGCATTCAAAAACCCACTCTGCATTAAATAGTAATTGAAGTGCACTTGTAAAGTATCTTTTTTGGTCTGCGTCAACCCTCAAGGTCCGTTACAACATGAGTCCGCCATTCAATCATTCACAGACTGGGAACAGAGGCTACCACCCATTGCGCCACCTGCTCACTCTTTTTACGCCATCATCACTGGAACAGCCATTGGATGCAACTTGGAGCTCAGTATCTAGTCATTACGGACAGTTTGACACATAGACTGCAGGGGAACGGGAGTTGAACTGCCAACCTTCCAGTAAGTGGACGACCACTCTACTCTCTGAACCGCAGTTGCTTACATTAGTGACCTGAGGCGGGATGTGCATCCAAGACCACAACAGCAAGCAACCTTAACCCCAAGTAATGGTCTCATCCCTTTCCCTTTCATTAGTTAGTCAGTGTGTTCTCATTAGAACGTAGCATGCATCAGTCTTTGAGCCTCTCTAGTATGTCCTCTTTCTGAATATGATATTGTTTTCTAATGTATAGTGTAGTAATAAATAATATGATATATTTGTTTGTTAATGAAAGTAGATATAAACAGTTGGACATTCGATACTCGGACTGACCTGGGATGAAAGATATAAATACGTAGCAGGTGGAAATCATGTAGTGGAACACTAGAAGATAACTGCGTACTTTGTGTTTGCCAATAACCATGAAAAGATTTGACTATATGTACGCTGTTAATATTATTGCATTTGCATAGCATTTTTTTCACCTGAATATTCAGCAGTGTGACTAATTAGTGAGGTGTTACTTGGCTGAGTTATGCTACTCTTAGAAAAAGATTATGGATATGGTTCAAAGAAATCTTGGGAGGCTGTAGTTTATTCAGTACGGAGTGAATAAAACATTATAATGGGTGTGTGCCAATATGCTTGACACCTATATGTGCAGTGTAAAGATGATTGGTATACCCATGCAAACATTCATCTTCTACATGCGTGCTTATCCCTCAGGGTTGCTGCTGCAGAAACCTCTACAAGCATTCACTGGGCTGATGGCCATTTACACCATAGATGTTTGCCAGGCAATCACTGCTCTACAAACTGTTAGGATTCTTATGCCAATTTTTCTTACAACTTTTCTTACTTGCTATACATTTAAATAATCTTTATCTACTTACAAAGCTTGTGAGTGAGTGTGTGCGATAACTTGACCAAAAGCCATCAAAAGATTTATTTTGAATATAGATCTTTTTTTCCTCTTATGAAAATGTGGCTGTTAAGAAGGGTCTATTAAACAGACAGAAATGCAGAGCGTTAGATGTTTTATCCCATTAAGCACCCTCATCAGAATCTGATGTCTAGGTGTAAAACTCTCAACCAACATATATTGGTTTCAGCACAGTCCGTTTCCAAGATATGAAATATGAAGATTTCTTGAACATCAATTATTTTTGAGGAGGACTGTCGATCTCAAAGGAAAAACCTGAAGAAACATACTGTACAACGCGTTATGCTACGATGCAATGGTAATGGAATAAGATGGGTAACCTGGAAAATTCAGACGACAATCAGAAAAAGAAATCAATTGATAAGTTGAACCAAATGACCCAAGTGAGGCTCAAGTGAAAGGATACTGTTTCTCTCAGATACCTATAGCAAACAATCTTAACTCCTTGAACATTAATCACCATCAGTGGTCATCCATAGTGATACGACCATTTCAGGTAATCAGATCTAACTGAATTATAAAGAGAGCACAGGGCACTGCTACTCACTGAATGACAGTGAAGACACCAAGTTCATTGTCATCTGGCTCCATTGTTGAAGTCTTTATTGTAGTTCTTATTTTTGTTTTCTCCAGCTCCTTTCAATCTTGTGTTCTCCTGGCCTTCCTCCTCATTCCAACGTTTTCTCTTGTTTAATTTGAAATTTCCATAGGCAACCGCGCTGGTCCGACTAAGCCATTCTGTTATGATTACATTCAGCGACCCTGTCCGAGTGAGTGGCCGGTGCCCTGAGGGAAGAGACTGAGCCTGTCGCTTCTGCCTCAGTAATGAAATAACATCACATTCCGGGCCAGTGCGTCAGAAAACACAGAGGGATCAATGCCGAACAGCTGGACTCCAATGGGCTGCTCATGGGAAACGTGTTCTGTTTTCACCGGCACTGTTTTCATATTTCAACGTCAATCTACTGGTTAAAGCAGTAGTTAGAAACTACAAATTCGAGTGTTTCCCACAACTGAAGCAACCATCTGAGTGTTTTATTCCAATAGTATAATTTACAGCATTTCAGAATACAAGCATACCACAGTATCTGAAATATTAATCGGATCCCTCTAAGAGGCATTTTGAAATGGCATGTGTTTTATCATCCATGAAAGCTTAAAAATTAAGCTTCAACCATAATCCAAACTCTATCACTATCTCCCTGCCACCTGTCACCCTTAACAAAGCCAAACCTCAATTCTATATAAATTACAGAATTAGATCTTAACCTAAATGTTATAAGGTGGCATCAGGTGTTACTACACTATTCATATATTCAACATCTATTGTCAAACACTGCAGCTTGACATACGCCAACCCCACCTATGATATTTTTCCTCCATGATTATGGATTTCCCTCGGCATTTTCCCTCGGCATTTTAACAACATGAGAGTTCACGCTGCATTATGCCATGCAGACTCGCTCATGCGTGAATAGCATTCACAGTCTTCCATTACTTATGAACGGAGGCACGTGTCTTTGCCTCTGCAAGCAAATAGAATTGCTTGCATAATAGGTCCCTTGGAATTGTGCATACAGCCGTCTGTGGGAGATGAAGTTAAGTTTCCAGTATAACAAGATGATAGGGCGATTTTTCATGAAAACATTTACTGTAATATACTGTATGTGAGGTACCAAGCAAGACCACTATTGTGGTCCACTTTACAAATTGCACACGCCACTTCAATTTATGCGTATGCAGTAGCCGCACCTTTCTATGAGATAAATGCTGCACATGAATCCATCTAATCATGTGGCCTGACACCCGCCCTGGGCCACAGTGCCCTGCATCAGTGGTCTGCTTTTTGTATGACAAGCAGGCCAAACTGTTTAGAGTGGGGACATGGTGTGTTCAAAGTGCACAAACTCTGCACAGTGACCACAGCTGAGAATCACATTAAGCATGGTGTCACAACAGCGGTGATTTGAAATGTAAATGATGGGCAGTGTTTGCTGTGAGAGTCTTCTAATTTAATATGCAGCTCATTGTTTAAGGGTAGATGGCTCATTTGTTCCCCTAAAACAAAGTCAGGCTGTATGAGCCACTGCAAATTTATTTGACTGCTTATAAGATGGCAACACACACAGCTCCGAATGACTTAATGATTAGTAATAGACACTTACGAAATACGAAACAACACCATCCCTCTGAAAAGACTGATTAGTAACGGCTTGAAGAAAGAAGAATGTATAAAAACAACCTGCATTTACTTCAACATGTAGAAGTTTGTTTTAAGTTCATTAAAGCAGATTTGTACACAACTTAATAAAAGCAAGGAAGTGATTTTTTTTTTCATTACTTAATGGAGCAGAACAAACAGACGTTGCTGCCACTTATATAAAATGTTATAAGATAACAAAAGCAACTGAGTTACCCTCACTATGAGTTACAGATGCATATTTGTGAAGCTGCAGACTGCATTCACTCCAATAATGTGATTTACACTATTTGGCTAAAATCGGGATCATTTGCTTTTTATTTCGCCATTGTTGAAGAATGCAAAACAGGTCATTAATCATAATTAATTAAACAAGTTGGAACCTCATTAACAGAGTTGGACAAAGTCGCTGTTCTCATTAAAGTCAGAACAGTGTTCTAGCTGTTTGAATCAAACATTAACATAAAATTGCACTGTTTAATGATACTATTATCCCAGACTATTGCTCATAATTATATTTTCCCAGGCACAATTAACTGTCAGTAAAACAGAACCCCAACATGCATAAAAACAACTCTCCTGATTCGCTGTTAAATATACCTGTACCATATACAGGAAGTGTATGAAGTCAATGGCAGTCAATGAGATACAATGAGATATCACATTCTTCAAATCAGATAGTCACTCTCACGTCAACACACGACAGAAGCTCTTTCCTACTGGCTGGGGAGGATAGGATTTGCAGCATCCAGCAATTATCTGTAATGTGGGAGAAAAATCAATGTGCCCGGGGAAAGCTGCTAAGGTCACCAAGCCGACATTGTCACTTGAATCAGAGGCACTGCGTCGCTGCAGGCTGGGCTCCAGGCCTATCAGTCAGCATCAGTGAGAGCACTCACATCCCTCCTAATGCCGGGGATCGTGATAGTTTTTATCCTGACGATTTGGAAGATAATTGATTTTTGCATGTCGTCATGGTAGAATGGAAAACCATCACAGATTGCAGATTAAAAACTTTCACTTAAAAAAGCAATCAATTAGCATAACTATTTTCACTTAAATGTTCTGGCTGAAATTGTCCCCAATAGACACAAATTAATTTAAATATCAGATTTTTCCAGAGAAAACCCAGAAGAAATACTATTGTTGGGGAGCATGTTTCAGACGCATCATTCTCTGTTGCTTATCAATCTCAGGAGGGATAAAACGAAGTGAAAGAGATTCAAACTCACCTCTCCTGCTCTTGGTTTTCATCCTGATTGCTGCTAGCACAGTTTTCACTTCCTCCTGTGTGGACGATGTCCATATCTCCTCTCTCAGGTAGAGTCTCACAACTGGAGCTACTGGAGGGCAAACATCGAATGTGTACTTTTAGAGGGGGGAAAAGATGCTGGCGGTCCAGTACTGCTCGGCAGTAAGGGGAGGTCTTCCTTGAAACCTTGATATTGTGGTGTAAATTCTATTAACGGCAAGGAGATATTCAGAAGAATAAAAAATCAATACCGGGTGGCCAGTAATGTTTGAGGGATCAGGCTGAGTGGAAATGTGAGATGGCATGGCCTTGCTCTGATTCAGAGACTGCTGCTATAAGCGGTTAATCAAGGGCTTTTCTGACATCTAGATTCCATTTTCCTCTTACCAGTATTCCCATTTCTCCCCTCAACGGTAGAGGAGATGTGATATCAAATGTAAGCGATGGTAATCGGCATAACAATAACAATCACCAATCTGATGCAGCAGCACTCTGCTAATGGGTGTTGCTTTAACATCTCAGTTCTTAGAAGGAACAGCTTTCCACTTCTCCATTAACACCAGGGTGACGTTCACATCAGCCATTCGTGTCTCATTTCCGTATGTAAGATCTCCTAGAAATTATGCCTGTGATGACTGGCCGCGATTAACCTCACCATTCATATAAAATAACATGAAACAATCGAACTATATCTTCTTTATCTATTTTTTTAAATCCCACTAAAAAGCTACAATATGTGATGGTAACGAGCCCTTTATTTTTTATTTCAGGAAACTTGTTGCTCATTATATGCTCAATACTGGAAGAGAAAGAGATGTCATAAATAGAAAAGTAAGTGCAACATTTCCAAAGGCGCTGTTTCAGTCTCTTTTGGTGGCCCTTGAGGACAGACTGTCTCTCTAATGTGAATAATTAAAGGTTTATGTCAGTGTGATGCCATGTGAGGCCAGAGCAAATCGGTGAGAGATGCAGTGCACCAGCGCAGACTAGTGACAGAAAGGAGGCACTGCAAGGCTAAGTTAGTGTTTTACAACAATGCAACTTAATCCACTGTACATTTTCAATTTCCATTTTAGATTTAAAATACCATCTACGACCACTTCTATATTACCTTTTAGCAAAATGCTGATGGCATGTTAAGTAGTGGCTTATAAGAGTTTGACCTTAATCAGGACACAAACGTACACAATATTTAGTCTGTGTACTATATATAATATAGTACACAGACTAAACTGAAAGTATAAACTAAACCTGCATAAGTCCAGAGAATATGAGCCTCACGATCGCATAATTGTTTGCTTTTGCTTGTGCTTTTACAGGTATCGCTTCCATTTTTTCTTCATCTGTGAAAATGTGTAGCATTAAGATTAATCATAATTTAATTTGGGAATATAGGAAGCACATGGAGAAACTGCCTCACAGCAACGATGTTCTAATCTACCAGGCCCCTCTGTGTTAAACGTGTTTGTTCCGTCTGTGTCTGTATAGAGTCCTCGTATTTTGTTGTGGGTAATGCGGCTTCCTCCCATGCACAGTCCAAAAATGGGCAGTTTAGATGAATCGTTGACTCTAAAGTGTTCGTACGTAAGTGTGTATATGAATGCGAGTGTGTTGTGTTGGCCCTGTCTGGGATGCGCTCCCCTCTCACCAACAGTTTGCTGAAACCCTGCAGAGAATAAGCACGTTGAGATGTTGTAGATTATTGCAGTACAGGAATTATGTGTTTGTCCCAGCACCAGCAGCTTAAACTGGTCATATCAACAAATACATCAAAGTCTCCAGCAGTCACAATTGCAACACATCCTGCCTTGACTCAGCCCATGCTGCCAACAATGTGGGTACAATACTGCCATCTAGAGGCCTGGTTGTTTTGATGTCAGTTTATCTCAAAAGTAGGATATTTCCTGTTCATGCCATGCTGACTCATGCTGACTCAATACAGATCATGTTTCGATCACATGCTATATAATATGCATTTGTTGTGTCCCATTTAATATAATTTTTTTTAAAAATCAATCCGAAAATACAGATGTTCGTTTATGATTTACTTGATTGCGCCAGTTCCCAATGTATTTCAACGTAGATATAATCCTAACTTTGTGTTTCTTTAAGAAAACCACACATAACGGTGCCTGCTAAAAGGGTTGATATATCCTCAAAGGAGTTCTCCATCTAATATAGATACGTTTATACAAGAGCAGCAGAGCTCAGCAAAGCCTGATTACCTTTCATCTAGTACTCTAATGGCAATAAAGAACAGTTATAATAAATCACGAGGAAAAATGATCTCCCACATCCATCCCCAGAAGCCTGTATAGTTCCACTGAGAAACCAATCTTAACAACATCCCTGCCAGCAGGATGCACATTATAGTCCTCATTATTTTCATATTGTAGACCTCCACCGTACACAGCATCGCCTCAGGACGGCAATCATTCCGTGGGTTCACAAATATGAATTACTTATCACAAACTTACAGCATTCATAACCTATGTTGCTCAAATGTTTATTTAGCCATCCAATATACAAGGTTGGTTGATGTAAGCTGCTAAAGTGGTACTTATCCCTCTGCCAAATCCCATAACGGGAAGTCTGATGAGAATCAGTTAGGAGTCTAACTCCAAACCTCGCCATCACCACCAAATAAGTGGATCAAACGCAAAGCCACCCTCTTATCACCACTTCCCTTGTCTGTTTGGTGGGCCGTTGGTATCTGATAAATCCTTATCGTTGCTATACAGTGCTGGTTCACATGTCACGTTATCACACAGGTCCCTTCCCCGGGGCTCCCACAGGAAGGGTCTATTCCCAGGGCACTACATGCCAAGCATCTCAACTGCTTTTCTCTGAGGAAAAACGCACTTCAGCCAAAGGAACGACTGAGGTTAGGAATGTTCTGCCCAATGTTTCTGTCACAGCGAGGGTCTATGAGACTAGGTAAGACCCATAATTATAATTAAAACAATATATTTAAAATCTTTCATTTAATGTGTTTTGGTACTGAAAACACTCCACTAAGAATTTGGGTTCAGCTTGAGTTCCAACGTCAGCTTATTGTTTTAAACGATTGTCCTAAAGCCGATCATTTCAGTCTGTATTGACGTAAAAAGTACCAGCATTAAACAATATATACAGAATAACCGGCGGGACCAATAAACAAAATGCTTCTTTCTCACAATATTATCATTAATCATTAGATTACGGTGGAATACATAAAGACCCTCAAATATGGAACATTATATATTTTAAAAAGCATTTACTTTGCATTTCTGTTTTGTTTAAAAAATGCTTAATATCTGAATGGCTATATTCTAACTAACTAACTAACCAAATAGCAAACCAAGTAAATAACTAACTAATTAACTAAATAAATAAATAGGTAAATAAATAAATACTGGGATAGGCTAACTAGCCTAACCCAGGATAGGAATGGATGAACGAATGCATGAATGAATGGTTAACTGGATGGATGGAAGGATGTATCTATGAGTGAATGTAAGGATGGATGAATGGATGAAACGACGGATACAAGGATGGATGATGGATGGATGTGGTTGTTAATTCCGCGCATAACAGTATAAACGTATCACTGCAAATAAAGTTACTTTTTTGCTACTGTGCATCTCTGTGCTTAATTGTCGGCTTGTTTACTTGAGGAGGGATATCTCGCCTTTCTGTGATGGTTGATTTTAATAACAGCGTTTAAATGGAAGGAGGAAGTGGGAGGGTATGATCAGCGGGGACGCGTGGTGACCAGCTGCTGTGAATCAGTGCTGCGTCCTCGCTGCGTATATACCTGTGACCGAGATGTGAACTTGTTTCATTGACGTTGACCATCTTGTAGGATCGGAGGTATGTCTGCTCAAGGATTGTTAAGCAGCGTTTTCTCGTGCTCTCTCAGCCCTAAAATTCTGTCTAAGAGGGGGCTGAGGCAGACCAGGAGCCTGGACCCGGCGCTGATTCGACAGTACGGTGCCGAGGCTAGGGAGGCTTCACCTCAGGTCAGTGACGTGAGATTCTGGTGGCAATTTTGATTTAAGTGACAGCAATCATGTCTGTTTGTTTTGGGGTTATGGTTGGTTTTGCGGGCAGGAATGAGAGAAGAGGTGGAGGTTGGCGCTCAGATGATCCTGATGGTTCTGATGACTGATTGTGACATTGCCAGTTTTTCATTTCTATTTTGGGTAGAGGTGTTCCAAACATGTGGCAGGATCCAGACCTTTACCTATATAATTGTTGTTTTTTGAATCATGAAAACGTGCACGGAGCACGTCCATTCAGCGAGCTCCCAATTCAGGAATACGCTGGTGTTCAATCAGGGTGATTGATAGATTAGTTCTTAATCAGTCACAATTTCCTTTAAAGATTAAATGCATGTTTTTATTAGTCTTGCACTTATGAAGTGGAAGAGAAACGCATGTAGAATTATTTTCTTATAGAAACAAATGGGGAATTATTTTCTTCTGCTGTTGCAGCATCACTAAATCGATGAGAAATGGTGCAGAGAAGTTAGCAATGTAAGTTACTCATCAGTTTTGCGTCACTTTGCGCTGAATGTGACAACTCATTCATTCTTAAGTAACTAAAGCAGGAATGTTTGTTTGCACTAATTTGCCAATGTCAATCTGAGGAAGTCAGATTGCAGAGGCGGTGCTAGACGGAAAAATCTAAGGGGGACAGATCCCCAAAACTCATCAGATTTATTTTGTTAATAGTTAAAATGTTTATATGTACAATTGAAAAGTGCTGACTTTCTTCAACCCTCTGCGTCTGCTACTGCTGAAAAATAAAAACAATGCTTAAGGTAAAATTATAGAAATATTAATTTGTCAATGTATATCATGAACATCCTCATCCTCAACATATTTTATGGTCTAAGTCATATCCTGTATATGTAAATAACAAAACCCAACACATTGATCAGCCATAACATTATAACCACAACAGTCAAGTCAGAAAAAGGTGATTATCATATATAATATTGACACTGTTAATGGGTGGGATATATTAGGCAGCAAGTGAACATTTGGTTCTTGAAGATGACATGTTTGAAACTGGAAAACTTGCAAGCCCAAGGATTGGAGTGACTTTGACATGCGAGCATCTCCCAAATGTAGAGCTTGTTGGGTATTCACTGGCTGTCAGAACCTATGCGGATGGTCCAAGGAGTGTGTGTATGGGGAGATATGAATGAGAAATCCGTGAGCTCGTGTTCTTCTTAAAATAAAGCCTATGCTGTCATCCCTGACAGCAACGGTATATCCTGGAAAAGCCCCAATCCTCTGCATGGTACAAGCAGTCCCCCTGATTGATGTCCTCAAATTAAATGTAACATATTCGTAGTCTAAAACAAAAATAGATTGATGACTGACTCAATCTATTTCAATGTAGTTATCAATAAGCTCTAAGATCAGATCCCATAGTTACTCATTAATACAGTAAACTATTTTTATCTAAACTCACCAATTAAACAAGTGTTCCCTGTAACAAGTCATATGAGCAAAGTTAAAATAAAACTGGTAATATGGTTAAGTACCAAGATTTTCCAAAAGTTAGTTTTCCTCCAAAAACTGCCCCTAATGAGTAAAATATGAACTATTCAAATGAAATCATATAAATTCAAGCTATATCTTGCTTTGATGTCCTTGAGATGGTTAATGTGAGGTAAATTTAGACTAAAGCAGACCAATGGTTAAAAAGCTCCATCTAGTTTGTAAAACATGAACTATTAGAGTAAATCTGTCTGTCTATACATACATACATAAAATGACTTAATTTTGCCGCTTCACATGCACCAAATTTGGACCAATTTGGACCAACGTTTGAGAGATTATGGCCTGAAAACATTTTGAAATAAAGCTCCCCCAGTGGCAAAAATAGGCAACTGAGCTTTCCCCACACCAACCATTTCTTCCTTGCACAAAAGTCTATGGGGATTTATAATATGAAAATGATCCATGACAGTTTTTGAGTTGAGTCGCAGGAAATGCTGTGGCGGCGGATAATATCCCTGACTTTTCGGGGATATAATTACAACTGCACCTGACACAACTTTAGCACATTCTAACATTAACTTATATTAGTTGAGCAGGAAGGTGGAGGAGTAAGGATATCATCAATGGGAAAATATTTTGATGTAAGTGATGGTGACCAATGTAAAATACAATGCAAACTAATCTCTTCTAATATGCTGAGAGAAGGTGGGAAAACGACTTCTGAAGATCCAGCACTGAACAGAGATAAAAGACTTTGATCACACCAGAAGCAAAGTAAAGTGGTAGAAAATGTCCAGAGACAATCCCATAGTCTGTAGAAAGAACTTATGTGCTCAAGCTGCTTATTTCTCTTCATGATCAGCAATGACTGGCTGTTAATATTATGAGATTTTGTTGTCCTTTCAGAATACTATAGTGTAGTTATGAGAACCAGCCGTCACTTAATCATAGAAACCGACATCACACTACCAAAGATGCACAACTCTGAAAAGGCCTATCCGCTCTGTTGGATCGAAGGCCTTTAGATAACATCTAATGAAAATAACAATGGTTTGAAAGTAAACCATAATGTTGATGTTAAATAATTGTATCAGAGAGCACACATCCTACCTGTTCTTGATCCGTGTGAAACTGGTGTTGGTTCAACCCGAATTTCTAATGTCCTACATCATGTACAATGCGAATGGGTTTTTTGTTTTTGTTTTGACCCGTAGCTTTAAAACTGTGGATTGGAGTTCTGAGAAAAGGTTTCTGTGATGAGTGTTGATTTAAAAAAATCCGGCGGCAGAATGTCCCGATTGTAGTGGCATGGCAAGATTAAAAGATGATGGAAATAATAAAATTTGTGAATTGTAATTCAGTTCTTGGCCCTCAAAGCAGGGCTGCTGAATAACTGAAAGCCCCACAGCCTGAAAGCCCTTGATGAAATTTTGTTTGGAAATTGGAAATGAGACTCTTACTTAATTTTTGTTCACTGGAAGTGCAAAGACACTTTTAATTTATGAGGAGCTGCCTTACCATATCATGTATTAACCAGGAAGTAGATTGGAAATACAGGCCAGCATATCGATTACAAAGCCTTGACATTTTTTTCAGATAAATCTATATTACATTTATAGTATTTAACTGTGTATCATGCTCACATCTGAGCCAATTTGCACTGCTTTGTTCAAGTTGTGCTCATGCTTACATTGTTTATCTAGTTTAATGGAAATGTAATGAAGGAATGACAATGGAATATGCTTGTAAATTAATTCCAGGCATCTGTTATTTCTTGTCATGAACAATAACCCAGATCCTACAGCCAGCGCTTTTAATGTGAGTTACGACCTTGGCGCCTGCCTGCGAGCTGCCAATACCGTGTAGCACAGCTCTGCATTACAGTCCACTTACATTGTGAGTTTGGAAAATGTTGCCTCCACTGGGAACAACTCCATGCAAATAGTGAGACTGCAGTTTAGTTATACATTATCTCATTTATCACGTTTTTATCATAATTTCTGAGTGTGCAAATATCCAACAGGGACAGTCACATCAAGAGCACTATTACAACAGTATTAATTAAATCAGGCTGACATTCTTTTTCTCTTACACGAAATACTGCTGCACCTCCACCCAATGGTAGCCTTAGACTTTTTATGAGACGTACTATAAACTCTTGTAACTCAGGCAATCCAGGCCTCTTAAAAAAAATAAGAGGCTGGTGTATTCAGTTTTTTGAAGGCCATGCAGTACATTATTATTTAGACTTAATCACTTGGGTAACCGTCATACATAGTGGATAGTTTTGTCTGTTATATTCATGTGATGCGTACGATTCAAATAATCAACATGGTCTAACTTATTGTAGCGTGTTCCTGGCAGTCAAAGACATCCTTTCCCTTGTTTAAGAAGCATTGTCAGAGTGGTATTTTTGATCTATGCTGTAATTGACCTTGTATTTTCCATAGGTTGAACATCACTGAGCCATATTAGAGGTGTACTCACTCAGGGTGTCAGTAGGCTGAGCAGAGATGGGAAGCAGAGACATCTGGTTTACATGAAGAAAGCCTTAACTTTTACTTCTCAGTGCTGCAGCATGACCTGATCCTTGGCTGGAATCCCTCAGGCACATATTTCTTCCCATGAGAGACTGTCCATTTGCATGGAACCAACCCTGCTGGCTTGAAACTGCAGGACCACAGCATCCAGTCTGTGCCTGATAGGTGTACGATTTTAATAGTGGGTTAGATGTAAATATAGCTAGTCAATCAAATCTCAATCTGAAGAAGCTTCGTATTACTGACATAACAGCCGTAACATTATCACCACTGATATGTGAAGTGAGTAATATTGATTATATTGTCCAAAGGGCACCTGTTGGTGTGGTGGGTTATATTAGGCAGCAAGTTAACATTTTGTCCTGCTAGCGTTAGCTGCTCTGCTAACATTGACACTTCCTATGTTCCTCGGGGTGATTAAATTTAAGTGTGATTAAGTTGGCGGTTTGAACATTTTTGTTCAAACCCTTCTCAGCTTATTTTGTCCTTCTGGTGTTACAAATGGCAAGCTTTTTGTTTTCTTGTAAGATGTTTGGAGCCATGTTAGCTCATACTTGGTGTGATTGTACGGTGAACACGTGTAACCGGCACAGAGGGATGCTGCTCCAATTATGCCAATGTTAACATGTTAATGTTGCCAATTACATCAAACCAGACCTTCCGGCTGTGTATGAGACTATTTATTTGCTGATTGGTCAGAGTACCCATGCTGACCACTGTCCACTGCCCACAGAGCCTACAACTGTGGATTAAAGTGGCCTGGTCTGATGAATCACATTTTTGTTAAGTCAAGTGGAGACCGGCTTTGTTTGCATCTTTTAGCTGCTTAAGAGAAGGCAGGGAAATCTTGAGTCTTTGCTTTATGTGGTTATTACTGACACGTACCACTCTATTGCAGGCAAAGTATTTGCATATATAGGACATTAAGATAAATTCAAGGTGTTTACGTGGCCTCTAAACTGATCTCAATCATATCAAGCATCTGTGGGATGATCCAGGTCCCTACTTTGCATGCTGAGCTTTAAAGATTTCTTGCTATTATCTTGGTGCCAGATACTATCCCACAACTTTGGGTCAGAGGTCATGCAGTATCCATTCACCAATGTTTTCTGATTTTGTATTCGGTCTTGGGTAAGAACAGAATCTACGTACATTATAACTAACATTTGTCTGGTAACCCGTATGTGAAAAGGAATTGGTTGTTTTTCTTCAATTATACTCTTGTATAACACAAGACAACAATTTTATCCATTATAACAATAATTCTCATTACTTAACCAAACAGTGTGGTATTTCAAAATAAGAACTTACAACGGACTGTTCAAGGTCGACAGAAAATAATTGATTGGTTAAAAATGAAGGATTTAAAATTTACTTTACAGCTTAAACTGACTCAAAACACATCATTAAAAAAAAAACGAGGTTTTGACGCTGTCGGTGAAAGAGTCTGAGATGCAACAGCGTCACAACTCCTCTAAATGCATGTTTTGAACGTAGGTGCTGGCTGAGCAGCGCTTCAGAGGTTTGTTGCGTCAGCGGGAGTTCATCAGTAAATAATTTGGTCCCTGACGTGCTGGTCCACCCCTAAAAATTTTGAGTTATTCTGTCAGTGATCAGCATCTTTCTTCTGTTAAGATGTTTCCTAAATTCAGATTTGACTGAAGGTGTAATGGTATTCCATATTGTTTTTGTCTTTTATGACTGCTACTGACATTACTATATAGGACAGTCCATTTGCTGTCCACCTCCTGCGACAAGATCTCCACTTAAGAACTTTTTTTTTTATTTCTCGTTTGGGGTCTTTGCAACCCCTCTTTAGGATTTCTTTCTTTTCAATTTCCGTGGTTGTCTTGCAGTCTGATACCCTTTTTATTTGGGATTGACAGGGCATTTGCCCATGCTAAATTAGGATAACGGGCAAAAACCTCCAGTTTACGTGCAGAATAGAATTCACCAACTTAAGAACACAGGTGCGAACAATGTGGCGGTTGAAGAAGGCTTCATGAATCTGATGTAGACTTTCTTTAGGAGTTTTCTTAAGAACAAATTTAAGGAAATACCTGGGAGGATATTGGTGAATGAAGTCCCATGTGTCTATCAGTACTCTGCACCATTTCTCCATATTCACTTGCAGTTTGACAAAAAGCCCACTGGAGATACATTTTTGAAGCAGTGAAAGTTTTGTGAGGTTAGATCGTTGTGCATTCTCCTGGATTGGGATGGAAGGTATAAAGAAGTAAATGCTGAGCTGATTTTGATGCAAAATTCACTTTGTCTGCTAAATTAAGTATTTAATTTGCAAATTGTAATACCATTGATCATATAGGCATTTGGCAGTCATAGTACACAACTAATGTTGGAAGTGTTTTGGATGCCTTTGCATATCATGACATTCGGCATGACTGCCCTACTGCAAGTGAATTACAGTTTAATAAGAGTACATTGGATCCCTTCTCTGATCCACATATGTGCCTAGCACTGGTTAGTCAAGTTAAGGATTTAAACAGATCTTGCATTCCATTCTGGATACTTATTGGACTATGAATACCTTGTGAGATATTGGAAAATATTGCCATTGTGGTCAAACCTTATGTAAACCCACATTTAATGTAAACCCACATTTAATGTCCGATGTCTTTTTCTTATATATCCTTTTTAAATAGTACACACAAGAAATGTGTGGAAGATTGTAATTTTGAGAGGACCCCAGGCAGTGTGAGATTTAGTCTTCACATAAGCGTCGGAGAAATACCTTTGGCGGCCAATTTAAACGGCCATATCAAATATGTCACAATGAAATATAGTATACTGGTATCTCAATTTGCTCACGCTTCTGTTGGAAAGTAGAAGAAATAGAGGTTTACCATGCATGTATCAGTTGACCAAAATCATCTGCATGGGAGTCAAAGTACCTACACTTGCTACAATTAGCCCTCGCTGCATAATGGGTACACTGTTCACTTGTTATGATAAAATCTGAACATATTCACATGGATACTATGCGATACCAGAGCGGGTTTTTACAGGGCTGAACATTGCAGAAGCTTACAAAGCCTTTAGAGGGAGCCATTCATCATTCTGTTGTAGTAATTTTGTGATAAAATGAAGACATTAATCATTGTGACAAGAAATATTCATGGTTGAGAGCAGTTGGTATCTGGAGATGTGTCACAAACAAAATTCTTAAATTATAGTTTTAATAAAATTTACATGGTTATCATATTTTCTGTTAATATGAGAAACTTATGACTAGAGGGAAATCACTATTAGAGCATTTCTCCGGGCAGCAGAATCAATCTCAATCCCCTGTGTTTATTTCTTATCTTTAAGTGATCAAATTTCAACTGATAGCTAGGGATAGTCTAAATTTTTTTCGTTTTTTTTTTTAAGATAAAGAGCTTTAGTGTGTCGTGGCACAAACTTGAATATCGCATGGCTCTTCAACATTCTGGCGAAGTAAAGTGGTGCTGAGACAAAAGTTCTGTGTTATACTAGAAACTATTCTGACCATAAGGAAACTGTAAACCTTTCAATAAAAATACATACCAGTCAAATTATCTATGCTATGAAATTTGATTGCCGTTTTGCTCTTTTTGTGACGCAGTACGAAGGTTCTCTAACTGTAGCTGGAAAAAAGTGGTAAACTGTACAGAATGACTATTTAATCTCATCTGTGGGGTTATGCAACTGTTTAAACTATAAAGCTGTAAATTCAAAATTTCTGTCATGAAAAGACCAAACTTAAACCTGAACAAAGGTCAAATAACAGCAATAACTCTGACTACCTGTGTGCGGGGGCCCAACTATAATTTTAAGAACACAAATACTGCTAGATTTTTGGATTTGTATAGGTTCTAGACGGATTTAAAACCAAAAATATCTGATAACCAATATTATATCTATTTCAATTGCTAAAATTATCAGACTGTATAAAATGAAAGGGCGTCTCTTTGAATAAATGGAATATAATGTTCATAACTTAAAATGATGTATTTTTATTTTGTGATCGTAGGCCCCTTCATAGCCCCCGATTTAGAAAAATCTTGAGATTTCTGAGACCACCTCTGACCACATGAAGTTTTGGCTTGTGTATAAATGCTAGTTAGCTTAAAAAGCTGATATGAATGTAACATAACCTGTTAACTAGTTACAACTTTGTGAATTTTAAATGAATCTTATAGTTGTGCTGCTGCACAGTTTGGTATAAAAAAAGAAATGTTGGTCCACTCACGTTTCCTTGTTTGCGTTAATACTGTAATTACCGATTTGCTTTTGGTCCCCATGGCAACAGAGGAGGCTCTTCAATGTTCAGGCTAACTCCGTTAAGGGATTCCTAAATCTTCCCTCTTCTTTTTAGCGTGGACTTTCTCCCAGGCAACTTTCACCCCTCCCAATCCACTCGGTAATGTCATTCGGAGGGATTACGGCTCATCCGTGATGTAAATAACTCTGAAGTTCAACTTTAAAGTGCACACACTGAGCGCGAGCTGTGTCTGTTGCAGTAGGGCTCGCGGGATATTTCAAGTGAGGTTAAATGGCGTCGGACTATTTGGCATTAAATGGCGAAATTTTACAGGGTTTTTCTTCTGTGGTGACTCGAGTCAATGGGGCATCCTTTTGAGGAGCGGAGCATCGCCCGTCTTGTGAGTAGTGACTTTCATCGGTTTGTGTCCGACTGTCGCTGTGTGAACGAGTTTGTCGGCTTTCCAAAGGCTAAACAAATATTATGCAACTCGGCTATAATAACGTCTTGATTTAAAAACGTAATGACGTTAGCGCATGAGGACGTTTTGTCAGCTAGACGAAAAATCAAATTGAATGAAAGCCTTTTGCTGTAAAGTGTATTGCTGTGTCAGTGACAGCAGGACTAATGACTCAATTGTTTTCCACGCATGTAAATTCGGAAGTGAGATAATCAAAGTTAGCTCGACCCGTCAGTGGTTAGAATGTTACGGGTGATCAATGTACCTTGAAAGCCCTCCTGATTTTCCAAATTGTTGAGTGTCTTTTACTTAATGTGTCGAATGGTCAACTAAAATTAAACATCAACAAAGGCAGCCAGAGGAAATAACGCAGTTTATAAGTGTTATGAATGAAAATTTTATTTAATATGGCTAAAAAAGGTTTATCTAATCATTAGCAGCAGCAAAAAATAGTCCCTTCCCTCCTGAATCTAAAAGTTCCTTGTACCATGTTTAGCAGCAATAAAATACAACCAAATGCTTTCAGTAACTGGAAATCAGGCACCGTGATACTCTTAATCTTCTCAGTTTATCAGGGTATAAGTACTTTGAATTTGTACCTTAACTATAGTACGCAAGTAAATGTACTTTTTAATTTAAATTTCTTGAGAAATTTTATTTGAAGAGCCGAGATACACATGGAAATATTCAAAACCTAAAGTGGTTCAGGTACTTGTTCGCAGCACTGTTCACACTGGTAAGTTACTGAGGTTGAAATGCTTGTAATTAAATGCGGTTTTAAACAGCAGCGGAATATTTATACAAATCTAAAAAAAGCTGATGTGGAAAACGTGTAGGGACTCTTGTGGAAAACTGTTCCAACAATGCCCCATTTAACGGCTTCCTGGATGCTGAGGTGTATTAATCACCTTGCTGCATCAAGTTCAAGTTTGGTTGATTGGTGCAATCTGAGGTTCTAATCTTGCTATTTTGTATCAACAACATTGCACGTTTCCTTTCTTTGTGTTCCAGGCGCGCTTACAAAAGCTGTGATTCAGCGAGGTTTTGAATGAAAGTTACTGTACAGCAAAAGAGTGCACCTTGACTGAAACAGGAGAGGGATAATAATACATTTAATTTATAATGCACTTTACATTACTAACCCGTTGACATATTTCAAGAAGGTATGCTTGCTTTATCGCTGGCTTTGTTGTGACAGTGTGTAGGTATGGGTGAGTAAAGTCAAGAAAAGTACCGTCTCATACATTTAATGATGTGTATAAGTGAGGAGTTCAAATATCATAACAAGAGTAACAAAAGGCTCTGTTCCAGACTTTTTTGTAATGTCTGATGGCTCCTGATGTTGTGGGAAAAACGTTCACTACAGTCTGACAGATTATGAAGCACTGGCTTCAACTATGCTGAAATCATGGCGTCTGTTGGCGGGATACAGTAACTTGGTTAAACAGTGACGTTTACTGCTTTCATATGCACTGAAAGAACCCCTTTAGGTCGCGCTCATCTTTTCCGTCGTTTTTGGAAAAAGGCACCCACAGGGTATATAATGTTGGTATTTATGATATGGTATTCTTCTCATATGATGATCTCTGTAAATATTACTGTACATTTTCATGCTTTGTGTGATCTAGAGACTAGTATGCTGCTACTACAGTAGCACAGTCCTAATTCTCATTTAATGGGAGTGAGCCACTTTAGTGTAAGCCTTATCCCGATAATGAGTTACTAAGCCTCTTTGCTACATTGCTCATATGATTGGCTCAAGTGTACCGGATCAAAGCGCTGTAATCTCCAACATGGAGATGCTCAGAGGTTGAGGGTTTCAGATCAGATTATGTGCCCCACCATTTGTACAGTACTTAACAGTTCAGCATTATTAATCTCTACCAATGTTTACTATCATGAGCATTTTTTTGATTATATATGGATATATGGGCTTGAAGCTCAGCGGAGCCATGCTCCCAAAATGTTGTGGTGCTACAACATATCTAATGTCCAGAGTTTTGCTCTCACATTTTGCTTCTTATAATGTAGGATAGTAAGACGGCTGGTCCGACTCAGTTTAGTATGACGAACGGTCAGAGTCAGAGTAGACTTGTTTCATTACATGAATAATGTTGCGTGCTAACATGAAGATATTAATACCATCGTCATCTCTAAAACTAACTGATCAGTGTCAGGGAGGTGCTAATGTCCCAGCTGGGAGGTGAATTGGAGAGATGTCATGCATGATGGAGGTCGGTACAGGGTACAACTGTCGTGAACATTATGATGGCAATGACGTTTCTGTGTTTGTGTGTGCGTGTCCTCAGGGTGACTTAACCTGGAACAACGAGTCAGGATCTACTGTTGGCCTGAACCCTGTCCCGCTGCAAAGCCTCTCAGAGTTGGAGCGAGTTCGTCTCCAGGATGTGGCATTCCGGCGATTGCTTCTTGATCGTGACCTGGGCTGCCAAATCACCATCCCTAAATGTATTTAGACACACTCGCGCACACACATGGTATTCCAAAAGTTGTTTTTCTGCTTGTCAAAGCATGTTTGAAACGCATGCCAGCCACAGTAATGTTTTCTTTTCTGTTTTATATGCAAATAATCATGTTTTCTTTTTTGCGGATCTTTGTAGTGATATTGTTATTGAATGATTCCAACAAACTTGTAATACGTAAATATTTTAATGCATTTAATTGTCCACTAGAAAATGGTCAGGTTTTTCGATCTTTTAAAAATTTGTGGTCTAGACACATTTTACGCCTTGAAAATGCCAGCTGTGGTTAATTGAACAAAAGAAATTGATGTTTAAAATCCTCAAGTCAAAAAAACAGCCACTTTCTCCACGCCAAACACAGCAGTTTGTTTGTTATTTTCTCTTTTTAAAGGCATTCAGGGAATGAGCGTGAGAATATTACACGGCGCTCTGGTTCTTACTAACAATGACCCTTCTGCCTCTGTTTAGATGGCCACAAGCACAAGAAGTCATTCAGGCGGAGGCTGGATTCATTTTCTAAAGACAAAGGTAATGTGGAGATATATTCAGGATTTATTCCGTAATGCTGGATATAACTCTGACTGATTTTGCCAACAATATCACCAAATCTAAACGGTTGTTTTCAGAGGGAGAGCCAATACCGCCTGTCTGACTTTTGTTCCTCTCTAGATCTAATCAGGCTCTGACACTTGAAAAAAATACTCTGTTATCCTTTTAGCTAAAGCTGTGTAAACTCACTGAAGCCAACGCTCTGTTTATACCCAGGGAGCAGTGAATAATCAGAATCTACAGTAAAGACGTATCAGAGGGAGCCGTGATCTTTGACATCTGTGACCGCTTCAAAATATGGCACAAAAAGGATGTTCTCTGTCAGACAATAAGTCGAAGAAAATGACAAAAAAAAACTGAAATGGTGGCTTATTCATTACAGCTCTTCCCCCGGCATACTCTACCTCCTTTTCTCTCTTTCCCTAGTGTATACGAAGGCACTTCAGAAAATATGTGCTCCCTCGCTGTGAATATTGAGCGTTCGCTGCCGGCGCACCATTCTTGGCATTTTGTTTATTTAGACCAGCATTTATTTTAAATAAGAGTTGAAATGCATATAGAGCAGATAAACTGGAGTCACTGACTCATGTTTACAGTAGGTCAACATTTCACAATTGACTTGCTTGAAGAGGATGAACTTTCTCCACGTGTTGCCCTCTCTTATACAGAGGCTGTGCCCCAGGCGTTTGGCATACCACTGTCGCAGGTCATAGCCAATGACCGCATGCTCAAGCAACAGTACAATCCCATGCGGGACGGCCACAGTGACCCTACTGAATTGATGTTACCCTTCCTCCACCTTACATCCAGCTTCAATCTACAACAAATCTACAACCCAGACCTTTCCAGCAGCAACTCATCAGTCAGCTCCACCTCAGAGAGCCCGAATGAATTCCCACTACCAAGCGCAGCAGACACGGTCCCACGTACACGCAGGCGGGTAGGAATTCTTAAGCATAAACCCGGTCACTGTTTTACTGCTGAATGGCAGGGAGTGCTTCTTTTTGGATGATGCCAGTTTATCACTCACTCCACGTTCGTCACCCATCTGCTTTGACAGGGCGGAGTTTCTGTTGATTGCATCACCGACCTTGATGATAACCAGTCACAACTCTTGGAGGCCCTCCAGCTCTCTCTACCAGTCGAGGCAGAAAGAAACAGGAAGAAACGTCACAACCAAAAGCTCAGCCTCAACCCTATTTACAGGCAGGTGCCCAGAGTAATGGAGCTTTGCTGCCAGCACCTGGAAAAACACGGTACACACCATCAAAGTTGAAATAGACCACCATATAAGAGTGGCACTAATATTGTATGGCTTAGGCTACAGAAATGTTCAGCATAAGTCTTGAAATAAATGATTCCATAGGAAGCGCACTTTATTTGTAACTTTGAGTCTTACAGTCAATGTTTTTGAAGCAGATATTTGGTCAAATTACTGGCTCTAAATTTGCATCTTGGTCTTTGCTCAGGCTTGCAGACAGTTGGAATTTTCCGTGTTGGGAGTTCCAAGAAAAGAGTACGACAGGTGTGCTTTCAGCTTCTCTTTAATCAAAGTCATTAACTCTGAAAAGCATTTTAGCTCTTGTAAATGTGAGAATATTTCAAACAGCTGCGTGAAGAATTTGACCAGGGATGGGAGGTGAATTTTTGTGTGGACGAGAACAGTGTCCACGATGTAGCTGCTTTGCTGAAAGAGCTACTCCGAGACCTGCCGGACCCACTACTGACCAAAGAACTCTACACAGCCTTCATCAACACAATGGGTGAGTGGCAAACACTTTAAACACACACAAAAAAAGAATTGGGGCCACATCGTCATCCCTGACCGCGAAGGTATATCCCTGACAAAACCCCAATCCCCTATCCCCTGAGTGGTACAAGCAATATGAGTCACAAATTAATTGTGACTCATATTCTCTTAAGAGAAGATCCTATAGTGACTCAATAATGAAGATAAATACAGTTTACTACTTATTTTTTTCAGCAATAAGATTCCTGAGCTACATTTAGAAACAAAATGACTCTTGGTTGGGAAGTAAAGTAAGAGGAACTTTGTTTCACCCAAAAAAATCCCCCTAAAGCTTTGTGTGCCCGTCCATCTAGTGAGTGAAATATGAACAATTACAGTAAGATATGTCAAATACAAACTTTGGGTTCATATGAGGTAAACTGGACCAACAGTTGAGAAATTGTCTAGAAAACTATGACTTTGAAGATTAAGCTCCCGTATTGGCAGAAAGAAACAAAGTTTTCCCAAAACCAATCCAGTTCTTCACACTAAGGACTTCGGGCATATAAAATCGATGAAATGGTTGGAGTCTTCACGCTAACAAAGGAACTGCGGCCTAAGCGACGTAAGCGTGACAATTCCAAAATCTGTTTTTGCGGACATAAGTCAACATGCTTTCTGTAACCTTCTCAGCTGTGAGGTGTTTAGCTGACAATCATGTGGCCGCTCTCTTCTCTGCAGCTCTGGATGACTCGGACCAAGAGAGAGCCCTGCAGCTCTTGTTGTTTTTGCTTCCTCCCTGCAACAGCGACACAATCCAGCGCCTCCTCCGCTTGTTGTCTACTGTGGCTGCACATGCTGAAGACGGGCAAGACGATGAAGGCCATGAGGTAAAGAAACTGTACATGGCTAGTTTTTCTGACAAAAACAAACGGGTTCATGAAACTGTTTCTGGTGCCTTGGGTTTACAAACCCATGACAAACTGTAAATACTTCATACTTCTGTGATTCATCCTAGCAGACACAGGAAAGCAGTAAAAACAGATGTATTTATCTGCAGGATCTAATTTGCAGTAATTAAAAAAATGAAGGTGTAAAAAAATCTCAGGTATAGTTAATCCCTAATTATTTCTCTTAATTTAAAAATGTTCCATCAACAGAAATCACTCCTTTCACACAAATTAATACAATTCATACAATAAATCTGGTTCTTTCAACATCATGAATTTGTCATAATTTTTTGTTTAATTTATTCTAAATAACTGTTAAGCTCAACTTCTACTTAAAGATTGTTTATCTTGACGTCCATGATGTCATTCTCCCGTCAACTGTGTGAAAGTCAAATTCCTATTCAGAGATTATGCTAATGTTGTAACAGCTGAACATATAATATCCTTTATGTTTTTTTAGTTTGATTTGAGCTTAAAGAGGACTTACTTTTCAACTGTTAATCATCAAAAAAGAGATTAATTGATATGGTTTGACAAAGAAGCTAGGACCAAAAAAGAGAGGAGAACTCAGGGAAAGGTTTAAATAGTTCATGCGAAGTTCCTGTGGTTAATTAGGGTTTGTGAAGGTCTGAGTGGAGGCTTGGCTTTGGTCTCGGAGATCTCCAGAGGAACAAAGCCAAGAGAGGCAGGCAGACTACAATTAAAATCCCCTGGTGACCCAGTTCATAAGGGAAACTCAAATACACGCTAAGAATCACAGGAGCCCGCTGTGCTTCCTCCTCAGCCGTCTGACCGATCTGGCGATGAGTGGGAGTTGAAGCTAAGGGTAAATACTGCAGAGGCTTGATTGTGGATAAAGTACAGGTGTATCTGATGCCAGATGCAGTGTCTGCCATGTCCACAAACGGACCAGGAAGAGCGGGAGGAGAGAGAGACACATAGTAGGCAGGTACTGTGACATAAATCGTTTCTCATGGCTATAAAAGCATTTTTCTTGGCCTTGCTCCCGGAGCTTACTTATTAAGGTGTAACGGTGAACGCAAGGCCCGTTTGACCAAAAGAAGGCAGAACCAGCCTTCTTGGTGGTGGCAGAACTGTTGGGGCCACATTCCAGCAAAGTTTGGGTGCCAAGGAGGATCAGTCTATCAAAAAAGATTCCAGTTCTCAATACAGAGTTTTCATTGCCGTGTTTAGATCACATGGGAAGTCCATTCAAAAAATCAAATCAATGAGAACTTAACTTCACACTGAGTTTCTTGATAACAATAATTTAGAAAAGCATTTCATGTCTAGACTCAAATATCTGGTTTAGTGTACTGCTTCATTTTTAAAGAAAAGACTCTATATGTTACTGAAGGAAATTCAACTGGGTGAAAGTTGTGGCTTTTTTTGTCCAACCAAATTTCTTTTTGTTCTTAGATAAAAGGAAACAAGATGACATCATTCAATTTAGCCACCGTCTTTGGACCGAACCTCTTACACAAACAGAAGAACACAGACAAAGAGTTTGCGGTCCATAGTTCTTCCGATATGGAGAACAGCACAGCCATCATCGGTGTCATCAAAAGGATGATTGACACGTGTGATACATTATTCATGGTGAGCTGTTACTGTAAACACATGAACAGCTTCATTCATTTTAGACTTGGGAACTTATTGTGCCTAAAAGACTGGAGCCACTTAATAACATTTTAGCATTAGTTTTATAGGTTTTGAGAGAGCCTGAGCTCTTAAAATCCCTTTTTATAAAATAAAGGTTTTATTCCTCCCTGACCCAGGGATGAAATTTACTGAATACTTAATTTTCGGACCTGACAACTCCTCACTGGAGACTTTAAATGCCTCTCCAGCCTCTGTTCTGTTAATAGAAAATGATTGGGAGTAAATGAAACATACAAACATTGCTCATGTTTTTCTGCTTTTCACTAGAAACCTAAATGATATTGCGCTTAATTGACGTTGGGAAGGAAGGAAGCCAAGGGGCAACGAAAGCCCATGAGAAATTTGCTCTGCATGATTAATTCTGCTTTTCTAAATTGTTCTCAATAATTTTTACTTGATAGCAGGCAAAACCACCTTACTGTCTCTGCTGCATATCTATCTCAGTGAGTCACTCTGTGAATACTACCAGCTTAAAGTTAGGGTTTGACGCAGTTCCTGTGTGACTCATTATTCAGGCACTGCTAAAAGAAGTTCGTAAGGAGTTAGTTTTTGTTTTTGTTTTTTTTTTTTTCAGTCAAATTTCAGTGTTTTGAATCTGTTAGGTTCCCGCCGACCTGCAGAATGAGGTGCTGGAGAATTTGCTAGAAACTGATCCTGATATTGTGGATTATTTACTGCGGAGAAGAGCTTCCATAAACCCGTGAGTCTACACCTTTGTGCACGCCGTCCCACTGTCTGCCTTCTGAATGATCAAAATGAAGAATAAACCTTAATATCCCTCAGGAGAACTAACTTGTGTTGTGTCTCCTCTTTCTCTGCAGAGATCCAGAAGATACAGAAGATACAGAAGATACAGAAACGTCCTTCCCACTGACCAAGAGATGCACATCTGAGGACTTCACCAAGGCGTCTAGTGGAGAGGTGTCACCTTATGACAACAACTCTCCCGTCCTGTCGGGTCAATACTCTGAGGACACCGGTCCCTCTGACAGGAACCCCGAACTTTCTAGGCAACTCCACTTCAACGACCAGTTGGATGAAGGCTCTGGTAGCATCTCTCCCATGCTTTCTACTCGCAGAGGTGAACTAAATTCCTTGCATTGTATCATTTGATATTAAGAAGTATCCTTTAATTAAAGAAATGTTGTTGTTTTTTTTGTAAATCATTATAAAGAAAAGTCTTGTATACCGTACCACTTTCATATATAAGGCAACTATGTAACTTGAGCCAGTGAGCAAAAACGGTTAGCTTCGGTCCAAATGTTGCAGAAATTATTTTAAATTTTTCTGTTTACATGCATAGAAGTGCATAAATACATGTTTCCTTCAATGACAAGGCCACTAGCTGTTTCCCTCCGTTCCCAGTCTTTGCGCTAATCAAAGCTAACTGCCTTGGCTTCATTATTGAACTATTTATTAATAATAACTTCCCAACCATAAGTCCAGCTGTGTCTAAATTAGTGACTATGACTCTCTTTTATCACTGAGCTCAGAAAGACTAGTGAACTTTATTTAACTTTGTTATTGAGTCACCCTGGGATCTTATTACTGATAGAAATAGTTAGCTTTAGTTATACATATAATACATTTAATTTATAATACACTTTACAAGCAAAATGAAAAATTAGCACTTTGAGATTTGATCTCAAAGTGCTAATTTTTCATTTTTCATAATCCAGCTATGTTCCCTGTCAGGGATGACGGTGTAGTCCTGTTTTTATTTTGAAAAGGATGGACCATATAATCTGATGGCTCCTATAAACCAGAGATCCCCATTCTTCTGTTGCTGATACCTGATAACATTACAAGGTTACCCACCTACAACTTGTTTCACTGTAGTTGGTCAAAGTAGCTTTAGTATAAAACGCAGTAGAATTTGTTCATTTGGCTTATTTATTAGCTTTTTATAACATATGAAGGAAACCTGAATGCATTGTCACCCAAAGACAGAAATAAAAAATTGACTGACTTGATTTGTATTGATTGATAAACTACACTTAAGAAATCTTATTTGTGCTTTTCTTCTGTTAGGGGCCTCAACTGATAGTTTCTGGGACAACTGGAAAGATCTGCCCCGCCTGGATTTTACACGCCATCAAATTACCAGTAAAAGATCTTTTGTACATGCTGCTGCAGATGGCCTTGAGATGGTTAATGAATGCTTGATGCTAATGAGCGTTTTCTCTCCCGCTCCCTAGGAGACGTGTCAGAATCTGAGTTGCGTGGATCATCAGAGGGGCTGAGCAGTCGCCAAGGTAACAACAAACTGCCTGTCCAACCGGAGCAAACCTCATTGGACATGCTGGAAATCATGCCACACCTTGCGGTGACTCGGAGCAGCTGTGGGCCGTACGACCAGAGAGGACAAACACAACCGCAATCATCATTACATCAGAAACTGAGCGGCCAATCAGGGGCCCTAGGCACCGACAACCTGGCAGGAATGATCGGACAGGCTTCAAGTCCATCACTGAAGGTCAGGACACATAGTTCGTCCCCCCTTGACCATGGTGGACAGTTGAGAGAGACTCAGATTTCTTACGCCAACCCCTCCATCTTCACATATCAGCCTGACCCCCAAATCCCACAGCGGTCGCAGCAAAGGCAGGCCCCCCGGACTATTGATACTTCAGATGCCTGTGGACCACAACGAGCAGAGGGCCCCTCGCAGACAGAGAGGAGGCACATAGACAAGACACCGTCACAGGACAACCCAGACTTCCTGCCTTAAACCCCGGTGTGATGATTCACTCTTTGTATACATTTTTTTTAGTGTATTTAAGTGATCTAGAATTATTTTTAAATCTTTTTAGTGAATGCTCATGCATTTTTTTTTCCCACCAAATATGTGCAACAGTTGCATTTGTCTGAATTATTGACTTGAATAATATTAATTCTTCATTTTGAGGCCATGAATGTTTGTTTTTTTTAATGCTGAATGTGAACATGTCATATATGGTTTTAATGTTGGTTTAACTTTATACTTCTTTGATATGTACGGAGGATGCTTTGACAATTATGTTAAAAGCTAAAGTCTTCAAGGACAGTCTTTGTAACTGTAACTGAGGATTACGAGTGTTTTGTGTGAATTTTCTTTTAATAAAAATTTAGAAATTTGCAATATGTGCTTTTACAGTTGCCACTTAATAAAATGGGATTTTTCTAATATAGAAACATTATAGCAGTCTGTCCTTGATGTTGCGTTAAGGTTCAACGGATGAAGCTATGTATTTTTCTTTAGTCAAAACTTAGAACCTTCTTTTAAACGTGAGATAAATGAGTTGCAAAATGGCACGGAGTTAAAAGAGGGCTCTGGTGTGACACAAAAAAACCTATTCCAATTAATTTTTATAGAATTCATTTATTGACCTGGTGTATGCTAAAAAGAGCCGCATGCAGATATTCCAATAATTTACTTTTTACATTGGGGTTTAGTTGGACCCCTACCTCTCAGGTAAGACATATGCTTTTACATATTCATGAATACCAACTGCTGAACCGATAAACTGGCAAAAATAAACACAAACTACTGCTTGGTGTATCAGCAGTTTATAGGCAGTACAGAGTTGAACTGATCTTAAAAACCTCAAAGCAAAAACGGTATATTCAGTGCCATAAATGATGGATGAATGAATATACATCCATCAGCCACAACATTAGAACCAGTAGTTAAATTAGCATTGGGGCTGAGCGGTGTACGGAATTTAGAAAAATAGGGCGAAAATGTTGGTTTTAGTGAAGCGTTTGCATGATGGTTTTAAGTGTCAAACTCATTCCTGCATCTGGAAAAAATGTTTTTCAGTAAAGGTATGAATAATATTGCCTTGCCATAAATAACGGATGTAATATCAGCCACAACAAAAAAAACCTGTACAGCCTGTAACTGATTTTAGTGTTATGGCGGAGTTGTGTACAGTATAAAATTCAGTGTAAAAGTTAATTGTGATGGAATATGTTGCATAAATAGTTTTAAATACATCAATACCTGAACCGGAAAGGTGCATATCATACAAGCACAGGAAACCCTTTTTATTGAGGCATTTCTCCAATATTACTAATCTGTAAAGAATTTTTATTTAGCAGGTTTTTTTTTTAAAGTATGAAAACAAACATAAATGCTATCATTAATATTAGTTCCATATTGGTGCAAATGTTAAAGACAATGGCTCCCTACACTTAAACACCCTACAAGTACTCTCGGCACCCCCCAGAACCCACTCTGGTTCCTTAATGAGCGCAATCACAATAAGGAACCAGAATTGCAAGTACCAGGTCACAATCTAACCTTACCTTTCCCTTCTAAGTGTTTATTTGGAAGTTTCCAATAGTTTATTTAAAAATTGTAATTGCCTATTATTGAACTTTATTATTATTTATAGGTGTGAGGACCAGGATGAATTACCGAAGGTGGCCACAAGAGGGCAACATAAGACCATAAAAAGATGCTTTAATTTCCTAACTGCTTTAAAATCCTTCAGAATGTACAGTGGGCTTTAACATCTCATTAAACAGATACTTGTTACACTTAATGCCTATTAGACTCATTCCCTCACCCTGATTGAGGTGGCAGTGAATTTAATGACCTTTTTTTTATTTGACCTTTTTTTAGCATTTTGTTTAGATCTAGTAACACACCTTTTATTGTTACCCTACACCAAAGAGACCTTTCACCAGCAATCCTCCTTTGAAAGGTGATTGAAACCAAAGATTTGAGCTGGGACGATTACAGTAACATTTACTATTAGATGAGGCCTTAAGATACTGGAAATGCAAGACGTTCTCACAATGGGTATACAATTGTGCATGAAATGGATACCATTGAAATCTGGTACCGATTACAGATCGTTGATAAGAATCTGGGAGTGCATATTTGAGGATACAACAGTAGGATTAGCTGCCTTGATGATGGAAATTATTGAAGTTACCGCCACTGGAATGTTATAGATTCC
Organism: Lophius americanus; assembly: GCA_037951165.1. NCBI lineage: Eukaryota > Metazoa > Chordata > Actinopteri > Lophiiformes > Lophiidae > Lophius > Lophius americanus. The sequence continues at coordinate 3,208,616 of JBBDHG010000040.1, read as the reverse complement.
ACATTTTGTATGTACTTTAAACTAAGTAATGTGATTATGCCTTGACAATAAATGTACCCACCCTGATAGCAAAATTTCTCCCTTGTTCAGTAAACCCCGGGGATTTCTCTGAAACAAAGATTTGTGGTATTTTTCTCCACAGCTGCGTGAGCCTAGCTGTATTTGGCCACAGCAGCCCCATTCTGACGACACTAGAGACACAGAACAGGATGTCTGGATGTGTTTTATGCAGAATCTCTAAAGTTTGGCTCAGCTTTTGGATCTGCACCACAAATGTAGCAGTCTGGCACAAGACTATCCCATTTAATGTTCTAAACACTAACAGGCCTAGCATTGTTTGTGTGTGTGTGTGTGGGGAGGGCTTTTTGTCTTATTTGTGACCTGCTTCCTGAAAGCAAACAATCATGAGCCGATATTAAATTTCACCTTTTTTTCTCCGCAGCAGGGACGTATGTAAGTTGATCCTCTGGCAGCGAGCTGAGGCTGCTCCCATTAGGGTGCCCATCCTGTCTGGGTCCGCTCACTGGCATCAGGAGCAGCTGCAGGGAGGACAGAGGAAGGTCATTGCTGGAATGGGGCTAAACTTCCAGAAAAAGGACGCCTTGGCTCTGGTGTTTCAAGGTCGAGATCAATATCCAACAGATATCTCCCTACAGAGGCAGGAATAAAGCTCAGTGGAGCTCATTAATGTTGCTTTTTTGCACATAACACTGAAATCAAATGCCTCGGTCCATTTTAGAGACCACATGAACTGTTTAATGTGATTTTGATAGTAGCTCACTGAACTTACTGGATGTACTCCTTGTGCTTGTTGTTTAATTTTTTATTTATCCTTAAAGAAAATGTGGGAGCATACCTTTGAGAGAAGAAATCAATCATTGTTGCATCAATTTTAAATTAATATGCTACATTAGCGCTTTCAGAATTTGAGATGAGAAACTATTTTGTGCTCATTTATGATTCCACTTGACATCCACCGTATTTAAAAATGCATTTCTTAAAGCCCTCGGTGCAATAAAAAAACAATATGCGAATGATAAATGAACCCAATGCCAATCATTTAAATTAAAGGGATATTTGCAATACAATCCTAGGCTTACAGGACGCAAAGCCATG